>OX328100.1:64668453-65268453 GCA_946811185.2 Hippopus hippopus
ATTAAACGTCTGTGAAAGAAGTCTTTTGAAAACATTGTGGGAAAATGAGAAAATGCTGGTGACCAGCATTTTCTCATTTTCCCACAGTGTTTTCTTCCCTTCCTGAAACGAATTTAAAGTCTTTAGTGACATTTATTTTGTCGTCTGCAAATGCTGTCAATTTGGACCAGTCTAAAATTTTGTCGTTTGGTAAAGAGTTAATCTTGGTGTTGACCCCTATTCCTTTTCGAAGTACCATTTTTTCACAACTTACAAGTTTCCCATGTCTTTTTATCCACTTTGCGAACACCGGCTTCTACCTGTTTGATTTATAATAAGAAATGACACTCATTACTGCGGATTAATGATCGAGGCTCTCAAACTTTACTCCCCGCAGTTCTGGCTAAGTAGCCGGAAATACTGATTTCAAGGTCCATAGGAGTAAAATCTAGTGAACTTGTGCGCTGAATTTGATAGCCAGTTGAATCTAAGAACATCCAACTCGAGTTGCGTAACTGCTGCTGTATGTGGTCGGGCATTATCCTGATGCAAATACATGTCGATATTTTCCAGCTTGTACAGCAAGCGTCCTAACAGTTATCTTTTAGTCATCATCAATCACTTATTTTGCGAGCTTTAGCATGGAAGCAGATGACTGTTGGAAGCAGAGATAAGTACATCCTCTACTTGAGGGTTACGACCCCTTACTTATCGGTAAATATCGTGTAACATCGTCGTTTTCGTAAAAGACTATTCGGCCAATCTCGGCAGTTTCCGTCTTTTAATATGACAGTCAGGGTGCGTAGACCTTAATCTCAATCGTCTTTAGCGAAGTTAAACGTCGGATATGCCCCCTCCCCCATATCAACATATACGATTCAATCGAATGTGAATGAAAAATGAAAATGGTAGCAAAGTTAAGTTCACAACCTTTCGAATCTAGAGGTTGTGCATTCCAAACAAGGCTTTGCCAGACTAACTTCCTAAGATTTCTCTCTCCGCTTAAATTCTGAGTCTGAGAACATTGTAAAAATGTGGTAAGCCAGCAAAAAGAAAGAAGTTATGAAGTGACAGCTATTCTAGGTTGTATCTAATTACAAACCAGCTTGTCCGAGGAACCAAAATATTTCCTAGATTGTGAGACATGTTTGCAAGTAAACAATTTTGAGACTGGATGTATGTCTGCGAAACAACATTTTTTGATCTCTGGATTAGTTCACAACGGAGTTTTATCAATTGAAGAGAAGTAATGTGACACGATTTGTAAAAAAAAAACAATACCAAGCCGTCACTGGTATCTGGTATTCTCATTGTAGATTCCTCCAATCTGTGGAGCACTCTCTATTGAGATATGTCTGTAAACGTCTAGTGTAAATTCTTAACTATGAACTGGTATCGTAAAGTTCTGTGTATCTTGGATAACTGAATTAAGTTATCATACATGCAATAGTATTTACGCCATTATAACCCTTGTTATAACTTATTTACAAATTATGTTTCATTGACTATGGCCCTGAAAGGGGTAAACCCGACATTTACCTTTAACTTAGTCTTTGTTCTACTTTTCTATCCAATCAGAAGACTCGTATTTGAAAATTTTTGACCGTCTATTTTCTATAAACTACCCAACGCAGGTTTATTTTTATCATTAATTCATTTAAACGTCGCAGTTTATCTGGATTTAATGGGTATGCGTACATAAACCCTACCCCCTCATTAATACTGAACAATTACTTAATAAAATCTAGCACATGCCAAGTACTTATGTTGTTGACAGAAGAAAAATGGTAAAACACAGATACAAACTGTGTAATAAATAGAGGATAATCAACTGGTTATTTTTGATATGAAAAATATCTCAAGAGGATGCGTTGTTAGGCGTTGAAAAAACGAGAGCGCAGCACGAGTTTTTTTAACGCCTTACGACGCATCCGAGTGAGATATTTTTCATATAAAAAATAACCAGTTGATTATTCTATTTATTATATACCTTATTAACATTATTATTTTTAATTTTCTCCTTTTCCAAGAATATTTTTGTAATTTTATTTTTTCATTTTTTGTTTAGACTGAGAAAAGTAGTTGGATTGTCTGTTGAAAATATAGAACTTACAATTAACACTATCTAAAAGTAATTAATGAAAAGAAAAAGTAGTTCCTAAATTACGGCAGGAAGTGAAAGTGAAAGTTGATATCGTCACTAGTGATGATATCAAAATTTATTACACTGGGAAATTCCAGGATTTCACTTCTAGGTATATAATAAATGCCGATCCATCTATATGATCGGTTTTCCTCTAAAACATAGCACCTACAGCTAGAAACAAGCTGTAGTTACGAGGTTTTAGAAGTAAATCCACGATATCTTGAAATCTAAAGAAAAAGATAATGCTCTAGCATATCGGTAGAAATTTCCATTAAAGGTGGGTATTTAGATTTTTCACATCTCATCAAATTGAAAAATATATACGTCACTGAAATTTATACGAAAAAACAATAGATCTACAAATCATCAATAATTTAGAATCATAAAATTACGAAAAGAAAAATTTGGTGGTGGCGTTCCCTTATAAGGCTACGTAGCCATTCAAGGTATTTTTAGATTTTGCACCAGAAATCAAAGAAAGTATTGTGGGAGTGTCAAGTGACTGGCACGTGACTAATGACGCTTAAATTCCACAACATAACAAACATGTAATTATAAATCCACGGTATGTTGAAATCTAATATATAAAATCTACAGTATCTTCTTCGGACGCTATATTTGAAGCTTTGCTTTTTTAAATCTAAAGGGCCACTTTTAATTTGAGTAGTAGTTACATCCTCAAAATCTTGGTCAAAAAGACCGTCGAAATCGCCAAACTTAAATTCTGCCATATTTGACATTGTTTGACACTGGCTCATTAACTCTTTCCATGCGACAAGTTTTAGACCATTCCAAATTGAAAGCATCTGCAGATAACAAATTTTGAAAGTGGAATAAATGAAGCTGAGTTTTTTGACAAGGCAGAAAAGATTGTAGGGAAAAGAGAAAATGTTGGTAACCAGCATTTTCTCCCTTTCCAAGAATGTTTTCGAAAACCTTTCTTCCCAGGGCCTTTAAAACCAGGGATGGATTGGTTTAAGGAATGAAGAGAATTTTTTTGTTTTCATGGAGGTAACTAATCATACTAAAAATACTAATCATACTGTATGAAAACGCGAAGCGCAAAAGTGTGATTAGCTTTTTTTTTTTTCATACCTCCATGAAAACAAAAAAAAAAAGAAATTCTCAGACAACAAATATGCGCTTGAAAAAATCACAGACAACAAATATGCACTTGAAAAATACTAACTGCGTTTATCATTGAAAATCTAACATTGCGTATTTATTTAATGTCCATTTCATTCATAATTCATAGCGCGGCAAAACTGCTGGTTCATGACGTAACAATGACGTAAATTCGTGACGTCATTATAGTATTGAACATTTGCAGGTTCAGTAGATTTATTATTAGAGGTTAAATACGCTAGAGCTAAGTTGAAAATAAGATTGTTAGGACCCAGCAAAGTGACAATGAGTTTTCAGCTCTCTCGTTGACTTTACTGTTGGATATTTTTTTCAAAATTTAGAGAAAATAAATTCAGCTAGCAAGTTGAACTTCGGACTCGATAAATATCAGAGAGAAAACCATTATGAAATCTCGTAGATATATACATGTTTGTTTACATTACTGAAGTAGTCCCGGCACTGCCGAAAATTTTTTTTTCATGGAGCTATGAAAAAAAAAAATTTCAGCCAATCAGAATTCGCCAATGTTCATGAAAAACAACTAATATTGAATTATAAAGGAATAAATATCACGTGGTCGTGCACGAGCTGTTTAGCCCCGATATTCACGTGGAAATAGGTCATTTTTAGCGATGATGCATTTAGGACGTTTCCATGTCGATGAGCAAATGAGCCAACTCCATATATAGGTAAAAGGGCGTTTCTTTCTGAAGAGTGGGCTCCTAATATGGCACATTATTTTACCTCGTTGTCTGCGCATGTCATATTTCTTAGAAATATTACTACAATGCCACTTAGCGAGAGATGATATGCATGATCCGGCGCCATTACGGCAGGAGGTTTCTCTTCGTGATTGAACTATTTAAACCCTGCCACTTTACAAGCCTTGTTTCAGTTCACAACGCGTCTAGAACGAGACGTTGAACGTGGCGTATTCATATTAGCGAATGTCGCCTATTTTTCGATGTCTTGGGTATGAATTAACTTGGGGCGGATTGAGAAGACTAAGTACAAATGGCGGACAAACTCCGAAAGGCACGTGGTAAGTAAAATTTTTCTAAATAAACCAAAAGAAAGCAAGTAGAATAATGACGGACAGCAATTTTGTTTCTTTATTCATGATTTCTTTATGAATATCATTTCACGGACATGCAGTATTAGTAAAATAAGCGATAAGGCCAATGTTAAGTATTTGACCTTGTCTCTCGTATATGCCGCCATGGGACTGAGACACTTCTAAAGACCCCTGACCATTTAGACCCCTTAAAATTTCATATTTTTATTGACAGCTAAATCCCTTCGAGTCACTTGGACCCCTTTGTTTTGGAGATTCCTGGACACCTTTTTATAGTATAGTATATTGAACACTTCCTAAACTGTGAAATTGGCCTGCGCCAACTTGATTATCATTATAGCCTTGCGGTTTGTTGGTTCACGGTAGTTACTGTCCAATCAAGAAAAATTCAAAATTTTAACAGAGTATAGAATAAATTACCAAATTATTTTCTAATTTCATCTTAAGTTAGCGTCATAGAAAATATGACGCAGTTTCATCTAAAAATTCAAAAGAAAATCAACCTTCACCACTGTCCTGGTGCCATTCTGAAATTGATGCATGTTACTTCGAAGGTTTTCATAAAAAAGATGAATACAACTTGATATATTTGGCGCCAATTTGCAGTCAAATGATCGGAAAATATCGCCACATGACCTAGCAGATGATCTGAATACGTCATCATGCATGTTTTTAAGTAAAACTGCTTGAAATGAAGAATTTTATAGGGTGGGGTAAAAAGTGTTAAGCTTGTAGGTGCCGATGACAGCATTTTCACTTCCGGTATACTTTTCTTCCATTCTAATCTGTAATTTTGTAAACATAAGTTTGTTGAGGTACAAAAAATGTTTAATTCAAGGTATTTACAACCAAAATAGAGACCAGACAAGCCGCAAGAGGGTGCCGATATTTGTTTAGATGGAAAAATACTGATTACCTCGAATCAATATGTACCGTGAACCAACATGTAGTGGCTATACTGGGTATCCTAAGCTGTTAACCCTTGTATCTCCCTTACCTAACCTATAAACGAACATTTGATAACAGTTGCGTTAGGCCAGTTACCGGGTACGCCTGTTCTATAAATGGAATACATTCATGAACAATCACAATATTTTGAACACTGTGGTGCAGAACAAATTACATTTAAGAGTTTTACTTTCCTTTATCAAGAAAATTTGACGGCATCAATCGGGTTTTTTTTTTTTTTCTGAGATACTTGACCTTTTAAATTTTGTGTGACCTTATTAAATTCTTTTCTTATGAATTTCTTTTTGTTATAATGAATGCTAGATATATATTTCGCCAAATAGGAAATACTGTAGATGTATAAAGTAAAGTTTGTTGCCTGATAATTTTCGGAGATCGGCATCTTCAAGAAAGGCTAAGTGTGAAGGATATTTCTTATATCATTTGAAAGACAAAACAGACATTTTGCAATAAATTTAATAAAACTTAAATAGCTGTTGAACAGACGGCACATTTTCAGATTTGACTGGATTGAAAGAATTTGCAGACAATTTAATTGTAGCCTATGAGAAGGAGTTTAGGTGTTTAGCCTTTTCAAAGGTAGAAAACATTGTTTGAAAAAGACAAAATGCTGGTTTCCACCATTTTCAACTTTTCCTATCATTAATAATAGCTTTCTTTCTCAGGATTGTTCAAACTGGGGATAGTGTGGTCAGGGACCTTATATACCATCCCTAGTGTGGTAAAAGGTTAAAATACACATTATTTTTTTCTATTGAACTTTTCCATCACTCACCAGCCTACAAGCACAGAAATTTGTAGCTGACTTTTAATACTTGGCTCTCTAATGTATGTAATGAGACCATCAGTTACAGTTAAAAAAACTGAGTGACTTACAAATCATATCCGTGATGCAAAGCTGTAGATCTAGATTTATATTGATCATACAGGACTCATTGTCATGAAATACATAGAAAATGACTCAAGGACCAGCTAACAGTGACTAGGCTCAATGACTGATCCCGGGTGTTAACAGACCAAACTTTTGGCTACTAAAACTTTTTGGCTGACGCCAACGTAGCGATGTTTTTATCAAATAATATTATAATATTGCATTCCATGAAACAACCAATTTTTCACTCATTAACAGAGAATTATTGTTTGATCAGGGTTTTAACCAGGATTTTTTTTTTTGGAAAAGGTCCGAGGGCTGACAAAGCAGTACTTTTTAACAGCTCAAAACTTCTTCCCTTTATTTACAGAGACTACTCATTCATAAAATTGGATGGAGATTCTTAACTTAACTCAATTGCATTTCAGGCTCCAAAATTAGACAGAAAAATACAACTGTGCACAGTAATCCACAACCAGACTACTTATGTATACAATATTTTGGTGAGAAAGGTGAGAATTCAATCCTTTTCTGTAATGTCTGAATGGATGAAAGGTTTTACCCTTGACTAATCAACAAAATTCTCGGCTATCCTGAAACAAGTATTTGTAAATTACATGTGTCTCAAATGTAAGAGTTTAGTTTGTAAGAGTAGAAAACTATGGAATATGAAGAAAATGCTGGATACAAGCATTTGCTCTTTTATCTGCATTTTCCAAAAAAGATAAAATTCATTCTCAGAGCCCCTAGATTCTTAAGTGAAGGGTTAACTAAGGTTCATTTTAACTTTTGTCTTGGGTAGGTCCTTGGTCCTCAATAAATTTTAGGTGTGATCAGGGCCTGCGCTGCCGTTAGCCACTTGAGCCATTTGATAAAGGAAAAAAATTGAGTAGCTCAAAAACATGGAAAGTGGCTTGATCAAGTTGTGGCCCCAATTTTTCCCCGTATCGCAGACGAAAACGGGAATAGCAGTAGACTGGGGTAAGGTGAAAGTGGACTACTTTGGCAAGGAAAATAAACTCGATGAAAACCCAGTTTCGCTTATGTAATGGCGGGGTTTCTGTTCGTCCATCTGTCCATCCATTAGTCTTTTTTCTTGTTTATGGGATAAAGTCTGCATTTGTTGTCAGATTTTCGTGAAACTTGCACAGTTTATCTCATCATTAGCTTCAATTCTATTGATTTCGAAAGAAATCCAACCAACAGTATGGGAAAAGTAGCCATTTCAAGTTGAAAATTTCCAATTCTTGTTTATGCGATAAAGTCTGCATTTGTTGTCGGATTTTTGTGAAACTTGCACAGCTTGTTTATCTCATCAATAGCTTCAACCCTATTGATTTTGAAAGAAGACGAACAAACAGTATGGGAAAAGTAGCCATTTCACGTTTTTAAATTTCCATTTCTTGTTTACGTGATAGTCTGTCTTTGTGGTCAGATTTCCATGAAACTTGCAGAGTTTGTTTATCTTATCAGTGGCTTCAACCCTATTGATTTTGAAAAAAAAAATCCAACAATTAGTATGGGAAAAGTAGCCATTTCAAGTTGAAAACTTTTGTTATTTACGCGATAAAGTCTGCATTTTTGGTCAGATTTTCGTGAAACTTGGACAGGTTGTTTATCTCATCAATAGCTTTAACCGTATTGATTTTGAAAAAAATCTGACAAACAATATGGGAAAAGTAGCCATTTCAAGTTTAAATTTCTATTTCTTGTTTATGTGATAAAGTCTGTCTTTGTGGTCAGATTTCCATGAAACTTGCAGCGTTTGTTTATCTTATCAATAGCTTCAACCCTATTGATTTTGAAAAAAATGTGACATACAGTATGGGAAAAGTAGCCATTTCAAGTTGAAAACTTTCTTTTCTTGTTTACGCAACAAAGTCTACATTTGAGGTCAGGTTTTCATGAGACTTGCATAGCTTGAACCCTATTGATTTTGAAAAAAATCCAACAAACAGTATGGGAAAAGTAGCCATTTCAAGTTGAACATTTTCATTGCTTGTTTTGTGAATTATTCAGATTCCTTATCTCATCAATAGCTTTAACCATGTTGACTTTGAAAAAAAATCCAACAAACAGTAATGGAAAAGTAGCCATTTTGAGTTGAAAATTTGGATTTCTAATTTACACATGATGAAGTCGGCATTTTTCGTTGGATATTCATGAAACTTGCCCAGTTGTTTTGTCTCATCAGCAGCTGGAACCCTATTGATTTTGAAAAAAAAATCTGACGGTCAGTATGGGAAAAGTAGCAATTCAAAGTTGAAAATTTTCATTTCATGTTCATAAGTGTTTTCCTTCACACTGATTTTACTGGTTTTCTTTTTGCATCATTAATTCATAATGTATGCTAGCATAAAAGCAAAATCTCTGCCAGGCCCAGTAGAGCGATTTCAGGCCCTTCAAGGCCTTCTTGTTTTTTTAATTCGGGCACTCAGAAAGGCAATTGTATGTTGTCGGCATACTAAATATGTGAGAAAGTAAAACGGAAATTTTGCTGAATATACATTATGCCTAGGTCACAAATAAAACGGGCACTGGACGATTTCTTCCAATTTCGCCGATTCAAAGATTTGAGACATCGTCCGGGCGCCATACGATTTTGCTCAAGCAGTCACAAATCAAACGGGCATCTGACAGCAGTTTCTTTGGAAATGCCGTGCGTGCACTTTTCAGTTCAGAAAGGCTCCGGACGGTCATCGGGTGGCGACCGGACGGACATCTTTCAGACTTTGTGCCGACGTCCGGCTAGCTATAGAGGCGTGTCATAATGTCCAAGGATGACGCACCTCTGTATACACATTTTGACTCGCACAGTCCTCACTCTGCGGCCTCGCCCAGCACGCTCTTGATTGTAAACAGCAGCTGCTATTACATTTATCTGCCTTCGGCGAGCAGCTTGCAATCTCTCTTGATGAAGGAAAAGATTCACTAGATTTTTGTGGCAGTGTAAGTGCCATTTTCGCTTTAGAACTGATAAATTATAATGAGCTAAGATATCAATATACCCTTTTATAATATAGTCATCATGTCGCCAATGTATTTTTGCTGTCTGGAAAGATTTAACAAAATCAATGCTGCACGGTGATCGAACACTGGACGGTGCCCGTACAGATGTTCTTGATCGGGCGGTACCTGTCTGGTCGCCAGACGATTTGGAGATGAACGTTTTCATAAAAATCGGGCAGGCGCCATCCGATATCTGAAGGCATAGTCCGGTCACCAGACTGTGAGTTAACGGGCTCTCTGGTGGCCAAAAAATTTTCCGGTCACCGTCCAAATATAACTTTGTTCTAAACCTTGAACAGGCGCTGGAAGGTGTCTGAAAATTGAACTGCCGCCATTCAAATTGAACTTCCACCAGACGGTCGCTGTGCGATCTCTGGATGATTCCGTTAAAATCTCCTGAAAAACTTCCTGTCTGGGGGCAGTTGGTTATTTGTAACTGGGGCACTGGAATGGTTATACTTTGCAACATAATAAATTTGTTGTAGTCAGGTGGCAGGGGGCTTGGAAACTAGTTTGTGACTGTGGTGAATCACCACCTCACCCTCTTAGGGCGATATGATTCACCACCACAATGAACAAGTTTCCCAGACCCCTGCCATCTGACTACAACCAATAAGTTTGGCATTCCTGCTGGATCCTAAAGAAAAAAGTTGGGTGTCGAACCCTGGTAGCTTGACAGGATATTTTGTATGAAAAAAAAGTCTTATTTTAGGGCGAGGCATTGTGGCCAAGGAAAAGATTGATGAGGGAAGCTTTGTGGTACTGTATGTTGGGAAAAAGATTATGGATGAACCAATAGGTGATGACAGTTATATTTACGAAATCAGGCAAAGAAATAAATATTGGTGAGTGAGAGAGATTGATTTTCACAGAATTTTTAGTATTTAGTTTTACCTTTATTTTTCAGTGAAATTGTAACACATTTCTGTCAGTAGATTTACTTTGTAAAGTTTTGAAACACAGCTGTACACACCTGATGAAATCTTCACAAACTGATTATCTTTAGCTCGGCTGTTTTAGAAGAAAATGTCAAGATATTGCTGTAACCCAGGCATGTCTGTATTGTGCAAAAGCTTAAACATTTTATGATACCTTTATTATTACTGGAGATAATATTTACTTCAAACTTGGACAAGTTGTTCAGAAGGAGAACCTATACAACAAAGGCAATATTGAAACAATATTTATATCCCTGCAAAACGAATGTTTTTGTGGGTATGCTGGAATCAGCCTGTCTGTCTGTGCGTCCGTCTGTACAAAATAGTAGTTATTGCGTGTTTCTGTCAGAGTGCTGGCGGGGGTATTTAGTCGCATTCAGTGACAGCTCTAGTTTCATAATCCCTACTCACAGTATTACCGTACATGGGATTTAGAGTGAAATGATGAAATCCTCCATGATTATATGGGTTTTTGACTGAAGAATAAACTTGTATGGGTACTTGTATTGAACCTTGCAGGATAGATGCAACTGAAGACGATGGTTCTTTTGGAAGGCTCATCAACGATGATAATATTAGTCCAAACTTGCGAGTTCGAATGATCACATTTAATGGGGAGGATTTACCAGGGTTTTTTGCATTAAGAGACATATATCCTGGGGAGGAATTAACATACAACTATGGTGGCAAGGGCTATGCATGGAGAAAGGTAAATGCCATTTTCGCACGAGTTTAAACTACCAGCTTTAAGGATCCAAAGAATTGTTTTCATCAGTTGAAGTGGATATTTCAGGTTTTTCAAACCAGCAGAACAATTGAGCATAATTTTGTATCTTTTCAACATGACAACATGTACTTCCTGGTTGTATATGTAGCAGTCCTATCTTTTGTGCTCTGTACTGGGATCCTTATAATGAATGGCTGGTTGGGGGTTTATTATACCAAAATTACTCCCTGTATTTAAGACGGGTATTTTCACTCATTACCAAACGACAAAATTTTAGATTTGTCCAAACTAAAGCATTTGCAGACGACAAAATAAAAGTGACAGACAATTTATAATTTGTTTTTTGAAGGGTAGAAAACGTTGTTGGAAAAGGAGAAAACGCTGGTTAACAACATTTCTCCTTGTCCCACAATGTTTTCTGAAGGCTTCTTTCTCGGGGTTGTCAAAAGTAGGGATTGTGCAGGGAAAAATATTGGCACTCGCCCACTCGCCCATGGCGACTAGAAAATCGGCTGGGCGAGCCAAAAATGCCCATCAGGGGCCCAGGTGGCGATCCCCAAAAATAGGACATTTTTCAAATTCATTAAATTTTCGGACAGAATAGTGACCAAAGTCAAGTTTCTGTCTAGTTTATTATTCAAATTTGACAAGATTCGCGTATTTCTGAACCTAATGTATTTCTTTTTTACCGGATGTTTTCTCGTATTTGGCTGGTTTTCAATTATTGCATGCGCATCTCACGGAGAATTATGGGCAACTCGTCCAAAGACAACTCGCCCAACAGTTAGAGGTTAACTCGCCCCAAACTAAACACAACTCGCTTAAATTACAAGTAAAATCGGACTCCCCATAGACTAGGAAAACATCTCGCTTATAATTCAAATGACAACTCGCCCAAGTCTAGAAGTCATCGAAATTCTCACCCCAAACATGTCCGGGCGAATTGTCTTTGGGGCGAATTGTCCTGCACTCCTTGCTGATACCATGAAGCCGGGAAAGATTAAAAATAAAATCAGACTCGCCAATAGATTGGGAAAACATCTTGTGCCCTTTTTATCTCCCCTATCGCTAATCCATTCTGGCTTCGGTAAGCTGGGCTCCTAGATTTTGGTCTGGGCCCCTGGATTTTTCAAGTTAGGGGCCCAGGTGGCGACTAGAGGAAAGAAGTTAGTCTTTTAAAGAATATTCAGGGTCCTTATTCACCTATTTTTAAGAATATTCTTATTCTGTATGATTTTCTAAATTTGAAAGTAACACAACTTCTGATTGGCAAAACCAAATGGTTTAACCAATCAGAAGTTTTACTACTTTCAGATTTTGTTTGTGAATAGGGGCCCAGGACAGCATGGATTGGTGCACTGGCTGCAGCCATAGAACCAAGATGTTGAAAATGGTGTTTAATACTACACAAACTATCACTTTGAGTATGTCAGAAATGCCAACCATTCCAATTTTTACGATTGGTCAATAGACAAAATGGCTGCCCCAGCCAAAAAACGTAGCGTCGTGCAGAAATTTATAGGCAAATATACCGATCTGTGGCCCGTTCTCATGCCATCTAGTAAAGGGAGGAAGTG
Organism: Hippopus hippopus; assembly: GCA_946811185.2. NCBI lineage: Eukaryota > Metazoa > Mollusca > Bivalvia > Cardiida > Cardiidae > Hippopus > Hippopus hippopus. The sequence goes on from OX328100.1 coordinate 64,680,870, forward strand.
GGTCTATACTGTGCACTTTGGCCATATATCTTTGGGAAGTCTATATTCACAAATGAACTTACATTTTAAGTGAATGTATATGGTATTCCGGAAAATGTCCTCGGATTCCTGAAAAATGCCTTCAAAATTCCGAGTAAGTGTCGTTTAGGGTTGGCATCTCTCATATGTGCTATTTGAGTTAGATTTATTATCAGTTCCACGCATACCATAATATCAGGGTAAGAAAAGGGAGTCTCTGGTCTTTCTTTGGACAATGGTTATGTTAGAATGTAGGAAGTAAATGGGAGCAAAGTCTTGTTAAAAGAAAAATAATAATATAGGAAGCATGGGTAGGTGCTCTGATATAACTGAAATGGTGTTACAGGCCAAACAATTAATCAGTCAGTTACTGTCCTTTGACAACCAATTTTGAAAAACTCAACTGTGTGTAAAAACCAGACTTGTCCATTTTTTTCTGTCCAATTGCATGATCATATGTCATGAAATGTTTAAAAACCTGATGATCTGGCAGGGATGCTCAGTGGTTAGGGTGTTGTGTGACTCATGACCTGATGATTATACCTGGTTGTTACAAGGTTTCTTTCAGGTGACTTTGCCTCTCAGCTGATGCATGTGAGAAAATAAGTCGGGGCTTGGAAAGAAAGTTTGTCAGTTCTGATCTGAGAAAGCCAGGACACACATGCTTAGGTGCAGAGACTGCCATGATATGACCTAAGCTGTTAAAAGGTTGTACAACTCAAAAACTTTTTCTCCAACACAAGGGTAGTGCAACCAGACTTGACATATGGTCTCGTATAGTATGTGTACCTCTACCATGATCATACAAATTGTAGCCTTGCAGTTAAAAGTGGACTCGGAGGGAGTTGGTGATCACAAGTTTTATAGATTCTTACATCATGGAAACTTGTAAAAAATATTCTTATTCTGTGACGGAGCTGTAAGATTCTGTAAGCCTTATTATCTAGTTGGCCTGTAACATGATCGTTCAGTTATAGCTCTTGGGTCAAAACTGTCCCCGACCTGTTGGTCATAACTTTTTATGTGTGCCTTCATTGTGGAACTTGGAATTGTCTTGTTCCCGAATGTGAAATCCTACGGTAAACAAATTTTATTAGGAGCTTCACTTCTTTATTCAGATTTTAGTCCTTCCATAAAAAAAGTGGGGGGGGGGGTGACCTCTTTCATGTTACAGTAGCAGCTGTTATAGTTGATTCAGAGACTCGGAGTCTATTGTCATTGAAACAAATTTATATGAAAATTTTCGTTGACAGGCTAAATCCACACAGAAAGAGAAAGAAGGTAGATAGCAAGTTTTGAATTGTTAAACTGATTTATTTTATGTTGCAGTGTTTATTCTAGAAATTGAAAAATAGGGGCGAACATACCCCCTGCTTTTGAAAAACAGGGGTGAACTTCAAATAATAGGTGCACCTTGGGTGATAATAGTATATAACTACTTAAGTTTAAAAAGAAATTTTTCTGTATTGTATATCACTTAGTACCACTTCCCTTGAAAATGATTACGTCTGTTTTTTTTTGACAGATCCCTTGATCCAAGATGCCTTTAAAAACTGCAACTCCAGTAGCTTTGCTTTCTTGCAGCATAGTTTTCCTCATCGAAGCATGATCAGAAATAGCTTACTAAACATTTTTAAACCGTGAAAAATGCATGTTTACTTGTCAATGGGCGTTTGAAATATGAAAACATACTGATGGCCACCGATTCTAGCTCGTATGCAGAGCCTTATTCTTACTTAACGAACTTGACATACTATAGGTTCGATATAGGTCCAGTTTGTTTCTTGAGAAGGACAATTTTCTCCAAGATCTTTATCAAAAGTTAAACTAGACCTAGTAAGAAACCAGCAACTGCTAATTTTTGTCATTTTGCATGTAAATATAGTTGGAAAATCCATCAAGAGAAAAAAGCGTCTACGATTCCTCCACATTTGTGATTGGTTCTAAATGTCTGATATATGATTATTACTTGAAATAAAATGATAGCAGATTTTTCTTTGACAAGTGTCTAAAGATATGAATTTAAAACCTGAATTTACCAAATGTATGTTTTCATAATGCTTAAATGTGAAGAGGAAAAGGATTTTTTTCCCATTCTGCGGGATTTGTCTGCAAGTGATCAAAAGAAAAAAGAACATCTCGGAGATAATCCAGTTTTCTGGAAGTGTCATTGATTACCTCCCTTCATTCTTTTAATGCGACAATATATCTATGAAAATTTCGTATGTTTTCCTTCAACTGTAAATGTCGTCGATGTAATCTTTTTGCATCTTTTACACCTTTTCTTTCCTTAAAAAAATGTGCCTGCTTTGTTGCACAATATGTTACAATATTTGGGCTATTTAGGCTATTTTGGCATGAATCACGCAATCACCACTGTCTAGATAAAACACTGCATTGCGTTTGAAAAGTTGTTATTAGAGTATGATGTAGCTTAAAAGAACATCATCTTTCTTTGATGGTGTGTATAAAATTTATATGCATGCCCTCTGAGCAAGCTTTTGGAACTGGCTTTCAAAATGCATATCTTTGCTTGGAAGCAAAATTATGGATTTAAGCCGTAAAAATTAAGGACTGTCTTGAATGTAAACATTACAGTATGTGCGATCATGTATAAATGTATGTGATTCACATTTAAAATAAACATACTACATTATATTAAGTTTTAAAAAGTCACATTTCAGAAATTATCTGCATGAAACATTTACAGTTACATCTCTTGGAAGTTTTCCAAATGCAAAAGTAGAATGGCTGCTATCCATCGTTGTATATAACTGTCCGATGGTACTGCGACATGTACAGGTACCAGTTCGCTGGACAGGAACGTTTCTGATTCATTTACCTAGAAATTTTGTTGTATCCAAAATGTTGCGAATAGCCAAAGTACTATTTTAGTAACAGTATGATCAATTTTTATCTTCTGTCTTTGAATTTTGCAATAAAAAATGAATCTTAAATGGAATTGGGCAGTGTAAGAAAAGGGTAAACTTATTTTTCCAAGCACATTTTTCTTTTCCCCTAGTGTTTTCAAAAGCTTGAAATCTTATATCTTGTTGTTTGGTTGAGTTTAATAATGGCAATGCTTATTAAACTAAAAGATATTGCTACCTGAGGGTTAAGTACAGTCAAACTGCGTTTTTCCAGACCAGAGAACTGGGATCACCTCTACTCCCATATTGGTAAAGGACACCATGCTTCACAAGAATTACAATAGCGTATGATTTACAAGGGCACTTGTCTGTATTGTTCCTGAGATTGTGCAGACATATAAAAGAATAAACTGTCATAATTTACATTTTGCCTATTAGTTATGTGTTTTTTGTACAATCATACTTTTCCTGTTGTACCCTATTACAAGCACACATACAGCTTTTGTACAAACGGGTGTGAGCTTGTAAGGATCTGAACATTATGACTTTTCAAAATGCCACGAAAAAAGTAGGGGCAGAAACACAAGTACAGTATTTCTGCCTTGCAGCATAACTTGATTTTCTAATTTTGAGAGACCTGGATTTTATGGCATCTGTATTTCCGAGATAGTGGCATTTAGGTTGTCTTCATTGTACTGGCAGATGTCTTTTCTCGCACAAGTCGAAACTTCAACTTGATGTATTCTGTTGACTTCACATTATTTAATGCGTAAAATGACAAAGTTGTTTAGAATATTCATTGACATTCGAATCAAAAGGAAAGAGGTGCATATAGATCTTTATATTCACCTTCATAATCTGTTGGGGGAAAATAATTTTTGATAAAAAAAGTAAAGGAATTTGTCGGCCATTTTGTGTCAATTCTGGGAAGAATTAACATCTCGAGGAGGAGATGAATTAAACTGTATTTTCTTATGCTTAGCCGTTAAACTGAATATGTTTTGTATCTTAAACGAAGGATTGCATGTTTAAATTCTAGTTTTATTGTCAGTTGAGAATATGACTGATTAAACTGGAGCACAAAATCTTATTTGAGAACGTGGCATAATTATAATAATTAAACAACAAAGGCGTGTAATTGTCATAGCATCACATCAATACTATAGGTATTGATAATCTGTCATATTGACTTAACAATGGCATGTGTATATCTGTTTAACACTTTTCGAAAACCATCTCAAAATAAGATGTGCATTTTATACCATTAATATGTGAAATCCAACTGATACAAATTGAAACTAGACTGACACTCATGCTATTTGCATGTACTTCGAACCATTCAAAAATTGCTCTAAGTAGCCTTTATCAATATTTATAAAAACCAGTCCACAATATAAGGAGTCTTCATTGTGTAATACAGTCAGGCCACGTCCGGTCTATCTGATAGGTTTGTACTGTTTTTGAACCCTTTGTTCCCGATATTTTCATTTCTGTTCCAGAACGCTGATTTCCGGAATAAAAAGTAAAATGTGTACAGAAAATATTTGTTCTAATGTTTTCTGGAAATTTCTGGAAAAATGAAGCTCGGATTAACGTGTTTCGACTGTACTGGCATATATAAATATAGTCATAATGGACCTCTGTCTCTTGCTCAAGAATAAGAACTGATATTATAAAACACCTTGTATTAGATATCAGCATTTCACACTTTTCCCAAAGTGTTTGCATAAGATGAATGTGGTCAAAATAGTAGAAATTGTGAGTGAAAAGGCAGAAACTCTTGCAAGAAAAGGACAAAATGCTGTATACCAGCATTTTCTCTCAATGTTTCCCAAAGCCTTTTTCCTCTGTGTTAAAACAGGGGATTGTGTGATAGAGGGTTAATAGGCTTATTCTCAAGCTTGTTAAAAGTTTAATCCAAGGATAAAAAACAGCCTCATCTTTCAAACCCCATATAAGGTCACATGCCATTTCAGGTGAGAATTTTCAGAGCCAACATGGTCTTTCCTTTCTAGGGAGGTGGGGTTATCTTGATTGTTGATTATTACCAGCAAAGGGTCAATATGTTGGTGAATACCTTAGTCTGGAAATAATAGATATTTGAACTTTCATTTTTGTTCATCTGAAATCCAGATTGTAAGTATTTTTTGTGGCATGGAGGAAGAACACACATGGAGGAAGAACACATAATTTGTAATTTTTCATTCTGAGGACTTAATAGAAAGAAGAATCAAACTTTAAAATTCAAACAAAAAATGTGTAAATGTGTTGAAAGTTTTGAGGACCTTGCCATATTCTTACACACTCCTTTCTCTTAGTGAGGACTTGGACAGATACTACTGTGATGTTTTCTTAATCACACATTTTTTCATGTTCACTTTTGTAGGTCATAGAGTTTTTGCCTGCTCAGGAAATCAGAAAGTTAAGGTATTTCAAGTCTTCTTGCTATTTCATTTGCTCGACCAAGTCACCTGAGCACAAAGTGCTCAAGGTAAGCTTTTGGGATCATGCTTTGTTCCTCATGCATTTTCGTCGCCCTGCAAGGTTGCTCAGTTGTTGGCATAATTATTTCACTCTTGACCTGGTGACTGTGAGTTAGATACTCAGTAAAGGTAAACCTTCAATGTGGCAATTTTTTGCTTCTCGCCTAATGCATGTGAGAAAAATAGTTGGTGAATAGGATAGGAAGTTGTGTCAGTACTGGTGTGAGAAAGTCAGGAAACAAATTGGTACCATATTTTCTAAACAATAGGCCGCAAATTTTGAGGGATGCTGCTTATAAGACGAGCGGCTTATATGCTAATTTTATTTTTTCTAAATGATATGATGGTGCATTCTGTAAAACTGAAAATAAATAAAAACCAGTTTATAATTCCACATGTAGATGCTAATTTGGTTCATGCACCCAAAGTATTTTTCAAACACTAATGCCTACCTTAATTGGTAGATGAATTAATCCACTGGCAAAATTACATCACTTTATCAATCAAACTGACAATTTGACCGTTTAGATATTCCTTAAAACATCTTGCTAAGGGATAAAAGAATTATACCATTCTCAAGTCCTCTTGTAGATTGGGATGGGAGGAAAACATTGTGGGAAAAGGAGAAAATGATTGTTACCAGCATTTTCTCCTTTTCCCACTATGTTTTCAAAAGACTTCTTTTAGAGAGACATGAAAACATGGGATTGTTTGGTAAAGTGGGTCACATCAGGACAGAAAGTCGTTCAACATGGCAAATTGTAGAGAAACCTGCACTCTGTAAGCCATATTTTCAATCTTATACTCATGAAACATTGTAACTGTGTCTGTCCTCTAATATCCGATAACTTAAATGAGTCACATCAGGTCAAAAAGTCCTTGTGGCAAAATTTTTGCACACTCTTGATGCCATAATTTTAGTCTAGTCCAATACTCGAGAGGCTTGGTCAGAATCTTTGCTTAAATGATATTTGGACAAGTTTGAAATCGAGCAGTATCAGGTCAAAAAGTAGGCCAGTGAAATTAGAGTGCATTTTTTTTTTTTGTTAAATTCAACTTCATGTCTGGTTCTTGAACCCTTATATGTTCATGCTAGAAATTAATTTTGTACTTTTATTGCTTGCTTTTTAGAATTGGACAGCTGAAGTGGTTGAAAAATGTGGTGGCAAATATTGTCAAGAATTTAATTGTAATATAACACATGTTATAATGCACACAGGTAACCTTTACATCTTACAAGTTTCAAAAAGTATCTCAATAACCTTTTCTCAAACAATCCCTGGTTTTCACAACCCTGAGGAAGAAGCCTTTTGAAAACATTGTGGGAAAAGGAGAAAATGATCGTAACCAGCAGTTATTTTCTCCTTTTCCCACAATGTTTTATTCCCTGCTGGAAACAAATTTCATTTTTTGAGTTGCGTTTATTTTGTCGTCGGCAAGTGCTTTCAGTTTGGTCTAAAATTTTGTCGTTTGGTAAAGAGTTAAGATAGTGTAGTATTCTAACTTTATACATTTTTGTAAGGAAGACCACAAACAAGGTAATTTTCAACAATAGTCTTGTGTAGCTCAGTAGGTAAGGCGATATGACATTTGCTTTGATCCCCATCATAACTGCAGAGCCCCAGCTTTATGTTTGTCAAATTGATGATCGGTAAGCAGTTGCCCCCAATATGCCAAAAAAATGTGAAAATAAAACGCCTGTTAGTCAACTATTCAACCATTTTTTTTTTTGTTCAACTACTATTAATCGTTTCTTTCAAGTCCTAAGATAATTGGAAATAACGCATTGCTCATTACTAAGCAACAAAATATTAAAGTTGACAAAATGTTAAAGTTAGAAGCATTTACAAATGCGACTCGGAGAGGAAAAACTGTACCTAGGAGGGTAGTAAATGTTGCAAGAATAGGATAAAATACCGATTTCTAGCATTTTCTATTCCCACAACATTTTCAAAAATCTCCAGTGTTGTTAAAAGTCAGGGTTGTATGTAGCAGTTGAGTTATTAAATATGTAAACAAGTTATTAAATATGTAGACTAAGTGTTGTACATATTTTAGATGAGCCACGCTGCTGTGGACGATCTCTGAAATATCTTCTTGGCATTGCCCATCACTGTTGGATTCTTGACAAAAGCTATATCAGTATGTGTGCCCAAGCTGGATACTTTCTGCCAGAGGTAAGTAAAAAATTTGAACTTTTGTGTCTAAAAGTGAGATTCAGTTTGATTCTGTTTTAAATTATATTAAGGACACATTTGTACCTTGCATTTGGAAGAACCAGTACATACACCAATGTCCTCACAATGTTCTTACTTCTTTTTACTGATACACTATTGTATAAAGGTTCTTGTTAAAGTATAGTGTAAAGTCCCCACTTGAATCAGAAAATACAAAGATTTTTTAGAATTTAGGACTTGATTTAGGTCCTCAGATTTCTGTGTGTATGATGATTATATGTGTTTTGAAACAGTATAGGTCAGTGTAGGTCCTCATATTGAAGGATGTGAAAAGAAATCGTATACACTCGGTTATAAGCAAAACCTGTGATAACAATTTATTGTCTTAAAGGTGGCTCTTCAGATTTTGGAACAAAAATTTTACAAATATACAAAAAAAAATCATCCTTATACTCCCAAAGTCTTAATTTTCATTCTTAAAACCCCAGTAGTCGAAAACTATCCGACAACAAGAGAAATTAGAGATTTACTATGGCCCAGGTCGACACCGACGGGAAACACGTTCTATTATTACATGAGCAACTCGCTCATTTACATACCGGAAACACACAGACAAAGCTTCAAACACAGCGTCCGAAGAAGACATGATGGAAAATAATTACATGTTTGTTATGTTGTTGAATTTAAGCATCATTAGTCACCTGCCAGTCACTTGACAGTCCCACAATGCTTTTCTGATATCTGGCGCGAAATCTAAAAATAGCCTAAGAGCCTTTTAAGGGAATACCACCAAAATTTTTTTCTTTTGTAATTTTATGATTCTTAATTATTCATGATTTGTATTGTTTTTTCATATGATTTTCAGTGATTTTCATATGATTTTCAGTGATATATATGTGTTTTCTAATTTGGTGAGATTTGAAATATCTAAATACCCAACTTTAAAGTTTGATATCTCTGCATCATAAATTCTCATTCTTTACTGATGGCATGAATTTGTTTTAATTTTAATTTCAAAGTGTCCCAAAATTATCACCAATAATCACATTCAACACTGACCAAGGTTAAAATTTTCTTTTGTTTAGAGAATACAGGAATGAGTGTTTAATGTTTTGTGGCCAATAGAAAATTAATGTCAGATTGGACTCTATAACTAAATGTATTTTAAATGACTCTTCAAAATATTGAAACAAAATAGGGATTACTGGGAATACATTACAGGACTATAAATGTTAGTTTTTTTTTCAAAGTGGGATTTTAGCATCATCCGTTTTCTATCTTGCCTCACCAACCTTGACCTTGTGTATGCTCTGAAGGCCTCATTTTCTGTCCAAAGATCATTGAACTAAATATCTTTGAATTTATGACATATGGGACTACCCATGTCATGAAATTCGTCACCCCAGGTCAAAAAGTAGCTCATAAGGTCAAAGAAATCCCTGATATGCTCCCTAGAGAACACAATTTCAGTCCACTGTTAATGAAACTTGATCAGTATGTTGTCTGATAATACCTTGGCAACAAGGGGTTTGTGGGCTCGATCCCTGGCTCGGCATGACATGTTTCAGTACTTAATTGTTCCAAAGTTTTATCAACCCTGAAAAAGAAAAGCTTTTACAACCATTTCGAGAGAAGAGAATGCTGGTAACCAGCATTTTGTCCTTTCCCACAAAGACAGAAATCATCATTGTACCCCCCACAACGAAGAGGATGGGGTATACTGGAATCGCCGTGGCTGTCTGTCTGTCTGTCTGTCCACCCATCAATCTGACCGTAGACACAAAAATGTCCGGATCAGTACTCCAAGTTTTTCACATGCTGAACTCGAAGGTTTCCCATTTTGATGAAGTTTTGCATGTGCAATTTTCATGACCCTGCTGCAATTTGTTGTGGAATTATCTCCCCTTGAACTTTTTTCAAGTATTACTTTCGTACTAAACCATTCTGCATTCTGTGACAAAGACCTGTTTTTGTGACAAGGAGCTTGTGGGGAGTATAATCATATTTAGTGATAGCTACAGTTGTAACTACATTTGTCATCTGTGATTGCTTTTAACTTGGGTTACTTCAAATCTTGTTGTTTGGTCCGAGTTAAGAAATGATGAAAATGTGGACAAATGTTTTCAAAGGCATATTTATAACTGATTGAGGATTTTACTCAGCATAAAAAGAAAAATAAATTTGTGTTAAAATATGTATTTTGTAGAGCCACTTGAGTATGAATTGGATGGGGCAGAACAGGAGGAATTAAGACTTCCAGAAGTTGAGGAAGACACACAAGAATCAAGGCCTGTCAGTCAACAAAATGAAGAAAATTAAAGGAAGAAGCTGTAGCAAGCATATTACATGGAAAGAGGAAGAAAAGTCAGCTGTAGAAAGGCAGCTTGGAAGCTTTTTTTACCTAAGTAGATTACCAGGAAAGCATCTAATAGTAGAAGCACAGAAGAAAGAAACTTCTCTCCAAAAGCGGCCTTGGACCCAGATTAAGTATTACATAAAAAATAAAAAAACTTCTCTTTCAAGGAACAAACAGTAAGTTGGTACAGTTAACCCATTACCACACTATCCCTACTTTTGACAACCCTGAGAAAAACCTTTAGAAAACATTGTGGGAAAAGGAGAAAATGCTGGTAACCAGCATTTTCTCCTTTACCCACAATGTTTTATACCCTTCACAAAACAAATTTCAAATCTTCAGTCACTTTTACTTTGTCGTCTGCAAATGCTTTCAATTTGGACAAACCTAAAATTTTGTCGTTTGGTAATGAGTTAAACAGTACGAGGGACACTTTTTAAGTTCGTAGAGTAAGCCTATAACTTTTTAACGCGATTATGAAGTTGCACGATTTTTTACACAGAACTTGTGTAATCATTCCTCTCTCGAACGGTGTCACGGTATGCGGCGCACGAGGTCCACGTGCGCGCTGCGCTGGGTATTTTCAACACGTGGTTTTATACACTATAGTAAAATATAGCGTTCAATATGGATGGAAAAATCTCTGAACAGAGGGTATATTGTAAGATTCGAGCACAGCTCGGGTTTCCACCAACAGAAATTCATGCTGATTTGCAAAAAGTTACGGGAATGGTGCTTTAAAATATGCCACAGTTTGCAAGTGGGTACGTCGTTTTAATGATGGTCAGGAGTCAATTGAAAATGACCCTCAGGTGGGTAGGCCGGTTTCCGTTTTGACGGAAAAGAACGTTGCTACTGTGAAAACGTTAATTGAGGAAGACGCACGTTATACCGTGCAAGAGATAGAAGAATTAAGTGGCATTCATTCGTCAAGTGTTTTGAAGATCTTACGTGAACAACTTGGGCTACATAAGATCTGCGCGCGCTGGGTGCCCCATTTGCTCACTGATGAGCAGAAACAAAGTCGGGTTAGACTTGCATCGCAAGTTATAGAAAAATATGATAAATGTGACCCACGTCGTTTGGAAGAGATAGTTACAGGTGATGAAACCTGGATCTATCATTTTCAACCCGATTCTAAGGCTAAAAATAAGGTTTGGGTTTCATCTGAGGGCGACAGACCTGTCATTGCGCACCGTTGCAAAACATCAAATTGCATGTTGTATGCGATATTCTTTGATTCGAAAGGTCCAGTCCTTCAAATTCCAGTCCCGAAAGGTAGTTCTGTCACTGGAAAGTTTTACAGAGAAAGTGTTCTTACTCAACTTGTTGATTTCTATCAGAAACGCAGACCGCGCACCTGTGTCCACGGCATCAAATTACTCCATGATAACGCACCGGCCCATAAAACCGCTGCGGTACAGGAATATCTGAAAGAATCTGGGCTCGATGTCTTAGATCATGCCCCATACATCCCTGACCTGTCCCCCTGTGACTTTTGGTTGTTCCCAAGACTAAAGAAAATGCTGGCAGGGCACCGTTTTGAATCCCGTTGTGGTATAGGCAGTGCGATCTACCAGTGTCTGCAACATATACTTAAAGAGGACTACCGGGCGGCGTTCCGGAAATGGGTAGATCGGTGTAAAATGTGTGTGGAGGCAGACGGGGCATATTTCGAAGGTCTTGGATAAATAAAATTTTGATATTTCAAGCGGTTTTAAAAAGACCGCCCTACTCTATGAACTTAAAAAGTGTCCCTCGTATATATATATCATACATCCTGTTGAATGGAGTATGTGTAGAGTGAAAAAACTTTCGTGTTCATGTAGGTTTTAACAAGATGGAGTTTCATGTTCAACTTCTTTAGAAGTTTTGTTTGACTTTAAACTTGATCGACATGGGTAGAAAACATGTCACATGCAACAACCGTGCTGCCTGCTTGTTACATGCAACAACCATGCTGCCAGCTCAAAGGGGGGGGGGTGTGTCCCTGGTGGGAGACTTTAATAGGTTGTCATTTGATGTATTTTAGACTTTTTACTCATTTTGATTTTCAAAAGATCTGAAGGGTCCTGTGTAGCTCATTTGTAAAGTGTAGGGCTTGTGACCTGGGTAGGTTCAAGCCTCTTAAGCTCCACAGGGTTTTCTGCGGGAGTGACCTTGGGCAAGATATTCTAGAGCCCCAGCATAGTACTGATGAACCCTAGGAAAACATGTATAAGTGAGCTGTAAAGATGCAGATTAAGATTTGCTTCAGCTGAACTCTGATTCAATTCTATTTATACCAAGCCCCAATTGCTCAGTCGATAGCATGCTGGATTTGAGAACACGGGGTCCAAGGTTCGATCCCTGGCTATGATCCCTAGCTCGGCCAATTTCTTTCTGAGGATTGATGATAGTTACTGCGACGGGATTCATTCCTCTCCTACTGCTGACCATTGTTTTGATGATGATCATGTGGGAAAGCAGCCAGTGGCTTGGAAAGAAAATTGTGCAAAGTATTGGTTAAAGAAACTCCAGAAATGTATAGGTGCACTGGCCGGCACGATATAACTGAAATAATGTTGAGAACGGCGTTGAACACCATACAGTCAATCAACTGATTCTATTTTTTTTTTAAGCTGTACTAGCTGAAAACTAGAAAAACTTATGTAATGGCCTGGTTTCCGTCTGTTGAGTTTTTTCTTGTTTTTATGGTTGGATTTTCGTGAAACTTGCAGTTCATCTCATTAAAAGCTTAAACCCTATTGATTTTGGGAAAAAAAATCCAAACAGTACGGAAAAAGTAGCCATTTTAAGTTGAAAATTTCCATTTCATTTTCAAGCGATTAAGTCTGCATTTATCGTCGGATTTCCATGAAACTTGTGCAGTTTATCTTGCCAATAACTTCAATAAGATTGAAAAAAAATCCAGCTAACAGTATTGGAAAAGTAGCCATTTCTAGTGAAAATTTACATATTTTGTTTACATGATGGAATCTGCATTTGTTATCAGATTTCAATCAAACTTTCACAGTTTGTTTATCTCATGAATAGCTTCAACCCTATTGTTAAAGAAAAAAAAATCCAACAAGAAATATTGGAAAAGAAGCCATTTCAAGTTGAAAAATTCCATTTCTTGTTTGCTCAATGAAGTTTGCATTTTTTGTCAGAATTTCATGAAACTTGAACAGTTGCCTTTTATACCCCCCCACAACGAAGTTGAGGGGGTATACTGGAATCGCTATGGCTGTCCGTCCGTTTGTCTGCACACACAATTTTGTCTGGAGCTTTTTTCCTACAGTTTTTCAAGTACTGCTTGTAAGGTTTCCTGCATTATTGTTGTCCAGAGCATTACCCATAGAGTTTTGCATATACTGAACCCAATTTTATACATAATGTTTCTGTACATGTTATGATGGGATGTATTACTTTCATGCCTCTGCTATAATTTGTTGCTGAATTATCTCCCCTTGAACTTGTAATTTTTGCTTAATTACATTTATTGTTGTCTGCAGCAATTAATGTTGTCTGCGGCAATACTCTACATTATTGCATTTACTGAATTCAAATTTACACATAATTTTCCTGTTCATATGAAGCTGTGTATGTGCAATTTTCATGTACCTGGTATGATGTTTTTGAATTATTGCCCGTGAAGATTTTAAGGTTTATGTTGCAACTCTGTGCAGTGTTTCAGCCAGCACGCGCCATCGCGGGATTCCCACAAAATAATAACAATTCCCACTAATTTCCAACAACGGCACGCCAAAAGGGGCGCAAAAAATTTGAGTCTGGCCCAGAAAATTTATTTTTGCGTATATAAACGCGCCGGAGTACGAACAACCGTGGGACGAATCTAAAAGGTACAAAACAAAGATGGACGAAAAATATGTGTGTGACTGGTTTTACAAGAGTATTGAAAATTAAACTTTTGTGGCGGAAAATTTATCTCGCACATTGAACCAGTCTCTGTTTTTCTGGCTCCTGACATATCGGTGTTTAGGATGAAAATGCGATGTGGAGTTGGTAATTAGACATAAGAACATGTTTTTCAGACGATTTTCCTCGCTAAAAATGAATTTTGAGTATGAAAAGAAGAATTACTGACTTCTTCCCTCACACAAAACGGAGCAAGGAGCAGCACTTACAACTGCTAGTCTTGTACTGAACTGGAATTTACACACACGGTTCCTATATATATGACGTTGTGCATGTGCAATTTTTATGACCCTGGTGCAATTTATGGAATTATCTCCCCTTGAACTTTTTTAGCTCACCTGAGCACGTTGTGCTCAAGGGGAGCTTTTAGGATCACCCGGGAGCTTTTAGGATCACCCGGTGTCCGTCGTGCGTCATGCGTCGTTGACAATTCTTTAAACATCAACTCTTCCTAAACCGCTGGGCCAATTTGGACAAAACTTGGCTGGAATGTTCCTTGGGAGGTCCTCTTTAAAAATTGTTCACAGAATTTGATTCCATTTTTTAGCAAATTCTTTAAAAATCTTCTCCTCTGAAACCGCTAGTCGGATTTTGAAATAATTTCACAGATATGTTCCTTGGGTGACCCTTTTCAACAATTGTTCGTGAAATTTTGATCCGTCAAAACATGTGGCTCTGGTGAATGGGGGCTACTTGCACTATACAGAAATGAAGGAATTCTTAAAAATTCTTCTTCTCTGAAACCGCTAGTCAGATTTTGAAATAATTTCACAGAGATGTTTTTTGGGTGACCCTTTTCAAAAATTGTTCGTGAAATTTTGATCTGTCAAAAAATGTGGCTCTGGTGAATGGGGGCTTCTTGCACTATACAGAAATGAAGGAATTCTTAAAAAATCTTCTTCTCTGAAACCGCCTGTCAGATTTTGAAATAATTTCACAGAGATGTTCTTTTGGTTACCCTTTTTAAAAATTGTTCGCGAAATTTTGATCCGTCAAGATACATGGCTCTGGTGAATGGGGGCTACTTGCACTATATGGAAATGAAGAAATTCTTAAAAATTCTTCTTCTCTGAAACTGTTGGTCAAAATTTAAAATAATTTCACAGAAATGTTCCTTTGATGACCCTTTCCAAAATTTGTTTGCGAAATTTTGATCCGTCAAGAAACACGGCTCTGGTGAATGGGGGCTACTTGCACTATATGGAAATGAAGAAATTCTTAAAAATTATTCTTCTCAGAAACCGCTGGTCAGATTTCAAAATAATTTCACAGAAATGTTCCTTGGATGACCCTTTTCAAAAATTGTTTGCGAAATTTTGATCCATCAAGAAACATGGCTCTGGTGAATGGGGGCTTCTTGCACTATATGGCCATGAAGAAATTCTTTAAAATTCTTCTTCTCTGAAACGGCTGATCAGATTTTGAAATAATCTCACAGAAATGTTCCTTTGGTAACCCTTTTCAAAATTTGTTCACAAAATGCTGATTTGTCTAGAAACATGGATCTGGTGAATGGGGGCTACTTGCACTATTTGGTCTTTAAAATTCTTTTTCTTTGAACAAAAATTGCTCAAGAAATTTTGATCCATCAAGAAACATAGCTCTGATGGCTGTGGGCTATTTACACTATACAGACATGAAGAAATTCTTGAAAATTATTCTTGTCTAAAATGGCGGATTAGATTTTGAAAAAAATGGCTATGGTTCTCTCAGAAATTCAGGTGAGCGATCCAGGGTCATCTTGGCCCACTTGTTCAACTGTTGCTTTTGTACTAAACCATTCTTCATTCTTTGACAAAGACCTGTTTTTGTGACAAGGAGCTGGTGCTGGGTATAATCACATTCAGTGATAGCTCTAGTCTTATCATCAGCTTGAACCCTAGAGATTATGAAGAAAAACTGACAATCTGGATGGGAAAAGCAGCCATTTCCAGTTCAAAATTCTATTTCTTGTTTAGGCAATATAGTTCACAATTTGTTGATCCAATTTTTTTGAAACTTGAGAAGTGGTTCATCAAGGGCTCTTACTCTATTAAAAGTGAAGAAAATCTATTTCACTGTTCAGGAAAAATCAGCATTGGATAATTTAGTATTGTTTACTCATTTTTATACGCCCGTCGAAGACGGGACGTATTACGGGATCACCCATGGTGGGCGGGCGGGCGGTGTCCACTTCTTTGTCTGGAGCATAACTTTGTCATCTCTGGTCCGATTGACTTGAAACTTGGCAATTGTGTTTGTTGTAATAATACAAAGTGCAGTGCGAAAGAACCGTAATTCTACCTTGAGCTGTCTTGGAGTTATTTCCCTTTGATCGTCAATTTTACAGCATTTTCTGCTTGTCCAGAGCATAACTTTGTCATCTCTGGTCCGATTGACTTGAAACTTGACATTTGTGTTTGTTGCAATAATACAGAGTGCAGTGCGAAAGAACCGTAACTCTACCTTGTGCTGCCTTTGAGTAATTTCCCTTTGATCGTCATTTTGACAGCATTTTCTGTTTGTCCGGAGCATAACTTTGTCATCTCTGGTCCAATTGACTTGAAACTTGGCAACTGTGTTTGTTGCAATGACATAAAGTGCAGTGCAAAAGAACCGTAACTCTACCTTGTGCTGTCTTTTAGTTATTTCCCTTCGATCGTCATTTTAACAGCATTTTCTGTTTGTCCGGAGCATAACTTTGTCATCTCTGGTCTGATTGACTTGAAACTTGGCAATTGTGTTTGTTGCAATAATACAGAGTGCAGTGCAAAAGAACCGTAACTCTACCTCGTGCTGTCTTTGAGTTATTTCCCTTTGATCGTCATTTTAACAGCATTTTCTGTGTGTCTGGAGCATAACTTAGTCATCTGAAGTCCGATTGACTTGAAACTTGGCAATTGTGTTTGTTGCAATAATACGTAGTGCAGTGCAAAAGAACCGCAATTCTACCACATGCTGTTTTTGAGTTATTTCCCTTTGATCATCATTTTTACAGCATTTTCTGCTTGTCCGGTGCATAACTTTGTCATCTCTGGTCTGATTGACTTGAAACTTGGCATTTGTGTTTGTTGCAATGATTTGAAGTGCAGTGCAAACAAACCGTAACTCTACCTCATGCTGTATTTGAGTTATTTCCCTTTGATCGTCATTTTCACAGCATTTTCTGCTTGTCAGGAATGTAACTTTGTCATTTTCAGTCTAAACATCTTCAAATTTGGTATGCATGATTGTTGAAAAATTATGGAGTGCTGTGCATAAGAATCATAAGCCTTTTCTAGCATGAATTTTGAGTTATTCCCCTTAATTCTTTTTTATAGCATTTCTTGCTTGTCAGGCGCATAACTTTGTCATCTTAAGTAGGAATGACTTGAAACATGGTATGCTTATTTCTTGCAATATTTGGAAGTGCAGTGCGCAACAATTGTAACTCTTCCTCATGCTTTCTTTGAGTTATTTCCCTTTGATTGTCATCTTTACAGCATTTTCTGCTTGTCTGGTACATAACTTTGTCATCATAGGAAGGAATGACTTGAAATATAGTATGATTATTTGTTGCAATATTTGAAAGTGCAGTGCAAAAGAATTGTAACTCTACCTTGAGCTGTGTTTGAGTTATTTCTCTTTGATAATCATTTTTACACCATTTAGTGCTTCTTTAGAATATAACTTTGTCATCTCAAGTCATAACAACTTCAAACTTGGTATGCGTCATTGTTTCAATATTACAGAGTGCATTGCGCAAGAACAATAACTCTACCTAGCACAGATTTTGAGTAATTCCACTTTGATCTTCATTTTTACAGTATTCCTTGCTTGTCCAGAAGTGAACTTTGTCACCTCAAGTCAAATTGACTTGAGACTCGGTAAACGTGTTTGTTGCAGTTATGAAAAGTGCAATGCACTGGAACTGTAACCTTACCAAATGCATTTTGGAATTATTCCCTTTTCATTATTTTTCTTTACAGCTTTTCATGCTTCTCTACAATACAACTTTACCTTTTCATGTTGGAATGACCTGAAACTTTATATGCATGTTTCCTGAACATTAGAGGAGACATTCATGCCTATTTCAATCACTTACATGATTTCTGCTGCACTGCTATTTTCCTCTACCTGCCCTTTACAATTATTATTCCCCCTTGACAACTGGCGGTGGGACGGGCGTATCTTGCGACAATTTGCTGCTCTTGTTTCCTTTTAATCACATTTCTTTGAAATGTGCTAGGATTATTTAATGCAAGGAAGCCTGAATAAACCTTAAAACTGAAACCTTTTCAAATTTGGCAGGATTCCAAACATTTAGCACTGAGAAATTGGACTTCATTTTTTTTTTTTTTTTCACTATTTAATTCATCATGCCAACTATGGCTTTCTTAGTTGGTTCTAGCCCAGCTGCAAGAACCAGGTGTGTTTTTGTCTTTTTGCATCATGAACTCGTAATGTATGTTGGCATAAAAGCAAAATCACTGCGCGTAGAGCGAGTGATTTCAGGCCCTCAATGGCCTGGGCCTAAAAAGAAATTATCTAAGTTAAGGGTTTCCCTACCCTACCTAGAAAATACAGCCAACCCTAAATTTTTTTCGCCATGAGTGGAAAAAAAAATGTATCCGTCGGGTGTGATTTCACTACATATTCCATGTAAAAAGTTTTTGGGAAAAAAAAGGAAATCCATACCTACCCTACCTACAGTATCTGGGACTGAAACCCTAAACACGGATTTTTTTAGGCCCTGTAGTTTTTAGCTCACCTTAGCACAAAGTGCTAAAGGTGAGCTCTTGTAATTGCCCAATGTCCAGCGTCTGTCGCCCGTCGTCCGTCAACAATTTCTTTAAACATCTTCTTCTCCTAAACCACTGGGCCAATTTTCATGAAACTTGGCAGGAATGTTTCTTGGGTGAAGCTCTACCAAAATTGTTCAAAGAATTTAATTCCACCCATAACTCTGGTTGCCAACAAAAAAAAAAAAACGAAATCTTTGAAAATCTTCTTCTCTGAAACTAGAAGGCGTAGAGCTTTGATATTTGGTATGTAGCATCTCCTAATGGACCTCTACCAAGTTTGTTCAAATTATGTCCATAGGGTCAAAACTGGCCCCACCCCAGGGGATAACAGGTTTGAGCATAGGAACAAAGAAGGAAAACTTTAAAAATCTTCTCCTCTGAAACTTGAAGGCGTAGAGCTTTGATATTTGGTATATGGCATCTCCTAGTGGACCTCTACCAAGTTTGTTCAAATTATGCCCCTGGGGTCAAAACTGGCCCAGCCCCGGGAGATAACAAGTTTGAGCATAGGAACAAAGAAGGAAAACTTCAAAAATCTTCTCCTCTGAAACTTGAAGGCGTAGAGCTTTGATATTTGGTATGTGGCATCTCCTAGTGGACCTCTAACAAGTTTGTTCAAATTATGCCCCTGGGGTCAAAACTGGCCCCACCCCGGGGGTCACAAGTTTGAGCATAGGAACAAAGAAGGAAAACATTAAAAATCTTCTCCTCTGAAACTAGATGGCGTAGAGCTTTGATATTTGGTATGTGGCATCTCCTAGTGGACCTCTACCAAGTTTGTTTAAATTATGCCCGTGGGGTCAAAACTGGCCCCGACCCGGGGGTCACAAGTTCGAACATAGGAACAAAGAAAGAAAACTTTAAAATTCTTCTTCTCTAAAACTAGAAGGCATAGAGCTATGATATACCTAATGGACCTCTACCAAGTTTGTTCATATTATGCCCTTGGGGTCAAAACTGGCCCTGCCCCGGGGGGGGTCACAGGTTAGAACATAGCAACAAAGAAGGAAAACTTTAGAAATCTTCTTCCCTGAAACTTGAAGGTGCAGAGCTTTGATATTTGGTATGCAGAATCTTCTAGTGGACCTCTACCAAGTTTGGTCATATGATATCCCTGGAGTCAAAACTGGCCCTGCCCTGGAGGTCACAGGTTGGAACATAGGAATAAATAAGGAAAATTTTAAATTTCTTTTTCTCTTAAACGGAAAGGTGTAGAGCTTTGATATTTGGTATGTAGCATCTTTGAGTGGACCTCTACCAAGTTCGTCCCAAGGATGCTGCTTTGGTCAAAACTGATCCAGCCCCGGGGACCACAAGTTCGAATACAGGACAAAAAAGGAAAATTTAAAATTCTTCTTTGAAACTGGAAAGTGTAGAGCTTTGATATTTGATTGCCCTATGTCTGGCGTCCGTCGTCAGTCAACAATTTCTTTAAACATCTTCTTCTCCTAATCCACTGGGCCAATCTTGATGAAACTTGGCAGGGATGTTCCTTGGGTGAAGCTTTACCAAAGTTGTTCAAAGAATTGAATTTCACTCAAAAGCTATAGTCTAAGGTGAGCATTCCAGGGCCAATGGCCCTCTTGTTTTTTTTTTTTTTTTTTTTGGAGGAGGGTAGTTTAGAGGGACTTTAAAATAGGACTAGATTTTTTCCTTTTTTTATTTAACAACTCCTTTGTTTATCATCAGAAAGTTGGTACATGTCATGACTTAGCAAACTTACTTCAAAAGAAATTTATTGGTTTCCCCTAAAGGCTGAGCAATGGCTAAACTATCCAGGTGATAAATTCAGTTAGATTTAACTCTTTACCAAACAACAAAATTTTAGAATGGTCCAACTTGAATGTATTTGACGACTAAAATTGAATATTATTAAACTAGTTAAAAATGTTTTGGGAGGGCAGAAAACGTTGTTGGAAGAGGAGAAAATGGTGGTTACAAGCATTTTCTCCTTTTTCCAGAACATTTTCAAAAGTCATCCCTGTCAGGATCCTTAAAACTTGGGGTTGTGTGTTATATGGAAATTGTTGTGAAGATGACAATCTTTAATTTTAGGGCCAGTCCAAATGATAGTCGTTGGTTGTAAAATGAATTTAAAAACTAGCTTAAAAGTTGCAGGGAAGCATTGTCTTTCACCAACTTTTTACATAGTTGTAAAGTTCTTTTTTTTTTCTGCCAGGGACAATAAATCATGGACAGACATCACCTTTACAGTAATTTCCATGCCTATTGATGGTTTGATATTAATGTAAAAGCATTGTTTTTCATGTTTTGTTTGTTTGTGGCCACTTTTGGGCATTTAAACAACTCAAGTCTACACAATGGATATTATCAGTGTTTGTGTGTGTATATTAGCAAGCTGTAGTTTGAGATATTGCAGAAAAAGTACGAAGTCTGATGTTTATAGAAGAGTTATGGCACTTTGAACATGTAATTATATTAACCTTTTACCACATAATCCCGACTTTTCATGACCCTAGGAAATAATTCTTCTGGAAAAATT
Source organism: Hippopus hippopus (assembly GCA_946811185.2). NCBI lineage: Eukaryota > Metazoa > Mollusca > Bivalvia > Cardiida > Cardiidae > Hippopus > Hippopus hippopus. Next base: position 64,701,961 of record OX328100.1, read on the forward strand.
GTGGGAAAAGGAGGAAATGCTGATAACCAGCATTTCCTCCTTTTCCCAAAATGTTATCTACATTTTCTAATATAAATCTTGATTTTTGAGTCAATTCTTTCCTGTTGTCTGAAAAAAGCTTTTAATTTGGGCAGGTCTACAATTTAATCATTTGGTAAAGAGTTAAAATGTTCGGTTTTGGGCTCAAATGGCTGTAGTATGCTCTACTGGCAACATTTTCTGTCCAATACTCAACTAAACTTGTTTAAAATATTGTTTGATAATGTCAAAACTTATTCATCAGGTTGAATAGTTAAAAAATCTTATGTGTGCACTAAAGTAGGTCAAAGCAGGTCAGTAGGTAAAAATATTGTCTACACTCTAGAGGCCATATTCAAAGTCCAGAACCGATGAAAGTTGGTCTGTATGTTTAGGTGATTTATGAATGTGTTTGAAGTTTGTCACTTTTGGTGAAAAAGTTGGTCACTTGGTCAGAGCTTTGTGCTCTGTAGAGGCCATATTTAAATTCCAATAGTATTGAATACTCAAAGATGGCTGAAAGACGGACAATTCTTCATGGCGAAACTTTCAGTTGTCTTTTTAACAATATGAACGCCATAAATAGCAGCATTGTTGCCTCGTCTCTACTTTCTCTGTGCAGCTGATCATATCCTCCAGTAGCTTTTAATACAGCCATCATGGCAATGTACATGCATTTCAAGATTGATTAGAACAGAGTTTCGAAAATGCTTCATTCAGAACATGATTCCAGAACAGGGTATGAATTCTGAAATATTCCTTTCGCACATTACAGGACAGCATTCCAGAACACTGCCAGAACAGGTGAATGGAATATGCCTTTTGTCTTGATACTCTGACAAGTTTGAAAATGGGTCACATCAGGTCTAAAACTAGGTCACTTGGTCAAATCTTGGAAAAACCTTATGTGCGCTGTAGAGGCTATGTTTTAATTTCAAAGCCTATGAAACTTCGTCAGTGTTTGGCGTGATGAATTCATGGGCAAGTTTGCAAATGAGTCATGTCGGGTCAAAGAAAGGTCATTGGGTCAAATCTAACAAAAACCTTGTATACCCTTTATAGGCCAAATTTTCAGTCAAAAACCCATGAAAGTTGGTCATATCTTGAACGAGTTTGAAAATGAGTCATATTGGGTCAAAAAAATAGGTCATCAGGTCACATCTTTAAAACAGCTTGTGTAACTTTAGAGTAATCATGTTTTGGCCTATATGTATGAGAATTAGTCTTGATGAACAGATGAACAATATAAGGAAATTGAAAATTGGTCACATGGGGGGGGGGGGGAGCGTGAACACTCTAGAGGCCACGTTTTCATTCCAATAAACAACAAAGGTGGTCATAATCTTTGTTTTGGTAATATCTACAATGGGAAAATGGGTTGTGTTTGGCTAAAAAGTAGGTCTAGTAATAGCTTTTGTTTAAAACTATAGGCCAAATTTTCAGTCCAATAATTATGAGAGCTTGATAGAATGTTTGTCATATCTCCAAAGAAATGGATTATGTTTGGTCAAAAGATTCGGGTTAGCGACTTCAGGGCCATCATGGCCCTCTTGTTAAGATTTGAGCAATTAACCCTTTATCACACAGCAGAATTTCAGACTGGTCCAAATTGATGGAATTTACAGAGGACAATTTACGTGTTTTTCATATGATAATACTTGTCTTGAACAGGTAAAAAACATTGCCTGAAAAGGAGAAAATGCTGGTTACCGGCATTTTCTCCTTTTCCAACAACGTTTGCTGAAGGCCATTTTCTCCGGGTCATTGAAAGTAGGGATTATGTGATAAAGGGTTAATACTTGCTGTTTAAATTTTATCACTTTAATAAAGTTCATTAGCCAAACCATTTGTTAAGATTTTTAGTATTTAAGAGTTACTTTTTAGCTCACCTGAGCACGTAGTGCTCGGGGTGAACTATTGTGATCGGTCATGTCCGTCTGTCCGTCCGTCCGTCCGTAAACAATCACAAAAAAATCTTCTCCTCTGAAACCGCCTATCAGATTTCAGTGAAACTTCACAGAAATGATCCCTAGGATCATTTCAGAATACTTAAAAGTTTTGAATTCCATGAAGAACTCTGGTTGCCATGGCAACTGAAAGAAAAAACTTTAAAAATCTACTTGTCCAAAACTGTAAGGGCTAGAGCTTTCATATTTGGCATGTAGCATCATCTAGTGGCTCTCTACCAAAATACTTCAAATTATGGCCGTAGTGTTTAAAATGGCCCTATGTTGTGGGTTCTCGGATTTCACACAGAGATAAAGAAGGAAATCTTTAAAAATCTTCTTGTCCCAAACCGTAAGGGCTAGAGTTCTTATATGGCATCTAGCATCATCTAGTGGCCCTCTACTAAAATACTTCAAATTATGGCCTTAGTGCGAAAATTGGCCCTATGTTGTGGGGTCTCAGATTTTACAGAGATAAAGAATCAAATCCTTAGAAATCTTCTTGTCCCAAACCGTAAGAGCTAGAGCTTTCGTATTTGGCATGCAGCATCATCCAGTGGAATTTTGAAGTCTCAAGTCAAATAGACATTAGATTTGGTAAACATGTTTGTTGCATTGCCTGCCCTTTGCAACTATTATACCTCCTTGACAACTGGCGGTGGGATGGGCATATCTTGCGACAATTTGCCGCTCTTGTTTCATTATCATTTGCCCTTGAACTTCAATATTTGGTATTTATCTTCCTTGTAGACCTTTGTTAGTACTCAGGTGAGCGATATAGGACCATCATGGTCCTCTTGTTTAAAATTTATCACTTTAATCAATTTTTATCAGTCTCATCAATTGTCAAGATTTGAGCAATTAAGAATTACTGTTAAAATTTTACATCACGAATAAAGGTTTCATCAACCTAACAATGCTTAGTTGTTGTGGCATGCCTTTTTTTTTTTATTTAGAAAATGTTACGGCATTATCATAGCCATATCATGCGCTGCATCTTTGTCGTTGAAAAGAAGAACCATAAAATTCATACATCTCATTTCTGAAGATTTTAGTTCCACAATGCAAATTTGGCAGGTATCGCTCAAAAAAAAGATTTTGGAATAATTTTCCGTGTATTTATCAATTACAATACTTCTTCCTATTAAACAAGCTAGATACATTTCTTGGAGCATCAACAACCGAGCGTCTGCACATGCATGTGGCACAGTTCTTAGGCGATAATAAACGGTCTTGCCCTGTTGGAGCTTAACCTTTTACCACACAACGAAAGTTTGGACTAAACCAGACTGAAAGCATTTAAAGTCAGCTATTCAAATGTAAATCAACTGGTGATACCTGTTTTTGATAAGATAGAAAACATTGTGGGAAAAGGAGAAAATGCTGGTAACCAGCATTTTCTCCTTTTCCCACAATGTTTTCAAAAGCCCTTCTTCCCAGAATCGTGAAAACCAGGGATTGTTTGGGAAAGGGTTAATAAATGCAATTAGTCCCACCAAGCTACTAACCAGCGTTAGCAGAAAAGGATTGTTATGGTTGAGTAAATGAGCCTCATGATTTAGGCTTAGTTACCATTCAGTCAGCTGTTTTACAGTCCGAAGAAGTTTCTTAAAATATAGTGGAAAAATGAAGAGAAAAAAGACTTATACCAGCTGTTTTTGCCTTTATCTATATTTTGTTCTATCTGTATTAAGATTATTTTTGTTATTTAAGCTACATTTATTTGTTGTCTGTAAATGCTTTCAAGAGTCTGATAACGGCACTTAGAATAAAGTTGGCGTTTGACACTGCTTTTGACAGTGAATTTGTTTGACCCAACTGGCTTGCGTGGTAAAGAATCTAGTTGTTCTCGCACTTTTGTTTTCATATGCTTTCTTAGATGTCAACCCCTTTCTTGCAGGGAAGTTTCGCACACTATCCCACTGACCCGTAAGTCCTCGGATAGACGAGTCCTCATAGTGGCAGTTCTTTGAGGATTTGTGTAAAATATGCAAATTAGGTTTGTGTAAGTCCTCAGATTGAGTAGTCCTCGTTTTGGCAGTTATCCGAAGATTTGTGTAAAATATGCAAATGAGGGTTTGTGTAAGTCCTCCGATTGATTAGTCCTCATGTTGGGTGGTGTCTTGGGAGTTGTGTAAAATATGCAAATGAAGGTCCTCAAAAAGTAGTCCTCACAAATATAGTAATACAAGCACTTCCCCCATTTCTATTTCTGAGCATTCTAACAGTGGTTAATAAATTTTGAATAGCACAGTGCACTTGTAATGATGTCCTAGTTATGAAATGGGTGTTGTTACATGTCTATTCCCACTCCTTGACATGGTCCTCGGAATGGAGGTATAAGTCATAGTCCTCAAAACGATAGTCATACAAGTATGTGTGTGTGTGTGTGTGTGCGTGTGTGACATTTATCACATTTTGCATAATTGTTTGATCTGTTAAAAATATGCCTCTCATGTATGCAACAGTTAACTCTATAGCAAACAATCTCGACTTTAAACGACCCTGAGAAAGATAGCTTTTTTTTTTAACACATTGTTAGAAAAGGAGGTATTGCTAGTAAGTACACTGTTTTCTTCCTGTTAAAAGGAAAATTATATTCTTTGAATAATTTTCAAAATAGCGTCTGCTTTGCTTTGAAGTTGAAGAAATCCAGATTTTTTTTTCTTTTGTATGAATGAATGAATGAATGAATAAATGAATGTTGTTTTATGGCGCATCGACAGTGTTAGTCATTTAGTGTGCATACATGTTTTAAAAGATTATTAGAGTGGAATGTTTTAGCTGAAAAAGATTCAACAAAATGATAACAGTAAAAGGGTTGAATTAAGAAGTATTACGTGTGATCTTCATATGCATAAAAGACTTTCTTGCGTGAAGGGCAATCCCTATTTACTCAAAAGTTTTAAACTATTAAGTTAAAATTGTGGTAAAAACGTTGAACAAAATGTTGAATTGATAGTAAAAAGTTTTTCCTTAAACGAAGATGGACCCAGTGTAATTTTCAACGTGCATAAAACAAAATATTGAGCGGCTGAGCGTCCCTGCCTAATAAAAGTTTTAAATAAAAAAAGTTAAGACTGTTAATAGTAGTTTCAACGAAATGAGAGCTTAAAATTGAGAAAGTGTCGAGCTTCCAATGGGATCAAAAACTCCCGTTAAAGAGGTCCTGCCTCCAATGAGAAAAGATGTACGTGTGTGTGTTTTGTTTGTTTTTTTTTTTTTTTTGTTTCGTAATGCGTTAAGCGGGATGTTATTTATGTATATTCGAAAATTGATTATCAAATTCCTTGCCGCTAGATCTATAGAAATAATGTGGAAAAAATATAAATCATTGATAAATATGTCCAAATAATACGTACTTTGTTTGCATGGGACTCCCCTATATCCAGGAGCACATGCCTGACAGCTTCCACTAAATCTGTCACATGTGACTATACTGTAACATGCGCCACAGTCCTCCTCACAGTTTTTTCCATATTTGCCATACTCACACGCTGCAATACCAAGAAAAGAAGAATATCAATTTTATATAAATTTTAAAGCTGACTTCACCTATCTTTTCTAATTACCTATATTCTTAGCCAATCTTTGATCTATATCCGCTGTAGCAGACGTTATTAGACATTTATTTCACATCTTATTTAACCAAAACACGTTTGATGTATCATTGATACAAACTAAAAAATTCAAGAAAGTACAGAGCACCTTTTAACCCCTTACCAGGAAACAAAATTCCAGTTTTGTCAGTATAATAAGAACTTTCAGACCAGATAGTAGATTCACATCACATTCCATAATGTGAAATGGTGGACAAACACTTAGGAAAAAAAGAGAAGATGCTGGATACTAGCATTTTGTGCTTTTCGACGATGTTTCCAAAGGTCGTCTGTGTCAGGGATGTTAAAAGTCCGAAATTTGTGGGAAAGGCTTAAAAGTTACGAAGACCATATTTAAACCTTTCTTTACATGTACATTATGTCCCTACCTTTTACCAGAAAATATTAAGTTTTTAACAACTAGTACGAAAGCGCCGTCTGAAAACATTGTGGAAAAGAGCAAACGCTATTAACCGGCATTTTGTCCATTTCGCTTAATGATAAAGGATAAGTCTTGTCACCTGAAGGTCGCGGGTTCGAGCCTTACTTGTTCTACAGAGATTTTCTTGAAATTGTCATTGGGCAAGACATTTAAGTACTCTAGTCTAGTACTGGTGGAACCAAGGAAATACATGAATATTTGAGCTGAAGCTGTGAAATGTTTGAAATGACGTTATAAGCGGGGTTTAAAAAAATCAATCATTCAATCAATCTAGCCACATAAACTATTAGAAACTGATGCGTTTGGTAATTGCCATATTGCAGTTGTCAGCTAACCTTACAAAAACATGAATGTACTCACGTGTATTACATTTGTCTCCCTTGTACCCCTCTGTACATCCACCTGCAGGACAGATCCCTGTCGTTTTATTACAAGGGCTGTTTACGCAGAAACATCTCTGTGTGCAATCGTTACCAAAGTAGCCATCATCGCATTCTGATTCTGCAAATAAACATGGTAATATTCATGCATATTCATTATAGGTTGGATTTTTTTTATTTTAGACTATGTCTGAAGGCTTGAATTATTTTAGAAACAGAAATACTTTTTAAACTGTTCGTGTATTCTAATATGTAATAATACCTCGATCAAGTTTTACATCTATTTGTGACATAAACTATGAGTGTATTTGTCATTAATGAGCCATTTAAATAGCCAAAGCCTAAGACTTGTCGATATTGCAAGCATTTGGCGATACCAAATCAAATTTAAGACATCTTGAAATTGTAGTTCTTAGGGGAAGTATTCACAAAAAAAATATTAAGGTCTGATTCTTAATCAGTAGATTATCAATCTGGTTGGCTGTCACGAAATATTTTGGCTAATCTTAAGAATTTAGAACTGCTTGTAAGTCTGGATATGGAAGCGTAGTAAACAACAATCTGTTTATACAAATGAATCAGTCTTGGGGAGCAAACTAAATGGAGGGGAACTGTCAAAGTCATTTCGAGACACACTACAGGACGGGAAACAATTCAATACATTCTTGGGCAAGCGATGGCAACAAAAGGTTAGAAATCAACGTATTGCTTGGACATACTAAGAAAGGGAAAAGGAAGCAATCTATGTAATGCTGAGGAATAATATAAGAGATGGTGAAGAAAATTAAGGCAGGGGGATAGTAATAATAGTAAGCAGGGCCACGCTAATGGACCGAACAGAATCAATCGACGAGGGAAAGAAAAGAAGAAATCAAAGTAATGGTGGAGTATGCTAAGGGAGCGGAAAAATTCAATCGAAGAGATGGCGGGGCACACTAAGAGAAGGCAAAGAAGCAATCAAGGTATGGTGGAACATGCTGAGGGAGAGGAAAAGTAGTATCGAAAGCAATAGAGACCCATACTAAATAACGAGTAAACATCAATCGAAGTAATTTTGAAGCACAATAAGGAAGAGGAAAAAAAGCAACGAAAGTAATGCTGGGTAACACTAAGGAAAGGGAAAAGAAGCAATTGAAACTAGACCTGACGCAAAGAGGAAAATATCCCCATCAACACCCCAGCACCTTGTCACTGAATCAGCATAATCAGAGAACGGAATTGTATTTCAAACCAAAGGTCAACAGTGACCTTAACCTTTGACCCATGTAATCCCAAAAGTGTAGGACATCTCTTTGGGTCATGAGCAGCACATTTGTACAGTTCCAGGGTCCTAGGTGAAAATGATATTGAATTTTTCAAACGAAGTTCACATGTAACCTTGACCTTTGACAATTGTAACCTAAAAACAATAGGACACCTCCTTGGGCAATGAGCAACACTTTTATAAAGTGTAAGGGTCCTTGGTCAAACGGCTTTATAGTTAGGGCACGGAAACGAAAACAGGACGGACGGATTGATGGACGGACAGACATAGTGAAACTAGTACACCTCCTCTACTTCGTACGCCGGGGCATAATGATGATGGGATGGGAAAAGAAACAAATGAAGTAATAATAGGACACACTGAAGGAGGGGAAAAAGAAGCAATGTTTTTTTATTTTATTTTTTTTACTTTTTTGCTGACGGCAAAGATCAGATTAGAATGCACAAAAAAATGGAAGACCAAAGTCATCTGAAATAGCAGTATAAATCTACTTTCAGGCCTTGAAACGTGTACACTTTCTGCAGTTGGTAGTGAGAGGGTGATTTTCTCTTTACCAGACGAAAACATTTCAGATGTTTCCAAGCGGAAAACATTTGCAGACTAAAATTGAATCATCGCTCAAATATCAGATTTGGCTATAAAGGACAGGAAAAAAGGTGAAAATACTGGTAACTAGCATTCTCTCCTTTTCTCATAATATTAAAAAAGCCTGTGTCCTCATATATTTCAAACACAGGATTGTTTGGTGAAACAGTGAACCCTTTCCAAAATGATAAATTTCACTGCTTCTATTCTAAGAAAAAATTATTAGCAGATGACATGTTGTTATACATGAGCTACAAGTGAACTGATGGTCTTTGGCAGAATGCAAAACGTCGTCGAAAAGTGATAAAATGCTGGTTACCAGCTTTTTCTCCTTTTCGCACATGTTCTCAAAAGCTTTTTTTCTCAGTTAGTTAAAACGCGGGATTGGCTGACAACTGTTAACTGAAAAAAATTTGATAAATAGAAGATTTACCTGCATAAACTGATAATTCACAGATTACAAAAAAACTGTGTCATTCCACGCAGTGTCAGAGTTAAATATCGACCTTCTCGTGATGGCTGAAGTGCATAATCATAGGTGTAATCGTTGCCTGTATACTGTGTAAGTATCTGCCCATCCGATTCAGTGGTACCAAGTTTGATTTCAGTGTTTTCCAATGTAAACAGAAAACAGTAGATGCAGAATTCGCATGCTACAACAACAGCATCTGTCACAAATCACAAAATACAGTAAAATCTGCGTAGAGCAGTCACTGACTGGGAGCTCTGATAAGGACATCTGTTTACAGATTAGCTGTTGTCCACAAAATGGATTTCTCGCACAATATTGTGTTGTAAATATGATGGTGTCAATAAGTAAACGTTCGTTTGCATGGAACTTTCAATCTTTTTCTATTCAAAAAACACAAAAATAATACACAAAAAATAGATTGCAAAGAGAATGAGAAAACATTACTTTTTTTTTTTTTTAAGAACTCTATTCTCAGGTCACAATTCAATAACAGATGATAAAAAAAAAAAAAAAAAAAAGTCACACTTTGTGAGAGTTGGTGGTATGTGCTAAAGGCGACCATTGTGTACATGTCGTAAACATCTACATCTTTCAAGTGAAGGTGGCCATTGGTTGCATTTGACAGATTTATGCTATACACAATGTGCTTAAAGAAGAGAGATGCATTGGCGGTCTTTTGTTGGCTACTCTTCACAGAATGACTTCTATTCATGTGTGGCTGTTAGCAAATTTGACTGTATTATGATATTTTAAGCAGTGTAATAGTTAAATACAGTTTTTCCCGCGATGGCTTAAGTGTATGACTATAGATGTTTAATCGCTGAGTTTGTTCTATTTAGGTATTTCTACATTCCAGTCATCTCTAACAAATTCTGTTCATATTTAGACGGGTGTGTTAAACAGTAGCATTTAGATACCAACAGGTTATGCTTCAGCATCGATCATGTGTACGTCACAGTAATATACGATTCCTCGCTACATCCACCGGAATTTGCAGCAATATTTCTTTAGTTGCGTCTTTTCTTTTGCTGTTTACTCCACAGTAACAAAAAAGTAAAAGAAACATTGTAATAAACGAAACATTGCTATCCCTGTTGTAATATCACCCTTCAAATCTAACGATGCGCAGTCCATCAGATTACAGTGACCGACACAAAAAAATCAAGGGCTGCTTTTATCTAAAGGGACTTAATTTTCTAAAAATATTTATTTACTGCACATTATTTATTTATTTATTTATTTATTCATTCATTTATTCATTTATTATTATTATTAATCAGTTAAATACTACAAACTTACTTTTATCTGCAAACGTAAAGAAAAGCTTGGAGGTTACTTTCTGTCTAAAAAAAAAAGTTTAAAAATCTGGTACTCAAATAATGGGTTTAAGGCTTGTCAATGGGTTCTATTTCTGAGAGATCAAAAATGTAATCATAGGGCTTATTTAAATATGAAATTCCAGTTTTGATGTACGCCACTGATCATGTGATATTTCTACAAGTCAAGTCAAATTCTGGTGCAAATAACGAAATACAATAAGAGGCTACGCCGCCAGTACATACCTCATTTTAGGAAATACTTTTTTTCTCTTCCGTTTTGTCTTTCGTTTCTGTTGGTGGTTTGCCAATTATTGCCCGACTTTGTCATTGATTAATCATTTCTGTAGTTTGGTAAAACTATCAAATCTGACTAGAAAGGGGCCTGTTTAGTTTTGTTCCATAAACCAAACTTTCTTGTAAAATACCGATAAATACAACTACATAATCATATCTGTTTTTGTACCGTAAGTTTTGTAATTGATAACTCTCTATGTTTCTATTACACCAAATATGACGTCAATATACTGATTTAAATACTAATCCTCGTAATCAACGATTTTTAATTGATCAAGTAATATTTTCACAAGTCTTCTCGAAGCTATGGTGCCAAATGCAAAAATAACTTAAAAGGCTACAAAGCCCATGAAGGATAACAGACATTGACAATTACATCTTTTTTTTTTTTTTTTTTTTACTTTTAACTTTCGTTTTAAATGATGATAAACCAGCAATCGCCTTTATTTAATCAGTGATAAATCAGTTTTCTTAGATTTGTGAGATTCTAAAGATCACAATAGCTTCCTTTTAGCTGTAAATTACAGGGTAATAGCTAGGCTTCTATTTATGTGGATTCAGGGAGGAAGGGAGAAGCAGTTTGTATGCCCTTTGTTACAATATGGAAAAAAAGTACATTCTGGTGTACCCTAAGTGTTCTGGACATGGAAAGATGTGTTGTATATTAATTACTACAGAATATTCATGATTTAAGAGCAGTATAAATCAACATATGCATAATTTACAGGGCAGATTTTTTATTGGTCGAAATCAGGCTGTAGTCGACTGTGCATGCTGTAATAATTGTCTATGTACCTCGGTTTCTCACTCTTTCATCTCAAATATCTATGAAATAATGGAATTTTTCCAACAGATGATAGAACAAATTGTGGGAAAAGGAGAAAATGCTGTTTACTAGCATTTTCTCCTTTTTCCACATTGTTTTCAAAGCATTGTTGATTGTGGTGGTTAATAATTGCCTTCTTTGATAAAGTGTTAATTTCAGAAGTGCACATTGGATGTTGGACAATAATGGTAAGATACATACGGCCATATCCAACTGGATCCCCTCCATCTCCAGGTCCACCTCGTCCCAACACTGATATACTGTATATCGTGTATTGCTGGCCTAGATCCAGTTGATACCAAGAGTTATCCTGTTTTGTTGTTGCAGCACAACACTTACAGGTATCATGTGACCTATTAGTGTTACCATCCACTGCTCTTTCAGCCACCCAGTTATTATGGGTGCTGCTTGCGGTGATATTTTTACCTCTTGAAACAAGTTGTTGACATGCAACTATTAAAAAAAGAAAAAAAAAAAAAAAAAAAAAGAATAAAAACGAAAATTGCTTTCTTTGTTTCAAATTAACTTATCCATTTGTATCTGCTTTTCGAACAATGGTCCCTGACTAAGTCCACAAAATATTTCGACAGAGGAAAATCTAATTTTTTTAATAAAAGCATAATAAATTTGCTCTTGATGTACACTGTCCGCAAAAGCCCATTTAGTCTCTCTGAGCACCCGAAGTGTTATATAATACCGGCACTTTTGGTGAGTAAGTGAAAAGACCAGCGGAATGAGTTTATCAGTAACTAAGTCCATGGGTATTACTGTGATCAGACCTGATACCATAGTTTACTGTCGAAGAAAGTTAAGAGACAACATATCAGTTTACAAATCGTCCAAAATCCATTTGAGTCTAGACAGTGAAAGTTAGACTTCGCGTCTTCTATCATAATCGTTCCGTCCTCTGTTCATGTACTAATAATCTGCTTGTCTTTCACCATTTTTCCAACCTAGTAGAAGTTTTGATCCCTAGTAACTGTCAAATCTTCATTCGAAAAAGCGCGAACATGACCGTTTTTTTTTTTTTTTTTTTTTTCTTTTTTCACCATTTAATCAAGCAATCTATATAATTATCATCAAAGTAAGTAGTGCCATAGAAAACTACATACGCTTTTCCTCTTTAATCCATTTTTTTATTCAAATTCATGTACCAGGTTCTTTGCTCAATAACTTTTTCAAAAGCATTCCCTTACGGACGTGACAGTCTGCAACAAATGCATAAGCTTAAATACAAACGGCCCTGGCTGAGATCGGACCTATGCGACAAAGATACTTGTTTATCCAGGCACCAATGGACTAACCACTAAGCTAAAGAGAATTCTCCCTAACACAGTTGTTAGGTACTGCTTCTATACGATAAAAAGCTATGCTATAAAGAAGGAGTGATCTCCGGCCTGACCTTAGATCTATGCGCAATGTTTGATAATTTGGGAGATATTCCAAACTGTAAAGCAGTAATTTTGTGCCTTATTGATTAACTGAAAGCGCCTAAATGTCATTCCTTTTTGCATCTAAATATTTAGGAAATTGTTATAAAGTTGCATGCTTATTAAAACATTTACCAAATAATATTAGGATATTACAACCCAAAGAAAGAAGATCAGCTTTTTTTTTTCCCCATTTCTCAAAAAGTATTCTACCATGGAGAGTCTGACGACAAATACCATCGTATGCACCACATTTGTTTATCGTATAAAAATGATGACAATGTTGATAAGTATAAAAGTGTGTGGCAATCTGGTGGAAGCAAAGATCAGGAATCGAATATATACATGTACATTATAACAGACCTCTGCTGAAAAATATGGTTAAAAAACTACACACAAAAAATACATACTTACTCGAAGAACCTGCACAATATAAAACAAAAAAAAAAAAAAAAAAAGAAAAGAAAACGAAGTACACAAGTGTAAAATTCATCTTTTGTAGATGTTGTAAGTTTGGTTACATCACATAGTCATGTTCTGCATCTAAAACCATGTAAAACACTGAATTATTCATGCATTTTTCGTAAGATACAATTCTAACACCTAAGCAATTATTCATATTGCCAGGTGATCATGGGTTAAAACCATCTCGCAGAAGAAGGCTTTTTAAACATTGTTAAAATGGGATAAAATGCCGTTTCTTCTCTTTTCTCAACAATGCTCTTTTATCCGTCTTAAAAGACGAAATCTATAATTTGACTTATTCACATTTTTGTCGACTTTTAAGTCATTGAATTTTGTAGAGGCTTAATATTTTTGTCTGGTAAAGACTTACGCAAGTAAAATAGATATTTCAGTTGTAGGAAAAAATCAGACCGTGCAAAAGATCCGAAAGAATGTTGAATGGATAAAAAACTAGTCCACATGATATGTCGATTCTGATTTTGATCTAAAGGCGTAGTTTATCTACATTTTATCTCAAACATTTGATACGGGAAATTAAAAAAAAAAAAAAAAAAATATGCACGAGTAAGATTTTCACACGTACACGCGAGTATTCAAAATCAGTTTTCCCGCCATGGAAAATGAAATTGGCTGATATTTTTCACCCACCAAGTTGCAGTCTGATCTTTGATGTACACCCTTCTATGGTAAAGGTGATAGAAAATATTCTGGCGAATAGTAAATCTTTGAAACTGCGAAAGTTAAATTTCATTCCCGACATAAAGTGTAGCCTATATAATTGGCTGGTTTAAGCCTTTACAAGATAAACCTGTATTTTAACGAGCCCTTGGATAATTGCTTTTGATTTCATGGCATGAAACGGAGAAAATGGTGGTAACAAGTTTTTTCTCCTTTTTCTCCTCAGTCTTCTCTGTCTTGTCAGATTCTAATTTTATAAGCTATGAATTTCTTATCGTCTGCAGTCGATTTTAATTTGACAAAGTCTTGACTTTTGTCGTCAATAAGGGTTAAACTTTCAACTTTAAAACTTCCTGATCTTAATTGTTGATAACCTCCGCCCCCATTATACCAAACTCCTGACTTCTCTTATGTTCTAAATGCAATACTTTGAGGTAAAAATATAAAGTTTCGCTAATCATTTAGCGGGACGGGACAATGGGACATTGTGGTAAAGTGTATAAATATTTCTTGACAAATGCTGGCCACCTACATTTTCTCCTCCTTTTCCAACAACTTTTTAAAAACCGACATCCTTGGTAGTAAAAGATCCGGATAAGTTCGGTTAATGACCGAATGCCTGGCTTTTGCACGAAATAGGATCAGTTTTTATCAAGAAAGCATACAAAAAAAAAAAAAAATGTACAGTTCAGATACTGGAGTAAAGGGGGCAGTCTTTACACTTGGGGCTCATATTTATAAATTTTCAATTTGCTTCTCGAGTACATACATTTCTTAACGCTTGAAGAAGACTTTTATTTTTTATCTTAATATTTCTTGGTCTTACCAACAGGTGGTTGGCAAATTTTCGTCTAACTTTAGTTGATGATAAAAACAACTCTGGTAAATGATTGTTTCGACAGCATTTCAGTCATGAATTCAACTGTTTGTTAGTTTGAAACTCGGTTGGGAAGCATTTTTTTCCTTAATGAAATGGTTAACTTTTATATTTAGAATCGTAGTTTATATGAAAGTAAATTTCCAGTTTTTCTTTTTTTTTAACTTGTGTTTATTCTTGCACTGTGTGAGGAAACAGTTGGAATGCATTCAGGGTGCACAAGATGGTGTAATACAACCAGGGATCATATAAACGGTATCTAATATAATTGAAGAACTGTAAAAGAATTGTTAAAAACGGCTTTAATACATAAAGTCACAGACAGACATACAATACAAAGTTAATATTATTGCTAAGGTGGCTTTTGAAATCATTGTGTGAAAATGAGAAGCTGCTCGTGACCAGCTGTTTTTTTTTTTTTTTTTTTTCCCTTTTTCTCAACAATTTTTTCTACCCTCTCAGAAACTAAATTTATTATTATCTATGGGGTATTTATTTGTTTGTAGCCTCAGTTTGGACGAGTCTTAATTTTGTCGTCAGCATAAATTTTACTTTTTTAAAAACTTCCTGGTCTGAATTTTAATATCGCCCCCCCAGACATACTTCGGACCAATCTATATTTCCTCGCTGTGAGGTAAAAAATTAATAATAATAATTGAGAAAATAAAGCTTCCTCTCTCTCTCTCTCTAAAATATATCCACGTAGAACAATTAACATGTGACGAAATACTGGGCAGAAGATGCCACAGTGATAATGAATCATATTACTTATTTACATACCTGTATAAACTGTATTTGTTTCATCTGCATACCGGGCACGATACGTTCAATATATTTAAACTTAAACTATATATTTTCATACTTAAGCAAATGAAAACCTTATACTCGACAATCGTTCATATAACTATTCAATGAAACATAGGAAGGGTACAATGAATTATGAAGGACCCTACCCTTTCTTTAAATTTACCAAACGACTTTTGAAATTTTTGGCTCGTTTACGTTAAAGGTGATTGCAGACGATAAATTAGATATGGTATGAATACAAAACAGAATATTTGGATTTGTCTTGTAAAGAGTAGAAATATTTATGGAAAAAGAAAATGCTGGTCACTTGTACTTTCTCCTCCTTTTCCCACAAAGTTTGTAAAAGCCTTCAACCTTGGGTTAGTAAAATATACGGAAACAATTCTGTTGAGGATCAAAGACTTGGTCAATGCAAAAATAAGAGATCATTTTTTCTTAGTGCAAGGAAACACAAAGAAAGAAAACTGTGTGGTTAAAATTCTAGTGTCAAGTGGGGGGACAGCATTTACGCACGGCGAAAGCAGTAAAGAAAAAAAAAAAAAAAAAATGAAGAATTTTAAAACAGATTTGCCCTCAGCACATTATTTGCTATGCATCCAGAATACAAACATGTATTTACGTTTGGAGAATATTTGTTTTACTTCTCGTGGTTCTTTATAGGTGATTTGAAAATTGAATTGGATGATAAAACAATTTTCCTTCTACTTTTTGTTTCATTTTGAAAGAATCATAAACATAAAAAAAAAAAGAAAAAAACATGTTTACAAAGATGCTTTTTGGTAGTTTGTCTGTATTAGGAAGTTAGACAATTTCCTTTGTAATGATCAGTAAGACACTTTTTTTGTAGGCAGTCAGCAAAAATGACCCCGATAATACATATGCCATTACCAAGATAACAAAGAAAACTCCTTAGTAGATTGCAAATGTTAAGACTTGTCATGATTGAAAGTAATAGCAAAATGTTGTAACACAAATGATGCGATTTGTCTGAGAAAGGGTAGGTGACATTGTTAACAAGCATTTTCTCCTAAGCCAACAGAGTTTTCAAAAGTATAATTTGGCAGATTGTGAGGTAAAAGGACAAAGTGGGAGAAGATTGGGATACAAATGGAAAACTGAAAAAAAGCAAAAGTAATAAAAGGGAAAGAATTTAAGAACTTGCCGTAGAAAAGAGAAATTCAAGAACCGATAGAAAAAAAGAAGAGATGAAGGAATTTACCTTAATTAAGTACGCAATTCTGCCTTCTACACAGAGTCGCTTCACCACCATTTAAAATTAAGCTGTTATTATCGAATGTTTTCAGGGTGTACAACAAAAATGTGCTTAAACTTCCTTGTTTCGTCGTAAAGTGTCTCTACTCTGAAGCAGACGGCCATCCATATTTGACGCATGCCATACAATGTCATAAAAAACTATCTCTTGCTGGGTCACAAGAGCACAGATTTGTTTTGTGAAGGGTTAAGTCTGAACTAGAATGTTCAGGATCAGAAATCAGGTGTTTTTTGTTGTAGTACACTGCAAGGAAAAAGACATGAATTTTGAGCATTTTTTTATCGATCACTATATCTATCATATCACTGTATATCAATTGAAACTCAGAATTTAATAATTACATAATGGCCCAAGAAAATTCTACTCTTTACAAATACCCTGTCTAGAAAGTTTAGTTGCGATATTCGTTACTTTAATTCAATTCGCGACAATGTATTCGCAAAGAGTGCAAAAGTCAGGAAAGACAATTTGTTTAAGGCTTTCGTCAAAAGTCTCACATTTTCCGTGCAGTGAGCAAAAAAAAAAAAAGGTTAACATTTTCCGTGCTTACCCAATCTGATGTAAGTCTCATTTAAATTGAAAGTATTTGCAGACGACAAATCAGATGCAGTTGAAGACATGGAATTTGTCTTCCAGATTGTTGAATACTTTACCAAACAGTCACATGTTTTAACCATCCTGTAGTAGATGCTTTTGAAAACATTGTGTAAAAAGGAGAATATGCTGACGACCACCATTTTCTCCTTATCGTTCATTTTTTCTTCCGTTTCTGATACAAATAATATCATTTATGCCACATCATTCATGTGTTTGTCGTCTGTGAAAGCAAAACCTTTGAATTTGGACCAGTCTTAATTTGGTGTGATGTAGGAATGAGATGAGGCATTCTAGGAAACGATGAAATGCTGATCTCCTATTCGGCCATTTTTCTAAAATGGCCATCAACAAAAAGTTACCCGGCTTTTTTCTTCATTTCTATTACAAATTACACAAATGAAAAAAAAAAAAAATAATAATAATAATAATAATAATTTACATCCTGGAATTCACTGAGACTAGGATAGTGTTCTGAAGGACACTTTCACACAAGGCCCAGTGCTTCCAGTGGGTCTTGATTCCGCGGCCCCAAGGCTGCAAGTCCTAAACTTTACCACTATACCACGCCAAACTCTATAGGCAAGAGGACAAATTGCTTTTAGTAATACACAGTTCGAAAATGCCTTTCCGTGTTCATTCAATAGTAAGAAAAAAAATACGTTTTAGGTTTAAGTTAGATATTTTATTTTCGGCATAATACCGGTAACTCCCCACCACTATAAAGCGAAATTCATTCCACATATATCAAATAAAATATTGATCAAAGAAATGAAGTTGGAATTTTCTTTAATTTCTTAAGTTTTCACTCATAAAACGGTGTCACATACATGTATATGCATAGAAATGTTTAGTTGCGGGGGTTTATACATGCTTACTAAAAAGATACATACAACAACATTTCGAGTACATAGAATGATACATGTACTTTGTCAAAGGGGTCTTGCCACAAGTCCTCACACCCTATGTTCGGCCATTGCCCTTTTCAAACCATGTTTAAAACATAACAGTCATACAGGCCCGCTGAAAGACATTCAAAATTTACAAACGATAATCCGATAGTTCTGGTGATTTAAAAGTTATTGTGTTGGAAAAAGAGCGGTTGTCTACAACAAACAATATCCTCTTTTTGTCATTAAGTTTCCTAAGCTTGTCAACAGCGAAAAGGAAATGGAATTGTAAGCAGATGGACGGACAACCAGGTGCAGAAGAAAATATTATTCTTCGTGCGTATAAGAAGGATTGTCATTTTTCATAAAAAGTCTGTAAATCTCGTTCTATTTATATAAAAAGAAAACAATTGCTGAACGGAGGAAATTGTATCTTAACCTTTCAGTTAAGTAAGCCTACTGTATCCTACATTAACCTCTCTGAACAAACACTGGTGATGGAATGATTCTTAATTGATAGAAAGGGATAGGAAGATCTGGAAAGAGACAGACGTGAATGCTTGGATGATTCTTCAAAGCAAACTATATTTTCACTCATCGAGCTATCACAAAAAGTGCTATGAAATAGATAAATAGTATAACGGCGGAAGAAGACACGCTTGGGGAGTTTTCCCGCTTCAGAAAAAAACTGTGTTTTCGTTCATCGAGCAATCCCAAAATGTGCTATAACATACATGTATAGTATAACGGAGACATTGTGTTATTTCGTTAGGGTTAAACAAACAGGTTGGAGAATCCTATGAGCCATGTTCTCGCACTTTACCACTGAGCCACGCCGGATCCCTAAAATATACAAGGCCATCAGCGGTTTTTGGAAAAACCCAAAGAGATATTTGTCCAAAACAGTTTATATATGTTGAAAAGGTATGTTGTAGAATATAAATATGTCCTACCCTCTGAAACTGAATAATGCGCGAAAAAAGGTAACACTATTGAATCAGTTTTACAGACTCCATTCTGTGGAGCGCATTTTATACAACCCCTGGAGTTTTTCCGCTTTTGGCTTTCATTTTCGACTTTCGACTCTCAGTGTACATGTCTATTTCGTTAGGGTTAAACAAACAGGTTGAAGAATCCTATGAGCCAAGGTCTCGCATGATAATGGCTTAATCCATCTCCGTGATGCATTATGCCAGGTTAGTCACCTCATAATTATGGATCCATAAAATCCATTATGTCGAATAACCGGCTGAATCCTGAGGTAAAGTGTCCTTGTGATTGAAGACAATTTACCTAAAACGAAAAGTTTCGACTCCGTTAAGTCTAAGCAGACTACCTCGGCTGACCAAAGTCGATAATTTTGGTAGATACATTAAACTCATTTTCACAGATTATGGACTCATACAAGAAAACACAGAACAATCTCATAAACGAAAACTTAAATTTCTAATTATACATGTACAAAGATTCCAAAATTTACATTACACAGTACATGTTCGGTGTTGGGTTTCTTTTTGGTATTTTTTGGATTGTTTTCGTGAGTGTGTGTATATAAACGTCCAAGTACACTAAATTGTGTAGGATAGAAACCAAAACTTAGCGACGTTTCATCGGGTTGTCAGTGCGCAACATTTTTGCGGATATCGCTTCTCTGTTTTCTAGCGTGTAACTTTGTCTGATTGTAGTACTAGTATTGGACTACCGATTTTTGCTGCAAGACGTGGAGAAGGTAGCTGTAGATACATGTTTTTAAAGATCAGTTTATGAAGGTGTAAATCATTCCTAAACAGCGAAAACGGAACATGTGCATTTGTCGGACATTACCTATCCGGAAAGTAAGTTAAGTGTGGCAAAAAGAGAAAATTACAAGTATTTTCTCCTTTTCAACGTTTTCTAACCCTCTTTCCTGGGTATTGATAGAAATCAGGATCGTTTGATTAATTTTTCTATAAGGTTCGTAAGTAATCTATGCCTTTGAGAAATTCTGGACAGTTCTACTTGTATCTCATCTATTAAAATATACCACATGTATTTCGTATTAACCCTTTCCTAAATGAATTGAATTGGAACTTCAAAATTGAAAAAAGCTGCAGACGACAAATTAAACAAGGTTTAAATGAGATTTAAAGAACCGTTTGTGCAGAAAAGGTTGTGGAGAAAGGAACAATTGCTTGTAATGAACAATTACCCCTTTTACCAAAATGTTTTCCAAAGCCGTCCCATACCAAAGTTAAATCGAAACTATATCAAGGAAAGGGTTGACAGAGTACAATCTTTATTGTGAAAAAAAACCACATGATTTAGTGCTAGAAATAATACATCTTACTAAGTAATTTGAAATCTTGGATGTTTTGTGTCACTTTCTTTGTTCCAAGGGAGGTAATTGAGTTCGAATATTGGGAAAAATAGCCTGTCAACCTATCATTCTTTTTTTTTACATTTTTTTGATAAAGGATATAATCATGTATATTTCTGAGAAAAATGAGAAAAATCTTTGTGCTAGAGTTTTTGACGGTCAAACATTGTCCTGATTTTCTGTGATAAAATAAGCGATTTTGTGGGCTAAGGGTTTTACTGAAACATAAATAGCGTATCATTAATTTGAAATATCTGTTAATCTCTCATCAAAGTCAGAGGATCCATTGTTTCACTATGAATTTAAAACACAGAGAACATGATTTGACTGAAATTATAGATTTTAATCACAAAATTCTGACGTATGCTGCAATAATTTGGTTTTGTGTAATTTGAAATAAAGGTTATGTTCTTCGTGGGCTCAGAACTTTTTGGTTCATCAGGCAACGTCTGATTATCTCTTCGTATATTGGAAAAACATACTTTGAAGTGTTTTTGTGCCAAATTTCACGAAATTCTCTGAATAACTCGCTGAAACGCCTTTAACTCGAGCGTTAGCGAGTGTATATTTATTCAATATTACAGCACGAGATTTTCTATCCGGTTTTAAAATAAACTTGCTCGACTGTACAAATACATATTATTTATTCACTAACTGAATTAGTGCTGGTAACCAGTTTAACTTTAAACTAAATTTGTTACATCCCCTAATATAGATAAGGCGTAATAAATTAAAGACCTGTATTTACGATGGCGACCAGTTTAACCATATACTACAAAAATAGCGTTTGGTCTAATCAGCAAATATAATTTTGTAATGATAATTATGTAGATATACAATCTTCGATATTTAGACCTCACTTCCGTTAAATTAGCCAATTATTTCTCGGTAAATGGTTTATATATATCGCATAAATATCGCTTTATCATTCCTTGTGGTCTAAGTTGGAAAGGCACTGTTCGTAGTATTATCTACGTGATAAATACATTCCGTAACGCTCTTGTATATATCACAAAGACAACCTGATTCATTTTCTATCCGATACGTGATAATATTAAAATGCTGTTTTTCGATTCGTCAGATCGCTATACGTGTGGGATAAGTATAGGGTACGCATCCTCACGAGCTTTTGTCAACCCGATTTAGACAAAGTGACATGACAAAGTGTTGTACGCGCGATATTATACAGATCATACTCCTAGCGCTAATTGGCTAATGTATCGGAACCTCGATGTCAGTATCCAAGATACAACTCTCATAGTTCTTTGCAAAAGATAGCTTTTTCTCAAAGGTATTGTACAAACATATCATATCGATACAATAACTGATCAGTTCAGCTATATATATTTACGTGACATTGCTCAGCAGGAGTCTTTTTCTCTTGAAGAACATTAGCGTATTAGCCCGAAATTATCAGGAGTAGCTCGATTGAATCCCCAGCTGAGCTATTTTTTCTAAGGATTGATGATAGTCATTGCGATAGCATTCATCCCCCTTGTCAACACTGATTATAGATTTGGTGAAAGCAATGTTTGAAGAAATGGCATGTAGCTTGGGAAGAGGTAAGTGTGAAATACTAAAAAAATAAATGAATGTATGGTGTTTTATGGCGCATCGACATCTAGGGCCATTTAGCGCACAAAAGTCCTAAAGACACCACCAGAAAGCAAGAACTGCTGCACTGGCCGCCACCATATAACTGAAATATGTTGAAAGTTGCGAACGATAACACCAAACAAACATACAAATACATGTACCTGTGTTTATTATGGTTCAGTGTATTAAGGCAATTCTGAACATTTTCATTTCTTAATGCAGGGTTGTAGAGATCTAGACCGGGCAGACAACCGGAAGTGAAAATCGTTGATAGATATAGATCGATTGACATATTTTTGGTGTCTTACGACTGAAGACGGATTTAACTACGACCGCAAACTCACGCAGTTGTTGATAAAACAGATTGCGTCGGGCGTAAGATTTGTCGTAAATGCCCACATTAAGTCACGATCTTACTAACGACAGACGTTTTTGATAAAACGGAGCCCAGGGTTGGAGATGACTTGTACGTGAAACCCATAGGCAGTCTTTAGACCGCGCCTTCGGCCCTCTTTTAAGCCCGTATGAAAACCATACTTGTATGCATTACGCGTGAGGTTTAGGTAAAAATGTTTAACCTTTAGTTATGTATAGTGTGGCTTTTTTTGGCCTGTTATCATTTGGTAAATCTATATCCGTTTACAGGAAGCTTCGGGTTATGTGTTAAACCAGGGTCAGGTAGGATATTGTGACAATGGTTAAAGTAAACAAGTCAGTTAGAAAGATGAGCCTTATCGACGAATGGTCTCCGAAATGTGCTGATGTCTTATTTAACTCTTTATCAAAAATCATTTTTTTGGTCTATACCAAATTTACAGCATCTGCAGATGACAAATTATATTATGCTTGATGACTTTTGTCTTCGATAGGGCAGAAAACTTTGAGGAAAAAGGAGAAAATGCTGGTTTTAAGCATTTCTCCTTTTCAAATAACATTTTCAAATGCCTTCCTGCTCAAGATCGATAAACTCGGAATTGTAAAAGGTTAAATCTTTTCAATCAAGCTGGTTACAGCAACACTGTTAACCCCTTACTACACTGTTTGAACTGCCATGGCTTTTGAAAACATTGGAAAAAAGAAGAACTACTTGCAACCGGCTCTCCCGTTACTAATAGCAGAGGGACCTTTACAGAAACAAACAATGCCAGGCACTGGGTAATTCCTTTTGTTTCCTTCTTTTATTTAAGTTATGTTCTGCAAGAAAAATTGGTATTTCCGTTCTTAGAGGAAAGTCAAATATTGCAAAGTCGTGTCTGCATTGCCAGATATTCTCACAAAAGATCTGACATAGCGCTAAGTAGATCAAAGACTAGACCATATGATCTGTAGAATCCCATCAGTTTTCTGGCCATGAACAAATGAAATTTTCTGAGATTTTGCCACCCCTGTGAGCAGTTTAATCTTTGATCAACACGAGTTACGTTTAAGGAAGTGGAACATATTCTGTCAAGAAATAAATAAAATGAAATTGAAAAATTTAGATTTTTTTACCGACAGAAAATGTAGCTTATCAAATTAATTTACCGAGAGCTTTAAATTTATCACCTTACCTCACAATCCTGAATTGAAATGACCCCGGGAAGATGGCTTTTGAAATCATTGTGTGAAAATGAGAAGCTGCTTGTGACCAGCTTTTTTTCCTTTTTCTCAGCAATGTTTTCAATCCCATCAGAAACTAACCTTATTATCTATGGGGTATCTATTTGTTTGTAGCCTCAGTTTGGACGAGTCTTCATTTTGTCGTCAGTATAAATTTTGCTTTTTAAAAAACTTCCTGGTCTGAATTTTGATAACGTCCCCCAAACATACTTCGGACTAATCTATATTTCATCACTGTGAGATTAAAAAAAAAAAAAAAAAAAAAAAATATTAATTAAAAAATAAAGCTTCCCCTCTCTGTCTCTTAAAAATAGTCACATAGAACAATTAACATGTGAGGTAACACCTAGGCAGAAGGTGCCACTGTGATAATAAATCATATATCTTATTTACATACCTCTATAAACTGTATTTGTTTCATCTGCATACTGGGCACGATACGTTCAATATATTTACACCTTAGCCATATATTTTCATTCTTAAGCAAATGAAAAAAATTATACTCGACAATCGTTCATATAAGTATTCAATGAAACATAGGAAGGGTGCAATGAATTATGAAGGACTCTACCCTTTCATTAAATTTACCAAACGACCTTTGAAATTTTAGGCCCGTTTATGTTAAAAGTGATTGCAGACAAAACATTAGATATGGCATGAATACAAAACAGAATAATTGGACATGTCTTGTAAAAGGTAGAAATATTTATGGAAAAAGAAAATGCTGGTCACTTGTATTTTCTCCTCTTTTTCCTACAAAGTTTGTAAAAGCCTTCAACCTTGGGTTAGTAAAAATAAACGGAAACAATTCTGTTGAGGATCAAAGACTTGGTCCATGCAAGATAAGAGGTAATTTTTTCTTAGTGAAAGGAAACATAAAGAAAATAATCTGTGCATTATCTCCTGCTAGATGGCATTCTTCAAATACACATCTATCTAATTTGGGCATCCTGGGTACAGAACCGGACTACTTTTCAAAACAACCATTACTTTGAATTTCAAAATGAAATAAACGTTTACTAAATAAAACGTTACCTGGTGCGATTCATTCAGTTATGATTGGCTAGCATGTAACCAATGCATCAGCCATTTGTTAAAACAGACCCTACATGTTTGGGTAATAGGCTAATAGCTTCGGTGTAAGCCCTACTTTTCCCAGGTATTTGGGGATGGGTGACACGTCATAGCAGACAGGTCGAATCTTCGAAGAATATGACATGCGGAGGCAAAGATAGTCTGTGTGGTTAAGATTCTAGTGTCAAGTGGGGGGGCAGCATTTACGCCCGGCGAAAGCAATAAAGAAAAGAATGAAGAATCTTAAAACAGATTTTGCCTCATCACATTCGTTACTATGCTTCCGGTGTACAAACATTCATTTACGTTTGGAGATTTTTTTTTTCCTACTCGCGATTCTTTATAAGTGGTTTGCAAATTGAATTTAATGATAAAACAAGAGTTTTTCATAAACATATAAGAAGATTTGGTGGTTTGTCTGTATCAGGAAGTTAGACAATTTCCTTTGTAGTTATCAGTAAAATACTTTTTTGCAGGCAGTCAGCAAAAATGACTTCAATAATACATGTGCCATTATCAAGATAACAAAGAAAGCTCCTCAGTAGATTGCAAATTTTAAGACTTGTCTTGATTGACAGTAATTGCAAAATGAAATGTAACACAAATGATGCGATTTGCCAGAGGACGGGCAGTTGACATTTTGGCAATAGAGAAAATGTTGTTAATAAGCATTTTCTCCTAAACCAACAGAGTTTTTCAAAAGTATAATTTGGCAGACTATTAATACACGAGACTGTGTGGTAAAAGGACAAGGTGGGAGAAGATTGGGATGCAAACTGAAAGCTGAAAAAAACAAAAGGTAAAAAATGAAATAATTTAAGAACTTGCCGTAGAAAAGAGAAATTCAAAGACCGATAGAAAAAAAAAGAGATAAAGAAATTTACTTACCAGACCTTAAATAAGTACGCACTTCCGCCTTCTTTACAGAGTCGCTTCACTACCATTTAAAATTAAGCGGTTGTTGTCTATTGTTTTCAGGGTGTACAACAAACACTTGTTTAAACTTCCTCGATGCGTCAAAATCGTCTCTTTACTCAAAAGCAGACGGTCCTCCATATTTGAGGCATGGCATACAATGTCATAAAAGTCTGAACCAGAATGTTCAGGTTTAGAAATCAGGTGGTTTTTGTTTTAGTACACAGCAAGGAAAACGTGACGAATTTTGAGCATTTCTTTATCGATCGATATATTATCATATCCCTGTATATCAATTGAAACTCTGAATTAAAGGATTACATAATGGCGCATGAAAATTGTACTCTTTACAAATACGCTGTCATGAAAAGTTTGGTCGCTGTATTCATTACTTTAATTCAATTTTACGACAATGAGTGTAAAAGGAGTGTAAAAGTCAGGAAATATAATTTATTTCAGGCTTTCGTCAAAAAGTTAACATTTTCCGTGCTTACCCAGTCTGATGTAAGTCTCGTTTAAATTGAAAGCATTTACAGACGACAAATCAGATGCAGTTGACGATATGAAATTTGTCTTCCAGATTGTTGAATACTTTACCAAACAGTCACATGTTTTAACGATCCTGTTGTAGAAGCTTTTGAAAACGTTTCGGAAAAAGGAGAATATGATGACGACCACCATTTCCCTTTTCGTTCATTTTTCTAGCGTTTCTGATACAAATAGTATAATTTATGCCACATCATACATGTTTTTGTCGTCTGTGAAAGCAAAACCTTTGAATTTGGACCAGTCTTAATTTGTTGTCAAGTGGTAATGCCATATTATAGTTGTGGTCTGCGAAAGCAAAACCTTTGAATTTGGACCAGTCTGAATTTGGTGTGACGTAGTAAAGAGATGAGGCATTCTAGGAAACGATGAAATGCTGTTTTCCTATTCGGCGATGTTTCTTGTGACCATCTACGTTTTAAAAAAAAGTTACCCGGCTGTTTTCTTTATTTCTATTACAAATTATACAAGTGAACACAGATCGAAAATGCCTTTCTGTGTTTATTGAATTGTAAGAAAAATATCCCGTTTTAGGTTTAATTTAGATTTTTTATTTTCGTCATAATACCGGTAACTCCCCACCACTATACAGCGAAATTCATTCCATATATATCAAATACAATATTGGTCAAAGAAATGAAGTTGGAATTTTCTTTAATTCCTTAATTTTCACTCATAAAACAGTGTCACATACACTTACATCCATAGAAATATTTAGTGGTGGGAGTTTATACATGCTTACTTAAAAAATACATACAACAAAATTTCGAGTACATAGAACGATATATACTGAACCAAAATAGAAACTTCCCCTGTGTTTAAGTGCAAATGCAATGTTATTAAAAAAAATCAAAATATCAGATGACCTACATATATTCGGGCGAACGATTATGTGTCCGATAAAACAAATTTTAACTCGACTGAAAGCATTTTGCAGAAGAAACCCGCTGAAAGCGATTTTCACGTGCTGCACGGACCAGTATAATTCGTGTACATTTTTTGAAACCTTTCAGTCTAATTTTATAGACTTTCATGTCAATAAGAAAAAGACGTTGAAAAAAATTAAATTCTTTTTAGTTTTCTTTATTTTTGATATGCCTAGAATTCCGCAAAATTTACGCGAACGTGCCATTGGCATGCTTAATGCTGGTATGACGATGAATGCTGTTGCTATGAATATTGGATGTTCTACTCGTGCTATTCGACACCTTAGGCAACGTTTTCAAGGAACAGGGCGTACGGAAGATCGACCACGTAGTGGACGTCCTCGCGTCACGACGCGCGGCCAAGACTGCTATATTCGGAACACCCACCTGCGCAATCGTTTTCAAACTGCCACAGCCACTGCTGCTAACACCCCTGGTGCACATAACAACCGTATATCTGCCCAAACTGTGCGCAATCGCTTGCGCGAGGGTGGGCTACGTGCACGTCGTCCATACGTTGGTTGTGTTTTGACGCGACGTCACCGCGTAAATCGTGTTAATTGGGCACGTACACACCAACGCTGGCTTAGACAACAATGGAATAGCG
This sequence comes from Hippopus hippopus, assembly GCA_946811185.2. Taxonomy (NCBI): domain Eukaryota; kingdom Metazoa; phylum Mollusca; class Bivalvia; order Cardiida; family Cardiidae; genus Hippopus; species Hippopus hippopus. The sequence goes on from OX328100.1 coordinate 64,729,739, forward strand.
TTCTTTTCTCTGACGAGTTGAGGTTTTCCATTCATCGAGGTGATGGCAGGGTTCGAGTATACCGTAGGAGAATGAACGTTATGCCGACTGTTGCGTACTTGAACGAGATCGTTTTGGGGGTGGAGGTTCTGTCTTGGTCTGGGCGGGCATTGCACATGGCTTTCGCACTAATCTCGTCGTTATCGAAGGGAATTTGAATGTCCAACGCTGCCGAGATGAAATTCTTGCGAGGCACGTCATCCCACTGTTTCAAAATAATGCCAATATCACTCTTTTTCAGCACGATAATGCCACAAGCCATACAGCTAGGGACAATGTGAATTTCCTCAGGGCGAATAACATTACATTTATTAATGACTGGCCTGCCAAAAGCCCTGATCTGAATCCCATTGAACACCTTTGGGATAATTTGGACCAGCGTGTTAGACGTCGCCCTATTCCACCGTCAAACGTCATTCAGCTAAGACAAGCCTTAATTCAGGAATGGAACAACATTCCACCAGCCGAAATCAATACACTTATCCGTTCTATGCGACAACGATGCCAGGCAGTCCTTCATGCTGAAGGTGGTCATACCCGGTATTAATTTGTGATTTTGGTGAGCGACCCCTTCCGCATTTTAACTACCATTTCACTACTTTTGGATAAACCCTCAGCAATAATTTTTTTCACACAAAGTCGCAATAAAATACTCTTTCAATGCATATAAATCTAGTTGAATCCTGATTTTCATATTTGTGTATATCTGCACTTAAACACAGGGGAAGTTTCTTTTTTTTTGGTTCAGTATATGTACGTTGGCACAGGGGTCTTGCCACAAGTCCTCACACCCTATGTTTGGCCATTATCTTTTTTCAAACCATGTTTAAAAAATAAGAGTCATACAGGGAGGCTGAAAGATATTCAAAATTTACAAAAGATAATCGGATAGTTATGATGATTTATAAGTTATTGTGGTGGAAAAAAAGCTATTGTCTACAACAAACAACATCCTCTTTTTGTCATTAAGTTTCCTAAGCTTGTCAACAGCGAAAAGGACGTGATACTGTAAGCAGATGGACGGACAACAAGGTGCATAAGATTATATCCTTCTTTGTGCTTATAAGAACGATTGTCATTTTTACAAAAAGCCTGTGAATCTCGTTCTATGTACTTAGAAAAAAAAAAGCTGACCGGAGCAAATTGTATCTTAACTTTTTCAATTAAGTAAGCCCGACAGTATCCTATATCAACCTCTTTGAACAAAGACTGGGGATGGAATGATTCTTAATGGATAGAAAGGGACAGGAAGAGCGGAAAGAGACAAAGGTGAATACTTGTACACTGATGAGTTCTACTCTTCAAAGCAAACTAACTTAATTCATTGTAAATAAAATAATTATGTGCGCCAAGCACAGGTGTTTTTGTCTGTATGGTAACAATAAATCTAACAATAATCCAGATACTTACAATAAATTGATCATGTGTTGTTGCCTTTTTTGATGGTTTATGTGTTTGGTATAACTTGTCTAGGACTCGCAGTCTTTGTGCTGTCCTGCCTGAACGATAATATTTCAACTTACTTTTGGGATCTTCTTCCCCGTTTCTTTTCCATATGCCATAACTCATGAGAATGTTTGATATCTCCGAACTGCCTTCTCTGAAATGAAAAAGAATTCAAATTGTCAGGGCTGTGAAAGGCACATTATCATTTACTTACATGCTTTTACATTTACGGCTGAAAGCAACATTACTGAAAAAATCTTACATGACTAAAATGATAATAAGCATTTATATAAAGAACAAGGGAGGCAAACATCAAACTGATTGACAAGCTAATCACACCATTCTCTGAAAAAGAAAATGTGTTCCATCGTTTATTTTGCGATGATTTTAACTTCATTATTTATTTACTACAAAGTCCCAACTTGTAGAAACCCTGAGGAATAAGCTTTTTTGAAAACATTGTGGGAAAAGGGGAAACGTTGTGGGAAAAGGATGGTAACCAGGGTCTTCTCCATTAATTTTGTTGTCTGTAAATGTTTTCAACTTGGATTGGTAGAAAAAAGTGTCGTTTTGTTAAGAGTAAAACACACCTTAGCAAGTATCCAATTACCCAAAAGTTGATTGTTTATCTACTAACTGCATTTTTCCAGAAGTCCTGGATTTGAATATGTCAATGGACCTGAAGTGATTGTCCGTCACATTTTGTCCTGGACTAAGCACATATGCAATAACCCTTATAGCATCAAATAAACCCACCAGACATTTTCAATCAAGAAAATAAAGTCAAAATTATTCGAAATTACAATGCTGAATATAAATCTTAAACTCAGTCAAGATGGATAAAATCGGCATACGGGCATTTGTAACAACCTTTACAACTTTTATGTTTTTCTTTCTCAGTTTTGTGATTGTTGTGGTGAATCCAAGCTTTTCCAAGTTGATGCTCTTGCCACCAGACTGTCTTGTGTCAATAGTTGTACAAGATTTTTTTTGCTGGACTCTTGCATGAAAGTAATTGTGCAGTACCATGCACAATGACCTTGGATGTGCATCCTTCCATCACCTAATTAAGTCAAAGTAAAAAGAATACCATAATCAAATAACAGTTCTAATGATGTGCTAACATAGTCTTTATAAATATCTATCGATATCTTCCTAATATTATATGTTGGTGACAACTCGCCTGCATTTTTTCAACTCTGTACTAAGTTGGACAAATATGCATAAAAAAGATGCAGTGTGATCTTTGTTTCCTTTCACATAATGTTTATTTGGGAAGAGCACTCATTCCACCAAAAAAAAAAAAAATCTAGAACATACACTGCCGAAATTTTAACTTGGCTTCAATCATATCGTTGAAATGACAAAAAGTAACCAATTACAGTCTAAAAAAATAATTTGGTTAATGAGCAAAGAAAAACTTCTGATTGGGTGTTATTACCTAACTATCCTACATAAAATGCATCTTCACCATCCAACTGTGACACCACAGATTTTTGTTTTTCCGCCCACATTGCCTTGATCAACAGAAGATACAAGATACGTTCTCTGTATCCAGTTGAATAGTGCAGTATTAGGTTTATTTTGCTGTAATTATTATCAGAAAACAATATGGCTGCAGAAGTCAAAAAGTCACCGCCATGACATATTCTGTTGAGCACTGGTTGTGAACACCCCTTGTAAACTTCATGGCCTTTTTCACAAACCTGATTAATAAAATGCAAATTTCGAATTGCATGTAACAGTTGACTACACATGCCTAAGTAATTCAACGACCAAAGGAAAGAAGATTTTGAAACGTAGGCAGAAAATACCGGTTCCTAGCTTTTTCTCCTTTTCCTACGATGTTTTAACCTTTTCAAGTGTATATTCCATCATTTGAGCTATATTTGATGTGCCATCTGCAAACGTTTTCCATCTTTTGACTATTAACAAGCTATGGGAACAGTTAGATTTTAATGATAGACACGTGTGAAGCCAATGTTAAATTCTTCTATGCAAATCCATCATACAAGTGGGCTTACAGCAGATAACTCTTGTTTTCTAAGTGATGGCGATTGTAGACAAGTTTTAAGATATGAAGTTTTTTTCTCTTATATTTCATAATCACTATATATGACTGGGTAAGATTATGTCAAATTCGCTTGAAGGTATATCATGTGTACTACAATAACGAACATTGCAACAAATATACTTGTTTCATTTATCTTACCTTAGATTAATTCTGACGTCAAAACCTTTTCATAAAACTGATAAATATTTGTTTAGCTTACCCAAATTTTACGGAGCTGATCGTCTTAAAATCAGTTTTAGTTTTAAAAAAACTGGAGAAGAATTTTGTATTTGTCTTAATTCCAGCTAAATTCAGAAGAGGCTGGAGATACATTAGAAAAAGCTGATCTTCAGTCAAAGTTGTTGTATCATCAGCAGACGAAATATTCATAATTCTTGCTCGTGTTCTTAAGTCTCGCTTTCATGTACAACTTCTTTTTCAGCGATATTAAAAACCATATTTTCCAGGTTCAATATCTCCCTGCTTGGGTGGACTATTGATACAGCAGCTTAGGTATAAATTTATGCAGAAGCTTTATATAGAAAGTACTCCAGTGTTTTGCCAATGATTAGTTAGTGAAGGGACATTTTCCCATAAAATACTTTTAGAGATAAGGAAACTTCATAATAGGTAACACAAAGTCACTCAAGATATTGCCTGACATATATAGAGGGAACAAAGTCTCACCAGCGGACACTATGACGGGAAATTTTCCAAATCAATGGAACAATGGCAAAGAATCTACCCCTTGGCAGAACACATAGAAATAACTTTGTAAATCTTTGAAATATGGTATGAATTTTTCACTGGTATTGCATCAATGCGGCAATGATCTTATTAGGTCACCTTCCAAAACTATAATTGCCTTTGCAGCCGGTGTAGATTAAGATCAAATCAAAACATGCAGCCTGATGTAGGACTTACACCATGTTCTGGCATCCTTTTACCTTGACATTACTTGGATCTAGTTTCTGTGACGATGTGTAGTATGTCCTTTAAGTGAGGGCTAAATAGCTACAATATATTGCGCTGGTTTGGTGCTGGTTAAGTTGAATTAAAATAGGATTTTGGTATTATATGAGTGTTGTCGAACACACGTATCACAGAGCAACAACTTGTCTTTAAAATAATGCATGTAATCATTTGTAAAGCACAGACCTTAACTTTTTTCTACATCCTCTGTACATAAAACATTTTACAATACTCAGACCATTTTATCCAAAATTGGGTCGCTAGTTGGGATGCCCCGCTGATCCTTGTTTCAATGGTGGTTTAGTGAGAATACAGCCAGTGACTTGGAAGAGTATTGTATGAAGTACACGTAATAGAAACTGCTGGAAGCATCGAAATGTCACTGGCTAAATTACAGAAAGAATGTATTAACCCTTTACCACAAAATCAGGAGTCTAAACAACCCTACGAAAACAAGTTATTGAAAACATTGTTGGAAATGGACGAAATGCTGGTAACCAGTATTTTCTCCTTTTCCCACAATGTCTTCTATTATCTGTAAGACCAATAGACTCATTCTGGCTATGTTTATATTGTCATCCGAAAATGTTTGGAATTTGAACAAGAGTTAAACACTATACAAACAGATAAACTAATGCCTTTTGTGAAAGGGTGATGTGTTTGAAAAATATTGAGGTTTGAGTTAATAAGTATGAAGTGTTTACCCTATTTGTTAGATATTAGCGAATCACTTACCCCACAGATATAGTGAAGCAATTGAGAAATCTATTTGACCTATCGGTTGTCATTGTTTTAATCTTTAAAAAACAAATATGAAAGTGTAATGTTCACCTGAAATGGGCAAACGAGTTTGGAGAAATATTAAACAAACATTATGTTACTTTGGACTTCATCCTTTACATTTCAAGGCAACTTTCTCTAAGTGGAGGACAAATAGAAACAGATAAAAGGTTCAGAGTATCCCAAAGTTATTAACCTTTGCTTGACAAAATGAATTTGAATAATTATGATGTCTTGAATTTTTTTTTTTTTTTTTTTTTTTGTTTTTTTTTGGTAAAACAAAATTAGTGATCATAAACTTTAGTAACAAAACGCCAATTACTTCAAAACGCTAGACAAGTAAATTATAATTGCCCCTTCAGAGGCTCCTTTCCATACTGACACATGTATATGATGAAGATCGAATTTATATTATAATCAATTAATAACATCTAAACCACTCCAACTGACTAACTTATATATCGGAAATATCTTTATATCTGTCAATATTCATAAATGGTGTTTGCACATAATCATTATCAATTCACGCTTCATCGATGCGCTCACCTGTCGAGAAGAATCCTTGCTGCATCTTCATTACTCTTCACTTCCGTGAAATCTTTTGATTCATTCCATCTAGCGATTTGGTTGACTATGTTAATTCTCCGTCGGGATACATTACTTAACTTTCTTTAGGTCTTCTTTGTTGCAGAATTCTATATCGGTCGTCCTCTCGTACTAAACGACGTCATATACTGTATTGTTGTGTTTGTTGTATTCTATTGCGCATGAGCGTATTAAAGGTAGCGGTCGAGGGCATCTTAATATTATATAATTTACCAAGGATTTTTTTATTTTTTTTTTACAGGGGACAACAAAATTGGCGAAAACGCATTTTTTTCGGTGATACTCTAAATAACTTTTTCCGATACAAAACTGTCTATCAGACCCAATACGAACATTCCGTAGTCTCAATCATAAGCAATGATACTGATTTAAACACTCCAATATTAAGAGACTTGATAACATGTATCTGGGGACACGACAGTCTTATCATGGATTAAGAAAATCGTGTCAGATTCTTCTATTACAAATACTACCTATTATGCTGGGATTAACTTGTTGAACGATGTTTTACCCCAGCCTCGACGTTATTTTGGCCAGAAAACGTCGACAACTCGCTTATTAATTTATGTCCTTGGTATCACCATTACTAAACGAGGGCTATTAAGTGCATTGCCAAAGGACACTCTCATCAATGACCCAGTCGTTCCAGTGAGGCTCTTTTTCTAAATATGACACAGACAGTACACTACTCACCTTCCTTACAGTACGTTCCTTTATATCCTGCTGCACATCTTGCACAGTGTCCATCTATATGATTACAAACCTCGTTGTTGTAACAATGTCCACATTTTTCTCTACATCCTTGTCCATAAGTACCATTTTCACACTCTAAAACAGCACCCGTCAAATAAAACATGTACCATTAAGCCCTTACCACACAATCCTGTGTTTTAACTCCCCTGGCGGAAAAGGCTTTTCAAAAGGCTGGTAACCGGCATTTTCTTCTTTTCTGACAATGATTTCTACCCTTTTAAAGCCACATTCAATCATTTAAGCCAAAATTAGTTTTGTCGTCTGCAAATTCTTTCAATATGGATGAATCTAAGATTTCTTCGTATAGTAAAGGGTAAGATAGCGAAAATGAGGGAAATGCATTCAATTTAGCCTAAATTTGATCGACACAGTCCTACAAAGGCCACCGAAGCATTCCTTATGTGAATCAGGGTGAAATGTTCTTCTTGCACATTATATAAGATATATTTTATATACGATTTTGTTCAATAACACTTGCGTAGGTACAGCCCGAGGAGCATTTTCCTTTTCTTTTTGTGTGCTGATGTATGTTAGTAGATAAAGTAATAAGCTTTTAGTTAATAATTTATATTTTTACTAGCCTTTCTCAAACAATACCTTGTTTTATAACCTTAAAAAACAAGGCTTTTTTAAATATTGTCTGAAAAATGAGAATGCCTGTGATCGGCATTTTCTCACTTTTCCTACAATTGCCTTCCATCATTTCTCCGACAAAACTGATCATTCGATGTATAAGCATATTGTAACCGGTAAGTATTGGCACCTACAATATAGATACGCCTTAAAGTTTGTAATCTGGTACAAAGCTTTCAACCAGAATTGACTTTTCGTATTTTGAATGAACCAAAAGAACACTTTTTCCATAAATAGAAATTCCACATTGCATGTTCTTTGCAGTATGATTACGATGCAAACTATCGACAAAGGCAAGGAAAGTTGTGGTAAATGTACATAGTATTATAGCGGTGGATTTTTCTGTATTGATCCTGGTATAGCCAAAGAAAAATATGCATCTTTTCAGTTCAGAAAACATAAAGACAATTAAATCATGATCATTATTGCCTGAGGGTTGCAACATGTATATTCGTAGATCAAACTTCATGTTTTGTGATTTTCTGATCTTGATCTTCACTGGCTGCATACGAACTTGAATTATAACAGGCACTTCAGAAAAGCTAAACTTTTTAACAAACGACAAAATTTTAAACAAAATCAATTGAAAGCATTTGCAGACTATATATGGAATATGATTAAAATGATGATTTATTTCATAGGGTAGAAAATGTTGCTGGAAAAAGAGAACATGCTGGTTAAAAGCATTTTCTTCGTTTCCCGAAATGTGTTCGAAAGCTTTCCTTTTCCGGGTCGTTGAAACTCGAGCTTATGTAGTAAAGAGTTAAGAAAGATTTAAACACACAGCACTTCTGAAAAACAAACAATTCTTTTTGCGTCAAACATTGATCCTTTTTATATAAACCACTTATGTAACCAAAAATCAACTCTTTAGTAAACAATCCCGAAATTTTACTACAAGGATAGTTTTTGAAAACATTGTGGAAAAAGAAAATGTTTTATTTTGGTAGCCATCATTTTCTTCTTTTGCCTCGATGTCTTCTATCTGTTCAAGATCCCATTCCATGAGCCATATTTAAATTGTCAACTCCTTTGCGTTGAACTTGAAGGAGTCTGAAATTTTGTAGTTTAGTAAAAAGTAAAGGACATTTTCTATAGTTTAAATTCCTCCATGGAGCTATTTTTTTTCACATTATGTAAAATATTATGCTGTTTACAAAAATAAAAAGAAAATGATATGTTGAATTAACCTTTTTATTGTAAAATGCCTCTTTCCATGGGAACAGTATACCCTTAAATTCTAAAAATTGTGACTTATGCTTGGAAGTGACAAAATCATTACAGCTTCGGTTTCATAATTTTGTAGAATCAGACCTAAATATTTGTACTTCTTTATCTAACATTCTGAAAATTTGATTTTGAATAACAATTTTTGAAAGAAAGGTACTTTTTTCGAAATTTTGTATCACATAAACGCAGAAAAAATTAAGAGTTCTGCAACTATAGCTGAATTATCAAAAATACCCTTCCATATATTTTGTCCATTTTACTTTATAGAATCCTTTAAGTATTTGTTATTCAAATTCAACAATAAAAAAGGCAATATTGAGGTGCTGAGATTTCTACAAAGTTAGTTACCATGGCAACCATAGCACATTTTTGCACAAATATGCCTAGTTTTACGTACAATTGACACCGCAAAATTATGTTGAAAACATACAAGCAAAGTCATGCATTAGCCAACACAATAAAACAGTTGATAAGTCAAATTTAAGTGACAGATCCACTGTTATCAAAGACCACCTATAAGTGAAAATCGGTTGGGGTAAACATGGTAATTTTTCAAATTTTCTTTAAATGGGGCACGTAAAGTGTTTCAGAGTACGCAAGTACATGTACTTAAGCTAGTCATAATTGTGCATTACTGAATATCAGGTAAGTATAACCCTAAATAAGGAATACCATAGGCGCCATAAGCGGATGGCATAGATCAAGATCAGACTCCACAGTATGCGCTGTCTGATCTTAAGTCTGTACCAACCGCTTATTCAGTAACCGCTTCGGGCTAATTATTCGACGTAGGCTAAACACTCGACGACCAGTTTTTCATGACTCTTTCGACGATGTTGATTTCTCATAGCAGGAATACGTTTCTGTACACTTTACAGAAGAAGATGAAGTTGGAGGAAATGACACTGACCTTAGGTTAAACATATTTTCTTACATCTATTAAGAAATAAGTTCTATAAACATATACTTATTTCTCTCGATTCTGCTTCCCGGAAACTACACCACTACTCGCGCCGAAATGGTGGGCCAATGAAGAATCCCAACGTTGACACCCGCTCCCGGGTATCGAACTCGGGACCTTTTAGTTTCGAGGCCGACGCTCTACCTCGCGACGACGGGCACCGCACAATGACAATGACCTTCGTTTCTTCTTTCTCTCTAGTTGTATACGGTCTGTATTCCGTGCAGTATCATTTCTTGGAAATGCAGGCTTAACCCTTGAAGTACGGTGTAAGAGACTTCCTCGCAAAATATCAAAATATTTACGCTGTTTATGATTTCGGGCCGCACGATGAAAGTATTAGAGTACTACTCAACTATCTCCTTCGTAAACAGTCAAATACCGTTCTTTATACAAATATACCTTTTTAGTGCTCCAGATTTGAGAAGTAGATAATTCAAAAAGATTACTTAGCCCAGACGAACAAGCCCGCGAAAATAAACCAAGGAACGAAAAAGCCCGATCCACTGCGCACTAGGTTGCAAAAAGAAAACTACCTAAACCGCCCGAAGTGGAATACTTTTTAAATACATTTTGTACTAATTATTACTTTTCTTTGATGCTAAATCTCTAGAAATAATGTAGAAAAATACAGATACTTGGATAAATATTTACTATAAAAAAGACTTACTCTGTTTACATTTCTCTCCTCCATATCCAGGAGCACATGCCATACAAGGACTATTAAACCTATCACACGTAACATTATTGTAACATGATCCACAGCCCTCTACACAGTTTCTTCCATATCTGCCATACTCGCATGCTGCAATACCAAGAAAAGCAGTATTTCAGTTTTATGTAAAAGATCAAGCCGGTTTAATATTTATTAACTTTTTTTATTTTTTTTATTTTTTTTTTTTTTCAGTTCACCCATCCTTTCGAATGCCAACTAAATTAGCCAGTCTTTGATCTATGAGGGCTGTACTAGAAGTGTTAAGACATTTCTATTTAATATTTTGATGGCAGTATTTGGCCAGAAACATTAGATGTATCTTTGATACAAGATAGAATTTTACAAAAATATATAGCCCCTTTAATCCATTACCAGAAAACATAATTCCAGTCTTGTCTAATAACTAGTTCACATTTGTTGTTTTTTAGAATCCCCTGACAGCATATGCATGGCAAATACATATTTAACTCACACACCACTACCACTGTCACGTTCTTCAGCACTCACTTTTGTTTCCGCTATCATACATCTTTTATATATATACATATAATTCGTGAATACAGTAAATTCTAGCAGTTACGAGTTGAAAACTCAGAGTAGCTGCATGGTAGCTGCATGGTATTTTTTTTTAACCTAGACATATTAGCTACCGTACTCGTATATTCCATACTCAAACGTATCATATTTGTCTCCCCTGTAACCTCTCTGCATTTACTTAAAGGAACCCCTGAAGATCTATCATTTTGAACATTTAACTCTAACCAGATGAGACAATTTCAGACTTTTCATAATTGAACGTATACGCAGACTCTATTAAATATATAGATCGAATTAGAGTTCTTGTTTTGGAAAAGGTAGAAAGGAAAAGGACAAAATGCTGCTTGACAGTATTTTTTTCTTTTTTTAGATAATTTCTTAAAACATCATCGTATTCAAGGTCCTTTAAAGCTTGGAATTGTGTTGTAAAGATTTTCTTAAGCTGGTGTGGTTATTGGTGCTTGTGTATGCATTTTACTTAGGCATTTATCAGATGGTCAAGGATATGTATCTGTCCATTTTGTGTGAATCATAATTATCCCTCTCTACACCGATCCTTAGGGAAGAACTTTACAGCGCAATTCATAAACCATTTATATGTAGCTACTGATAGAACAGCTAACCTAGCATACATAGTTTATATGTACGCAAGTGTGCACACTTATTTTCCTTCGTCTCTCTATTTGTCGGTAGGGTAGAACCCAGTCGCTTTATCACATTGGCCATTTAGAAATGTCTGTGTGCTGATATATGTACAAATGAGAGTTTCCTGGGCGACTGTGCAATACCCTACCACAATTAAAGACTATTCTGTCATATATCACATCTAGTTCTCTTATTTCCCTCTCTGTATCCACTTTTAGGTCAGAACCACGTAGCTTTAACTCACGACAATTTACATACGCATGTGTGCAGTATTTGGTATAAATCTGTATAGATCTAGGCAATTGTCGATAGTCTAAGATAAAGATGAACATTGCGTCCCATTTTTTTTCTTATATTTCTATTTATACATTCACTTGTAGGGTAAACCCCTGTATCTTTACCACATAAACTATTAGAAACTAATGTGTTTGGTAATTGCCATATAGCTGTTTTCAGCAAACCTTACAAAATATGCAAGTACTAACGTATATCACATTGGGCTGCCTTGTATCTCTCTGAACATCCACCTGTGGGACAGATCCTGTAGTTTTATCACATGAGCCGTTTACACAGAAACATCTCTGTGTGCATTCATCACCATAGTAGTAATCAGCACATTCTGTAAGTAAACATGGTTATACATACATATTATGTATTCATGAAAGGCTGAGATTTTAATTCTAGACCATGTTTGAAGGCTTAGATTATTTTAGAATCAGAATTACAATCTACTACATCTGTATATTCTAATATTTAATCAACACTTTTATTATAATTATTATTTTGTGACAGAAAATATGTGTTAATTTGTCATATATGAGCGATCTGAGAAGTCAAAGACTCAATATTAGAAGCAGTTGCCTATAGATGACAAATTAAATTAAATCTTCCTTAAAGAATTGAGATATGTCGTTGAATCAGTAGAAAATGTGAAGAAAATGCTGTCAGGGTCATCGAATTTCGTGATTGTATGATAAATAGTAAAAAAAGACAAGTAAAGATTGAGCTCATTTTATTTTTCTTAATATGTCTTCCCCTTCGATATTTCACGTTTAACTCTATAGAACACAACAAAATGTTGGACTTGAGCAGATTGAAAGATTATCGCAAATGATGACTTAAACAAATCCAAAAAGAGTATTTCTGTTTATGAACGTGAAAAAACACTGGAAAAGGGAGAAAATACTGGTTATCGGCAATTTCTCCTTTTTACAACGCTTTATAAAACCAGCATTTTCTTTTTTTTCCACAGTGTTTTCAGAGGACTTAAGATTGTTTTGTAAAGAGTTAAAGGACTAGATACAAGTAAATGAAATACACATCTTTGTGTATCATGGGATCTGATCGAAATAAAAAAAAATATTTTATTTTACACATATTTTCTTGTCAACTCTTATTCAATATTTCGGCCAGAGGCCTTTTTCAAGAATAAACACTAAACTTTCACTTCTAGGACATTTTAACAGTCCACCATGACAGTTTGTTTACTCTGACGTCATGGATTTAAAAACATGACGTCATGACGTCGCGCACTAATGAAGCGACGTCATTCCCGTACTTTTGTCTTGTGGTGCCAGAATGAAGCTGAAACATCACTGTCTTTCACGTTGCAACCATCTGGACGAACAGTTCGTAGCTCCTTGATGCAGGCGGCGGCCAGTGCACCTATCCATGCTTTCCTGGTGTCTCTTTTACCAGTACTCCGCACAATTTTCTTTCTAAGCCACTGGCTGCTTTCCCACATAATCATCGTCGAGACAATGGTCAGCGGTGGGAAAGGAATGAATCCTGTCGCAGTGACTATCATCAGTCTTCGGAAAGAAATTGGCCGAGCCAGGGGTCGTAGCCAGGGATCAAACCCTGGATCCTGGGGGGCACACAAAGGGAGGGAAAAAGACGCAATCGAAGTAATGACTTGGACACCTAGGTGAAAAAGAAAAGAAGCAATGAAAATTGATGGGGCAAACTAAGGAAGGAGAGAGAAGCAAATGCATGGTGATAATTCATGAGATAAAGTGGACGAAGGAAAGAGCTAAGGAGACGACGTTACAACTGAATAATGCTAGACACCAAAAAGTATCTGCATTCAAACTTGGCAAACATTCCTTATCGGGTTCATTATAAACATGTGTTGAAGAATGTTAAGTACAAAGAAGATATATAAACTTCTTTTTAAGAGCACCGTTCGCATGTATTTTCAGACAAGCATGGATGCGTGAGCCTTTATCAATATCAAAGTATTCAAAATAGAGAAATGTAACCTTGACGTAATGGGGCTTTATATCCCATCATACAAACTGGGCATGTTCATCCCACAGTATCACGAGAAACACCATATGTACGTATTGCCGTTGCAAACTGACAAAGACATATATACACGGTAACACCGGTTAACTGGAACTTCTTCAGTTGTTTTTACAGCACTGGCCGATTCAATTGATTAACTCAGAAACAATGAAGTGAAAAGCTAATAATTGCTTGTAACATGCACTTGTTTCTTTTTTTTGTAACGTTTTCCATATAATGTTTCCCTATCAAGGCCTAAATTTAACTTTTTTTCCTGATATTTTCCTTTATGCTCCATTGTTCAAAAACTTTTCCGTATGTCATTTGGCTAGTGATTCACTTAATTCGATGCAAATTTATTCTAACCAATGGCAAAAGCAATTCAAATATTGCAATTTCAATGTTTTTGCCAAGGAAAACCTGATTATATTTTGCAATATAAATCCAACTTCAGGCTGCATGTTCTGTGCAGTCTAATCTTGATCTAGACTTTCCGCAAAAGTGTTTTTTTTTTTTCTGCAAGCCACACACACTTAGAAGCTAAGACCTTACAGTGGCCGATATACAAAACCAAAATGTGTACCGAAATATTTACATTCAAGGCACATGAACGACTGATTGCCGTAACTCACAGATTTATTCACCTTAAAACTATAGTCTGATCTGGATCTAAATTGTTTACAAAAATAGAAAGGCACATCAAAGATTTACTTTTTATCAGACAATCCAGAGAAGCCTTTTGAAAACAAAATGGGGAAAAAGAGAAAAAGAGAAAACGCTGGTAACCAGCATCTTCTCCTTGTCCCAACATTGTTTTCTACCACATTAAACACAAAATTGATACCTTGATTTTTAGCCACTTGTGGTTTGTCGTCTGCAAGTGCTTCCATTGTGTACCAGTCTAAAATTATGCCTTTTGTTTGATACATGGTTACCTCTTTCATTTGATTTTAAATGACCAATTTACTAGGTTTCGTAGACAAGATAGATCAAAATTAGAATGACCACAACATGCAAGAGCAAAGTTAACAAATTTTTTTGGAAGTTGGTCGTGAATGTGTTTAATCTTTACCGGACGACAAATTTTGAGATGTTTCCAGTTTTAAAACTGTACATACTAAGAATCAAATGATGAGATTCGGCTTTGGAATGATTGTGCTTGTAACTAGTACTTTCTCCTTTTCCCACAATGTTCGCAAAGCATCTTTCCTTAGGTATGAGAAAGGTTTGAATGTCCGATAACTGTTGAACCTTTTCCAACACGATAAATTCCAAACTTTTCCACACTGAAAGCATTGACAAATTCATATACATGTGGAAAAAAGAACAAATGGGATTTCACAGAATGAAAAAAGTGTGGGTAAACGAGGAAATGAAGATTACCTAAATTGTTTTTCCATATTGTTTTCTACCGTCATTTTTTGCTTGGGTAGTTGAAACACAGAATTGTGTGGCAAAGGTTTGAGTGAGGATTATGATAAACAACAGATTTACCTGCATACACTGATAGCTCACAGATAATAAAAAACTTTGTCATTTCACGAAGTGTCAATGTTAAATAACGACCTTCCTTTGGCGTTGAAAGTGTGTAATTATAGGTGTACTCGTTGCCTGCATACTGTGTAAGTATCTGCCCATCCGATTCAGTGGTACCAAGTTTGATCTCCATGTTTTGCAATGTGTCTGAAACAAAATTCATTTAGATACAAATTGGCATGCTATAGCAGCAGCCCATGCATAAAACACTAGTTTGTAGATGAAAAAACTGCGTTGTTCCAAACAGTGTTGTTCCATACACTGTCAGAGTCGAATAATCATATTACTGTGGTTTTGGAAGTGTGTACTTATAGACATACATGCCGCCTTTATTGTTTTTAAGTATTGGTCCATTCCAATCATTTCTGTCAAGTTTGACGTCTATATTTTGCGGTGTTTCATATCGATTTTAATTGATTTTATGGTGTTTAAGGATGTTTTCAATATTATTTCTGTTATATCACGGCGGCCAGTGCATATATTCATACTTTCCTGGAGTTTCTTTTACCAGTACTCCGCACAATATTCTTTCCAAGCCACTGGCTGCTTTCCAACATAACCATCATCAAAACAATGATCAGCGGTAGGAGAGGAATGAATCATGTCGCAATGACTATCATCAATCCTCGGAAAGAAATTGGCCGAGCCGGGGATCGAACCAGCGACCCCCTGTTCTTGAGCCCTGTACAGTGTTTCTGAAATAGAATACATTAAGATACAGTGCTCTCAAGCTTCAACAGCAGCACCTAGATGAAGACATTGTTCATATATCCAACAACCCGGCGAAATACATGTATTAAGCAGTGTCCAAATTAAATAACGGTCTTCCATGATGGCTGAAGAGTATAATTGCAGACATAACATTGACTGTTGTCTGCGCATGTCATATTCTTCGACGATATAGACCTGTCTACTTATGGGATATGCATATGCATATGGGATGTTGGACAATCATGGTAAGATACATACGGCCATAACCACCTCCTCCATCTCCAGGTCCGCCTTGTCCCAACACTGATATACTGTATATCTTGTACTCCTGGCCTAGGTCTAGTTTATACCAAGGATCCTCCTCTTCATTTGTTGCAGCACAACATTGACAACTATCTGCCCCTCTATCCGTATTTTCATCGACTGCTCTCCCAATATCCCAATTCGCATGTTGACTGCTTGCTGTGATAGTTTTACCTCTTGAAACAAGTTGTAGTGCTGTAACTATGAAAGAAGATATAAATGGAAACAGCTTTCTTTGTTTCCATGTACTTCATTTATTTCCATTTCCTTTCGCACATGTCTAAATGACATCTACAAAAATTTCTTCAGAGAGAACTTCGTTTATTTGATGTAGGAAAAGTGAATAAAGGAACGAATATACCTTTCAATTTCTGTTCTATCAGCTTCGTGTGTTTTTTGACTGATAAAAATTCATGTCATTCATTTAGCACAAAAAGTTTTTTGCTATTCATACATTTAATGCAGATTTCATTCGGCATATATATCTATCAATTTATTTAAGTACGTGCAGATCCTATTTGTATTTGAAAGTGTGACTTAGCTTTTGAAATATTAATTTCTTGTCTTTGAAATGGTTCAAAAGTAAAAACTTAGTTTATCAATTTGACATGGTCTTACGAACAAAGTCCGTAACAAAGAAACAAATGAACAAATGCATGGCAGAAATAAAGGGACCGGGCAGGATTCGAACCCTAGAACGCCTGGACGAAAGGTTAATACCATAACTACTGAGCTAAAGAAACATCTCTCGAACGCAGTTGTTAGGTATTGTATTTAAATCGGGACGAAGCCATGCATGAAGGAGTGGTTTCCCGTAACACACCCCCTCTTAAAGTCATCATTTATTGATGACTCAAAGACTTATTAGGCAGTAAGTCTATTATTTAGACAACAAATGTCCGTTTTTGGACAACAAGTGGGATTAATGGTTCAATGGCCAATCCCGGACGAACCCCCATCTTACGAACAAAGTCTGTAACAAAGAAACAAATGAACAAATGCATGGCAGAAATAAAGGGACCGGGCAGGATTCGAACCCTAGAACGCTCGGACGAAAGACCAATACCATAACCACTGAGCTAAAGAGACATCTCTCTAACGCAGTTGTTAGGTATTGTATTTAAATCGGGACGAAGCCATGCATGAAGGAGTGGTCTCCCGTAACACATGGATTTTTTATAAATATCTCTTATAAGTTATGTGGATCACCCTCGATCAGTGTTTCATGGAAACTTTTACCAAATCATGCTTTGTAACGCGTAAAGTTCCAAAGTTTACCCCTCTGCCTCTACAGCGCTGTCTCCCACAAACTTGTAAAATAATGTGTTGTCGTGTAGAGAAGCTGTTACCGAGTGCTAATAAATGGTATGGCATGACACATCTGGGGGCCAAGATTTAAATTCAGACATTGGACACTTTTTGTACTGTCTCAAATATCTTCGTCAGTTAAAGATTGTGGTTAGTGCATGGCGTTCTAACTATTCCCTTTTTAAACTACACTTAGTACATTTAAATATGCAACACTTGTTCTAAAAGATTACAAGTTTTGATTAAGTTTACCTTTCAAATGATTATTTTTTATTCAATTGAATGATTCACAAAGTTTTATGAGAATGCTGTAAGATTTTGAACTAAAAATTGGTACAAAAAGTTCCTTACTGCAAATCAAAAGGTCATATGCTTAACAGTGAGTATGGCCACTCCTTGCATTTATTAAAAAATGCCAGCTTTGTCTCATTAAGAAAATTGTGAGGTTATTTCAAACTTTTTGATGTTGTCCAGACCTGGGTTGAATTATTTCAAAAAGTAATTAATTAATTACAATTAAAATAGAAATGTTTCAATGAAATTATGAATATAATTACTTGCTTTCTATAAAAGTAATGAATTAAATACAATCATTTTCAGGAAAATAATTATTTTTCAATTATTTGGCATTATATCTATCAATAGAGTATGAAACTTTAACCTGTTACCACACAATTCCAAGTTTAAATGGTCCTGAAAGATAAAACCTCAGAGAACTTTGCGAGGTAACTTTTCTTGCAATGTTTTCTACTTTATCAAAAACACAAAGTTTCATTCGGGCTACATTAGATCTATCATGAGCAAAAACTTTCAGTTTGGTAGATTTCAAATTTTGTTAGGTTGGTGAAGGATTAAAGAACGAAGTAGATCCTTTTATCTATTCAATGAAATGTAAAAAACACATCCATGATGAATGTACAACTGATTACTTCATTACCATACAATCCTTTTCCATACAATCCTGACTTTCAACGATTCTGTAACACAAAGTTTTTGAAAACATTGTGGGAAAAGGAAAAAATATTGGCTTTTTCTCCTTTTCTGAAAATGTTTTCTACCATTGTACAGACAAGTTTCAGCATTTGCGCTACATTTTATTTGTCTTCTGAAAGGTCTTACAATTTTGACATTTTTGGTATGGGTTTATTTATTTCCACAGTTCAACATTAATGAATGGTCTAGCAACCACGTTTTAGGTGGTAACCAAGGGTAAATTTTATACTCCCAGGTAAAAATAATTACTGCATAAAAACCTGTCTTTTGCCGAGTGTTTATTTGTTGCAATTTTTGCTACATGTAAATGAAAAGTAATTGAATTTAATTGTTAATTATTTACCTAATATATTTTTTTGATTAATTAATTTCAATTGAAGTAATTCATATCTACATCAATTACCAATTACTTTCAAATAATAGAAAAAAAAAAAAAAAACTATAATTAATTACAATTAATTAAATTAAAATTGTAATTGGACCCAGGTCTGATGTTGTCCGATTGCTTCTGAACGGCACTGTCTTTTTTAGTGGGTTATTCTGCGAGACGTCCATGCAAAGCAGTGTTCATGGAACGGAATAGGTCCAGAACATGGACCTGAACATGGTCCAGAAGACACCTCCGTTTCAACAGGTTTTGTTTTTTGTTCTGCTGTCTTTGGGTCAAACTTTTAAACAAACTTATGATAGATCGCAGCATGATGTACCTGCTGTACATACAGTCGTTTTCACCAGAAAGTTTCTTGATCAGAGCAAAATTAAATTTTGACTGGGCAGATGATCACCTTGTATGGCGCTGACTCAGCAAGAAAAACTGGGTGCATGCCAGTATTAGCCCCCAACAACAGTTCCGAAACTTTGCAGAGCCCTTCATAAAAGGGGGGTGGACAACATCCTAGAGCATTGAGTAATCTTACAATTTTGTCAATGAGACAGAGCTGACAAGTTTCGATGAATGAAAGGAGTGACCATACTCTATGATAATCATTTGATTTTTTTGATTTGCGGTAAAGAACTTTTAGAACCATTTTCCATTTGAAAATCTTTGAAGCGTTCAGACGAAACTTTGTAAATCACTCCATGGAATAACAAGAAATTATATTAAAGGTAACTTAGATCAAAACTTGCTATATTCCGACTGATTTTCAACTTTCAACTGGTGTTGCGTTTTTAAATGTACTGAGTATATATGCCCCTAAGTACACAAACTCAGATTTCTTTAATAGACAGCTTTAGTAAGTGACATTTTTAAGAACATTTCAGACATGCAATCGAATGATTGCTACTTTGAAACCCGGTTTGGTAGAATTTGTTTTAAGGGATGGTTTACTGTCATCTTTAGTAGGTCTATCGAGGTCCAATATAAAATTGCTTTGCCTCTATATTTTTTACTATCGTCTGCACTTGCACTGTTTAAGGAATGCATGAAGAGGTGTACTGGCAGGTGTAATACAACCAGGGATTATAATTATGTACGATCTCTGAAATACGAATAATTGAAGAACTGGAAAAGAACTGTTAAAAACACCGTTGATAAATAGACAGACAGACATAGAGTAGATATCCCAAGCCCCCCTCCTCTCCCCCCCCCCCCCAAAAAAAAAATACATAAATAAAACTGCGAAGTGAGGATTGTTGTATAAGTGAACATGTATATCCAATTGTATTTAAACTATCAAGCATTTTTTATCTTTCCTGTCGGTTCGATTATTATGATTTTGGTTTGTGACTTATTACCAAACTTATGCCCACATTGTGTCAAATGAACAGCTTTATTCACTCTTGTACAATTTGACGTTCAATAAGTCAGGTAGAAATTGTGTTCTTAATTTAGGTTCCTTTGACAGGTAAATTATAGAGTGTATGCAGGTGAATTCAAGACATGTAGTATCTCAGAGTTTATACACTTTTTCAGACCTTCATAAACTTGTCTCTATGTTACCAGGGGTCCTGCTTGTCTCAGCGGTAATCCAGAGGTCCTAATAACTCAAAGGTCCTGGGTTCAATCCCCGATTGGTACACTGCTTGTTTTATGCGAATCTTCCCCGGCATTACTCTTCAGAACTAAAGCCTAGAACGGGTAGAACCCAGAAAAATGGGAATAAGTGAGCTATTGCAGTGATATGACAGAATTAATGCTGACAGTAGCGTAAACCATTCAATGAATCAATATTTGCATTATGAAAGTGAAAAGCCGACAGCGTAAACTGCATTAGGTTTTGCCGAGCTCTGGTAAAGTCGGTAGCATACTTGAGAACTGAGGGTCACTGATTCGATCCCCGGCTAGGCCATTTTTTTTTTCCGATAATTAATTATAGTCATTGCGACTTCATTAATTCCTCTCTCACCGCTGATCTTTGTTTCGACGATGATTAAATGCAAAGCAGCCAGTGGCTTGGGAAGAATATTGTGAGTAGTACTGGTAAAAGCGACTCCAGGAAAGCATGGATGAGTGCACTGGCCGCTGTGGTATAACTTAAAATAGTGTTGAAAACGACGTTAAACACCATACCATCAATCTGCATTTAATGTTGCCTGTTCAAATGCGGTGGTCAGATCTGACCATGGGTTTATTCCAAACTACAAAGCCGTAGTCTTGTGTCTTGTTCAATGACTGAGAGGGCCTAAATTTTATTTCTTTTGCGCCCGGATTGTTAGGAAATGGTTGCAAATGACCTCTACTGAAATGTTTTTATTCTAAAACATAATAAATTACATACTTACTCAAATAAATTGTATAAAATAAAACACAAATTAAGGAGTACACAAAGCTAAAATGCATCGTTTTGTAGATTCTGTAAGTATAGTTACATCACACAGACAGGTTCTCCATCTGAAATCATGTAAAACAGTGAATTACTCATAAAGTTGTGCAAAATCAACACCTAGACTATGACCCTTTGACAAGTGATCCCGAGTGTAAACGACTTTTCAGAAGAAGGTTTTGAAAACATTGTTGAAAAAGGAGACAGTGCGACTAACTAGCATTTTTCCCCACAATATCCCTCATAAAAGATAAATTCTATCATTTGACTAATTCACTTTTATTTGTCGTCTATAATTCATTAGTTTTTGTTAAGTCAGGAAATTCTCGTCTGATAAAGACTTACGTGAGTAAAATGGATATTCCTATTGGTAGAAAAAAGTCAAACACTGCAATGTTGTGCCTGGGATTAATGCATTTGCAAAAATTATCGACCAATTTTCTTCAGCTGAAAGGAACAGTTTGCCTCATAATTCAGTCATACAAAATGGATTTTATGGATCTATTATTATGTGATGACTTACTTGGCATTATGCATCATCAGAGCATTGCTCAGTTTGTTCAGAAATTTAAATGAAAAATTCGCAAAAGTAAGATTTTTATATGTACGAGTGAGTTTTCAAAGTCAATTTGAAGCTTCAAAAATTGTTTTTCGACATACTGAATGCCCGAAGGGTTTTACCCATTACAAAGCAATCCTGTATTTTAACAACCCCTCGGAAGATCCCTTTTGAAAGATACTTATCTTCTTATCTATGAAATATTTATTTTATCTTGTCTACATTAGCCTTCTATTTGGACAAGTCTTAGATGTTATCGTTCGTGAAATATTTAACTTTTACAAGTCCCTGGACTAAATTATTGAAAACGCCGATCCCCCAACACACAAACACAAATCCTAACAGACTTGGGACTACTTTATATGTCACCACTGTGAGATAAGAAGATAAAGTTTTGCTTAAGGAGGTAGCCTTTCTCTCTTTCTCTCTCTCGACTATTTCATACTCATCCGCATGGAACAATAAAAGTGTGAGGCAAGACTCAGACAGAAGATACTATTATATAAAATCGTAGACCCTGTTTAGAGACATCTTTCAACTGCATTCCTTATTGTCTGGGTACCTGGCACGAATTGCTGAATATTTTTAAACTTATATTATTTCATAGTCAAGCACATGAAAAATGTATACTCATCGCTCGTGTATATAATTATTCAGACTTAAACATAAAAAGGATGCATACTCTTTAATACTACCTAAGGACCATTGGAATTTTAGGCTCCGCCAGATCATAAGCATTAGCAGAAGGTATATTAAATATGGCTCAAATACAGAACAGGATCATGGGAATTGTCTTGTACAGGGTACACATATTTGTGGAACAACAAGAATATCCTGGCCCACTGTTTTTTTCTTTTTTTTTTTTTTTGTTTTTGTTTTTCCTATTAATATTATTATTATTATTTCAGCCTCCTTTCTTGGGGTAGTAAAAATACGGATGAGCTCAGTTGAGGATCAAAAACTTAGTTCATAATTAGAGATGAGAGATCATTTTTTGTGCAAGGAAACGTAAAGACAAAAAAGATCTATACGGTTCAAATACTAAGGCAAAAGGGAGAAGGTCTTTACACCTGAGGTGAAACAGTGAAAAGACGGAAATAGAAAAAAATGAAGGAAAACTAGATCGTAAAACCTTATTTGATAAAGGTCTGATTTCTAACATTTTTCTGTGCAGTCTACCAAAACAATAACCGCCTGCTTTCCCATCCAGATATGAGTCTCGTTTAGATTGAAAAAAATTGCAGACGACAGTTCAGATGCAGCTAAAATGATAGGATTTGTCTTCAGAAAGGTTGAATACTTTACTCAGTAATTTTAACGGCCCTTGCGCACAAGTTTGGAAAACATTGCGGGAAAGGGAGAAAACGCTGGTGACCACTGATACAAATACATGTAATATCATCTGTGCAAAATTTATTTGTTGTCTGCAAAAGCTTTTAATTTGGACCAGTCTCAACTCTTTACTAAGCGACAAAATTTTAGACTTGTCCAAATTGAAAGCATTTGCAGACGACAAGTTAAATGTGGCTCAAATGATGAAATTTGTGTCTAAAAGGGTAGAAAACATTGTTGGAAAAGGAGAAAATGCTGGTTACCATCATTTTCTCCTTTTCCCACAAGGTTTTCAAAAGTCCTCTTTCTTCAGGTTCGTTAAAAGTAGGGATTGTGTGGTTAAATTGTTGTGATGTAGTAGAAAGTTAAGGCATTGTGGGAAAATGGTGGAATGTTTTTGTCCTTTATCTTGAGTTTTTAAAGGCCGTCTACGTTTTGTAAAGAGTTAACCGAATATTTCCGTCACTACATGGTCGGCTTATCACAAGTTACATAAAGTATGTAAAAATAGGGTTGAAATAAATCCGCAAAAATTATCGAGCTAAGTCAGCCTACGCAATACACTCAGGGTGACCTCGACCGAAACGTTTAGCTGTTGGTCATTTTTATGCATGTGAACACACCAGTGTACCTCATGATTTCAGTTGTTTGTTAGACAACATTGATTTTATGGATCCATAATAATGCAATGGCTTGCTTTGTTAAGATGCATTAAACCTTTTTTTGCCAGAGTAGTGTTCATTGCTATCTATACTTATTTTCAAAGCCGTATAAGAGAAAAAAATCCCCACTCACCCAACGCAGCAGACTTTTTTTTTTTTTTTTTTTTGTCCTGCAACCGCCTACTTTTGAAAACAAACTATGATCAAAATTAAAACTACCCATCACGAGAACTTTGTTTTTGTCAAGATTTTTTAAAGTACTATACTAATCTTTATTATATTCCTATCAGTGCATTACTGGGATTTCTCAGTGTATTAATTTTTCAGTTTTTCACAGTGAATAACATCACTAGTGATTTTCCGTCTGACACACATTTGAGATAGCAAAATAGAGCTCTATTTGGTCAACGCTGTGTAATTTATTACGCCTCATTTTTGAAATATTACCGACCAAGATTCTTGTGTGAAATTGACTGTCAAAACTGATAATCGTGATGAAGCTGCAAGTTTTAATATCTTTAGATGTAAAACAAAACCGTTATATGCAAGTTTCGTTGGAACTACTTTTTGTCTCTGATGTGCAAACCTGTAAAAGAAACAAATTAACAGGGTTTATGAAAATTTCATTACACATGCACATGTAAGCCTATTTTTAAACGCGTCATGAAGTATAAGTTTGAGATATGGTTATGTGATAAAAATAGCCTGACATTCGTTGGCGTTTGAAGTAAATTTTTATTGAACTCGTCTTCATAAAATGTTATTTAGCTCGCTAAAGGACTTAATGACATATTGTCCCTCCAAAAATACCTTTGAAATATCAAAGTTTGGCTCAAAAATTTTATTGCCTTATTTACCAGGAAAATGCCGTAGAAATCCATACTCTTTGTCAACGTTTAGCCAAATTTTTCAGGTTATATCTATATTAAAATATACATACGCAATTCTAGTTTTAGGGTTTCTTAAGGAAAAAATAGATCATCGCGCAGAAGAAATGTTTGAAAACGGCTTTGGCGAGATGCTTGAAACCGACTGGAAAAGATAGCTTGATGACTGCTTTGTCTTGCACCGGTTGTACGTAGGTTTGAAATACATTTTATTTGAAGTACAAACACAATTCTTTGTGATTACAAAAAAATAAAATCTGGTTTCACACCACATTATTATTTTATTTTTGTTTATGTATCCCTATGTGATATTTCAAGTTTGGTAATTACGGATTTAAACATTTACAAAACGATCTCGTGTTTTAACGACCTTCAGGACAAGACCTTTTGAAACGTTGTGGGAAAAGGAGAAAATGAAGGTGACAACTTTTTTCCTTTTCCCACAATATTTTCTTTCCGTTGACAAAAGGCCGATATCTTTTGAGATACCTATGGATTGTCGTCTGCAAATGCCTTAAATTTGGGCTAATCTACACTTCTGTCGTTTGGTAAAGACTTACGCCAACTGTTGTGCAGTCGGTATACTGCAATGATACACTGATTTCTGTCTACATCTTCTTGCTCGGAGGTGGGCGTAGGTCAATATCTAATAATCGGATATAATTCCAATTTTCTGTCCTAACTCTTTACCAGACGCCAAACTTCAAGCCGTGTCCAAAGACAAGTTAAATGCTTCCGAAATGCTAACTTAGCCTTTGGAAGAATGAACAACAGTGTGGAAAATGGGGAAACATGCTAGTTAAGGTATTTGATATTAGAGAGAGTGCAATATCTGACTAGCCATACCAATTGGGTTAGCCAGTTAGAAATGGCGTTGCTCTGATATTTAGACAATTATTGTACATTAGACTTAGATCTTTTTTTAAAGAATGTTTAGTAAAACTCTCCTAACACAGGCCCTATGGATCGTTCAATGAGCCAGGGAACATCTTTTCGCATATATTGACGAATTTAATATAGCAGTCTGCAAGACTTCAGTCGTTTTCTTCGAACAGTTTAGATCAAGTTCAGCTAGCCCTTTGCACATAGTGTAGATCGAGATCAGACTGCGTTGAACGTGCACTACGATCTTGGATTTTTGCTTTCTGTTAATTCTTTTATTCTGGCAATTCTACCTTCAAAAATGAATTTTATAGTGACTGTGTCTTCTGAAAAAAAAAAAAAAAATCATTTTATAAACGGAAGAATTTAGAACTTTACCCTTAAAAAATCGGAAAAAGATGACAAAAAAACAATAGTGCAAATGAACTGAATATAATTTACCTGATATTTCCGAGTTTTAACGACCTTGAGGAAGAAGGCTTTAGAAATCGTCCTAGGAAACAGAGAAAATGCAGATTACCAGTTTTTTCTTCTACTCCTACAATATTTCCCACCCTTTCAAAGACAAAAAATCATTATTTTAGCTATGCCGAGCTTATTGTCATTAAACGCTTTCAATTCGGATGAGTCTAAAATGTTGTCGTTTGTCAGAGTTAACCTCTCCCTTCTCTAAAAAGTTGATATGAGGCTATAAAACAAGACAACTTTACTCTGAATACAGTTTATTACCGTGCAAGCCAAGTCTAAACAACACAAGTTTTCATTCTGGATACGAGTAGCTTCCAAATGAATTGGACAACCTGATTATCTGTAGGATTTGTTAAATAGTTTGAGTTGATGCATTTTAGCTACCTTTTTATATATGTCTTTTTTGTTGCACACAAGAATGAATAATGCTTGGATAATTTTATAAACTACTACAGCACAGGACATGGAAAATGATAAGTCGTGGCCAAAAGATATTTCTTCGGGCCACAAGATAGTATTACGTGGTCACAAGATAATTTGTCCAATCTAAATGAGAGTCGCATACACTACCTTTTTTTTTTTCTTTTTCATCGGGTAACTTTCGCATGGCCATTAATACTTAGTCGTGATTACAAAAAGTCAAGTTGTGGCAGTCATCGTCACGGGATGGTTAAGTCGAGGCCGCTAGTTATCGTCTTACTGCAGGGTGACAGAGTTTTCGTCTCTCGCACGTCCCCTCAATGAGATAGGTAAAGGTAGCTACTAGTTGTTGGCTACTAGTAGCCAGCTACTTGTTCAGGTAAACTTAGCTACTAGTAGCCAGCTACTAGTAGCCAGCTACTTGAGCTGGTAAAATTGGTTATTTGTAGCCAGCCACTGGTAGCCACCTTCTAGTAAGCAGTCACTTATAAAGGAAAATCTGGCAATTCGTACCCAGCGACCAATGTATAGGTAATTAAAATGAACATTTTTATTAGTTTCCTACAGGTACAAGTAACTGGCGAACCAAATGTCGACGCCTGAAACGAAATGTTTTTCTTCCATCCAGAATACTATATAAATGCATCAAAAAAATTAAAATCAAATAATTTCCTGTATTAAAGGGTCAAGCTACAAGACCTGTCAATAGGATTTTTTTTCATATTTGTTTTTAATTAGGGATTCAAAATGTACAAGTAGCTGACGAGATTAAGACAGACATTTCAAAATATTTCAAAGAATCACATTCACTGTACTACGGAGAAATTGAAAATATCATTTTCAATTCATTTTTAATTATTAAAGGGGCCACTACTCGTCATGAAAATTTGGACATTTTTCAATTACATTTAGAAAGGAACCCAACGGTACAAGTAGCTGGCGAGTCTAAGAGCTGTTTTAGTAATTAAGTGCTTGTTTTGAATAAAGTAGACTATAAATGCGTCAGAAAACTCAAAATTGAAGCATTTCCAGTTATTAAAGGGGCCAGCTACTTGACATGAAAACGGGACAATTTTGCACTTTTGCGAAATGATGATTTCAAATGTACAAGTAGCTGGCCTGATCTAGAGATATTTTTTTTTAAATATTTCAGCGTATCATATTGAGGATACTTAGGAGAAATTAAAGATATCAAAATCAATCCATTTTTATTCATTAAAGGGGCAGCTACTTGTCAGGAAAATGCGGATATTTTTCAATTATACTCAGTGTGTAATCAAAAGGAACAAGTAGCTGGCCAGCCTAAAAGCGAATTTTGAAATTAAATGCTTGTTTTGAATAACAGATACTATGAATGTATAAGAAAACTCAATTTTGAATAATTTCCGGTTATTAAAGGGACCAGCTACTTGATTTGAAAACTGTACACTTTGCTTTTTTTTTTTCGAAGTAATTATTTCAAATGTACAAGTAGCTAGCGAGATTAATTTTTTTTCTTTTTTTTCAAAATATTTTAACAAATCTTTTTGGGGACACGTAGGAGAAATTAAAAATATCAAAATCAACCCATTCTTATCCATTTAAGGGGCTAGCTACTCGTCATGAAAATGTGGATATTTTTCAATTTTACTTAAAGTGAAATCAAAATGCACAGGTAGCTTGAGAGCCTAAGAGCGATTATTAAAATTGAATGCTCGTATTGAATGAAAGAGAGTATGAATGCACGAGAAAACTCGAAACTGAAACATTTCCGGTTATTAAAGGGACCATCTACTTGATTTGAAAACTATACAACTTTGCTTTTTTTTCGAAGTAATGATTTGAAATGTACAAGAAGCTAACGAGATTAAAAGAGATTTTTCAAAATATTTCAACAAATCTTTTTGGGGAAACTTAGGTGGAATTAAAAATATTAAGATCAATCCATTCTTATTCATTTTAGGGGCTAGCTACTCGTCAGGAAAATGCTGATTTTTTTAAATTTACAAGCTAGCTTCTTGTGCATTTGAAATCATTACTTCGAAAAACAGCAAAGCTGTACAGCTTTCAAATCAAGTAGCTTGCCTCTTTTATAACCGGAAATAATTCAATTTTGAGTTTTCTTATACATTCATAGTATCTGTTATTCAAAACAAGCATTTAATTTCAAAATTCGCTCTTAGGCTGGCCAGCTACTTGTTCCTTTTGATTTCACTCTAATTGAAATTGAAAAATATCCGCATTTTCATGACGAGTAGCTGGGCTCTTTAAATACTAAGAATGGATTGCTTTTGATACCTTTCAATTTCCGTTAAATATCCTCAATATGATTCGTTGAAATATTTTGAAAAATCTCTCTAAATCTAACCAGCTACTTGTACATTTGAAATCATTACTTCGAAAAAAAGGTAAAGATGTCCCGTTTTAAAATCAAGTAGCTAGCCCCTTTGATAACCGGAAATGATTCAATTTTGAGTTTTCTCATACATTCATAGTCTCTGTTATTCAAAAAAACATTTAATTTCAAAATTCACTCTTAGGCTCGCCAGCTACTTGTACCTTTTGATTCCACTTGAAGAAAAATTGAAAAATATCCGGATTTTCCTGACAAGTAGCTGCCCCATTTAATGAATAAAAAATGGATTGATTTCGATATCTTTAATTTCCCCTAAGTATCGTCAATATGATTCGTTGAAATATTTTGAAAAATCTCTCTAAATCTAGTCAGATACTTGTACATTTGAAATCATCATTTCGCAAAAGTGCAAAATTGTCCCGTTTGCATATCAAATAACTGGCCCCTTTAATAACTGGAAATGCTTCAATTTTGAGTTTTCTGAGGCATTTATAGTCTACTTTATTCAAAACAAGCACTTAATTACTAAAACAGCTCTTAGACTCGCCAGCTACTGGTACCTTTAAATTCCTTTCTAGGTGGAATTGAAAAATGTCCCAATTTTCATGACGAGTAGTGGCCCCTTTAATAATTAAAAATGAATTGAAAATGATATTTTCAATTTCTCCGTAGTACAGTGAATGTGATTCTTTGAAATATTTTAAAATACCTGTCTTAATCTCGTCAGTTACTTGTACATTTTGAATCCCTAATTAAGAATAAATGTGAAAGAAATCCCTATTGACAGATCTCGTAGCTTGACCCTTTAATATAGGAGATTATTTGATTTTGATTTTTCTGATGCATTTATATAGTATTCTGGATGGAAGAAAAACATTTCGTTTCAGGCGTCGACATTTGGTTCGCCAGCTACATGTACCTGTAGGAAACTAATAAAAACCTCCATTTTAATTACCTATACATTGGTCGCTGGGTACGAATTGCAAGATTTTCCTTTATAAGTGACTGTTTACTAGAAGGTGGCTACCAGTAGCTGGCTACAAATAACCAATTTTACCAGCTCAAGTAGCTGGCTACTAGTAGCTGGCTACTAGAAGCTAATTTTACTTGAACAAGTAGCTGGCTACTAGTAGCTGGCTACTAGTAGCTAACTTTACCTATCTCCCTCAGTGCCACCTGACAGACACCCTGTTATCTATTTTCATTGGACAATTATTTTGTGCCAACGAGATGGTTGAGTGTAAGAGATTGTATCTATTTTCATTGTACAATTATTTTGTGCCAAATAAATGGTTGAGTGTAGGAGATTGTATTTTTGTTTTCTTTTATGACATGTCCTCCTCTAGACTGCTCTATGAAACGGAACCTTTTACTTTCCATATGACATGAAAGCGGTAGTCACTACCTATTTAAGTACTTTTTATTTCGTTTTGTTGAAGTTTTCAGAGTAAGAGGCACATTTAGACTTACTAAAGGCTGGAAAGATTGACCTTGCAGGGTAAAGCTATGCCAAAGTTCACTCTACTTTAGATTCAGGTAAAATAGATAATTCGGAAATTTTCGTGCGTAGCCGTATGAAAAGTAGAATAAAGAACGCAAGAGTTGAACACCATGGATAAGAAGCATCTTTTTGACAATGTTTTCGGACTGGAAAGAATGAACACTTGATGTGTCCATAAAGCAAAGAATCAATAGTCCTGTTTTCATAGGTTTACGACGAGCAATTCCGAACTGGTTCCAGGCCACTAAAATGAAAAATAAACTGGTAGACTAATGTTGAAGGTTAGCCACGCCCTGCCAGGTCAATTCTTACGGTATATACAAAGACAAGACGTAAACATAATGGCGTTGTAGATGAAGTAATTTATCAAATGCAACCACCCATATTAACAGGGACACGTTATCTTGTGATGCAATGTAGTAGTAAGCATATTAACCCATAAAGTGCTGTAACAAAATTAAATTGTTTTTGCAGACGGTGTAGATCACAATCAGACAGCACACATCCTGCAGTCTCATGTAGGATCTATACTGTCCCCTACTTAGTTACATTTTCTGTCCAAAATAACCTTGCAATAACAATATGTTGTCCTTACTGACAAGGTCTGTTTCATCAATTCAGCACTGCAATTGTTAAGGGATTCATTTCCTATCAATCGTCGTTATGAGTTAGTTAATGTTTGTCCCGCTCTTAACGTTTTGTCTTCGAAACGGTTGATCGAAACATTTTGTTTTAGTCAATCAGAAGGCTAGTTTTGGAATTCGAAAAACGATTTTACTTTAGTATTAATACTGAACAGGACCGTTGAGAGGGAGGTGTTTGAAAATAGTGTGGGAAAATGAGAAATTGCTGGTAACCTGCATTTTCTGCCTTTCCACATTCTTTTCCTCCTTCTCTTAAAAATCCCCTCGCTCAAGACAAACTAAATGTGTCGTCTGCAAATGCTTTGGACAAATCAAAATTTATATTGTCTGGCTAAGAATTAATCATTGAGGATCTCGATACAACTAAAGTCTCTAAATTGAAAGATAAAATCTTTACCTGACGACAAGATTTTCGACGTGTTCAAATCCAAGGTATTTGCAGACGACAAAGTAAATGTGGGGCACATTGTTGGATTTGATTTTAAAGACAGGTAAAACATTGCGGAAAAAATGCAGGTTTAAAGTATTTTTTTCTTTTTCCTTCGATATTTTCAAGACCTCTCCTTAACTCTTTACCAGGCACTTTTAACTACCTTGGGTAAAAAAAAAAATGAAAACATGGTAGGAAAAGGAGAAAATGCTAGACACCAGCATTTTTTCTCCTTTCCAACCTTTATTTTTCTACACTGTTAAACAAAAATTTCATCCAATAGCCACCGTTAAGTTGGCGTCTGTAAATCACTTCTGCAAAAATAAGTTTATAATTTTGTCAATTGGTAAAGAGATAAGGGTCGTTAAAACACGGGTTTTGTTGTTAAGGAGAAAAAGATTCGGTTAAAAAAAAAATGTTGGCTTAAAATAAACTCTCCGTTATAATGGGTGTCATTCAACTGCTGTCCACTGTAATTCATCCCCTATACAACAAATTACGGATACAACAGAAAACAATTATTGTAAGTAGGAATAATAAAAATATTTATCTAAAAGTAAACACACCATTTTTGGGTCTATTTTTTGCTAGTTTGATTGTGTGCCTATGTGGTGATTTCATCTCCATTGAGTTTCTTTAACCAGTATTTACCATAATATTCTTCCAAATAAACTGGCTGCTTTCTCACACAACCATCGTCGAAACGATGATCAGTGGTGAGGCAGGAAAGAATCTTGTCGCAACAACCATCGTCAACCCTTGGATATAAATTTGCCAACTTGGGACTCAAACCATTGAGCCTCTGATTTCAGGCGTTGTAGAGCTATCCAGCTTGGGCTTTGACCCCCAAATAACTCTACACGGTTGAAAACATTGTCTGACCCATATTAGGGCATAATATATTAAATTATCAGCATAATATATTAACATCTACTCCTAGACATAAGCCGTATTCTGGCAAAATGGGCTTGATGCATCTCTGTAATGCATAATACTAATCAAATCATCACATCAACATGAACCTATAAAATCCACTTTGTCATGAGGTACACCGGTCCTATGATAAACGGAAAATTTACCAAAGTCAAAATGTTTCGACCTAGGTCAGTCTGTGCGGAATGCCCTGGCTGACCCAGGTCTACATATTTTGCAGATGCATTATGCCCCTTTTAACAGAGCGTGCCTTACACACATTTATTTCATGGACACTTCTTGCGTCCGGCTTCATATCATTTTGTTAATATTGCGGCACAAAACTGATACAATCGAAATAAGTAATCCACATTTTGTGACCTATCACAAGCTTTAAAAGATAAGTCATTCTGAAATAGACTACGTCTGCACCTTTCTGCCAGTGTTTTATGCATATATATAATCTTCACTGCACAACAAAGTTGTACACTTGTCCAAATTGAAATCATTAGCAGACGACAAATTAAAATCGAATAAAACAATAGAATTTGTTTTGAAACGTTAGAAAACACTGTGGGAAAAAAGAAGAAAAAAAAAAAAAAAAAAAAAGATAGCATCATTTCCTACTTTCTCATGATGCTTTAAAAAAACCTTCTTCCTGATGGTCACTAAAATTGTTGTTTGGTAAAGGGTTCATTAATTATTGATTTTCATTCTTTTCACGCAACATTTGTCTACATAAAGCAATCATGGACCAATAATAGCTTTCAGAGAATCAACTATGACAAAATGAAAATAGGACTATGGTAGCCCTTTATTGTTCACTTTTTCAATATTATTGATATCCTAGGTATTATAATTTGGAGATGCTGTTTTAGGGTGTTTTAGCCGTTTTCTATTTCTATTTCTAGCCCTGGCACCCATGTTATTATCTTTTAAATGGTTTAGGATGAAAAATCGTTATTTCTTTAATCTACCTTGAGCAGCTAACAGAGCAAGACCGTCTTACAAAACCTGGTAGAATGGTCCCTATTTTATTTCAAAATCCTTCCACTAGTGTAAGGTAAGAAATATTTTTTTTCCTTCAAAATTTCACTTTTGCATTTATCAGAACAGTACAGTTTGACAAAATCTCAGTCTGATAGATAGGTCACCCAAGGTGTATTCGTATGAAATTATTTCAAAATATTTTCTTTGGTGAAGTATCACACGAAAAAAAAAAAAAAAAATGCAGTCTTGTTCAACTTGAAAGCATTTGCAGACAACAATGGTGGAAAACTTTGTGAGAAAAGGAGAAAATGCATTTTCCCATTTTGTCATAATGTTCTTAACATGTTCTCCCTGAGGGTCGTTAAAACTCGGAATTGTACGGTAAAGGATTTTTTTTCTTTCTGTTTTTAGCTTTTGCTGTCATCTTTTACAGGGATTTTGACCATCCTGATCAGAGGATGGAAGTGCTTGAGAAGTTGTGGAAGAGGGCCACGTAAAGATCATTCTGGCGGGCCTGTTGATGTGTTTTGTAGACGAATTTAGATAAACTTATCTAGCCAGTGAATTTCATATTTCTATGAAATAACAACATCTCAATAATTTTTCGTCATAAGATTCTAAACCATACATGCATTCGAGGTTGTTTCTAGGAATGAAACCTGATTCAGTGCTATGAAAGAAGTATGAAAATATGTCATATATGACGTCACACTATACTTATTTACACACGTGTAAGATAAAAAAAAAAAAAATGGAATACACAGAAAACAGGGAACGTTATGTTACATAAATAACGTCGAAAGCCTACCCGCAGTTTTTAGAGAAAGTTGATTAGGGCAAACGTTGACTACATACGGACGGACGGACAACAATCGATCACTATAGGTCAGCAAGCTGAGCCAAAATAGTATGTACAAAATATTGCACCATGCACATGATAGGCAAAGGAGGTATCTATACAGACATGTAAATCATAAAATATAGTAATACTGGCATACTGTTGAAAGGAAAAACGGCCCCTGTATTTCTCACTTGGTGCACCGTACATGAAATAAGTAATAACAGCTTTACGCAAGAAGTATTCAATAAAGGCAATATATTTATAATAGACATGATAATACAATAGGAATAAAATTTTCCATCAATAGATTTGAGAGATGCCATCTCTGAAACAGCAAATATACGGATCGAACCTATTAAATGTTCAGGCTTTTTCAAGAATGTGTGTTTGTTATTCATCTATATAATAGTACATAATGAATTATTGATGAAGCAATGAATATTTTAAATAAGATATGTACAAAATGAACAAATATGGGAGAACATATTTTGCTTGCAATAATAAATGCAGGTGAAACGAGGCATTGCTTGTTGCAACGGTAAAGTATTCATTTCAAATGTATCATTATGAAAAAATATATCTAGATACAGCATATGTACATTTACATAAAATACTTACTAGTACAAAAAAGAAAACAACAAAACAACCAGGAAACGTAAACATTATCATGAACTGCAGACGCTATTAACCTGAAAAATAAAAACACCATAGAAAAGTGAGATGCACGAAACTAACACCAGTTGTTAAAAAGTCATGCGTAGCTTAACTTTTTTTAGAGATTTTTTTAGTTTTACCCTGCACTTAAGTAATTTGAAGGAATAGTGTCACAGACCTTAGCATGACGTATGTTTAGTGTATAAATTTAATTGTACTATTGATGTAATATGAATTGTTGTGTGTGTTAATTGTTTTGCGCATTCCGCAAATGTGTTTGTTTCTTTTTTTTGCCCTGGGTTGTCAAACAATTTCTTTTTCTTTTTGTTAGTGTTAACCCATTTATCGTCTTTCACCACTATGTTTTTTTACAGCCAGCATAGATCTAGTTTACAATGAAACTGTAGAAAGCATGAAATCTGATCAATGATCTTTATACCACCCTGTCAACACTGAGAAAACATTCTGAATGTCCTCACCGCGTACTGTAAAGCAAATTGATAATCGAACATGTACGTGTTCAGGAGCAGGAGCGTTTGGACAAAACATGAGATCATATTATTAGGGCTTTTAATGACTGGACTGCAGTTCAATATACAGATGAGTCAAGGTTCTATGTAGACTTCACAGACCGGCGGGCAAGGTTTTGGAGAGTGTCAAATGAATGTTTCGTTCTTGAAAGTATGTATAGAAGACAGCATGGTCGTTGTGTGGAGTTGTGTCATACTATTGGCGAGAAGTAGCTTCCTTATTATACGGTCAGTAGGCGTATCTGTACCAAGCGGCAGCCATGCCAGACCGTAACAAATTGCTTTGGGCACCGAACACGCTATTAACGTGACTGAAATTCATTAAGCTTTTATTTTCCAGGTTTTCGGATATCACGCTACTGCCCTGTATTGTTGATTATCGCATTTTGCGTTCTGTCAGCCATATTCACACATCAGTTAACCCTTTTTCGATCGATATTTGAACTTCTAACTTAAATACTTTTCCGAAATTATGATATATGTTTTGTTTCATTTTTCTTGATTTAACAAAAGTGGAATACGTTACAATGTTTCAGCCTTAACAATTGTGTATTTTATTTGCAGAAAAATTGCGTATGAAATGAGGAAAAGTTAGTTGCAACAGTTAAGTTTGGATTTCATCTGAATCATAACTATAAATGTGTTTATAAACAGTCTATGTACAATTACACAAAGTATTTTGAATACAGTTAAAACATATATAGAAAACTACTATCAACAAGGCAATGAAAAAAGAAACAATATCATGAGATGCACATGTTGTCGATTGGATAGGTAGATATCACTGACGAAAAATGCAAAGGCTCGGAGCTAAAACCACTTGTATCAACCCTTCAAGTGTACAGCTACATTTGTGTCAAATATTAATAAGCATGTTCAAAAGCTTCAACCTTTTGCCGTTTTCACTTAATTATATTCTGCATTTTATTGTTAACATGGTATATCATTTCAAAATTTACAATCATTTATTGATTTCGTTTCGACCTAGTATACATAATTAATTTCTCAATACCATTATATTCTAGTAATTACGTCACTTATCACTGGCTAAGACCAGTTGTTAACTGAAACGTGATTAAAATAAAATATTTAGTCTGTGTACAAAAGTAAATACACACAGTTTCTTCATCTGCTAAACGTGTAAACTTATAGTGTCTTTCCTGGTAGGAAACATTTTGTCAAGTCCAAATGTTTTCCATTAAATTGTTGGCTGAAACTTGTATTTCTGAATATTTTGAAAAGCCTGCTTCATATATATTTATGTCGGAAGCTGAAATTGCTGGTGTAATAATGTCGGCCTAACGCGACCAGACAATATAGTGAGACTATTTTGGAATTTCGTAAGGCGCTTACGGTACTTCATAAACTGGTGCTGTTTGTCCGTATTGATGTTCAGTTTCAAAGGCGCCTCGATTAGCCAGCTCGTACGGATTACTGATGTCGGGTTGACTTTGTATCGTTCTGTCTCTGTGTTTTCTCCTGAAGAACAAAAGATGCAAGAAATACTGTTTTAGTACCTCACTAAGCAGGCAACCCCTGTTTTGCAAGAATACTTAGAATTTACCCTGGGTGCTTTTTCAAGACTATGGTTACAACAAGACAACAAAGAAAATTTTTAAATTCCGGACATGTGATACAAGGGCCCTTTTCACCAATATTCTTAATTCACTGGCAATTCCGAATTTAAAAGCTACCTATTTAATTGACTCTTTCACCTTATGACAATGACCATGATAATGTCTATTAATGTACACAGGCCTTCAGCCTATAATACTAATGAGATACTTACGTAACTCTGTGCAATCATATAGAGTGACCTATCTTAACCTTTGAGAAAGCAGTTAATTCATATAATTGATAATGCTTTTTTTCGAGGTAAAAAATAGATTAAAGATCATACTGCATATGCAATGCAGTCTGATATTGATCAAATCGGTTTGCAGAAACAAATAAAATCGGTCTTGGATACTTATACGATAAAATTTAGTTTTTAGTATTTCCATGTACATGTATAATTACAGGCGTTCAGTTCAGTCTGATCAAGATCCACATCATCTGCAACAGAGATGCAAATACACACACAGAAACATACTGAGCCTTAGGATATAGCAGTAAACTACCGTGTATACCGCTAAGTTCGCTTAATGCCATCCTCGATGACTGTTCTCATACTTATTGTGTCCATTAAACTCAATGTTAATGTTAATACCTGAAAAAAGGTGGAGAGATTGCCGAACGGCAGAGTATCCCAAAATGAATTTGAAAATATTTACATGTGACGATAAGCGTATTGAAAAACTATGTTTCAAACAATCTATCCATACACAGAAGGGTATTCAGATTTAACAATGACGACCATAATTTTGTTAATTCTAATCCAAATCGTGGAAAAGATATTTTGCTCAAGCACTAGGAATCATTACCCTAATATTCCCAAATAATTTATTACATAATTGCAAAGGAATTTCAGGATTTCATTTAGCAGTGTCTGTACCTGCGGCGAGTCACATAACAGATTGCAGCCACCACGTTTCCGATGATCACTACAACGGCTACTGTTCCGACGATGGCTGTTGCAAGTTGGTAGCTCTTAACCTCAGGACTCTGAGCCTTAAATTCTGCATTCTCTGCGATAGAAGGGTAATATAAAGATTACTGAGGACATATTGAGTAATTCTGTAGAAAACGTAGTTCAGTACCAGATAGCATATGGCGTGCAGTGTTATCGTGGATCTAAATTTAACGGTAGTTCCTAAGATATTCTAAATATTTTTTTTAATTACAATACCCAACTGTTCTTAAATCTTGAATCACTAAAATGGATATATAAGAAAAGCCCTAAACATTGTAATTTCATAGGATTTATTACCAGAATATTAAAAATATAGCACAAAAAATACTTTGCTGATCCTAGATTAGAATGAACATTAAATGCGGTGTGTTCTCGATCTACACAAATGTAAAAGACAAAATTTTTTTAACCTGTCTTTAAAATACTGTATGATCTTTATTGTCTATAAACACAACTTTAGTTTTACTCAGTCTTGTAAGGGTCAATTAACTGCATTCTTTATCAAAGACTCAACACTATGACGGATGCCCTACTGACGCGGCATTTTACACAGTGGTTCTATATATCCATGCTCACATTGACTGCATATTCCATTTCTTTTATCGCAGGTTTCCCCGTTTAAACACTTTCCACACTGTGCATTGCACTCCAACCCATAAGTTCCATTCTGGAGTTAAAGATTGGCGGTATTTCATGGATGTTTACATGTATGTAAATAAGTTTACTGCAGCATGTAGTAAGTAAGGTACTTTTTAATATAATGCACATTCCAGGAAATTTTCCCAAGGAATTGTTGTAGGTGGCCAAATTTAAATACCAATATATAAACTTTGACTTAAAAAAAAAAAAAAAAAAAAAAAAAAATGCTAAAAGGGTAGGTACAAAGATATTCATGACTGCATTACAACAGTCAAATTTAATTCAGAATCAGGAAATACAGACACTGTGGCATATGGACACTTTCTCCATCTGTATGATACATGTGTATGTTTAACAGGAACAACGTTCTGTGATAGTTGATTAGGAAGTCATTATACCTTGCTGACAAAATGGGGGCTTATATCCAAGTTCGCAGCCAGCGTCACATGATCCATCAAATCTAGAGCAGATCGTTTGATTGAGACAATTACCACATGAAAATATACAGTTTCTCCCAAATTTGCCGACTGGACAGGCTGTGGGGGAAAAATCATTATTTTAGAATTTCAAAATTCGCATAGGTGTCAATTACTTACCACAAACCATATTTCAAACAGGTCCAAACTGGAAAATTTGCAGATGCCAAATTAAAAACGGAATAAATGATTAGAATTATTTCTGAAAGGTTAAAAACATTGTGGGAAAAGGAAAAATTCGAGTAAAAAGCATTTTCTCATTCTCCAAAATGCTTAGTCTATTTTTCCAGGGGTCGTCAGGACTCGGGATTGTATTAATATTGGTGAAAACATTGCCTCAGGACTAAGACAAAATTTGCATCTCATTATTGATAGACAAACTGTGCTAATGCATTTATATGACAAAACTCTGCCAATACCAGAAAACGCAACCAGTAAAAAAATGGCCCATGTCATACACTTAAGGACAATGTGACTAAGCCAATATAAAATCCAAAAAGGTTACAAATCCATGCCATTTAACAATAACATATCCATTAAACAAGCATTTCCGTATTTACCTACTGACAGGTTCGAGGTCTGTGGCATTAGCTCGAGGCGTAAGCTTTGGGCTGATACTACAGACCGCAGACCTCTAACTCGGCCAATTAGAAATTTCTTGATACCCATTATCTTGAAAACTTGGAAAATCAAGATGGGGGTTGACTTTTGTCTAAAGTAAATACTATAATGTAATCAACATTAACTAAAGTATCGAATTAAAGCCTTAAACCTGTCCAAATTGAACGCATGTATAGACAACGAATAAAATGAGATAAGGATAAAGATAGGGATTTGCTTTTGAAAGGATATAAAACGTTGTGAGATAACTAGAATAAATGCTGGTTACCACCATTTTCCCTTCTTTCCATCATGTTTTCTATAACATTTTTCCACAGGGTCAAGAAATCGCAGAATCACTTGGCAAAGGGGTCACAATTTACCAAAGATCAAATTCTAAACTTTTTCAAATTCAACATTTCTGAAGACAATAAGATCAAATGTTATACAAATAAAGGTTATTACTTGAAATGGCAGAAAACACAGAAGGAAAAAGAGAAAATGCTAGTCTTAAGCATTTTTCCCTTACCCATAATCTTTTCGAAAGACTTTCTCTTCTGGGTCGTTAAAAATTAGGATCGTATTTCAATGGTGACAAAAGGGTTTATTGACTGAGTTGTAACTTACAACATTGTTTCCACTAGACCACGGTTACAGCCCGCTTACTCATGAATAGAGGGTCCATTCAAGGCTGTGCCATTTCGCCAATGGCGCATATTTAATTTTGGCTCACACAAAATCCGACAGACAGGCCGATCCGGTGTACGTCTTTCCTGAAGATGATACGCCGACATTTTCAAAACCCGCGCTTCTCTATCGATAATCACTACTGGTAATTTACTAATCGAGGGTGCTGTTGCAGACCGCTAAGTTAGCAGCCTGCTTTCGATCTTCGTTTTTGTTTCTAACGTGGGATACACCGGGTAACCGGGTACCAGCGTAACCAGTGTTTGTTGAAATCGCTGCCATGGTTTTCTCTCAACCAATCGAAAGTGATCTTGATCATCATATTTCAATGACACGCAAACGAAAGCAGACGATTTTAGACTTTTTGGGTAAAACTAAAAAAAAATAACCGTGGTAATGTTCAGCGGCGAGTCTGATGAATCGACGCCGTCGACGAACAGCGGAATTAACGAGTCAAATTCTGAAAAGAAATTATCGAGTGAAAATAGATCGAAGAAAGAAACTCGTTTTTTTTTTTCTGCATTCTTGGTTTGACAATCTGTTTTTTTTTTTTTTTTTTTAGCTACGGTAGTACAAAAAATAAAATTTATTATGAAGTATGCAAGAAACACATAAAAATAAACAGTTTTACTGAGGGATCGGACAATTTTCACACAGACACATTGACTCGTTATTCAGAGCGCAGGGATCACACTCCGGCAATAATACTGAACGTTTGAGGCCCAGTTTTGGGGTGGCAGTAAAAAAGTAGTTTTAGAGAAAGATGAGGCTCTCATTTCTTCTTTTAAAAGTATGTATATCTACTGGCTTGCTAAGGAAAATATGTCTGTGCACAAATATGCAAGTTTTCAAGAATTGATGTCTTCAGTTGGTTGTAAAAGTACTGTGACTGTTTCTCTTTTTGCTGAATGAAAGTACATTCCTTCCACTCACTTTCTAGAAAATGTTAAAATACCTGATGGAACTGGCAAAACTGCAAGTCAATCAATTATAAAGTGTTTATCTGACAAATCTGTTTCCATGTTAAAAGTCATAAGATTGGGTAGTGATGGCGCAA
The DNA here is from genome assembly GCA_946811185.2 of Hippopus hippopus. NCBI lineage: Eukaryota > Metazoa > Mollusca > Bivalvia > Cardiida > Cardiidae > Hippopus > Hippopus hippopus. The sequence continues at coordinate 64,771,089 of OX328100.1, forward strand.
AGTCAATGACCAGCATGAAGAAGGATACTTTTAGAGAGAAAATCTAATGGTTTAAACTTCCATTGCATGGCCAATCGTTTGGCTTTCCTAACCTCACTAGCAGTTGGTTCAGTTATCTACTTCAAGGAGTACGAATGAGTACGAAGAAACTTTGCCGGGACTGTTTTATTTCTTTAAAGCTTCTGCAAATAAGTGTGAGAAATTAACAGAATTTCAATCTTTGTAGGATGATTCAAAATTAATGACATACAGGTGCATGATGTTGGACATATTTAATTTACAAAGCATTTGAGACAGTGTACAAGTGTCTTGATTCATTAATTACTGTTTTATTAAATAAAGGCTTCAAAGGCCAAAGAGTTTGCCAAAAATCTGCCTATTCAGATTTTATTTTACTACATATATGATTATGGACATCTTAGCTGTAATAACTGAACTCTGCTTAGTCTTCCAGATAACAGACTTGATGTTTCAATTGTTGAAGTTTCTTTTGAAAGCTGCAAAAAGACTTTGGAAAATTTGAAAAACAATAAGTCTAAGACATGTCATTTAATCAGCCTAAGGAGCATATGAAGCTAGAATAGGGTAACTTTATGTTTCAAGGTAACCATGTTGTAAGTAAGGGTCAGGAATGTGAACACTCTGAAGGATAGTTTCATTGAAAGTCTATTCAGAAATTGAAGGAAGGATTTCCTGTCAAAGATAGTAATTTGATTTATAGTTTTGGAGTTCTAGGAATGAGACCAAGTTCATTTTTGTCTAAAAATGAACTTAATATTTTGGGTGATACCAAGATTGAGAACTTAATTGGACATTTTGGACAAGAACAGAAACACATTTACACAGACAATACAAGTAAATCATATCATAACCAGGAAAGAATGAGAAAAAAATAAAACCATTTGTAATCAACTATGAAGATCCAAAAGACAAGTTATTTGTCCTGTGGGATCTTAAAGACAAATCCTATTAGGATGACTTCCCAAATTTACTCAAATTCTTAACATTAGCTCTTACAGCCCCAATTCACACAAATGACAGTGAAAAAGGCTTAAGTTGCCAAAATATTACTAAGGCTGCTTAGAGAAACAGACTTCCTCCAGACAGACTTGATGATTTGTTAACTATTGCAGCAGAAGGTGACCCATAGACAAGTTTGGCTTTCACAAAGTTCTAGATCACTGGAAGGAAAGAAAAAAGAGAAGTTACTTTAGTGCCTAAAGCATTTTATTCAGTTGTAAAAATAGATAAACTGTAAAGCAGTCCATCAATCACAAATTTGGAGTGGTCTTATCAAATATCCAACAGTGAAGAATTTTCCTCAATAAGTTTGACATTTTTAATACAGACGGTCAAAATTATTTTCATTAAAATGGACTGTATGATGTTAAAACTGGGTTAAAGTACAAAGTATGTAAGAAATTATCTTATCCTGGCCCATACTTTTTTCTGACAAGGGGGGCATATGGTCCCAACGAATTCATTTCTAGAATGAAACCTTCTAATGTATGTCCTAGCTTTCATCATAACAATGTTAGGTGTCCATACATCTAACAGAGCATCTGCAGACGACAGATTTAAACATATTGCAAGCAAATCAAATATATGCCTGATATATATGACCGTTAGAAAATGAGAAAATGTTGATTTCCAGCATTTTCTCAATTTTCAACAATTATTTCAAGTTTACCTCTTAGGGTTGTGAAAAGTTGAGACTGCTTGGAAAAAGTCTAGTAATTATCATATGTATTCTTCCATGTTAGGATGCCAATCCATCAACTGAAAATGACGTTGGGAAAAACAAACTCATTGAGCCGACTGATTAGACGAAGATGGAAAAAAACGTATCGAGTCAACTGGTTAGAAGAATTGGTCAAAATATTGTGTCATCTTCTCTCATTGTGAGTGAGAATTGACAAATGGTAACCGTCATTGAATCCAGAAAACACTTCTGAGTAAATTACCGAATGAAATATCAATAATTTGGTACAAACCTTCTGTACAGTATGTCCCGGTATACCCTGCTGAACAGTTGTTTGTACAAAGCCCTGTTACAGCATTACATGTGTCTTGTTGATGACAGTTTCCACAGCTGTAGGCACAATTTTCACCATACGTTCCTATAGCACATGCTGGTTAAATAATAGATGATCGAAATGTAATAATCACTTTGAATCTTCCCTGGCAATGATCCAAATCAATAGATTATGTACACAAACATTCTTTAACAATTTTTCTACTTTTATATGAAACACAGCTAATTTATTTTCAGATAATATACAATTCTAAGTCTTTGATACTCTACTAGATTACAGAATTTCAATCATGTCAAATTTCAAAACATTTGCAGGAAGCAGATGCAATGTAGCTATGGCTTTGTCCTTGATTTATTGATTGTATAGTGTATAACGCCGTTTTCAACATTATTTGAGTTGTATCGCGGCGACAGTGCACCTATCCATGCTTTCCAGGAGTTTCTGTCACCAGCGCTCTGCACAATATTCTTTCAAAGCCACTGGCTGCTTTTCCACATAACCATCGTCGAAACAATGGTCAGCGGTGAGAGAGGATTGAATCCTATCGAAAAGACTGTCATCAATCAATCTAAAGATATTGGCAAAGCCGGGGATCGAGATAGCGATCTTCTATTCTCAAGTTCGGTACGCTACCTACTGAGCTACCTGGGGCTCGGCAGCTTTGACCTTGAATAGCAACGTTTGCCAGTTGTTGTCCATTTGCATTATCTTTTTCCTTTTCTCACAACATTGTAAACTCCTTTACCAACAGACAAGATGATTAACTTCTTTAAATCAGAAGCGTTTGCAGATTACAAATTCATTGTGCCTCAAATTGTAAAAATTGTGTGACAGGTTACCGGTTGTAAACATCGTGGGAAAAGGAAAAATTGCTGGTAACCAAAATTTTCACCTTTTTTTTTTTTTTGTTTATTATTTTTTTCTAACGAGACTTTTATAAGTCATTAAGGCTGTTGAAATCAGAGTTGTATGGTAAAGGGCCATTTTTTTTTTTTTTTTTTTTTTTTTTTCAGGATCTCTAAATTATGTCTTTGTTTGGTGCAGGGATTAAAGTTTGTGGGAAAGGAGATTTTACGTCACTTTTCTTCGAAAACCTTGTATGTGAATTTTGGCGCGAAAATTTTTATTTGATCATTTAAAAGCCTATTTTCTGTTATACCGTCTGCGAAAATACCGGGGACCAAGACCAATAGGATTTTTAATAGGAGCGTGTAAAAAAATCCCAGAGATTTCGTTAGAGAAATTGTTTGCCAGCGTAAACCTCGAAAACGATAAATGGTAACAGTCAGGTACTTTACATGCCACAAAATGTACTTGCAAATTGTATTTTTAGTGAAGGAAAGTGACAAACGTTTATTTAGTATTTACGGTAACTTTCTGATATTTGCCATTGAACATACACTTATTTTTTCAGTTTAAAATATGAAATGATTTTAGATCTTGATTTTGAGAAACAGATCAACAACTTCAACATTGTCTTTTTCTGCTTATTTATCGATCATCATTTCAATTTACTGCATCATTGATGTCTTCTTATGATTTTTTAACATCGAAGTACATCTTTTACCCAGAGAGACAAAATATGGATGATGATTTGATACAGAGTTTTGCTATACGTTATTTTCTCAAAAGTATATTTTATCCTGAATGTATAATATACGTGGTTTTCGTATATAGAATCTAGTTTCTTGGTGTTTAGTGTAGGTTAAATGTTATCTACAGTAATTATCTAGAAGTGGCAAAAGTCTCAGTTTATAGTGATTTCACAATCAGTATCGAGTACAATAAGAGCAAATTTAGTTTCGGATTGGATCCTGATTTTTTTTTTAATAAGTAAAAAGGATCTAAAGCCCATCCTTTCTCTGCATTGATCAGTATCAGTGGGGTCTGATCGTGACCACAGTCCTATGTGCTATTCCTGTATCAATTGCTATAATTGATTCCTTATCGTCCAGGTAAATGTCTCACTCTTCTGGACCTGTACCAGATGATGAATGAATCTGTGATATGTGTATAAAAAAGTCACTGGATAGTTGGAGTCTAGGACAACAATTTTTTCTGGAACACAAGGTTTTCTCAGAGGAAACAAACGATGATAGATATACAATACAGTTCGCGCGTTCTTTGCTATTTTCGCTCTCCGCGGTAGACTTAGCGCGGACCCAACGCGGCGATTTTAGAACACAGGTGAACGCACACTAACGCAGACTGCTTTAAAACGCGGCGATCCCTGGCGGACCACGGCGGTCTGGTTACGCAATAAAAACGACGTGATGACTCCGCCGCAATCAGACAGGTAAGTTTCTGTTCAGTGTAGCAGATGATTCAAGAATGAACAGAAATTACGCACCATTTTACTATTTTACAAAGTCGTATTATACAGGTATGTATCTACATGAGAATTTTTTATATCAAAAAGAAAACATGATTAGTAGTCATCATTGCTAAGCGAATTGTTAAATGTGCCTTGATTTAATTGGTTATAAAATCAAAACACTGAAACCTTTAACTACACATCCCGAGTTATATGTGCCGTGAAGAACAAGGGATTCGAAAAAAGAGAACACGCTGGCAACCATCATTTTCTCCTCTTATGCAATGTTCTACCCTGTCACACACTTTTCGACAATTACGAATGATGTTCATTTTTCCTTAACTCTTTACCAAGCCACAAAATTAAGGACTTGTCTAATTTGAAAAAAAAAAAAAAAAAAAAAAAAAAAATTTGCTGACGAAATTTTGAATATTACTCAAAATATGAAAATGTCCAAATTGAAAGCATATGCAGACGACGACGTGGCATTTGTCTTTAATATGATAGAAAAGGTCGTGACGGTTCCATTTCTAATTTTTAATGACATTACAAAATTAGGTACATGTAATTAGGTTAGATTGATTGGAGTTTTAAGTCGAGTTAAACAGGAAGTCAGTTTTACTGTTTCGGTAAGTGCACCTCTTCATGTGTCCCTGGCATTCCCTTACCACTGCTTACCAGTGCTCATACAAAACTCTCCCAAGCCCTTAACTGCTCTTTAGATAGCATACATCAAAGATGAGAGAGAAATTGAAATTGTCAGAAAGTTTCGTTCTGACCAGGTATCGAGAGGGCCAGGGGTACTGCGAGGTTCAGTGGTAAAGCGTAGAACTCGTGACCTGGAGGTCCCGGGTTCAAGCCCCTCTGGATCCAACGGGCTTTTTCACGGGAGCGCACTTGGGTAAGAAGCCTTAGAACCCTTGCCTAGTACTGCTGAAAACTAGGAATTATATGAATATGTGAGCTGTTACCGTAATATGACCGAAATAATGTAGATGGGGTGTAAAACACCATTCTGTGACCTCCATATATTTTAGGTACATTATAGAATGTCGGAGAAGAATACAATTACTTCACTTCATACAGTCAAGTGCATGATAAGAAGAATTACAAGAATACAATTACTTCACTTTATACAGTCAAGTGCATGATATATAATTTAATCCTTTGCCGCCAAACATGTATTTCAGATTTTTATACATATATGTATTGTAATTAATAAAAATTAGAGATATTTTGACAGGTTAGAATTACTGCTTTATCTAGTCGAAAAAAAATATGGCCGTATCGCCTAATGTGGTAAGGAAACTTTAATTTGGGGAATATAAAAAAAGAAAAACTTTGCCTAACATTTTCCGAAGTACCTATTTCGGCTTAAATGCTTCCGGAATAAGTCGTGATTGTTTGCATCCATTGTCATTTAAAAAAATATATGAAACAGTGGTATTGTCTAAAGCGTTATACGATAGCGAGCTATGGAACACGCTAACCGACTGCCATGTTAAATCATTAGAACGCGCGCATAGGCAATGCATTAAGCATATTCAGCGCTTGCCACGCGCAACATCCACACCTATAGCTTTATGTTGTTTAGGCATAATGCCCATTGAACAATATATCTATAAAAGAAAGCTTATCCTATTGGGTCAGATGTGTAGATTAAGATCAGACATTCGTACAAAACATATGTTTACTTTGCGACTTGTGTCATTTATGCAAAGCCCGAGGAACAAACTAGGGTTTTTCCCTGATATATATGGAGTATTAGGTAAATATGGGCTGACAGATGTGCTTTTTAAAGAATATTTGGAAAATGCTACATTCCCGAGTGCAAATTCCTGGAAAAGAATAATAAATCAGTCTGTGAAACGTCACACTGAAAATTACATATTTGCCAAAATTGATGCAGACCAAAATTTGCAAGGGTTTAAACTTATCCAAAGTAGGTTTAAACCTTGCAATCTTTGGTATTTCAGCAGACACTACCGAAATCAGTTAAAACATTGTTATACTAAGATTCAAGTTATCGCAAGACTATTTTCAAGAAAATATCAAATGATCTGTTCGCTTTGTAAACAAAAAGTCGAGTGCCTAGCGACTCACTTAATTCTATTTTGTCCATTTAACGAATGTAAAAGGGAGCAAATGTGGGCAGAACTACATACTTTTGCAGGAGAAGCAAACTTTACCACACTGATAAGTTTAACCCCACACCAGCAAATTCTGCAATTATTGTCTGGCTGTCTGGCTTTACAATTTACTGACGAACAGAGAGTGGGCTGCTTTAAATTGTGCATCAAGCATTTGCACAGATTGGCTGCACACTTTATCTCTATTCAGTTATAAAGAGTGAGCTGCTATTCTCTAGAATGCTTGCTGACAGAATTTCCCTAACCTTTTATGGGGGCTGCTAGTTGATATAACTTAGCTTGTGTATATACGTAATTGGTTTGTTTGTTTGTTTATTTGACCGTTTGTCTGTCTGTCAGATTGTTTGCTTACTTTTGTTGCTTTCATTACTTTGTGTATAAGTATTATATATATGTGTGTAAACTTCTCTCCTATTTAGGAGGCAATAAAGAATACTCTACTCTACTCTACTCTCCTAAATTACGCCTGGTTCTTTAACGTGCTCGGTGTACAGAAACGACACACTGGAGCTCTGTTTTATGTCTCATTCGAACGTCTATAAGTAATTTGAGATGGTCAGCCGTGGGCATCGAACCCACACCCTCAACTGACCCGAAACTTGATGTTACGAGCCCTACGCTCTACCAATTGACCTATGTGGGCTGCTGGAGTGGTAGAATGCTTCTTTGCAAATGGCTTTATAGGTTTGCATAGTCCCGTGCACTTTGAGATAACTATGGAAATACGCATATATTTGATAGAGTCTGCAAATCTCATGAGAATCTACTTCTTTGTTTAGAAGTGTTTATTTCATATTTATCCCGAATGATAACCACAAAAACAATGCTTTGAAGTTTGGTATTGATATCAATTTGGTTTTCCAGTTTTATCAATCGCACAGTACTCAGGTCGTCTGTAGTTGTAAATTATATCTTAAAATAAAAATAGCACAGGATAGTCCTCCAAAAGTTGATATATTTATGTGCGGAAAGAGAACAAACAAGTTTTTAGCGCTGCATTCATGAAAATTAAGAATTTTGGACATGGTTGGAGACTGATAAAGTTCTTTAGGATTTAAGGACATGTCAATAGTTTTCGGTAAACATGTTCTCCGAATACTTGCAAGCTCTATTACCCCTCCTTTGCAAAAGTGCTTTCTCTACTACCTCCAACGTCCACTTCTTCGAATAGCCCGGTATGGTATCGAACTTGTGACCTCTCGCTTTGACTTGTCCTTCTGATCTCTTTCATTTAAGGTAATACTTTGAATGAAACAGACAACAGCATTCACTGAATATTGACGGTTGTATCAGTTTTGAGCTTGTTTCTGCATAGGAATCCATAGATCATCATTTTCTTGTTATTTAGAAATGGTGACATAATCTCAATCTCTCTCTCTCTCTCTCTCTCTCTCTCTCTCTCAACCGAAAGATGTTCATAAAGTCATTCCGATGATGATGTGTTCACACGGCATTCCGTTATAAAAAGTAGTCGAATTCTAAATTAAAGGTAGATTTCTTCTATTTTTATGTTTACTCTGCGAAAAAGACTTTTTACACAAATCACAGAACACATATGGACAATTCCCAGTAAAAGCCGTATTAGATTATATGGTTTTTAACGCCGTTTTCAACATTATTCTATTTACATGTATATCACGGAGACCAGTGCACCTATCCATGCTTTCCTAGAATTTCTTTTACCAGTACTCCGCACAATATTCTTACCAAGAGACTGGCTGCTTTCCCACATAATCATCGTCGAAACAACGGTCAGGGGTGAGAGAGGTATGAATTCTGTCGCATTGACTATCATCAATTCTCGGAAAGAAACTGGCCAAGCCGTGGATCGAACCAGCGACCCCTGTTCTCAAGTCCTGCACGCTACCGACCTGGCCACCGGGGCTCGGCTTAGTATGTAGAATAACTTGTCTTGACACAGAAACAACAACGAGATCCTATAATCCCAACCCGGAACAGCCTACGCGGTTTGCACAGAGGATTACGGCAACCTCATATACTTAAAGCACAGACTATAGATTATATTTTGCCCAATTTAGTCATCCTGTCTTTTTCCTCTAAACAATTCTGGTAGGCTGCAGACTTCTCACCTTTATAAATACACATTTAGGACAGGACAGAAAACTACTATCATACTACCATATCAAGGTTGTTACCATTTTCAAATACCTGTTAGATTTCATTCGCTACTTTACCCCACTATACCCCGAAGCAGTGCTCAGAATAAATATCAGGCATACCTGTCCAACTGCAAACAAGTTATTTCGTTGAAATGATATTTCCCGCTATCCCCCGCCGAAAAAGATGTTTTTGATAGAAATGAAAAAGAGGAGTTTATCACCTACACGTGACCCTTTTGTTATTGGTCCATAATGAATTTATACATTTAGCCCCTTTTTCCATGACATGGCATTTCATCCGTAAAAAATAATCACTGTCTGTGGCTTATGATATACTATATAAATACGAAGTGTCATGAAATGTTGTCTAGTAGTTTAAGAGATATTGGTACATAATGAAAATATACATCAAGACCCCTTTTCTATGACACGGCATTAAATAATAATAATAATAATAATAATAATAAATAATTAAAAATGTATCGACGGACTTTAATAAGGAATATTATAGTATAGTATTCTGATACACACATTTTGTTTTAGGAAAGGACGAGTATTTTTATGAAAAGGATGTATAAGTAAATGTTTAATTTCGCTCGTTGATTAACCCCAGCTGGTGACCTATTTATGTTAATTAAATCGAGCAAGTATAAAAGATAACCAAAGGTGCTGGGAAGTGAGAAAATCAGTTAACTGAGAGTTTCTGACCAATCAATAACAATACACCAAACACATTTTCAATATATATCGCTCTTTAGAGGACGTGAAGTATTTTATGTGGACACCGGTTACAACTGGATTTGATTGGACAGATCTTCCAGTGATAGTACATTCTGATTGGCTATCTATGCACACTTTTGCACACCAAGTCACGCGATATATTTATCTGGAGAAAAAAGGGAGTGCATGATTTTTGTGTGACGTTATGAGGACTTTTCAAAATTTGCAAATTTTAAACATACAACTAAAAATGAATACTTCTATTGAAAATCATTGTGAGGACTAGAGTGCAAGTCCTCTCAATGCAAACAGTCCTCGGAACGTTGGTGTGCGTCAAGGGTCGGGTCCTCGCAAGTCAGCAAATGCACACACACACACACACACACACACACACACCCACACACACACATACTGGTTTATATTACTTAGCTAGGTACCTGGCAGGACATCGACAAAGTGAGGTCCACTATTTCTATTACAGCTACAGATTGGAAATTTGGTACAAAGTACCAATTTGACCTCCAGATGACATCTGTGGGTCTGAATGCCAAGAATAAGAATTAGAAATGGCACCGATTTTTTTCAGGCAAAGAGAGGTATGAATATTAATTAGGTCATTGCCATATATGGTCAATACACACACCGGTAGAAAAGTGCATTTTAAGGCATGCATATTAATTGTGTGCAAAATACTGAGGTACATATGGCCAATACACACACTAGCAGAAAGGTGCATTCTAAGGTATGCATATTAACTGTGTGCAAATACCGAGGTATATTTTAGCATGTTGTGAGTGAATACTTCAATAGCTTTTGTTTTTATCAAAAGATATTAGAAGTCGCCATAAAGCCTTAGTGGCCGGTCAAAAGCTCTGAAAATTCAAATGACATCACGCCCCCATTTTAGCATGTACAGAATTACAGATTAAGGGGGATTTCTTATCTTTTACATGAGTTCTTCAGACATCTGTCAAGTTTCAAGTTTCAAAGTTTATTTAGTATTAAAGGCCTCCGGCCCAACATACAAAATGGTACACAGTTCTTACACTTAACATTGTGTCCAATGCAACACAAAATAGTTTGATGGTGTTGCGCTGATTTATACAATATGGCTTGTCAATGCACTTTCGCATATGACTCTAAATGGGTACTGTTTTTGTCTAAAGGGTAGAAATAAGAGTTCATGTAGATTTGAACGTGTAGATCAGGACCAGCATTCACATTGCTGCAGGCTGATCCTGATCCCCACTTTAAACAAATAATAATCACTTTTACGAAGTTTAAAACAACACTTTAACTCTAAATGATTACCATTTCCACCTCAAAGAGAGGTATTGGAGTTCATGTAGATTTGAACGTGTAGATCAGGAACAGCATGCATATTGTTAACTTTAAGAATTAACCATTTTTACCTCAAAGGTAGTAATAACAAATAATAGTCACTTTTACGTAAGATCCGACCTTCGTAACAACAGTTTAACTCTAAATGATTACCATGTAACCTTAAAGGTAGAAATAAAAGTTCATGTAGGTTTGAACGTGTAGATCAGGACCAGCCTGCATGTCGCTGCAGGCTGATCCTCATCTCCACTTTCAACAAATAATTATCACTTTAAAATAAGATCTGACATTTACAGCAAGAGTTTAACTCTAAATGATTATCATGTTTTCCTCAAAAGTAGAAATAAGAGTTCATGTAAGTTTGAATGTAGATCAGGACCAGCATGCATACAGCTGCAGGCTGATCCTCATCTCAACTTTCAACAAATTATCACTTTTACGTAAGATCCGACATTTAAAACAACAGTTTAACTGTAAATGATAACCGTGTTTACCTCAAAGGTAGAAATAAGAGTTCATGTAGGTTAAAAAGTGTCGATCAGGACCAGCATGCATGCTGATGAGTAACAACACCCAAGGCATCACCTCAGAAATCAAAGTCAGCAGAACAAGTCTGGAAACAGTGAAGACATTTAAGTACCTTTGTTCCATCATATCAGACGAAGGTTCAAAACCTGAAATTATGGCAAGGATTGCACAAACAACAGCGGCAGTAGCAAAACTACAAACTATCAGGAGAGACAGGAACATCAGAAATCGCTTTAAGATCCAACTAATTCGCTCCCTAGCTCTGTCAGTCTTCGTATACGCCTGTGAAACCTGGACACTCACCGCAGAGCTAGAAAGGATGATCCTGAGTACCGAGATAAAATGCTACAGGAAGATACTAGGCGTCCATTACACAGACCATGTGACAAACGAAAAGGTCCGCAAAACATCTTGGAAGCGATAGGACCCCACGTTGACCTCCTCACTGTTGTCAAGAAGCGGAAACTAAAATGGTACTGGCATACTTCCCGTTCAAGAGGCACGCAAAAATATTCCTCGGAGACGAGAAAGATAGAGAAAGACTGGGAAAACAATATACAGGAATGGACAGGGTTGAACCTGGCAGAACCCCAGAGGGTGGTGGAGGACAGAGACAGATGGAGGAAAGTTGTGGACATATATTCACATGTGCCCTAACGACATCCACAAAAGTCAAGGGACACGTGAAGGTGAAGGAACACGATGACCTATTTTTTTTTCCAACTTGACCCATTTTCGAACTCGTCCGAGATATTATCAAAACAAATTTTCTGATTATTTTTCGTAAGAATTGGACAGAAAATGTGGTCTCTACAGCGTACACAAGGTTTAACGAAGGCTTGATACGGTGATCTAGGTAATTGCACGACATGGCTCATTTTCGAATCGTTTAAGATGTTATCAAGGAAACCATTTTGACTGAGTGAAACAAATGATCAAATTCATGCGCCTGTTCAATGTTGCCATGGGAAGATTTTCCAGTCTCAGCTGTTCCAGATTAGTGGGTGCATTGTGACGTCTCTTTACCATCCTGCACTGTTCTTGCAGGTTCTCGATTGGGGACAAATCTGGACTGAATGGTGGCAAGTCAAGTGGATGGATGTTGTTGTTTGCCAGATGTTCTTGGCAGGCAAACCCTGGTAATTTGCGGCCGGGCATTATCCTGCTAGAAAATAAGGTTTTGCCTGTGTAAAAACGGAACTAAGACAGAGCGGAGAATTTCGTCTCTGTATCTTACGCCTGTCGAGTTGCCGTCAACCACAACCTATGATGACTTTTACTAATGAGAGGTACCTCCCCAAACCGTCATTTAACCACCACTGAACCTATCCCTCTTAATGACGCAAGCGTTTGTGAAGCGTTCCCAACGACGTCTGTATACATGCCGTCACCCGTCGGAACGATGCAGGGTAAACATGGACTCATCTGTAAAGAACATCCGTCACAACTGCCTCATTGGAAGTTTCTATGTGCATGGGCCTGTAACCAAGACGAGCGACGCGTAGGGGTGAGAGGATGGCTAAAGTAAGGACGTCTTGCCCATCCTGTGTAAATGATGCCTGACCTCCCGGATCTTTCGTCACCTTCGGTTTAATATTACCCGTCCAATAATCTCCTGTACCTCTTGAAAACAAGTGAGCGACAAACAGATGAGGTTCCTGTAGCTTTAGACAGAATTTTCGTGATCTCTATCGGTAATTTCCCAAGACTGGCGCAAAATTCTATGATCTTCCATTGTTCCTCTACGTTAAATTCACCCATTTCTAACAAAGACAACTTCGTAGTGCTTCAGAATTTCTATGAGTTGAGTTAGAGCGGCTATGAATCCATCGTCTACAGTTTCTGGAAACGGATTAAAAAGGATTAGTTTATTTTTCGTCAGATTATATAGACTGCAGATAACAACTTGAAACTTTAATTCATTGGCGTTGTTTGGAGTGACCCGGGTTACGCTCATACCGTATAAAGCATGATTGTTTTACTATTTGTTGTCGGCGCAATATCCTTATAATTTTACATATAATGCTTAAGATATACCATACAGTAATCGAGACAATAAAACACCCTGAAGTGCGTTCGTTGTATAAGTATTGGCATTGTTCAGGAACTTTACGGACTGCCATGTAATAATGTAGTTGTTCACGTTGTTCTTCTCTGTAAACTACAACATTTGTCTCATAATTTATCCATCCCTATCATCAATTAGTCTTTCACCGTACATGTGCATTAATTAGCATTATTTGTATCTATGTTTATGATAAGTATTTTGCTATGAAATTGCATTTGCGGTTTTAAACTAAATGAAATTCAGTTAGATTTAGTTGCATTAGGTCCAAGATGAACCTCTATAGAGTAGAGGTTGAATACTCCAAATAGTAATTACGAAATCTTCCTGTTGAAAATCAATCGCTACCAAAGAAAGAAATGATTACCTATTATATAAATCGTCACACGGTTAGTAGCTGTAACTGGACCCTGGGAGATTGTATTGTTTGCCCGACAGAAAATGTTCACTCCATCATCGCTACTAGAAGGTATGTAAACTAATGTTCCTTTCGTTTCACCATTGCCTGTTTCATTATAAGTTTTATATACGTTCTGTATGATCTCAAGACTGTGCCCTTTGAATTCTTTATAAAACTTGAAATCAGCTTCCGGGCGTCCATAAGATGTAGTACAGGAAATACTGCGTGTCACGGTATCCTGGACCTCAAGTTTGCCGGGTATATCCATAGAAACGCCTGTGACTGGAACTGTTAGAAGCAAAAAAATAGTCTTACTTCAATCAAGAATAATTTTGTAACGACATTTCCATTTGTTACCACTTTAACAAAATAAGTTGACTCGTTACATTTATCACTTTAAACTCGTTTTTCTCTGTCCAAAGCATCGAAAGACGTGGATCCCTTTTTGCTACATTTATTAGTATAATGGTTGCAATGTTAAATATGAATTCTATGCAATGACGACAAGTAACACTTTTAGTTAGACAAGCCATCACGATACAAAAAAGCCTTATCAGCCTACTTTTTTTTTTATAGGTTCTACATCTATATTTCTACCTTTGGTATTTTAGCTGTAAACAAAGAAGAATTCAACAATTGGTGTTTGATCTCTCCTTTTTATCAGAACGAAAATTCTCTGATCATCAGAGTATTTCATGTATCTTTTTTTTTTTTTTTGCTTAACGAGTATCAGGGACATGAAACTGTTTATGATTACGATGGAAAATGTGCATATTACATGATATCTTCTGTAAGGTAAGCACAGCACAGTAATCAAATTTTATATGAATCGTGATTAAATGTCCATGTAAAGATCTTTGCGATCTACTTGGTAACATTACGAAACAAAAAAAGAAAAAAAAAAAAACCGACACCTGTGAGAAAATAGAAGTGTCGACGGTTACCTTTAACATATAAGAATAAACCTTTTGAGTCGGAGGAATGACTACCATTAGCACATATCCAGTATTTCTCATCCATAGTGTTCACTTTCGATATATTAACAAATAGATCCGTACCGCTGTACGTAAACGAGTACTTGTTCTCGAAGGAATTAGGTGCGCATGCCTGGTTAAAACAAGTTGATATTAGTTGATTTCCAGATGAGATCTGTTCTGATGTATACCATTTAAAGTAATTGGATCCAACACTGGTACTACAGTGAATTTCGACTCCTAATCCATCTATGACCTCATTGGCGTTTGACAGACCCACAGACAAAACTGATCCTGGAAAAAAATAGCAAACGTAAAAATAAAGAAAATTGTACAACACTTGACGCAGTTTAATATTTACATATTTTGATAAAAATTACGAGAACCTCTTCTGAAATAGAATTCTAAGAGTTGAAGTTTGTATCTTAACTTTATTTATTTTATTTTATTTATTTATTTATTTATTTTTTCAGAGCGACTGACAGAGCTCTATGTAAATCAAATTTCAATGAATCAAAATTGTTCCATCCAGAGGCAAACTCCATTCCCCTGATTTGGGATAAATGTATCCTGTGAGGGATGAATACTTTTTCATATTCACCTTCATAGTGTACTAATTTTATTGAACTCACCATTAAAAACAGTTCAAAGCACTGCAATGCAGTTCTTCCAGTCCTTTAACCCTTCACCAAACATTTCCTTGTTTTCAAGACTCTGCGAGACAAGGTTTTTCAAAATATTGAGAGAAAAGGATAATAGGCTGGTAACCAGTATGTTTTCCTCTTCCGTAAAGGATAGTCTTCTAGCCTTTCAAAGGGAAATCGAATAAGTCCACATATGAGAAACTGGTCTGCAAATATTCCCAATGTGAATGAGTTCAACTCAACATTTGGTAAAGATTTATTAACTTGTGACTACCTATTGCTTTAATCTTTCACCACATTCGTATGAATTTTAAGTTCCTGTGGAACATACCTTTCAAAAACAATGTAGTGAAGGGGAAATCTGCTAATTTTTGGGACTTCCTCCTTTAATCTGCCGCACCACCATTATATCTTTTGTTTGATAACTTTATTTTCCAAGTTCTTATTGTTCGATTGACTAAATGTATGAAGTTGGGCACCGCTTTCTACACTAGTTCAGTTAAAATATAGCAACATTTTTTTCATTCGTGTGTTTCCTGGTCTTTCTTATCAGTTATTGTCTGTTATTCCCGACAACAGATGATCAGTCATATCTATTTTTTTCTGAGTTCCGGATGCCTCGGATGGAAGTAATTACTACGATTTTTAACTCACCTGAGCACAAAGTGCTCAGGGTGAGCTTTGTTAGAACCACTTTTGAAATAAAATGGATATTTGAAATGAAATTTCAACTTCGCTATAATCGTTCAGTATTCATCCATCTACTTCAAAATGGATATATATGGATGATTTTGATCGAAAACTTTACAGAAACATCAACACAGATGGAAAAAATCGCATTTGAAAATTTTATTTAATAAGGCCGTTTCATGCGGAAATTTGAAATAAAATTAAACAAGAATGCGGATATTTGAAACAAAATGTTCAACTTCGCTATATTCCTTTAGTATTCACCCATCTACTTCAAAATGGATATATATGGATGCTTTTGAACCAAAACTTTACAGAAACATCTTTAAAGATGGAAAAATCGCCTTAGAAATTTTTAGTTTAAAAGGCCGTTTCATGTGGAAATTTGAAATAAAATTAAACTAGAATGCGGATATTTGAAATAAAATTTTCATCTTCGCTATATTCCTTTAGTATTCACCCATGTACTTCAAAATGGATATATATTGATGATTTTTATCCAAAACCTTACAGAAACAACAGAAAAGATGGAAAAATCGCATTTGAAAAGTTTATTTCAAAAGGCCGTTTCACGTGGAATTTGAAATAAAATTAAATTAGAATGCGGATATTTGAAATAAAATTTTCAACTTCGCTATATTCCTTTAGTATTCGCCCATGTACTTCAAAATGGATATATATGGATGATTTTTATCCAAACCTTTACAGAAACAACAGAAAAGATGGAAAAAATCGCATTTGAAAACTTTATTTCAAAAGGCCGTTTCATGTGGAAATTTGAAATAAAATTAAACTAGAATGCGGATATTTGAAATAAAATTTTCAACTTCCCTATATTCCTTTAGTATTCACCCATGTACTTGAAAATGGATATATATATAGTTTTGGACACATACGGTCGAACTTTTCGCTCATCTAACATATTTGATCCGTGACATATACGGTTCAACAGAGTTATTTGTTATAAGATTTCAACCTCACTGTATTCCCCCATTATTCACTCAAACAGTTCACAATAGATATGAGCCATACTCTCTGAAAAGGGGGCGTGATGCATCTACGCAATACTTTGTACAAAACAAGACATCACAAAATTAAGGATCCATAAAATCCATTATGCTGAACGACAGACTGAATCGTGATGTAGACTGGTCTTTCGACATGTAAGAAATTGACCAGTAGCAAAAAGTTTCAGCCTAGGCCAGCCTAAGCGGACTGCATGGGCTGCCTGGGTTGATACTTTTTGCAGATGCATTAAGCCCCCTTTTCACAGAGCATGGCTTGACAATGACTTGACAATTACTTTATTTTAAGTAATAAGGCCACCGGCCCATAGTACAAAAAATACATGTAGAAACAAACATTATACACAGTATATGAGTTACGTTCTAATACATGACTCTGTTAACATCCAAAATATGTTGTAAAAATGAGTTTGTGTTAATTGCACAACAACTTTTACGTTACCTTAACATTTATAAGTGGAAATTGAATTCTAAAACCTCCTAATTAATTTTTGCGTTACTTCCGCAAATCAAACCAGATCAAAGTAAATTTAAATTAAATCCCACAATTTCAGATACAACAAACATTATCAAAAATCTGTTGTTTTTTTTTCCCCAAATTTATTATGTCATTGTTGCATGTATGCTTTATTGTTTACTGTTTTTTGTATATAACGATGAACTGCTATGTAGTTGAAACAATAAAGTTCTGTTCTGTTCTGTTCATTTAAAAATTGTACCCCTTAACATCTTTACAAACAATACCTAGTTGTAACTATCCTGAAGAAGAAGAAGACTCTTAAAAACACAGTGAGAAATTTTCTTCCCATCCAGCAATCAATCTACCCTGTGTGAAACAAACCCTTTCCTATCAATGTCCTATCAATGCGTCTAACAGTCTGGGGCAACTATCAATGACAATGATAACGACTTTGTTCAAAATTAACAAGGCCACCGGCCTATAATACCAGAAAATACATTTGAAAATAAATATTATACATAATAGACGAGTTACGTCCCTTTTTTATTACCGTACTGACCATTAACCTGTTTAAAAGTACAGTTAAACTTTCAGACTGATAGTATGTGCCCTAATTTTGCAATTTCATGGGTACACACACACACACACACACACACACACACACACACACAAAGTGTGAATGAGTGAGCTGCCGTAGTGATATAACAAATCTGCTATTTAAAATAGCATAACTCATTCAATCAATTTAATATTTTTTCCCTTCTTGTTGATCTAGACAGCCGTTGATGTAAACTGCTGCATTTTTTGACCTTGTAATCCATTGTCGCTCGAATACATGTATTAGAGTCCTTTCGCTGTACGATAGTTCTTGTTGTGTCATAAAAAGAGAATTTGCCCTTACAGCGCCAAATAAACCCACTGTGCAATTCTTCTAGTCTTGTAAAATGATCTAAATAGATCTTGTTGCAATTTCTAGGATGAAAATTGATGAAAATTTAAATGTATTTTGAATTAGAACAAAATAAATGTACACAGGACTCACCCGAAGAAAATCTATATGATAAAACACAAATCACGAAGTACAGAAGTCGTGAATTCATCGTTTGGTAGTTGTTGTAAATAGAATTACATTAGACAGTCAAGTTCCCCATCTGAAATCATGTTAAGTAGTGAAGTATACATTGCCTTTTTTCTAACTTTAACACAAAGACAAATAACCCTTTGTTACACAATTTATGGTTACACAACTATTGAGAAATAGGTGTTTGGAAGTATCGTGGAAAACGTAAAAAAAAAAAAAAGAATGCTCGTAAACAGTATTTTCTACTTTTCCCGCAAAATGCTTCTTTTTATTTCTATTCTCTTTAAATGCACATTCTATCAATTGACCAGCTCCAGTTTATTTTTTATTCTTTCTTTGTATGTATATTCACTCATATTTGAAAAGTGTAAAATTTTGTCGTCTGGTAAAGAGTTAAACAAATAAAAAGTATTGGTAAAACAAAAAGAAATGCATCCTGTACGATTTTCTGATTTTGTCAGAGAATATGATAAAGGATCGCACATGGAAGATCAAAGATCAATCCACATGATCTATGCAATCTGATCTGAATCTACACTGCTCCTGCACGAGAAACTAATAGTGAGTTCAGTGCATACAAGGTTTGGATAGACGCACAGTTAACCCTTACCACAAAATTCTTGAAATCTCACTGTCTGCAGTATTTTGGTTAAAAAAAAAAAAAAGGTTTTGCAAAATAACATAGACTTTTTATCCAAGATCAGATGTCAAATTGCATGGGGTCTGATTTTGATCCGCACAGCCCAAGAAAGAAGCACAGGTTGTCCCGAGTCAATGCAAAGAGTTAACTCTTTTCATAAAAGCCTGAAATTTGGCAACACTGAGAAAGATGGCTTATTGAAAACATTGCTGGAAAAGGAGAAAATGATGGTTACCGGTATTTTCTCCTTTTGCGACAATGTTTTGTACCATTTGAAAGAAAAGAATCGCGTTTCAAGAGACATACAATTTGCCCTCTGCATATGTTTTCAGCTATCAAGATTGTACAAATTCGTCGTTATGTCAGTTACTTTTATAAATCTAGTCAAAACTTTGTTAGGATTTACCGTACGATGCGAAGTACAATGTATACAGTACCTTCAAACCTCGGGGCAACTTATATTTAGATAATTCTATGCATTTCTAAGAAGATAAAAAAGTGACGCAAATTAAAGCTATGACAGCACTATTTTGTTTGATTCAAGCCAAAAAAAAGTCATAATCTGAGAAACTACAGGAGTTTTTTTTTTTTTTTTTTTTCAGAAAAAGCACTTGTTCTTGGTCACAAATGCATTGAATGCATCCTTGATGCAACCTAAAAGAAAAATATATTACAATATGGTTCCTGCTTTGTCATATATTCTCACAAAAGACAGGAAATGATATTAAACCAACGACAAAACCACATTATCAGTGGAATCTGGTCTTGATCTATTGCCTCAACACTTTGAGCAATTGTCTATGAAAAGGGGGCTTAATGCTTTGCAAAAATATCGACCTATTTCAGCCTGCAAAGTCTGGGTAGGCTGATCTGCTCCGAAACATGTTATTTTTTCTTCAGATCAAATGACCATTATATCATGATTTAGTCGGTTGTCATACAAAATGGATTTTATGGATCTCTTATTATCACGTGAATCCCATTTTTTTTTCAATGTAATACAGCCATTGTGAATTTTATTGTCTCACACACATGTGAGATAATAAAATAGTGCTGTAATTGGTCAACACTCTGTAATTATACGCTTCATTTCTAAAACATTGCTGACCTAGGTTCCTGAAGGAAATTAATGGTCAGTACATTCTGTGCTTAATCATGGTAAAGTCGTTGATTTAATCATTTTTAGATTCAAAACAACGTCAATATAATGCAAATTTCTTCGGAACTATTTTTCGTTCGTAAACTACCTGTCAAAGAAGCGACTAGGTTTCATGTAAATTTCATTCCACATTACATGTATGCCTCTGTTTTAACATATGATGGACTATAATTCTTGTAATACACTTATGTGATAAAAAGAATCTGACACTCGTTGGCTTTTGAGGTAAACATTTATTAAACTCGTCCACAGAAAAAAAAATGTTATTAAGCTCGCCAAAGGCTCGCTTAATAATATTTTTGTAGACTCGTTTAATAAAATTTTATCTCAAAAACCTACTCATGTCAGATTCTATATTTATGTGATGACTTGCTTTCATCTTTCTATATTTGCCTTCAACTTGGACAAGTCTCAGCTGTTGTCGTTATTGAAAGATTTAACTTTTACAACTTCTTGGTATGAATTATTGATAAACAACCCCCCCCCCCCCACACACACACATACACAAATCTAGGACTACTTTGTACGTCACCACTGTTAGATAAGAAGATAAGTTTTGCTCAACGAGATAATCTCAATCTCTCTCTCTCTCTCTCTCTCTCTCTCTCTCTCTCTCTCTCTCTCTCTCTCTCTCTCTCTCTCTCTTGACTATTCATAATCATTTGCATGGAAAACCATTATATCAAATCGTAGATCCGGTTTAGAGGCTTCTTTGAACTGCATTACTTATTGTCTGGGTACCTGGCACGAATTTCTGTATATTTTCAAACTTATATTATTTCATATCCAAGCACATGAAAATGTATACTCATCACTCGTGCATATAACTATTCAGTCTGAAACATAAAAAAGGATACATACTATTTAACTCTTCCTAACGACCATGTGAATTTAAGGCTCCGCCATATCATAAGCATTAGCAGAAGGTATATAAAAATGGTTAAAACACAGAACAGAATCATGGGAATTGTTTTGTACAGGGTACACATATTTGTGGAACAAGAGGAATAAACCTGGCCCTCTGCTTTTTTTCCTCCTATTGCTAAGGCTTCTATTATCATTATTACTATTATTATTATTATTATTTTTATTATTACAATTATTTCAGCCTCCTTTCTTAGGATAGTTAAAATACGGCAAAGTTCTGTTGAGGATCAAAGACTTAGTTCGTAATTACGGATGAGAGATCATTTTTTTTTTTTGTGCATATGGTTCAAATACTAAGGCAAAAGCGAGACCGTCTTTACACCGGACGAAGACAGTGAACGAAAGAATTAGAAAGAATGAAGGAAAATTAAACAAAAAACAAAACAAATGGGATTCGGTTTAACTACATTTTTTTTTTCTAAGCTGACGGAGAACATACATGTATTTACGATTGCAGAACACTTTTATTTTATTAGCCATTAACCTCTCGGTCATATATATTGGTGGCCTGCCAACTATCGCCTTACTATAGTTGATAATAAACCAGCATTTGGTTAAAATCCGATATGATTATTAAAATCTAAAAAGTACCTTTTAACAATAAAGCGATTTAGAGGTTTGTCTGTATCAGCAAGTTAGGCAATTAACAAAATACCTTTTGCATGAAGTAAGCAAAACGGACTTAAACAATATACGTACCGACACAAAGATGACAAGCAAAACAGAAAAAAAGTCGTTATCAGACAAGAAAATTTCAGACCTCTCTGAATTGAAATCAATCGCAGACGACTAATCAAATGAGGGTCAAATGATGGAATTTGCCTGTGTAAAACACATGAGAAAAGGGGGAAACACTGATTATTAGGATTTTCTCCTTTTTCATTAAAGTATTCAAAAGCCTTTTTGACAGGGTTGAGAATACTCTGGATTATGTGGAAAAGGAAGTCGAGAGAAATAGGGATTCAAATTAAATCTGAAAGAAATCGGGAAAAATAAAAGACAAAAAACAGAAAGAAATGAAGAGAAGTAGAAGAAAAGAAAAAAAAAAAAAAAAAAAAAAAAAATGATAAGGAATTTACTTTACAAAACCATAAATGAATACAAAGTTCCGTCTTGTGTACAACGACCCTTTCTCCAGTGAAGTCGTTATCATTAAGTGTTTGTATTTTATACGATAAATGCGTACTTAAACTTCCTTGTCGCGTCGTGATGTGCCTCTTTACTCTGAACCGCTCGGCTTAAAAAACTTGTGGCGTTTTCCATGTTCTTATTAAAATCTATCTTTCCCAGATCGTAAGACCTTATTTGATAAAGGTCTGATTTCTGATATTTTTCCGTGCAGTTTACCAAAACAATAACCGCCTGCTTTCCCATCTAGATATGAGTCTCGTTTAAATTGAAAACATTTGCAGACGGCAGTTTAGATGCAGTGAAAATGATAGGATTTGTCTTCAGAAAGGTAGAATACTTTGCCCAACAATTTTGTGTTTAAACAGCTCTTGCGCACAAGCTTTTGAAAACATTGCGGGAAATGGAGAAAGTGCTGGTGACCATTGATAGAAAATATATCATTCGTGCAAAATTTATTTGTTGTCTGCAAAAGCTTTTCATTTGGACTAGTTTTAACTCTTTACTAAACGACAAAATTTTAAACTGCTCCAAATTGAAAGCATTTGCAGACGACAAGTTAAATGTGGCTCAAATGATGAAATTTGTGTCTAAAAGAGTAGAAAACATTGTGGGAAAAGGAGAAAATGCTGGTTACCAGCATTTTCTCCTTTTTCCCACAAGGTTTTCAAAATACCTCCTTCTTCAGGTTCGTTAAAAGTAGGGATTGTGTGGTAAAGGGTTAAAATGTGATGTAGTAGAAAGTTAAGGCATTGTGGGAAAATGGTGGAATGCTTGTGTCCTTTATCTTGAGTTTTTAAAGGCCGTCTACGTTTTGTAAGGAGTTAACCGAATATTTTCGTCACTTACTACATGTTACACAAAGTATGTCAAAATAGGGTTTAACTCTTAACCAAAAGACAAATTTTGGACTGGTCCAAATTGAAAGCATTTGCAGACGACAAAATTAAAGTGACTCAAAAATTGAAACTTGTTCTGGGAGGGTAGCAACATTGTGCGAAAAGGAGAAAATGCTGGTTACCAGCATTTCCCCCTTTTCCCACAATGTTTTCAAAAGGCTTCTTTCTTAGAGTCGTGAAAACCCGGGATTGTTTGGTAAAGAGGTAAATACATTCGCAAAAAGTATCGAGCTAGGTCAGCCTACGCAGTACACGCAGGTTGACCTCGGCCGAAACGTTTTGCTGTTGGTCATTTTTATGCATGTGAACAGACCAGTCTACCTCATAATTTTAGTTGTTTGGTAGGCAAAATTGATTTTATGGATACATAATAATGTAATGGCTTGCTTTGTTAAGATGTATTCTAACATGACACGTGAACTCGGCTCTATAAACACAGTGCAACGAAAGCGTGGTAAAATCTACGTTATTCTATGTAGAGTGACGTCATTCTGTATAAAGTTAGTAAGTAAGTTATTCAATGGAATATGATCTGCATCCGCGTTTTCACTCTAAGTATTAACTTGTTTTCCTTTGATTAAGAGTTGGTCAAGTTAGAATCGAAATAATCTTCTTTCTACCGTGGTTTATCACTCAATAAACCACGTTGTGAGTTATAAGGCGCAATGAATAAACCACTCGAGCTGTCGCCCTCGTGGATTATTTATTGTGACTCATAACTTACAACTGTGGTTTATTGAACGATAAACCACGACAGAAAGAAAAAAATGGATCTTTGAACTGTCACCGTGAAATAATTAAAATGCTGCTGGCATGGCGCTACACACCAAACAAGGAAACAAACGCAGGAAATTCAAAGCTGTGGAAGTACAGGTGTTTTCACTTTGACAACTATTGTTGGAAAACGAGAACTCATTCCTATTGAGCATTTTCTCCTTTTCCCACTATTTCTGCTGAGCTTTTATCCTGTTTTTTTTTTTTTTGCCTTGAGATATAACTTCCACAGTGACCTTCAACCTTGTTTTCTGGCGAAATAAGCACGGATAGGTGCCATATTTATTTTTTCTTATTGTTTAGAATTATAAATATTATAAATGTAGAAATTTTAAGAAAAATCTGTCCATTAGAAAGTATGTATTTATTTAAGATTAACCCTTGATTAGGTCAAATCATCTCCCTTTTTAACTCAATGGCCTATATATCACATGCATATTTGTACATTTACCATGCTCAAAACCAGGCTTTTATACATTTTTTGTGCAAAAATATATGAATTCTCACTAAAATGATGTATATTTGTATAGTTTTCCTGTTATTTCTCGGTTTAACTGACTATTAAAGAAAGACGCTTTAAATCCAATAAAAGCTTACCTTTTTCAAAGGCAAATTTCTCAGAAACGAGCACTGTGACCCATATCTTTTTTTACTGTAATCTCCTAGAGAGATGATGCGCTTTGTATGTGCAAAATCATAAAAAAAATATGTCCGTTAGAAGAATTTGTCATATACGTCAGTAAAAATCATATTGAAAAAAACAATCATAATTCTCTAAAGATGGAGAGATCAGGATGTGAATCAGGTCTGAGAATGATCAGCTGTCGCTGCAGTAGCTCCTGGGTAGCGGTGGAAACAATCCAGTCGACCTTAATCATCAACTAAACCCTACAAAATGTGGTGGTCACATGATTCCCTGGCGATCAAAGCCACTGGTAGTATTGCAGAAAGACAGCAGCGTTCCATGGAACTATATAGAACTATAAAAGTGAAGGTTTTTTCCCTTTTTCCTTTTACATGCAATGTGAAAACGTGACCGCGAATTTGTTCCTTTCTGTCCTTTCTTTTTTTCTCCCTCTTATAGATCTAGATCTATAGCAGTGAGGAAATGTCCCTGTAAAATGTTCTTTAAAAGCACGGGAACCAATAATCACTCCAAATTATTATTATTACTATATTTTTTTTTTTTTTTTTTTTTTGCTGGATATAAATTGACAAAAGTGCAGAGAAACTGTCTTAATTTTGTAAGGAAATCCGTGACCGCTCGCCCTTTTACACATATATAGGCTACATCCACTTTTCTACTTTAAACAACGCTCAAAATTAGTTGTGGCAAAGCTTGAATTCGAACTCAAAACCACTTGATTTAAAGATCTAGAATTTAGGTCGTCATTCGACTTAATAGATATTTGTTCCACAAATCATTCATGTCGCTCCTATTGAGGCTTTGCCTTTTGAATATTATCAGAATGTTCTTTTTTTTTTTTTTTAAACATATAAGTACTTTAATCCTCTGTATTTTACAAAAGTATTTTCATAACTGTCTGTTGCAAATCTTATCTTTTTATAAGAAGAAGAAGAAAATGATGATGAAGAAGAATTACGAAACACACAAAAAGTATATATCTTTCTCCCAAAAAATACCTTTGAAATAGCAGAGTTATGGGTTTTTACTATCGGCTTGAAAGTTTCATGTTAATAATTAAGCAGGATAAAGCTTAAAAGTAATAATAAATTCATATAAACTTTGTGACGAACCAGTCATACATATATAAACATTCTAAACGACAGCCTTTGATCATTTTTATAAGACAGCGTCTTACGAACATGAAAATTCGCAACAAATGCATAGCTGAATTACAAACCGCCCCGGTCAAGATTCGAACCCGTGCGGAAAAGTTCCTCAATTTTTGAGGTTTAAAAGATCAACAAATTAACCACTGAGCTAAAGAGAATTCTCCCCAAGTCACTTGTCAGGTATTGATTCTATATAGGAAGAAGCTATGCAGTAAGGAAGGAGTTATCTTTCGTAACACACACCCTCTCAAATGTCAACATTTTGATGACAAAAAGCCTTATTAGGCAGTAAGTCTTTTATTTAGACAACAAATGTTTAAATGGCAAATCCCGGACGAGCCTCCATCTTACGAACATAAAAGTTCGCAACAAATGCGTAGCTGAATTACAAACCATTCTGGCCAGGATTCGAACCTGTGCGGAAAACGATCCTCAGAATTTGAGGCTTTAAAGACCGACACTTTAACCACTGAGCTAAAGAGAATTGTCCCCAACTCAGTTGTCAGGAATTGATTTTATACAGAAAGAAGCTATGCAGTAAGGAAGGAGTGATCTCCCATAGCACACCCCCATCTTAAATGTCATCATCTTAATGACAAAAAGTCTAATTAGGCATTAAGTCTATTATTTAGGCTAGAAATGGCTCAGTGGCCAATCCCGGACAAGCCCCTATCTTACGAACATAAAAGTTCGCAACAAATGCATAGCTGAATTACAAACCGCCCCGGCAAGGATTCGAACCCGTGCGGAAAAGGTCCTCAGTTTTTTAGGCTTAAAAGACCAACACCTTAACCACAGAGCTAAGGAGAATTCTCCCCCAACTCAGTTGTCAGGTATTGACTTTATATGGGAGAAGCTGTGCTGTAAGGAAGGAGTGATCTCCCGTAACAAAGAACATCAGGACATAATTAACGAATCGAAAAAGGAATATAAACTATTTAACAGAAAGGCATTTCTTTTCGCCAAGCCCAACCAGCAACTGTCAATAAGGTCAGATAGAATCCCACTGTGAAAAGGGCTTAGCCTCCTAAACATAAGGTCCCTGGGCTTATCTGCAGCAAGCTGTGAGGATAGCAGGCCGTAATCGTGTTCACAATACACGATTTTCAGACTTCAGGCTGTCATCAAAGAATGTTAATCATCGAGCCCTGTGTTTTCTCGATCATACTCACACATTAATTACAATTTCCATCATCATTTTAATGAAAACGAATTCTTAACTATAGTTTCTTAATTTACATTTAGATAGTGTGATTCTTTAACATGGAGTGACGATATGAAACGATATTTGTTTGATATATGAAAACTATACTGACGGAAAAAAGTTTAGCAACAAATTTCAAACTAACACTACTTTACAAAAAAGCAATTGTTGAAATCCAAACCTTATACGCATAGTATGCATGTCGACTGAGGTTAGCCCCATAGCATTTTTATGTGCTATTGTCGTCTATCCGTGATTTTTGGTCGATTTACGAAAATCACGCTCTGCGCGTGCACAAGCCTAATGTCTGTACATGTTTCAAACTGCTACATGTGGATAGACTGATCGTTTATCGAATTAAAAGAAAACGCTTAAAAAATCTTTGAAAATTGTTATTGGGCGCCGACCTGGTATGACGTTAGATCAACGTCAGATGGCAATCGGTATGTTGATAGGAGGTATAAGTGCAAGTAACGTTGCACGGAAATTTCGGTGTACACAGAAGCAGAATAAGCCGTCTTCAGGCAAGATACCAGCAAACCGGACATGTTGCAGACAGGCCACGTTCGGGGAGGTCAAGGAAGACTTCGCCACGTGCAGACAATTACATTATCACTTTATCAAGACGTAACCGCTTTTGGTCCAGTAGCAAAATCGCTGGTCATGTTCGAAATGCGACTGGTACAAGAATTTCATCTCGAACAGTATGTAATCCTCTGAGGTCTGCAGGTTTGAGAGCCTATCGACCGTACGTTGGCGTCCCACTTATGTTACGTCATCGTCAAGCAAGGTTTCAATTGGCTAGAGCTCATCGGAGATAGACTAGAAGCCAATGGAATGAAGTTGCTTTCACCGATGAGTCTCGCTTTAATGTTGACTTTGGCGATGGACGAGCCAGAGTGGCGGCGACGGGGTGAAAGATTCCTTGCTGAAAACGTCATTGAACACGATCGTTATGACAGAGGTAGCGTCATGATATGGGGCGGGATAAGTCAAAGAGCAAAGACAGACATTAGCATCGTTGCAGGAAACCTAACAGCTGACAAATACTGCAACGAAATTCTTCATCCTGTGCTTATCCCGTTGTTACGCAATGGTCATGCACGTATGGTGCAACAGGACAATGCCCGCCCTCATTACGCACGCCAAACTCGGTTGTTTTTACAGCGACACGGTGTTCGTACACTTGCATGGCCTGCCAAATCCCCCGATCTCTCGCCTATTGAGCATGTGTGGGATCACCTGGGACGGCAAGTACGAAAACGTCATGACGTCAATAACGTCCAAGACCTCAAACGCATTTTACGCAGAGAGAGGGAAAGAATCCCTTTACACATTGTAAGAACCCTCATCGCTAGCATGAGGCGTAGGTGCAGTGCTGTCATTACCCACAGGGGAGGTCACACACGATATTGACTGTGACATTTCCTTCTGCTACTGACGTCAATTTACGTGTTCGAGTAACCTAATTTTCAAATTGGCTTGATTGGATTTCACATCCCCTAGTCAGTTAAAGAGTAAATTATTGACTGGCAGCAGGTTTTTTCCTCCGTAAACCCCCTATAGTTGCTCAATTCCTAAAAGTATCGCGTGTTGCTAAACTTTTTTCCCCAAGTATAGGTATTGCGTATTTTATGTGTATGTTTGATCTATGACAATGTCTGTGTTGTGTTAATTGCATAAATGTTTTGTCACAGTAGAACGTTAGTATGCTATAACATGTGAAATATTATTTTGCGAGCGGTGATAGCATAGGTTTAGTTCAACTCTTTGTAAAATGTTAATAGATTAAATGCACTATAAAATATTCAAATGAATTATTCATCAGTACTGCAGCTAAGGTACATGTCAAGGGTGACAGAGATAGGGTAAATATACATTATGGTTTAAGGGCGTGTAGGATACACTGATTTGAGCTTAAGTGTAAATGATGATGGATAGAGCAGAAAGTGTGACAAAATCACAGCTTTATCTGGCTTTTGTACCCACCGCTTGTCTCTATCTATCGAGAAAAACAGAATAAATTACCATATCGAGTTTTTAGCACAGGACAACAGAATTTTAGACTTCTCCAAATTGATAGCATTTGCAGAGGACCGATCGAAATTTACTCAAAACATGGATTTTGTCTTTCAAAGGACAGAAATCATCATGGAAAAAGAAGAAATGCTGGTTACAATTGTTTTCTCCTTTACCAACATTTTTTTTCAAAAGGCTTCCTCTCCAAGCGTATTAAATCTCGGATTTGTTTGGTAAAGGGTTAACTATGTCGATATTACTGTAAAACAAGAGAAAAAATGGAACGTTGAAATTCAAAATATATAAAAAAAAATGGTAAGGATTTTATTTGTACGTAAAGTAACCGTTTGTTTAACCCAAAACCTCAGATTCAGTTAAAATTCGGGCCAAATCCACTAAAAAGGTATAGAAAGAAAAAAAACAGAATTTTAGAAGATAATACACGGATATAATTAAACATCCTAATGGTCACGTAATCTGCGAAACTTCTATAGAAGACAGCCGAGCCCAGTAGCCCTGTCAGTAGCGTACAGGACTTGTGAAAACATGCCGTCGCTGGTTCGATCCCCTGCTCGGCCAATTTCTTTCATTAATTTCTTTCAATAATTTCATTATCACTTTCACTCTATATACAGAGTATTCTAGAAATATAAAGAACATTCATTGGTTTTTCCATTGCGGTTATTTTTAGAAACAGGTTGTTAGTAAACAAGTTGTTTACCAATCCATGTTGTCTTTTTTTTTTCTAGAAAAGACCAATCTAGAATATTCCAAGCTGATATAATTAGGAGTGACTTACTTGATGGATTTGATTTTGAACTTAGACTTGTGGCGTTGAGGATACAGAATTAGTGAAAAGTGTTGGATTTAACTTGAGATATAGATCTGAAAGTTGGAATTATTTAATTTTTAAACAGGTTGCTTATATCTATTTGCAAGTTAAAACTATTGTTAATTTAGGTTTTAGGTTTAAGGAACCAGAAATTTCATTACTTTTTGTGGTATAAACATAATTCTTAATTTTGAGGGACTTATTCTGTTTCTTGTTCTAAGATTAAAAATTATCAAAATTTCATTCAGACTTAACTCTTATTGTACTCTTTTGTCTTTATTCATTAATAAGTATTGTTAATTGTTAAAGGCTTGTTGCTGGTTTTCTTTCTCGTTACGCTTGTCTCGTAACAGAAATTGGGGCCTCGTCCGGGATTGATCATTTAGTCATTTTGGATATACTTTAAAATTATTTTGAACTTATTACAGTATTAAAGTTTATTAGATAATAAAAGATAAAATTTGATATTTATTCTACTGAACCAGCAAAAAGCAATCATGTCTTTTGATCTTGAAAAATTTAATGCTGAGCCTTCTCAGGAGTTGTTAAATTTGGCAAAAAAGTCTGATTTATTAGATCTTGATTCTCATTATAAACCGATTGCCATTAAAGGCACTATGTTAAAGCACGAAATTAAGAATTCTATTGTTCAGTTTTTAGTTGATGAAGAAATACTTGACTCGTCTGCTCTGTCTCTGATTCTTGTGTCTCAGACAGACGTTAAAACTAATATTGAGTTACAAAAATTAAAACTACAGATGGAAAAAGAAGAGAGATTACAAGATATAAAATTAAAATTAGAGCAAGAGGAAAGTACGAAAGAAAAAGAATCAGAGCAAGAACAAAGGATGAAAGAAAAAGAATTAGAGCAAGAACAAAGAATGAAAGAAAAATAATTAGAATTAAAATTAGAGCAAGCAGAAAGAATGAAAG
Organism: Hippopus hippopus; assembly: GCA_946811185.2. Classification (NCBI taxonomy): domain Eukaryota; kingdom Metazoa; phylum Mollusca; class Bivalvia; order Cardiida; family Cardiidae; genus Hippopus; species Hippopus hippopus. Next base: position 64,801,949 of record OX328100.1, read on the forward strand.
AAAAATAATTAGAGTACTGGTATGCTAAATTAGAAGGAAGAGAAAAGGATATGCAGTTTCAGATGAGAATGAAAGAATTAGAAATAGAAAATAAAGAAAAACTACCTTTGCATGCGGTTAATGACTTTGACATAACAAAACACCTCAGACTTGTTCCGCCATTTCAAGAACAGGAAATTGATAAACGCTTTTCACATTTTGAAACATTTGCTGAAAATTTGAAATGGCCAAAAGAACACTGGACATTACCTTTCCAAAGCGTAGTAACTGGAAAGGCCCGCGATATTATTTCTCAACTGAATTTTGAACAGCTTTCTAATTATGATAATGTTAAGGAATTGGTTCTAAAGGCTTATGAATTGGTAACTGAAGCATACAGACAAAAATTTAGGAATTGCAGAAAAAAAAAAAAAAAAAAAAAAAAAATGGTCAAACCCATGTTGAATTTGTTAGAACTAAAGTACAATTATTTGATAGGTGGTGCCATTCAAAGAAAATAGATTCAGATCATGGAAAACTTAGACAGCTACTGTTAGTTGAAGAATTTAAAAGATGCATTAATTCAGATATGAAAACTTTCTTAGATGAGAAAGAAGTTGAAACTTTAGACGAAGCTGCTTGCTTAGCAGTCAACTTTGCCTTGACGCATAAGGTGTCTTTCATAAATAAATCAAACCCTCGAAAACCTTTTTATTCATCTACTGGTCCTAAACCAAATTTTAATCAACATAATGACAATTTCAATCAGAATAGTCCCAAAGCCAAGTCTCCTTATGAAGCCAAAAGTCAAAATCCGTTATCTCGACCCACTTATAATTATTGCAAAGAACCAGGCCATATTATTTCTGAATGTCCCTTTTTAAAAAGAAAAACAAAAAAGTTTTAAGCCTACAGGCATTACTTCGTTAATGTCCACACCTCGGTCATGTACTAAGGACCAAACCATTGTTCAGGCCAAAGTACCTGAGACTGATACCGTTATGGAGATTTATGAACCATCCTTGTCAGATGGTTTTGTGTCACTAAAAATTCATTTTGCCCAGTATACCCCTATTAAAATTTTACTTGATACTGGAGCTTCTCAATCTCTTATTTTAGCAGATGTCCTGCCTATTTCTGAGAAGACTTCTTCTGGGACAAGTGTCCTTATTCAGGTTGTAGAATGTGGATTTGTTCATGTTCTGCTTCATGATATTTATTTGTCTTTAGATTTAATTAATGGTCCAGTGACTGTTGGTATAAGAGAAAATTTACCTTTTAAAGGTGTTCATTTGTTATTAGGCAATAATTTAGCCGGAGATAAGGTAAATGTTAATCCACTTGTAACTGATACACCTTACATGGATCAATCACCTGATCTGATTGAGGAAGAAATTCTTGACCTTTGCCAGTCGTGTGCAGTTACTAGAGCTATGGCAAAGACAGCCATTTTGACTGAAAATCAGTCTGATATTGACTTATCTGATTCTTTGCTGGGTCATTTATTTAAAAATGAAATTAATAGATCTTTTTCACAAAACCCGTCTGAAAGTCAGACAAATTCTAAACATAATTCATCAGAATTGCATTACACATCTTCACCCTTAGTTAATGAGGGCCATGATACAAGGCCAAGGTCAAAAATAAGTGAAGACCAACACAATGATTCAGAACTTGCACCTTTATTTCAAAGAGCTGTCAGTGAAAATGATCTTTCACAGGAACCTGTCTGTTTTTATATAAAAAATGGAATATTGATGAGAAAGTGGCGCCCTCCTGACGTCTCTGTTGATGATGAGTGGGCTGTGAATCATCAAGTCGTCGTTTCTAAATCTTATAGATTAGAAATATTAAGCTTAGCTCATAAAACACCTATGTCAGGTCATTTAGGTATCAATAAAACCTATCACAAAATTCTTAATCACTTTTATTGGTCTGGTCTAAAAGCAGATATATCAGATTATTGCAGGTCTTGTCACACTTTTCAAATGGTAGGTAAACCCATCCAGGGCATACCTAAGGCTAAACTACAGCCGATTCCTGCATTTGATGAAACTTTTAGCAGGATTATAATTGATTGTGTAGGTCCATTGCCAAAAACTAAGGCTGGTAATGAGTACCTTTTGACTATTATGTGTGCTTCCACCCGTTTTTCTGAAACAATACTTTTAAGAAATATAAAATCTGAAACAATTGTCAAAGATTTAGTGAAATTTTTCACTTTTGTAGGACTTCCTAAATTTGTTCAATCTGATCAAGTGTCAAATTTTATGTCTAGCATTTCCAACAAGTGATGCACGAGTTGGGAATTAAACAATATAGGTCATCTGCATATCACCCTGAAAGCCAAGGTGCCCTTGAACGCTTACATCAGACCTTAAAAAATATGATAAGTCATATTGCCTTGACACACAAAAGGATTGGGATGAAGGTATACGTCTATTACTCTTTGCAGTAAAGGGAGTCTGTACAGAAATATCTTGGCTTTAGTCTCTTTGAGCTTGTTTTTGGTCACACAGTTCAAGGACCTTTAAAACCTTGAAAAGAAACATTTCTTTCACAAGAAGACTCTCCTTTTAAGTTATTTCAGTATGTATCTGACTTTAGAAACAGATCATTCAAAGCTTGTGAGGTTGCAAAATCAAATGTAAGGAAAATTCAATGTAAAATGAAAGAAAGATATGACAAAAATACTAAAGAAAATTTAAACCTGGAGATAAAGTTTTAGCTCTTCTACCAATTCCTGGTAGGCCTTTACAAGCAAGATATTTTGGTCCTTATTCTGTAGAGAAAAAGGTTAGTGACTTAAATTATATGATAACAACTCCTGACAGGCGAAAGCAAAAGCAATTATGTCATATTAATATGTTAAAAGAATATGTTGATAGGGATAATTCAAATATTTCATCAATAAATGTAGTTTCCTCAGTCCCTCAAAATCAAAATCACATTAACCATGAAGACATAAATTGTGAAGAAATGAACTTTGATAAGTCTAACGCTATTTGTTCAAAACTTCAGAATTCTGACATTTTAAGAAATTTAGATAAAAAGACTTTCACAATTAGAAAATAATCAGAAAGATAAATTAAAAAAGTTAATTTCTGAATATGAGCACCTGTTCACTGATATTCCAACACGGATAGATACAATGTACCATGATGTGTCATTGAAAATTCAAAACCAGTGAAACAACATCCATATCGAATGAATCCCAAGAAACTGGAGCATCTTAGAGAGGAAATCAAGTATCTATTGGACAATGACTTCATTGAACCTAGTCAGAGTGAATGCAGTTCACACTGTATTCTTGTACCAAAGCCAGATGGAACTTTTCGTATGTGAACTGATTATAGACAAGTTAATACTGTGACCAAGACTGATTCGTTTCCAGTGCCAGGAGTAGATGACTGCATTGACAACATTGGTCATGCAAAATATGTAACCAAATTTGATCTTCTAAAAGGATTTTGGCAAATTTCTCTCACATAAAGAGCTAAAGAGATCTCTGCATTTGTAACTCCTGATGGACTTTATCAGTACAAAGTTATGCCTTTTGGGATGAAAAACTCGCCGGCAACAATTCAACGTCTTATCAACATGATAATGTATGGGTTGGACGACTGTAGGGCCTACATCGATGACGTCATCATTCACAGTGATGATTGGAATGAACATATAAAGACTATCAGAGAACTTTTTGACAGACTGCGTAAAACCAAATTAACAATTAATCTTGTTAAAAGTGAATTTTGTCATGCTAGTTTAACATTTTTGGGCCATGTTTTTGGACAAGGACAGGTAAAGCCCGTAGAAGCTAAACTAAAAGATATTTCTGATTTTCCTGTACCTACATGCAAAAGACATTTTATGAAATTTCTTGGTATGGCTGGTTACTACAGCAAATTCTGTGGTAATTTTTCTGACATTACTGAGCCACTGACAAGTCTTCTCAGCTAACGCAAAAAAATTATATGGAATGATGATTTTCAAAAAGCTTTCGATCAAATAAAAGCCATACTAAAAAGTGAACCAGTTCCTTTAGCTCCTAATTTTGAAAAAAGAATTTAAGTTTGCAGTAGATGCTAGTGATACTGGTGCAGGTGGTGTTTTACTTTAAGAAGATTGTAATGGTGTAGATCATCCAGTTAGCTATTTTTCTAAAAAGTTTAACAACCATCAGAAAAACTACTCAACAATAGAAAAAGAGTGTTTATCTCTCATTCTTGCTCTTCAGCATTTTGAAATATATTTGTCGTCTTCTCCTGCACCCATCATTTTATATAGTGATGATAATCCTCTGATTTTTATCCATAAAATGAAAAACAAGAATCAACGTCTACTCCGGTGGAGTCTGGTTTTACAAGAATATAACATGGATATCAGACACATAAAAGGTAGGGATAATATTATCCCTGATGTTTTGTCTAGAGTTTAACTTGTAAATAGTTCACATTTGTCTTTATGTATAGTGTATTTTTATGTACATTTATGTGTAATGATGTTTTCTATCTTTAGACAAAAGAAAGTTTTACTTCTTAAACCTTTCTTTTCCTTTAGGAGGGGAAGTGTTATATAAATGGGATACACATGTAACCTGTTTTCATTATCACTTTCACTCTATATACAGAGTATTCTAGAAATATAAAGAAAATTAATTTGTTTTTCCATTGCGGTTATTTTTAGAAACAGGTTGTTAGTAAACAAGTTGTTTACCAATCCATGTTGTCTTTTTTCTAGAAAAGACTAATCTAGAATTTTCTAAGCTGATATAATTAGGAGTGACTTATTTGATGGATTTGATTTTGAACTTAGACTTGTGGCGTTGAGGATACAGAATTAGTGAAAAGTGTTGGATTTAACTTGGGATATAGATTTGTAAGTTGGAATTATTTAATTTTTAAACAGGTTGCTTATATCTATTTGCAAGTTAAAACTATTGTTTATTTAAGTTTTAGGTTTAAGGAACCAGAAATTTCATTACTTTTTGTAGCTTTTTGTAGGCTAAACATAATTCTTAATTTTGAGGGACTTATTCTGTTTCTTGTTCTAAGATTAAAAATTATCAAAATTTCATTGAAACTGAACTCTTATTGTACTCTTTTGTCTTAATTCATTAATAAATATTGTTAATTGTTAAAGGCTTGTTGCTGGTTTTCTTTCTCGTTACGCTTGTCTCGTAACAATGTAGACTGTGGATTTCATATGAGTTATTTTGATAACAAATATAAAATATAGTGTATGTACAATGAAAAAACAATCTATTAGTCGATCTTGAAAAATTAAAGAGAAAAAAAAAAATATCAAAAAAGGGAATGAAAAGAGGAACAATATTTTGGAGTGCATATTATGGTCGATCGGACAGGTAAATTCACTGACGAAAAAATACAACACACTAAACACTAATTATTTTAACACTTCAACATCCATGCACAGCTTAAATTGTTTCAAACAGTTATATTCAGTTCCGAATTTCAGTCTAACACCATTTTCTGTTAGTTATATCGAGCATTCAGTACAGCTTATGTATTGTGTACAATTTCAACATACACAATATTATCATCCTTTTAAAGGTGGCCCTTCAGATTTTGGGTCGAAAATTTTACAAAAATACAAAAAAAATCATCCTTATACTCCCAAAGCCTTTTCATTTTCATTCATAAAACCCCAGTAGTCGAAAACCATCCGACAACAAGAGAAATTAGAGATTTACTACGGCCCAGGTCGACACAGACGGGAAACACGGTCTATTTTTACATGAGCAACTCGCTCATTTACATACCGGTAATACACAGATGAAGCTTTAAACATAGCGTCCGAAGAAGACATTATGGAAAATAATTACATGTTTGTTATGTTATGGAATTTAAGCGTCATTAGTCACGTGCCAGTCACTTGACATTTCCACAATGCTTTTTAGACTTTTGGAGCGAAATCTAAAAATACCTTAAAAGGCTACGTAGCCTTTTAAGGGAACATCACCAAAAAAAAAATGTTTTTGTAATTTTATGATTCTTAATTATTGATGATTTGTATTGTTTTTTCATATAAATTTCAGTGATATATATATTTTTTAATTTGGTGAGATGTGAAAAATCTAAATACCCACCTTTAATATCAACCGAATAAATATACTTTATCCCAACACGAAAAACATTTATATTCAAATGTTTCCCAAACAAATCGTTCCTTGAAACTTTTTTTTTCTATGTACTAAAAAAGAATGTTTCCTATTAATCTCTGTCGGAAGCTAAATTTTCCTTTGGAAAAAAAAAAATGCGGCCTTAAGTGTCTGACAGTATAGTCAAGCTATTTTGGAATTTCATAAGGCGCATCAGCTTCTTCATAAACTGTTGCTGTCTGTTCATATTGATGCTGAGTTTCAATGACACTTTCGTTAGTCATCTCGTATGGACCACTGATGTCTGCTGGACTGTTTATCGGTTTGTCCTTCTGCTTTCTCCTGAAGAATGGATATAAAGTAAAACCTTTTTTCAATTGGGGACGTCTATAAAGCAAACAACCTGTCTTAAGAAAGTATACCTAGAGTAAGTTTGGTACTTTTTTTTGTTCGACTTTTACAACATTAAGAAGACAATAAAAACTTAAAAATTACAAACAGTTGATACTGGGGCGCCGTATTCACCGATAATTCCAGAGTGAGCTTTTGTTCTTAACTGTTTACAAGAGGGCAATATTTTGGATCAATCTATATTGAAAGCATTTGCACAGACAAATCAAAATGAGAAAATACGGGTTACCAGATTTTTCTTCCTTCCTCACGATATTGCCAAAATTATTTTTAGGGTCCTGGAAAAACGGGATTGTTTAATAAAGGGTCAATTAAAAACTATCTATTTGACTGATATTGACAGATCTCAGTCAATAAAACGGCTAGTCTTGGACTTCATATTTAGACCGGCATTTAGAATTGAAGTGACAACTACAAAACCAAGTTTCTGTTCTTTTCTTAACATAGGAAACAAGACGTTTTGCTAGGGCTCTAGAATTCATTGCCGTGGTTAATAATTGTTTATTACATAATTCTAAAAGAAATTCGAGATTGTATTTCACCATTTTTTTTTGTACCTCTTTCGGGTCACATAACAGACTGCAGTTACCACGTTTCCAATGATCGATGCAAGGGCGATCGTTCCGACAAGTGCTGTTGCAAGTTGATAGATCTTGACTTCCGAAGATTCGGCCTTGTGCCCGGCATTCTCTGTGGTAGAAGGGCAATATTAAATGTACTGAGAATATCTTTAAGTACATCTAAGGAACACGTAGTCCAATGCTAATTAGCACAGATTGCGTAGTCTTATCGTGGATCGACAATAAACGGGATTTGTAAGATATTCTAAAGACCTCTTGGATTACGACAGCCATTTATTTTGAATCTTGATTCTTTTATCACATACATCGAAATGGCCAAAAACATTGTACTTTCATACTTTTCCGTTTCTACGACCTTTGGAAAAGTATAAAATTAAAATTATATATATTGCTGATCCTAGATCACACTAAATCATTCCAATCAGAATATTCTTATTCTTCATCTACATATACGCAAAAGACATTTCTCAAAAGCAGTATGAGCATGGCTCATATATTATTGTCATTACTGATAGTTTTCATTTGTAATACTTTCTTTCAATCATAGTGAGGCTTATTTCAAAACGGTCCCAGTTGACAGGTGCACAATTCTACAGTCACATGTCTAATTTACAGATAACAAAAAAATATATTGGCACCCTATTGTAAGGTCAAAATTGTTACTTGTTACTTGTTGCCATCCTAAGAAATAGTGTTCATTCTTTAATCCTTTGCCAAAAAATTCAGTGTTTTCACTACTCTGGGAAAAAAAGGCTTTTAAAAACATTGTGGTATACAGCACTTTCTCCTTTTCCCACAATGTTTTCAACCCTATGAGAGAGCTTTCTTGGTATATACTGTTTGAAACAATGTTATCTTGACCTGAAACATCTATAAAAACAACCTAATCAGATGGTTTGATTGAGACAATTACCACAAGTCCACATACAGTTTCTCCCAAATTTTCCATCTGGACATTCTGTAAAGAAAAAAAAATGTTTTCGTTAGCGTTTGTCTATGCCAGTCCTTTATCGCATAACATGGCTTGCTTTCTTTGTCGTATAGTCTGTATAAGTCTTTTTATCTTGCATAAATTATGTTTGAGACAATTTTCTATGACGTCTTCAGAGCATTTCTTGACGTCATTTGTAAAATCATTGTATTCCTTGTCAGTGCTGGTGTGAGAAAGCCAGGAAACACATAGGTGCGTCACTGACCGCCATGATATGACCTAACCGGTTGAAATGGCGTTAAACTCCAATACAAGCCAACAAACACGCATTGTATCCTTGTCCACACTTTACTGAGACACAGGTTTTTAATCAAACGATCAAATTCAGCTATCATAGCCACGAGAAGTTTTTGATTAGATTTAAAATCAAAGAGTTGTATGTCACCTTTTTTTAAAAGTTATTTCATATCTCAAACGTACATCAATGTCAAGGCAGTAAGTTGGCCTCATCCATGAATATAATTTAGGTTGTTACGGGAGACCACTCCTTCATGCATGGCTTCGTCCCGATTAAAATACAATACCTAACAACTGCGTTAGGGAGATATCTCTTTAGCTCAGTGGTTATGGTGTTGGTCTTTTAAACCTCGAAAAACGAGGATATTTGTCAGCACGGGTTCGAATCCCGCCAGGTGCGGTTTGTATTTCTGCCATGAATTTGTTCATTCGTTTCTTTGTTACGAACTTTGTTCGTAAGATGGGGGCTCGTCCGGGATTGGCCATTGAGCCATTAATCCCATTTGTTGTCCAGAAATGGACTTTCTGCCTAATAAGGCTTTGAGTCATCAGTAAATGGTGACTTTAAGGGGAGTGTGTTACGGGAGACCACTCCTTCATGCATGGCCTCGTCCCGATTTAAATACAATACCTAACAACTGAATTAGGGAGATATCTCTTTAGCTCAGTGGTTATGGTGCTGGTCTTTTAAACCTCGAAAAAAACGAGGATCTTGTCCGCATGGGTTCGAATCCCGCCAGATGCAGTTTATATTTCAGCTATGCATTTGTGCGCACTTTCATGTTCGTAAGAAGGTTTAAATACAGATCTAGTCGTAATGCATAAACATCTTGAGGTGGATAGACAGAATATGGCACCTTTGGTTCTTGAGAGAAAATTTTCTAAAAACCATCAAGAAATGTATTTTGATAGTGTTTAATATATTGTCTTAGATTTGTTTAGTTAACTTGTATTTCGAACGCCAACTTATATGAGATTCTATACATACGTTAAGCAATAGTTTCCTGCCACAAATTTGAAGGAGATGCTTGAAAACATGGATAACTAAAATATTTATTAAGGGTTAATGCATAGGTTAAAATAAAGACATTATGACAGTAGGACACATTTTCCATTGTGAGTGGTTTCTCGCTTTTGCCACATTTGTCTTTAACAGTTGTCTGCCACGAGAAAAAATAGCAATGTCTTAGGTCAAAAGTTAAAACCCTTCTTTTTATATTTTGGGTGTAAAGACTGACCTACATGTAAAATAACCTTTGAAAAAGTAAAAGTAATGACCCATTTATTTCTTTTCTTTGGATGCCGTTATGTCTGCAAGTAATGACTTCGGTAAAATTTGCGACACATGGAGTATGTTGTTTAAAAGGCATGGCCAAGAGATTCTGTAATATTTTCTTGTCATAAGTTAAATTAAGAAATTAAGAAACGATAAGTGTCATCAACTGAAGCCAGAATACATTTCTGAGTAAATTTTTTCGACGAAATTTAAATTTCAGAAACAGACCTTGTTTACAATATGTCCCGGTATATCCCTCTGAACAGTTGTTGTGACAAAGCCCTGTTACAGCATCGCATGATTCTCCTTCGTAGCAATGTCCACAGTCATTGGCACAGTTATCACCGTACTTTCCTGTTCCACATGCTGGTCACATGGTAGATAATAATGATAAAAAAAACGTGGTGAATAATCACTTACTATTATCAAAACAACTAATGACTCATATGAACAAATATTCTTTTACAAGTTTCCTCTTGTATGACGAATACTCCCAACTTATCACCACACAAAGTATGACTGCAGTGAAGATATGGGAATTGAGTAGTTGCTTGTTTCACATGATTGCTTCTTTCCATGTTTTAAATCCAATTTAAAAGAAAAAGAAAACTTTTTTTTTTTTCATTTCTAGCGAATTTCTTTATAAAGATGTAGTAACTCAAGGGAAGTGTAAACTTTTCTTTTGTAGGAAGTCACATCATATTTGTCCATCAAGGTTGTTTCTAAAATCTATTTCACACAACATGTCAATAGATGTTTCTTGTGTCAAAGTATTAATCTTAATCCTGCCATATTAAACCATGTCTGTAAGTGCCCAGAAGGATACGACATGCGCATGACAAGATTCTGACATTGACCTGCATTTTTTATCTCAGTGTGATTGCCCTTAGTCTTAAAAAAGATTGCAAAGGTGGAATATGCATGTTATTGGACGACGTACTGTTTAGGAGGCAAACTGTTGAAACCAAGGAAACATATGAAAATAGTCTACATATGAAGTGACTTGGATGTTGTGAAGACAATGGTATATTAGTGCAAATGAAGCCATCTACAAAACGTATCGATCGATGTCTGTCTGACATCAATAGAAAGTTTTTGCTATTTATAAATTTCCAGCATGTCGAAGGACTATTTTACCTTCAGACTGTCGATTGTTGGACTGAATGGATTCTTGACCCATAATCATGTAATGACCTGCTTGGTATTATGCAACAACGGATATGCATAATAAATCCCCTTTTGCCTGAGCATAACTCATGTGCAAGAATTACAGGTTGAGACACACCAAAAATATTATGACAAATGGAGAGATTGTTTATTTTTTCAATGGTCATCAAATAAAGATCCAGCTATATCACTGGCCGAATATCAGCAACTACATGACTAAGAGAAAAAATGCCGAAATAAATATCAGCAAATAGATATTGTAAAGGCAGCCTTGAATCCGCATGACTTTCTAATTGTCATCAAATACATCCGCTTATAGTAATTAAATAATGCTTTAATTAATAAAAGCAAAAAGACAGTTTAAAGACACTTTCGTAGCTGCTTTACTTTCTAAATGTCACAAACTAAATATACCACATGTACTACATGTGGAAAATCAATGTCTGAATTAACGTCAGAAAACATAATGATTACAGACACCCTTTCCGCAGATAAAGACACATGTCATTATCACGTTTCCTTAAAACTGCTCTACTATAGCTAAATTATAGCCCGTTACAATGGGGTATTTTTTTCTCAATTATTATCTGACGAGAGTATCCCATTAAACATGATGTTTTAATAACACCTGCAATGAAATGACAGCTATACATACCAGCGTCACACAAAGCCCCTTCAAAACCAGGATCGCAACCAGCTGGACAGCTTCCATTGACTGTATTACACTGAATACTGTCCAGGCAATGTCCGCATTTCTGAGAACAGTTCAAACCAAATGTTCTTGAGTCACACTCTGAAAAAAAAATAATAAGAGAACATGGTCTTGGAATGACAAAACTTTATTTGCAGGTAAAATTAGACTGAGAAGTCAGATAATGTCAAAGAATACTCTTTTAGAAACACCTGTAATCTTTCTGTTGCATGTACTAACCCTGTGTGACATAGAGTGTATTAGAAAAAAATACGGTCACCACAAGACTTCATTTATTTAACAGTCAGACATATAATCATTTCCTGCTGAAATATAGCAAGAAAAGAATTCAATAACATCCTATTACCAAAAGGAATAATAATTTTTAGTCCACGAAATACCAAAGTATTTAATCTTTTAAGCATATTGTAAATTATGTAACATTGAAAATAATATTGATCAGTTTCGGTCTAACACCAGAATGGGTTTTTTGTGGTAGTCCCTTAGGTGTACGCAATTCAACAAAAGAGGCAAATAAAGTTTTACATCACATTTGTATTTTTTTATATAAGCCTTTACAACGATAGGGCAACATAACATCGCTTTCTGACCTATCGCTGGTACCATCCGATATGAACCAAGCTCTATCTAAACGGTGTTTAATGCATCTCCAAGATGCATCATGCCAAAGCAAGTTATCACATAATTATGGATCCAGTAAATACATTGGGCAAATTGCATAATTCAAGTTTAAAAATAACCTCGGGTTTAAACTCGAGTTTTTCGCTCTTCTTTTGCATAAAAAAATTTACTAAGACCTGGACTGAAAATTAAACATTAGGTTTTCTTGGTTATAGCTTAGCTTAACCACGAGTTTGAATATCCCGAGTTGATTAAAGTTATATGAAGCAAGACTGTGAGAGTGCCATTTACATTTTAGTCAACGAGTTTGGTAAAAACGATAATACGTAAACAAAAATGTGAGACTCTATTTATCACATAAAACGAATGACAGACAAATAAGTATCCCGTATTATCATCTTCAGCATATTATACCGTTCAAGGGTCCATGTTTACAGAGGTTAGGTTTGAAATGTAAACATACATAAGAAAATAGATATGTGACTTTTACATCGAAAGTAGAATGAAACAGATTACAGAGGGAGTAAATTTGAATAGTTTCACTATTTCTTGATTTCAAATACCTTTCTCTGTATTTCTTGTTGTAACTTAACATGGAAATTATAACATTTTTCGCAGGTGTACGTCTTAGCAACACCGACGTTATTTTCCCGTAAAATTGCGAATTAGTACAAATGCCGGTACGTGCTGTGGGTCGTTTCTCCATCCTCACGCGCTCATAACTACAAAATTTACCATAACCGGGACTGAATATAAGTCATGGGTTTAATAAACTACAAGAGGAGGTTTTAGGTGGTATTATCTGTTCATACATACATGTACATACGCACTGAATGACTTCAGGTGTGATGCACCATAAAACAACATTTATTCATTGGTCTGGCATTGTTTAGTATTACTTCCTACTCAAAACTGCATAAAATGTCTTCAAGGCAAATGTTCCTTTTTGGGTCATTCATTTGTACTAGTTTTGGGTTGCTCAAGATTTTTGTGTACAATTTCAAGACTCACAGAATTACAACCTTTTCTACACAGCTTGTCATATGCAAGTTTGGAAGTATAGTTAGTTCAAGCATATTATGAGTGCTGACTGTTTATGCTTTTCTAGAGTTTCATTTTAACAGTACTTTGCACAATATTCTTCCCCAGCCACTGGGTGGTTTCCAACATAACAATCGTAGCAACAAAAAACAGCAGTGAGAGAGGAATGAAACGACCATCATTAATCCCCGAAAGAAATTTGCCTACATGGGAATTCAAACCAGCGATCCCTGCTTTCAAATCCTGTGTACTACCGACAGCACTACCGGGCTAGGCATATTTCATTGCCATAATTTACATATACTGAACAAAATATCAAACCAAAGACTTTTTGACCAAGGGTATTACACACAAAAAAGACATATTTTCATTTTTTGTTCTGCATTCCACAATCTTGTCGAGTGTCCCTATGCAATGCACACAACCTCTGGCATAATTCACTTGTAATCATCCATTCACAGGGTAGGAGATTCAAATCAAAGATATATGTTTTGAAAGCTCGCCAATAAGCAAACTGACCTCTCGTCCGCGGTATACCGAGGTCATCAACGGTATCTTTACAACTTTTTTACTTGTTTTTCGGGTATTCTAAACGCCTTCCTCTTTCATTCTGAACTGAAAATCCATTTCTTTCTCTTTCGTTAACATGCATTTTTTCTAACTCTAATTTTAATTCTAATTCTTTTTCTTTCACCAATTCTTCTTGCTCTAATTCTTTTCCTTTCATCTTTTTTTTTTTTTTTTTTTTTTCTATCTGTAGTTTAAATCTTTCTAACTCAATATTAGTTTTAACGTCTGTCTGAGACACAAGAATCAGAGACAGAGCAGACGAGTCAAGTATTTCTTCATCAACTAAAAATTGAACAACAGAATTCCTAATTTCATGCTATAACATAGTACCTTTAATGGCTGTCAGTTTATAATGAGAAGCAAGATCTAATAAATCAGACTTTTTTGCCAAATTTAACAACTCCTGAGAAGGCTCGGCAATAAATTTTTCAAGATCAAAAGACATGATTGCTTTTGCTGGTTCAGTAGAATAAATATCCAATTTTATTTTCTTTTATTATTATTATTTTTTAAAATTATTATTATATAATAAACTTTAATACTGTAATAAGTTCAAAATATTTTCAAAGTATATCCAAAATGACTAAATGATCAATCCCGATTAATCTTAGAACAAGAAACAGAATAAGTCCCTCAAAATCAAGAATTATGTTTAGACTACAAAAAGTATAGAATTTCTGGTTCCTAAAACCTAAATTTACAATAGTCTTAACTTGTAGATAGATATGAGCAACCTGTTTAATAAAAAGATAATTCCAACTGACAGATGTTTATTCCAAATTAAATCCAGTACTTTTCACTAATTTTGTATCCTCAAAGCCACAAGTCTAACTTCAAAATCCAAATCCACCTATTTATATCAGCTTGGAAAATTCTAGATTAGTCCTTTTTAGAAAGACGACAACATGGATTGGTAAACAACTTGTTTACTAACAACCTGTTTCTAAAAACAATGAATGTTCTTTATGTTTCTAGAACACTCTGTATATAGAGTATAAATGATAATGAAAATAGGTTACATGTATATCCTATTTACACAACACTTCCCCTCCTAAAGAAAACGAAAGTTTTAAGAAGTAAAACTTTATTTTGTCTGAAGATAGAAAACATCATTACACATAAATGTACATAAAAAGACATTATACATAAAGACAAATGTTAACTATTTACAAGTTAAACTCTAGACAAAGCATCAGGGATAATATAGTCCATCAGGAATTACAAATGCGGAGGTCTGTTTAGCTCTTTCAATGAGAGGAATTTGCCATAATCCTTTTGGAAGATCAAATTCGGTTACATATTTTGCATGACCAATGTTGTCAATGCAGTCATCTACTCTTGCCACTGGAAACGAATTAGTCTTGGTCACAGTATTAACTTTTCTATAGTCAGTGCACATATGAAAAGTTCCATCTGGCTTTGGTACAAGAATACAGGGAGAACTGCATTCACTCTGACTAGGTTCAATAAAGTCATTGTCCAATAGATACTTGATTTCCTCTCTAAGATGCTCCAGTTTCTTGGGATTCATTCGATATGGATGTTGTTTTACTGGTTTTGAATTTTCGATGTCCACATCAAGGTATATTGTATCTGTCCGTGTTGGAATATCAGGGAACAAGTGCTGATATTCAGAAATTAACTTTTTTAATTCATATTTTTGATTATTAACTAAATGTGAAAGTTTTTTTTATCTAAATTTCTTAAAATGTCAGAATTCTGAAGTTTTGTAAAAATATGGTTAGACTTATCAAAGTTCATTTCTTCACAATTTATGTCTTCATGGTTAATGTGATTTTGATTTTGAGGGACTGAGGAAACTACATTTATTTGTGAAATATTTGAATTATCCCTATCAACATATTCTTTTAACATATCAATATGACATAATTGCTTTTGCTTTCGCCTGTCAGGAGTTGTTATCACATAATCAAGTCACTGACCTTTTTCTCTACAGAATAAGGACCAAAATATCTTGCTTGTAAAGGCCTACCAGGAATTGGTAGAAGAGCTAAAACTTTCTCTACAAATTTAAAATTTCTTTTTTTAGTATTTTTGTCATATCTTTCTTTCATTTTACATTGAATTTTCTTTAAATTTGATTTTGCAACCTCACAAGCTTTGAATGATCTGTTTCTAAAGTCAGATACATATTGAAGTAAATTTAAAGGATAGGCTTCTTGTGAAAGAAATGTTTCTTTTAAAAAGTTTAAAGGTCCACGAACTGTGTGGCCAAAAACAAGCCTAAAACGACTAAAACCAAGAGATTCTTGTACAGACTCCCTTACTGTAAAGAGTAATAGATGTATACCTTCATCCCAATCTTTTTTTGTGTCAAAGCAATATGACTTATCATATTTTTCAAGGTCTGATGTAACCGTTCAAGGGCACCTTGGCTTTCAGGATGGTATGCAGATGATCTATATTGTTTAATTCCCAACTCGTGCATCACTTGTTGGAAAATGCCAGACATAAACTTTTACCCTTGATCAGATTGAAAAGATTTAGGAAGTCCTACAAAAGTGAAAAAAAAAATCACTAAAGCTTTGACAATTGTTTTGGATTTTATATTTCTTAAAGGTATTGCTTCAGGAAAACGGGTGGAAGTACACATAATAGTCAAAAGATACTCATTGCCAGCCTTAGTTTTTGGCAATGGACCTACACAATCAATTATGATCCTGCTAAAAGGTTCATCAAATGCAGGAATCGGCTGTAGTTTAGCTGTTGGTATGACCTGGTTGGGTTTGCCTACCATTTGAAAAGTATGACAAGACCTGCAATAATCTGATATATCTGCTTTTAGATCAGGCCAATAAAAATTATTAAGAATTTTGTGATAGGTTTTATTGATACCTAAATGACCTGACATAGGTGTTTCATGAGCTAAGCTTAATATTTCTGATTAATAAGATCTAGGAACAACGACTTGATGATTCACATCCCACTCATCATCAACAGAGACTTCAGGAGAGCGCCACTTTCCCATTAATATTCCGTTTTTAATATAAAAACAGACAGGTTCCTGTGAAAGATCAGTTTCACTGACAGCTCTTTGAAATAAAGGTGCAAGTTCTGGATCATTGTGTTGGTCTTCATCTAGTTTTGACCTTGACCTTGTATCATGGCCTTCATTAACTAAGGGTGAAGATGTGTAATGCAATTCTGATGAATTATGTTTAGAATTTGTCTGACTTTCAGACGGGTTTTGTGAAAAAGATCTATTAATTTCATTTTTAAATAAATGACCCAACAAGGAATCAGATAAGTCAATATCAGACTGATTTTCAGTCAAAATGGCTTTCTTTGCCATAGCTCTAGCAACTGCACATGACGGGTAAAGGTCGGGAATTCTTCCTCAATTGGATCGGATGATTGATCCATGCAAAGTGTGTCAGTTACAAGTGGATTAACAATTACCTTATCTCCGCCTAAGTCATTGCCTAATAACAAATGAACACCTTTAAAAGTTTTTTTTTTTTTTTTTTTTTTTTTTTCTAATACCAACAGTCACTGGACCATTGATTAAGTCTGAAGACAAATATGAAGCAGAACATTAACAAATCCACATTCTACACCCTAAATAAGGATACTTGTCCCAGAAGAAGTCTTCTCAGAAAAAGGCAGGACATCTGCTAAAATAAGAGATTGAGAAGCTCCAGTATCACGTAAAATTTTAATAGGGGTATACTGGGCAAAATCACTTTCTAGTGACACAAAACCATCTGATAAGAATGGTTCATAAATCTCCATAACAGTATCAGTCTCAGGTACTTTGACCTAGACAAAGGTTTGGTCTTTAAAACATGACTGAAGTGTGGATTTTAATGAAGTAAGGCCTGTATGCTTATGACCTTCTTATTTTTCCCGTTTTCTATTTAAAACAGGACATTCAGAAATAATATGGCCTGGTTCTTTGCAATAATTACAAGTGGGTCGAGATAACGGATTTTGACCTTTGGCTTCATAAGGAGACTTGCTTTTGGGACTGTTCTGATTGGAATTGTCATTATGTTGATTAAAATTTGGTTTCGGACCAGTAGATAAATAAAAAGGTTTTCGAGGGTATGATTTATTTATGAAAGACACCTCATGCGTCAAGGCAAAGTTGTCTGCTAGGCAAGCAGCTTCTTCTAAAGTTTCAATTCCTTTCTCATCTAAGAAAGTTTTTATATCTGAATTAATGCACCTTTTAAATTCTTCAACTAACAGTAGTTGTCTAAGTTTTCCATGATCTGAATCTATTTTCTTTGAATGGCATCACCTATCAAATAATTGTTCTTTAGTTCTAGCAAATTCAACATGGGTTTGACAATTTTCTTTTCTGCAATTCCTAAATGTTTGTCTATATCCTTCAGGTACCAACTCATAAGCCTTTAAAATCAATTCCTTAACATTATCATAATCAGAAAGCTGTTCATTACTTAGTTGAGAAAAAAAAAATATCGCGAGCCTTTCCGGTTACAATGCTTTGCAAACATAAGGTCCAGTGCTCTTTTGGCCACTTCAAATTTTTGGCGAATCTTTCAAAATGTGAAAAGTATTTATTAACGTCCTGTTCTCGAAATGGCGAAAAAAGCCTGAGGTGTTTTTTTTACG
Source organism: Hippopus hippopus (assembly GCA_946811185.2). Classification (NCBI taxonomy): domain Eukaryota; kingdom Metazoa; phylum Mollusca; class Bivalvia; order Cardiida; family Cardiidae; genus Hippopus; species Hippopus hippopus. Next base: position 64,820,255 of record OX328100.1, read on the forward strand.
TCAAAGTTATTAGCCACATGCAAAGATGTTTTTTCTTTATTTTCTATTTCTAACTCTTTCATTCTCAACTGAAAATGCCTTTCTTTCTCTCTTTCTTCAACATGCATTTTTTCTAACCCTATTTTTAATTCTTTTTCTTTCAGCCTTTCTTCTTGCTCTAATTCTTTTTCTTTCATCCTTTCTTCTTTTTCTATCTGTAGTTTAAATTTTTCTAACTTAATACTAGTTTTAACGTCTGTCTGAGAATCAAGAATGAGAAACAGAGCAGACGAGTCAAGTATTTCTTCATCAACTAAAAACTAAACAACAAAATTCCTTTTCAAGATCAAAAGACATGATTGCTTTTTGCTGGTTCAGTAGAATAAATATCAAATTTTATTTTCTTTTTTATTATTTTCTTTATTATCTAATAAACTTTAATACTATAATAAGTTCAAAATAGTTTCAAAGTATATCCAAAATGACTACATGATCAATCCCAGACGATCCCCCAATTTCTGTTACGAGACAAGCGTAACGAGAAAGAAATCCAGCAACAAGCCTTTAACAATTAACAATATTTATTAATGAATAAAGACAAAAGAGTACAATAAGAGTTCAGTTTCAATGAAATGTTGACAATTTTTCAATCTTAGAACAAGAAACTTAATAAGTCCCTCAAAATCAAGAATTATGTTTAGACTACAAAAAGTATGGAATTTCTGGTTCCTAAAACCTAAATTAACAATAGTCTTAACTTGTAGGTAGATATGAGCAACCTGTTTAATAAAAAGATAATTCCAACTTACAGATGTATATTCCAAATTAAATCCAACACTTTTCACTAATTCTGTATCCTCAAAGTCACAAGTCTAACTTCAAAATCCAAATCCACCAAGTAAGTCACTCCTATTTATATCAGCTTGGAAAATTCTAGATTAGTTTTTTTCTAGAAAGATGACAACATGAATTGTTAAACAACTTGTTTACTAACAACCTGTTTCTTAAAAAAAACAATGAATGTTCTTTATGTTTCTAGAATACTCTGTTTATAGAGTATAAATGATAATGGAAACAGGTTACTTTTATATCCTATTTACATAACAATAGGTAGTTTGAAGTTCATAGGGACCACCTGAATTTTGAAATATCTTGAAAACTCCTGTACTGATAGTTATGAAACTTTTCAGAGTCTTAAAATGTTCCTACCGACTCATACAGCGAAACTTAGATTTTTTCTCACGTGAGAATTTGCATTGTCTCCATTCCAAGAGTATTAAATTTTTGCTCTGAAGCTTAACTAACTCCAACGGTTACACACAGTGACCAGAACAGCAAACATAACTTGACAAGTGCATGACGTCAGTACCTTTCTTTAGTTACATGTGAGGCACCGAAATTGTTTTCTTTGTACAATTGACAGATCGCTTTTGGCACTTTCATCCAAATCTACGAAGTCTAAAATGTTTTGTTCAGCGTTCTCTCAAATGGTATCTGTTTTCTAATATTTAGTCTCAATTTTATTTTCCGCATGGCTTCATGATTTATACCACTTCTGTTGAGATATGTGTTCGAAACCATCTGACACTCGGTCTCGATGGTCTTTCGGGGTTTGGTTTGACTTGTTTTTCGCTATGATTTCTCCCAACCTTAGCTCGATTGAATTTTGGTTACAAACAACAGAGGATGGTGATCTTAAAGACACAGTGTCCTTTGACTGTACTTTTAATTCATCTACATAATACTTTGGAGCTTGTTTATGGAAACAGTCATTTCACACAATTCACCCTTCTTCATTTTATTGTCGTGTGCTATACCACATGATGTGAGCCAACGTTTGACTGTGTTACAAGAAAACATCTATTGTTCGGCTTGAATAGAAAACAATATAAACAAGTGAGTGAAAGTCTCCGATATTGAATCATTAGAATAGAATAAAAATGAGATATGTACCTAAAAAGTTGAAGTTTTTGCTGTTCAAACAACTGACGGCCACATTTACTGTACTTGCATGTTTTCAGAACCAGGTAAACCCTTTACTCGGAATAGCCTTCAACCCTCCCTACGTTTTTCTGCATTTTTCTTCATACATTTCAACATTGCATTGAATGCAAAAAAACGTCGAATCGATTGATCAAAAATACTGAAAATTTCACCCACAATTGGTAAAGGTAATATTAATAACTATGCAATTATGTAGTGCAATAGTTAAAGTACTTTTTAATATATTTCAAAATTAAAGGGGTCCCTATGAACCTCAAACTACCTATACAGTTCATAATTACAAACATACTGTAGCCTTGTCTCGCAAATACTCTATTGTATAGTTTTCTACTTTAGTAGTGCAGCGATTTAGATGTATTTAGTTTTTATTAACCCATATGATGATGATTATGGTTGCCTTTGCAGTCAATGTAGATCAAGATCAGACTGCACAAAAGTACTGTCTGATTTTTCATTTATTCTGTCCGTTTTGCCGTGACCTTCTGGGTAAATGCAACCTTAAAATTACAATGATTTCGACTTTATTTTAAGACTGAAAATATCTGTTTGGTTTATTAGCGCTCAAAGTTTTAAAAGCTAAACCTACTTTTGGCTTAGTCACACTTTCACTCTATTGGATGAGCTTAGTGCTCTTTAAGGCTTAGTTTCTTCCTCTCATTTGGCTTTTAGCTTATAACATAACATAACATAACATATTCTATTTCCGTAAGTTAGGCCTCCGGCCCATTTTACATTTACTTTACATATGCAATTTTACATGAGTGAAAGAATATGAAAATGAAGAAGAGCTTTTCTGCATTTTGCATTTTTCACATGTTGAATAGATAAAATTGCTCAAACATACCTTTAATATATATTTTTTTCTGAATTGAGAATTATTATTATTACTATTTTTTGTCTCACAAAGATGAGTCATGTGCAGGTAAAAGGACGTTCAGTGCATCTCTGCGACTCAAGACACCAAGCAATTCATCCCACAATAATGGATCTATAATTTTCCATTTTGAACAACCAGCGACTGAATCATGAGGTATACTGGTTCCTTGACATTCAGAAAAATGACCAGTGGCAAAAAGTATCGACCGAGGTCAGCCTGTGCGGATTGCACAGGGTGACCTGTGTTTACACCCTTTGCAGATGCATTACGCCCCCGTTTCAGAGAGCATGGCTCAAATATCTTACAAATCGCGAGGATTCCTTGCGAAAATAGTCTTTAACGATCGGGCTGCAAATACTGCTTGAAAACCGCTCTACTAACATCAAGAGCAGCACTATGCACAGCTGCACAGCTTGCAAAACAGTGTAGACAGTGTAGATCCAAGATCAGACCACACATAAAGTGCAGTCTAATCCTAGATCTGCTCTGTCCACTACATTGAAACAAAGTCTGGCCAAAACAAACGAGATGGCAATACATTTCGGTTGTTTTCCAGATTTAAAAAGTTCATTTTAAATATAAAAAATATATATTAACATACTTGTGAAATACTTGACGCTTTAGAAATTGGTTTAATTTTCAGACTGATTTATTTTTAATTTAAACGCTTCTATAAGGTATTTAGCAAGTCGTTTTATATTTATTTCTTTGCCATCAGACATGATTCTATAAAACAATGTTTTTGTTGGATATGCATTCTTCCACTTATAAACAAAGTAATGAATTCGTATTTCTTCATATTGAGGACAATTTAGTAGGAAGTGAAATTGATCTTCTATTACGAATACGTTACGTTTCAAACATGAGTCACAAAAGCTAAAGTTATAGTCAATATTTTTATGCCTACCTATTTCTACATTCAAAATATGACTAGAACATCTGAAATTAGATAATATGCGGCGGTTTTGCCTGGACATATCTGTTAACAGATATTTCTCTACGTTAAGCAAAGAATAAAAATGTTGGTAGTGTTTAGCTTTTGGTGAGTTATTAATTTTCTCATGCAACCATTGGTTAGAACAGTCAATTAAACGTTGTTTGAAAGTTTTCAGAAATTGGTAAGAATCACCTACACCGTTAGATATCCAAACAAATCCAAATCCATACTCAAATAGTACTTGTCTAATTTTTTATGCCCATGTTACTCTTCCACTTTCATCTAATATTCTAGGCATATCATAGCACTGTTTTGGATATCTATTATTTGACATTTCTGTTAATTTGAGCCAATACTTAATACACTGTGAAATATAGGTAACTGCTATAGGATATCTTCCACATTATGTTAATGCAAAAAAAATCAGCGCTACTTTGATTAAGGCAACAAACACGTTTGCAAAAATCAATGTGAACCTTTTCAATAGACTGACTATATTCATAACACCAAACGTCAGAGGCAAAACAGAGGATAGGTTTTACCGTTGAGTCAAACAATTTAAAATAATCGCTTGGGCTAAAATAACCAAACTTTCTTTTAGACCTATATATACTGTAGCAAGCCTTTTCCGCTTGTGCTGCTTGGTTATTCTTAAGACTTGACCAACATAACCTTGAGTAATTAGTGCTCCCAAATACTTATGGAAGGAAACTGTTTCAATTTCTTTTCCATCATAAAACCATTTTTCGTTATTTTTTCAAAACTCCTCCTTTTCTGTTTTATCTAGATTTAAACACATCCCGACAGAATTGCAAAATTTATGGATAGAGTCTAATTGTTTTTGTATATTAAAAACCGTATCAGCAAAACAAGATACATCATCGGCAAAAAGTAAAGCTAAAATATCCTCAATATCATTTGAGACAAAGACCCCGCGGTTGCATTCCAATCTTAAATATTCAACAAGATCATTTATGAATAGGTCGAAAATGACAGGCGAACTTCCACATCCTTGTCGCGTGCCCCTTTTACACTGAATTTGGTTTAATAAAATATTATCAATCTTAATTTTACAGTTTAGCTGTCGATACATAGTTTTAAAAATCCTCAAAAATTTTCCACCAATTCCTTTCCTTTCTAAAGAGTTCCAAAGTTTCTCGTGATCGATACAATCGAAATCTTTTTTGAAATCCACAAATAAGCAATAAAACCTTCCTCTTTTTTTGAAAGGTACTTTTGTACAAGGGACTGTAAGGTAAATATATTATCAACACTACTGTAATTTTTTCTAAAGCCGGCTTGCGCCTCGTTTAAAATATAATTTCTCTCAGTCCATATTGAATGTGTATTTGTTAAAATGTTTATGAATACTTTGCATAAACTATTAATAAGTGAAATACCTCTATAGTTATGTGGATTGTCTGTAGGTCCACTTTTATGTAGTGGAACAACAATATTTGTACTCCAATCTATAGAGAAATACCCAGTGTCATATATTGTATTAAATAATTCTGTTAAAAAGGGCAGTATTACATCACTGGTATGCTTATATAATTCAATACATAGACCATCAGGTCCCACAGACCTATTTGGTTTTACCCGTTTAATACTTTGATTTCTTCAGACGAAATTTTCTCATTAAGATATTCATCATCACAGTCGTGAACAATATTGGAAAGTAAGTTTTCTTCACAATCAATATTAGATATCTCATACAAATTTTTGAGATGATCCACCCAATCTTTGTTACTGACATTAGAAGATTTGTCATGTCTTTTAATAGGTGTCCTTATTAAACTCCAAAATGTTTTAGCATTTTTCCTGAAACGAACAAGTTTGGACCTATTTTCACGTTCAAGATTTAGACGACTTTGTTTACATTTTGTCTTATATTTATTTCGCACAATCTTATATTGTAAAAAATCATCGTTGTTGTAACTATTCCTATATTTTCTCAAAGAATATAGTCTCAACTGCTTCAACCTTTGGCATTCATCATTATACAATTCAGGTTTTTTTAAACTATAATTGTCATTGTTTGAACATTTTTTCTTCATATTTCCAGCCTATTTATAAAAGCACCCTTGAAATTTTGCAAGTTCATTCTCTATATTTGTCAGCGGAAAACCCACAGAATTAAAATAAGTATTAAAAGTGGTCAAAAAATTATGTAAAAAATCATCTTTTAGAGTTTCGTTCCACTTGTATTACTAGTGTATTTCATTACCACCAGTACGTCTTTCGAAATGATCATTCAAACACTTATCCGTTTCGAATTCTAGTTTGCATATCAATGGGAAATGATCAGTACTTGGCGTTTTCGCCATCGATGCAGAAGTATTCAATGATCCAGTCGTATTCCGATTATTTCGCGTATTAGGTCCTGGATTAGATTCCACACTTTGTGCAGCCAATAAGAGGAAAATTATTATTTTATTATATTTATTATTTTGTATATGAACAACCTGGGCCACTTTGTACTCGATACAAGCGATATTGTCATATTTGGTCTGTTTCTGTATTCATCTCTATTGTGGTCATAGGTCTTAAAATCTGTATCTTGTTTCATCTAAGGATATTGTATATGCACATTTTACGCTTAAAATAATACTATGTATGAGAAATAAGATGGTTAACATGTGAAAATTTATCATCTCTAAGCATTTTTTATTGCGTTTCGACTTTTACTTTCACACATGTACAAAGTGGGAAAATGACATAGTGAAGGAACTAAGAATAAATTAGATAAAATAATGCATCATCATACAAGTTGGTTCTTATTTCAAATATGTCCTTAACAACATTTACCTGTCTTACAATCCGCCCCATTGTATCCTGCCGCACATTTTGTACAGTGCCCATCGATATGGTTACAATCCTCGTTGTTAAAGCAATGTCCACATTCCTTTGTACATCCTTGTCCATAGCTACCACTTCCACATACTGCAACAAAAATCATCAAATAGAATATTAGTCCTTGAGACTTCAACACATATTTTCGAGTTATAACAACCCCAACGGGGTAACCATCATTTTCTCCTTCTTTCCCAAATGTTTTAGACCCTTTCACACACAAAACCGATAATTTGAGCCAAATTTATCTTTATTATCTGCTAACACTTTTATAGTGGACCTTTCCGTGACAGGAAAAAAGAAAATATAAGACCACACGTTCTCTGCAGTATGACATTCGATGTAAACTATCATCAATCCCATCTTCAGTTGTACTAAATGTGTCGAATACACCTGTGGATTTCTGTCTTAATCCTGACAATTATTCGGGTCCCACAATTGTTACCTAATATCAGAGCTCTGATCAATAACTTTCCAGGGCAGTGATTAAAGCCAGGACCTCTAGGTCTCAAGGCGAACGCTCTCCCGCGTCGCTACAAAATCTAGCTCTAGAGCAAGTCAGTATATGGGCCCACTCACAAAACACAAGCTATACAAGTATATCTATCTGTGGGTGCAAGTATACTACATAAAAGACAAATATGCATCTTTTTCTTTCTATAATGGTACACGTTTTTTTTTTTTTTTTTTTTTCTTCCAATGATAATTCAATATGGATATTCAAGATCAGGCTGAATTTTTTTTTTTTTTTTTGTCTTGATCTACACAGGCAGCACATGCAGATGAAATGATAAAACAACACAATTTTGGACCAGAGCAAATTGAAAGCAACTGCAAATTATTTTTTTTAATGATGCTCAAATTATAAAATCTGTCTTTGATATGGTTGAAAACGCAGCTGAGATTTTTTTTTCCAAGAATGTTTGTTACATGTTCTTTTCAGGGTCGTAAAAACTCGAAATTGTGTGGTGAAGAGAACAGAAAAATTGAAATAAAAACAGAATATATATATATATGTATATTCTTGTTCCGGTATTCTTCTTTTTATAACATATATTTATTACTGGAATAAGAGACATTACAATGGGTCCGGCGAGCCCTAAAAGGGCAAAAATTGAAAACAGCAGTTCGGAATCCTCCCCGTCGGTATCAACTGAATCGATTCAGATGGAAACAGGGAATGGACAATTATCTGAGATAAGTGCTAAGTTATCGTTATTTCTTTCAGCAATATAGGATTTAACTAAAGCTGTTAAAGAAAGAAATTCACGTTTATCTCCAGCACAAACAAGTACGGCTTTTTCAGAACTTACAAAGGTTATTAAGGACATAGACAAAACAATTTTAGACGGTAACCACGAACACAATGTTGGTCAATTACACCAAGAACATGAGAATAGATTCTTTGAAGCGTTAAGTCAAGAACTGCAGCAATTTGGGAAAGAAAATTGAATTCAAGAAAAGATGTTAATTGGCGAAAAGTTAGAAATAGTGGAAACTTATGTTTCTATGAAAAATGGATAGAAGCATCCCCTGTCATTATACCAAGAAAATTCCAAAAGTTTGAAATTAGAAATGAAACAGAAGATCAAAGAGTTCTGAGAGAAAGAGCTGTGATTCGCGATTTTAGAATGGAAATTGAGATAGGAAAGTTAAAATCTTCAGAAACTACAATGTTTTAAATCCATTTTTCAAAAAAGGCAATAACTATCCCGCACCAACCACGAGAAAGCAGCCATATACTTATGCAGATGCAGTCAAAATCTTTCCCAGGCGTACAAAGCAAGAAGGGAACCAAGAAATACAATGAAATCATTATTACACCAACTTTTAGCACATCTGAAAACTGAATCACAGCATCCAGAAAATAGTTATATGAATACTAGATGGAGATACAATAACAATAGTACAGACACTCATAATTACAGGAGAAATAACAAATTCAACACCAACCGACGGTGGAACAATATTTCAAACAATAATAATAATATGGAGGTGGTCGATAGGGAGTCTTCTTCTTTTCTGGAGGCAGACCACAACTTTTACAACCAGTTCTAAAAAATGAAAATCTAGCTGAAACTATTAAAAAATCTACAAAAATTTACAATCTTTCAAATCGGAAATTAACAAACAATGAAAAGAATGTCTTGTTGATGGGTCTACAATTCACACCCACACCTTTAAAAAATAATCCCAGTGAACTTGAAATCGATTTAAATGATTTCTTTAGAAAGCTCAGATTACAAGAATACTTTTCACAAAGTGCAGAATTTAACAATAGTTTAATGAGAAACAAATCTTCTTTTAATCCTCCTTCAGGGAGAAATAAAAAACTAGATGAATATATTTCAACAACCAAGTCATTATGTTTTAATGTGTTGAATAATACCAACCCTGTAAAACATAACATATCTCTTAATCAAAGAAAATCTATAAAATCACTAGGAGATGATTCTTCTATTATTATAAAAGAAGCTGACAAAGGCTGTGGAATAGTATTTATGAATAAATATTTTTATAAAAATAAAATCACAGAAATGCTCTCTGATATGTTCTGTTATAAATCTATTTCACATGCCAATACAGCACAGATATTTGACTGTATTAAAATATTAATTTACAAAAATAAAACAATCACTATACAAGAAGCAGATTTTTTATCAAAGTTTGATTACAAGACCAGTACTTTTTATGGTCTTCCGAAAATTCATAAAAGCAAAATAATTCAAAATATTTGTGACGTCATTGATGGAGAGAATATTGAAACTTTAGATCCAATTGATCTTCAAATGAGACCAATTGTGGCAGGACCTAACTGTGAAACAAGTCGATTAAGTTGTTTTTTAGATAATCTTTAAAACCTTTTGTAATTAAGGTCCAAAGCTATCTTAGAGATGAAATAGATTTCCTTAATTTTCTTCCAGAAACAGTTCCCATTAACACCTTTTTAGTATCATTTGATGTAGTAAGTTTGTATACAAATATTTCACACAGCTTACGATATGAAGCAATTTCTTACTAGATGAATAGATATCCAAATCTTATTCATAACAGATTTGACCAAACTTTTATATTGGTAGGTTTGAAAATAGTACTGGAAAATAACAATTTCTCCTTTTTATTCCGTATTTTTCAATCAATGTAAAGGAACAGCCATGGGAACCAAAGTTGCCCCAACATCTGCAACATTAGTTTTAGGATCTTTAGAGGAGATACTATATGAAAAAAATAAGACAACTCAAAGACGAAAACTTCTCAGATTATATATACAAACAATGGAAAAGATATATTAATGATTGTTTTATTTTTTGGACATACTCAATTAATGATTTATCAGTTTTTAATGACATACTTAACTCATTACATAAAGATATAAAATTTAAGATGGATATGAACTTATACAAAATGCCTTTTCTTGACGTGTTAGTGATAAAAAATGGTTGTACAATTGTCACTGATATTTATTTCAAAATTACAGATTCTAAGCAATATTTGAATTTCAGGTCATGCCACCCAAAACATAACAAGACCAATATTCCGTTCTCCCTAGCTCGAAGGATCTGCACAATAGTATCTGACAGATAAATTCTACAGTTAAGATTACGTGAACTTGAAAACATTTTAATTGAAAGCAGTAATCTTAGCAGGAATAAGTAAAGCTCTTAATATTCCAAGACGTACTCTTTTACAGGTAAAGGTTAAAAATGATGACAATATCATGACATATATTTTGACATTTAATCCTAAAAACAGAGAGTTATTTGGAATTATTAAGAATAATTTTGAAATTTTGGAGAAGGATCAAACAATGTCACAAATACTAAGAAACACCAAATTAATTAAATGTAAGATACAACTTCTAAATCTAAAACGTATTTTGATTAAATCAGAATTCAAAGACACAACTTCAAAATCTTCTGTGAAAAAATGTAATGAGTCCCGCTGTGGACTCTGTAAACATATTATCGAAGGAAATTAATTCAGAATCAAGGATAAAACATTTACTGTCAAAGAAGATACGGATTGTAAAGTTTCCAACTGTTTGTATCTTTTAGTATGCAATGGCTGCCAAGAGTTTTATATTGGTCAAACAGGAGATAAACTTAGGAATAGAATTACAATACATAATCAACAGATTAGGGACCCTTCAACAAGACAAATACCATTGAGTTATCATTTAGATAGTTGTTGTAAAACAGATCCAAAATTTTCAATTTTTCCATTTTTTAAATGCAAATCACCCGACGTTTCAGCTAGAGTAACAAAGAAAAACTATTTCATAAACATTTTTCGTCCAAAATTAAACTGTATTTAACCGTTGTTCTATGACGTCAAAATGACGTTAGTTACTATGTTTCATTAAAGCGTTGCCCTGATGAGCGAAAGCGAAACCGGTTGGCACGTTGAAAATACTATTTGTAGTGTTATTTCTCTTTTATATATATATATATATATATATATATATGGGGAAACAGAAAAGTCGGCAAATGCCGGTCCGACAAAAATTAAAACGTCACACGCCTTTGAATATTTTGAATTTAACAACCTCTATTTAAAAAAAAAAAAAAAAAAAAAAAACATGTTTCGGCTAACGCCTCATCAGTGGTTAAATATCTAAGGAGTGACGTCATGTAATAGGAAGGGAGGTAATTACATGTCGTTAGCAACGTTATTAACGAGTTTTCAGGGAGATCATTAAACGTCTCGACGGACACGATTTAATTTGGGTTTAAAGAAATTTATGAAGTACTTTTCTTTGGCTAACGTGACTGAAATACTTTCGGAATTTACTTTATAGAATGGGAATATTTTAAATTTTAATTCATCTTTACTGCATAAGTCTAGGTGTTGGCTAAGTGGAATTTGTCTGGTGGTGGGATCTTATATTTGTTGTGCATGGATTGTTCTACGGGTTCTCAGTTTGTCACCTATTTGGCCAATGTAGTATTCTCCACACCCATTGCACGTGATAACATATATCACGTTTTGTACATCACAGGTCATGTCTGCATTAACTTGAAAGACTTTTCCATTGAAGTTGTATGAACTAAAATTTGGTATATATAGACATAGGCTGCAATTTGGACACCCACAACTTGTGACATTTCTCTGAGCTGTACTATTTTCTGTGAATTTTGCACGTGTTATTAGTTTCTTTAAGTTAGGCGGTTGTCTTTTACTTTTTATTAATTTGGTTCCATTTAACACGTCTTTCATTTTATCATCAAAATATAGAATATGTAAGTTATTTGTGAATATTCCAAACATTTCTGCATTATTTGGGTTGAAAGTTGAGACATAAGGGATGGTATTTTCTTTGGAGTGTGTCTTAATTTGCAATAGGGTATCCCTTGGGATATTTAGAGCCTTCTTTATACCTGATTCGATTAGTGATATCGGGTATTTTCTTGAGATTTACGAGTCTTTTAGTTCTTGTAGTCGTTTCATTCTGATTTCTGAATCAGAAACAAGTGTGCATATTCTGCGGGCAAGATTATAAGGAATACTGTTCTTTGTGTGTTTGGGATGACAAGAAAAATAATTTAGATATTGTTTAATGTCTGTTTCTTTAAAATATATGTCTGTAATTATTTCCGTATGTTCTTTAATTATCAGAATATCAAGGAACGAGAGGTATCTTTCACTTATTTCCATGGTGAATTTAATGTTTTGGTGAAGGTTATTCAGAAGGTCAAAAAAGAGGCTTAGATCTTGTCTGGATTTTTTCCAGAAGACAAAGCAGTCATCCAGAAACCTTCTCCAGTCGGCTTTAAGCATCTCGCCAAAGCCGTTTTCAAAAATTTCCTCTGCTTGAAGATATAATTTTTCTTCTAGAAACCCTAAGACTAGAGTTGCATGTGTTGGTGCAAATTTAGTTCCCATTGCTGTGCCTCGTTTTTGATTCTAGAATTTATCATTAAAGGAGAAATTGTTGTTCTCTAAAATAATTTCCATACTTTCTATCAAGAATTCTTTTGTGAATCTACTGTTGATTAATTTCGGATATTTATCCAGCCAAAATGTTATTGCTTCTACCCCAAGCTCATGTGATATGTTGGTATATAGACTTGTCACATCGAACGATACTAAAATTGTATCTTCACTGATCCTTTTGGGAATGCAATGGAGGAAATCTACGTCATCTCGCATATATATATATATATATATTGTAAGTGTGTGTGTGTGTGTGTGTGTGTGTGTGTGTGTGTGTCATATTTATCACGTTTTACATAACTGTTTCATCTGTAATAAAAATGCAAATGTATGCAACAGTCAACTCTATAGCAAACAACTCTTTAGCAAACCATCTCGACTTTAAACGACCCTGAGTCAGACAGCTTTTTTTAAAAACATTGATGGAAAGGGAGAAAATGTTAGTATTTATATGTACTTGTTTTCTACCTGTTAAGATAGCAATTCCAATCTTAAAGTAATTTTACTTTGTTATCTGCCTTACATTGAAGTTGAAGAAGTGTAGATTTTATGAATGAAAGAATGAATGAATTAATGAATGAATGAATGTTGCTTTATGGTACATGGACAACTTTGGTCATTGAGAGCACATATCTGTGTTAAAATATGATTGAAGAGGATTTTTCGAGCTGAAAAACATTTGAAAAAATGATGACAGTAAAAGTCATGAATTTAGAAGGATTATTTGTGATCTTGATATGCATAAAACACATCATGGAGTGAAAAAGTAATCCCTATCTACTGAAAAGTTTTAAATAAGTAAGGTAAGATTGTGTTAAAAAGGTTTTAACAAAATGTTCAATTGATAGTAAAAAAGTAAAAGGAAGACGGATCCTGTATCATTTTCAATGTGCATAAAATATAATATTGAGTGGCTGAGCGCCATGCCTACTCAAATGTTTTAAATTAAAAAAGTAAAGACTGTGATAAGTAGCTTCAAGGAAATGATAGCTTACAATTGAGAAAGTGTGGAGCTTCCAATGGGTTCAAAACATTCCCATTTAAAAAGATCCTGCCCCCAATGATATAAGATTATTTTTTCGTTTAGTAATGAGTTAAGAGAGTTGCTATTTATGTATATTTGAAAATTGGTTATCATTTTCTTAAATACTAGATCTCTAGAAATTATGTGGGTAAAAATATAAATTTTGGATAAACATGTCAAAAAATACGTACTCTGTGTACATTGGACTCCCCTATATCCAGGAGCACATGCTTGACAGCTTCCATTAAATCTGTCACATGTGACAATACTGTAACATGCTCCACAGCCCTCTTCACAGTTTTGTCCATATTTGCCATACTCGCATGCTGTAACATCAAGAAAAGCAAAATTTCAATCTTATATACTATCCTTTATAATTACCTACACTATTAGTCAATCTTTGATTAATGAGGGCTTAAGTAGACATATTTAGACATTTATTTCAACTCTATACATTATATTGGATGTATCATTGATACAAACTGAATAATTCATGAAAGTGCAGAGCTCAATATAACCCCTTACCAGGAAACAAAAGTCTAGTTTTGTCTGTATTAAGAGCACTTGCAGACCACATAGTAGATTCACCTCAAATTATTCGATGTGAAAGGGTGGACAAACAGCGTTAGAACAAGAGAGTTTGCGGGATACATTTTCTGGCAAGAGTACACCTTTTTTGTGACAACCGGTCTCAACATCTCATCTCAACGTGCATGAAGTCAAGTGAATCACATTTGTCCACTTTGTATGCCTCTTTACACCCACCTGTAGGACAGATCCCTGTAGCTTTATCACGTAAACCATTAGAAACTTATATGTTTTGGTACTTGCTTTGTAGCAGTTGTCAGCTGCCCTCACAAGAACATGTACACACTCACGTACATAACATGTGTGTAGCTTGTATCGCTCACGGCACCCAGCTGTAGGACAGACCTCTGAGGCTTAGCATATGGACTATTTAGATTAATGTATGTTGTAATAAGTGTAATAAGTGTACAACTGTAATAATTTTGCCCAACGTTTACTTGTATATACTCGATTGTATCACAATGTTTTCCTTGTATCCCTCTATAAACCCACCTGTATCATTGTCATATGAGCCATTTAGAAACTTACGTGTTTGGTAATTGGTATATAAAGGTTGTCAGCTAACCTTCAATAAACATGTCTGTACTCACGTGTATTACATTGGTCTCCCTTGTATCCCTCTGAACATCCACCTGTAGGACAGATCCCTGTAGTTTTATCACATGGGCTGTTTAAACAGAAACATCTCTGTGTGCAATCATTGCCAAAGTAAGAGTCAGTACAATCTGTAAATGAACATGGTGTTTTACATGCATATTATGTATTCATTATATGCTTGAATTTTTGTTCTAGACCATGTCAAAGGGCTTAGATTATTTTAGTATCAGAATTACAAACTACTGCTTCCGTGTATTCTAATATGTTATCACTACTTTTATCCTATTTATTTATTTGTGACATAAAGTATGTGTTAAATTTGTAATTTATGACCGATCTAAATGGTAAAAATCAAAGACTAGATATTGGAAGTATTTGCCTATGACAAATTAGATTAAATCTTCCTCAGATAATGAGACGCGTCGTTGAATCAGTAGAAAACAATGTGAAGAAAATGCTGTCAAGGTCAGCAAACCTCGTAATTGTATGGCAAATGGTAAAAAAGACAAATAAAGAAGTAAAGATTGAGTGCATTTTAATTTCGTTAATAAATAATTAATACTTCTTCCCGTTCGATGTGTCGTGTTTAACTCTTTAATACACAACAAAATGTTAAACTTGAGAAAATTGAAAAATTTCGCAGACGATAAATCAAACACATCCTGAAAGGATATTTCTGTCTACGAAAGTGTAGAAAAGCCTAGAAAAGGAAGAAATTACTAGTTATCTTCAATTTCTCATATTTACAATTTCTTATAAAAATCAGCATTCCCCCCCCCCCTTTTTTTTTTCTTTTTTTTTTCCTGTGTTTTTAGAGGAGTCCGTTAAAACTTGAGATCGTTTTGTAAAAATTAAACCGGTAAATACAAATAAATCAAATACACATATTTTTGTATCATCAATTTGTTTTGTTAATATTGTTGTTGTTGTTGTGTTGTTATTTTGGTGGAGGGTACAGACAAAGCCCTTTTTGACAAAAGTCTCACGGACAAAACCCCGTAGGAAAAAAATGCTAAGACAGAAATACGAATAAAAGCCCCAAAATACTACAAGGAGAGTATCTTCTGATGTTTTTGCATTTTTTACTATTTGTTTAGGAGTCAGTAATAGCTATTTAATTGACGGATTTGATATCTAAGATTAGAATCTAATTCTATCAAGATCCACAAAATACCACAAACGATAAAAAAGTTGTTTTGATCATAGATTTAGCACCTGTGCATGTATGTTTATTGGCTATCTTTGGTCTGATTGACCTTATCACATATTCTACTACAGGCTTTACAGTCCCATGGATCTTTTGTCTTACACCAATTTCTGCAGTGTTTAAACTCGTTATTGTGAGGTAATGGGTAGACAATCAAAGAACAAAGAGACATATTTATAAAATGTATCTGGGGATTCTACAGTCTAATCGAGCATGAAAACCTTCTTTAAAGGTGTTCTGTAATTTAGCTTTAAGCAAACAATTCTGTGTTTTAACGATCCGCATTGACATGGCTTTAAAAAATGGCGGAGAAAGGAGAAAATGCTGGTTACAGTCACCATTTTCTCCTTTCCCAACAATGTTTTCTTCTTTATCGAATAGAGTTTATTTCATAACTACATGTACATTAAATTGTGGTCAAAAATTGTTTTTATACCGGATAAATCTTAATCATTTTGTCAAGCTGGTAAAACTTTAAGCAATCTTGAAATTGAAATCCTTAGGGGAGGTAATGGAGCATACTAGCAGAAGGGACAATCAACCAAAGTATTTGTCTGGTACAGTAGGGGAGGGGAAACAATCACAGTAATGCTTGTGGGTTAGAAATCAGAGTATTGCTAATACATATCAAGAGGGGGAAAGGCAATCTGTGTAATGCTGGGCACACAAATGTAGGCAAAAGAAACAATCTAAGAAATAGTGAAGAAAACTAAGGCGGGGGGATCAAAGTAATACAGGTAAATCTGGGCTACGTCAATTTAGTAGAAAGAATAAAAAATGGCGGGGCTCATTAATGGAGGGAAAAGAAGCAATCAAAGTGATGGTGGAGCAAATGGAGGGAAAAGTAAGAAACGACAGTATCGGTGGGGCACAATAAGAAAAGGGGAAAAACAATCGAAGTAATGATATGGAGACTTTTGGAGGGAAAAAGAAGCAATCAAAGTAATGGTAGGGCAGACTACAGGAGGGGAAAAAAAGCGATGCAAGTAATGTTGGGGAAATTCAAGGGAGATTTAAATAGCAGTTAGAGTTATTTGGGGCACACTAAGGGAGTGAAACAGACGGAATTGAAGTAATGATTGGTACAACTAAGTGAAGGAAACAAAAAAAAAAATAATAATAATAATTGATGGGGCACACTAAGGAAATGAGAAAGAAGCGATTGATTGGTGATAATTCATGAGAGAAAGTGGACGAAGGAAAGACCAAAGGGGGTTGAGGTGCCAGAGAAGGAGAATGAAAGACAAATGTTAAAAAGAACTTTACAAGTGACAATCTCTACAGATAGAACAATGTGAAAGAAAGAACGAGATGGTCATAATGGCCCTGGACCGCACATTTAAGTCTGTGTACCTTTGAGACAATTCATCTGTATTGTGCCGAAAATATTGCATGCTCTGTGAAATGGTGATTTCATGCACCTCCAGAAAGTATCGACTCATATGAGCCTGTGAAAACTGCTAAGACTGACATAGGTCGAATCCTTTTGCTATTAGTAAATTTTATGGGTGCAAAATTATCTGGATTACCTTGAGAAAACCACAAATAAATTCAATTAACGCAGAAATTCGAGTTTCATATGCTCGTAAGGAATTGACAAATCCTATCCAAGTGCTGGATACTCGTCTGTACCAAAATATTGCTATGTAGTCGTATAGCTACTGAAAAAAGGTCTTTGTGTTGTGTGTATTTGTGCGACGAATCAGGAACCTCCAGAGACGATATGCCCAGACTGGGAGTACAAGAGAATTACCATTGAGCGACCGATCGAGAGTAAATACTCATGTCGAAAGACCGCCATATCTTGATGAAGTACCAACGGGATCGCTTTCAAAAAAGCAACAACTGCTCTTAACCTCCCCTCTCCCCGTACTGCAACGACCAGATTCCAGGCCAGGCAATGCGAAATCGTTTAGCTGATTATGATTTTCTCGGACATCATCTGCATGTCACCCCATCATCGCTATAAATTTATAATGGACAGCAATGGGCTGTGTGATACATGAATTTTAGAAAGCAGCGTCGGCGATAGTTTCTTTATACTGAATATATACTCAATCTACAGTTTTTTGAAAGTAATGACATTGATATCGACAACTCGCCCCCAAAAAGCCCATATTTGAATCCAGTAGTACATATATGGGTTAATTCTTATCAACTCGTACAGCAATGTGTGAATCCACCAAACAACGTGTGAGACCTTCGAGCAGCAAGGAATGAAGAATGTAAATGACATCCCAAAGGTTGAAATAAACAAGGTTGTCAGCATTGCCGTGGTAGTCACACAAGCTACAGGTTACTGACTTTTGAAATTGATAGTTTCCTAATTCTATTTCCAATCAAACAATCGAATTGATATTTTTTGTCCAATTTGCTGATATCAAAAGAATTACAAGACAGTATTATTTTGTTAAAAATAGAAAAATTAAGCAAAATCTATCGAAACTTTAAAAAAAGTATCTGCATTCAAACGTAGCAAAAATTTCTTTTTGGGTTCTGTATAAACATGTGTTGCAGAATATTTAGGTCGAAGATATATTTAACCTCCTTTTTTAAGAGCACCATTCAACTGTATTTTCAAATAAGCACAGATGAGTGAGCCTTTATCAATACCAAAGTATTTAAAAGAGAGATGTATTACCTTTACATAAAGGGAGTTTATGTCCTGTCATACAGTCTGAGCATGTTCCATCCACAGTATCACAAGGTTCACCATTTTTACATCTACCACATATTTGGATACAAGCTGGACCGAATGTATTGCCGTCACAAACTGGAAAAGACATGTACGCGGTTAACTTGAACTTCTTCAGTTACTTTTTCAGCTAGTACTAATCAGATATGACATTCTATGTCCCTACCATAGATAGACTCAGAAACCATTGAGTGAAAAGCGAGAAGTCGCTCGTAATACGGACTTGTTTCTTTTTCCACAATGTTTTCTATATCACTTTTAGCTCTACTGGCTGAAAGCCAGCAGAGCTTATGTCATGGTATGGTAAAAGTTGAAGTTAAAAATTTCCATTTATTGTTCCCATGATAAAGTCTCCATTTCATATCAGATTTTCGTGAAACTTGCATAGTTTACCTCATTTGAAGTTAAAAATGTCCATTTCTTGTTTAGGCAATGAAGTCCACAGTTTTGATCCAATTCTTTTGAAACATTTTAAGATTGTTTGGTTCATCAAGGATTGAATTCTTTTAAAAGTGAAGAAAATCTAGTGATCTGTTCAGGAAAAGCAGCCGTTTGATAACTTAGTATTGTTTACTTATCAAAGTCCACATTATTTGTCACATTTCTTTGAAATTTGCTTGGATTGTTTAATACAAGGTGTACTAAAATTTGGCTGAATTCAACAATTATTTTCCAGAAATTACATCGCAATTCATTTTTTTCACTGTTTCTTCAATTCACCATGCCTACTTATGCTGTCTTCGTGGGTTCAAGCCCAGTCGTAAATAAAACCCCCCTTTTCGTGTGTGTTTGTTTGTTTGTTTGTTTGTTTTTGTTTGTTTGTTTGTTTGCTTTTTTTTTCTTCTTTTTTTCTTTTTGCATCATACATAATGTATGCTAGCACAAAAGCAAAATCACAGCTAGTAGAGCGATTTTAGGCCCTGAAGGGCCTCTAATTTTAATTTTTTCCCCTATGTACTTCATTTTGTTCTAGTAAATGGGGGGAGGTTCAAAACCATTCCGTGTGCTATTTATTTAGCGATCCACTTAACTCAGTGCAAATATCTTTACCTGTGTAAAAATGAAATATTCTAGCCAATGCCGAACCAAAGTCAAATATTGCAATTTAAAAGTTTTTCACCAATGAAAATCTGACCATATTCAAAAACATGAATCCAAATTCAGACTGCATGTTCTGTGCAGTGTAATTTTGATATAGACTGTTAGAAGCATAAGGCTAAGATTTACAGTGGCCAAATATACAAAAACCAAAATATAAACCAAAAATATTATAGTTCAAGATAATCTTTTGCCGATGTATATCAACATGAGCAACAGAGTAGCGTAGATCTCAGGTTTCTCGTACTCAGCTTAAAACTACAGTCTAATGTGGATCTAAATTGTATACAACAATACAAAGGCACATCAACGATTAACCCTTTATCAGACGGCCCAGAGTTTTAATGGTCTTGAGGAATAAGACATGAAACATTGTAGGAAATGCAGGAAATACTGGTAAACCCCGTGATTGTTAGGCAAAGGGTTCAGCGAGAATTATAATAAACAAACGATTTACCTGCAAATATTAACAGCTCACATATCACAAAATACTGACTCATTTCACGCAGTGTAAGAGTTAGATAACGACCTTCTTGTGGTGTTGGAAGAGTGTAATTGTAGACATACACGTCGTCCGTATTCTTTGTAAGTGCTTGCCCATCTGACTCAGTGGTACCAAGTTTGATCTCCATATTTAGCAGTGTGTCTGAAACAGAATACAGATACAGAAAGAGCAGTCTATAGCAGCATATTATTGAATAATGTGTCATTCACACAATTAGAACTAAATAATGGCCTTCCGATGGTGGAGAAAGTGTAAAATTGTAGACGTACACGTTGACTGTGTTCATGGCAAATATTTGTCCTCATCAGTCATCTTTACCAAGTTATAACTTCACAGTGGCATTTAACAGAAAGCATTTAGATAAAGACATCTTCGGCTACAACAGTGAATAAGTATACACTTAGAGAAATATAAAACTCCTCGCTACAACCATAGGTACTTCTAGCAATGTTTCGTGTATTACAATATTTCTTTTACTGACTACTCCACAATATAAATAGTCAAGGAAACATTGCAATAAATGAATATTTGCTACAAACGCCGGTGGCAAAAAGATAGGTAAAGTTGGCTACTAGTAGTCAGCTACTAGTAGCCAGCTACTTGTTCAGGTAAAGTTAGCTACTAGTAGCCAGCTACTTGAGCTGGTAAAATTGGTTATTTGTAGCCAGTCGTTCACTTCTTTGTGTCCGATAGATTTGAAAGCTGGTTTTGCCACAGATAGGTAAAGTTAGCTACTGGTAGCCAGCTACTAGTAGCCAGCTACTTGTTCAGGTAAAGTTAGCTACTAGTAGCCAGCTACTAGTAGCCAGCTACTTGTTCAGGTAAAGTAAGCTTCTAGTAGCCAGCTACTAGTAGCCAGCTACTTGAGCTGGTAAAATTGGTTATTTGTAGCCAGCTACTGGTAGCCACCTTCTAGTAAGCAGTCATTTGTAAAGGAAATTCGTACATAGCGACCAATGTATAAGTAATTAAAATGGAGGTTTTTATTAGTTTCCTAAAGGTACAAGTAGCTGGCGAGCCAAATGTCGACGCCTTAAACGAAATGTTTTTCTTCCATCCAGAATACTATATAAAATGCATCAGAAAAATCAAAATGAAATAATTTCCTGTATTAAAGGGCCAAGCTACAAGATCTGTCAATAGGATTTTTTTTTTTTCACATTTGTTTTTTAATTAGGGATTCAAAATGTACAAGTAGCTGACAAGATTAAGACAGACATTTCAAAAGAGTTCAAAGAATCACATTCACTGTAATTCTGAGAAATAGAAAATATCATTTTCAGTTCATTTTTAATTATTCAAGTGGCTAGCTACTCGTAATGAAAATTGGGACATTTTTCAATTTCACTTAGAAAGGAATTCAAAGGTACAAGTAGCTGGCAAGTCTAAGAGCTGTTTTTGTAATTAAGTGCTTGTTTTGAATGAAGTAGACTATAAATGCGCCAGAAAACTCAAAATTGAAGCATTTCCAGTTATTAAAGGGGGCCAGCTACTTGATATGAAAACGGGACAATTTTGCACTTTTGCAAAATGATTTAAAATGTACAAGTAACTGACTAGATTTAGAGGGATTTTCAAAATATTTCAACGAATCATATTGAAGATACTTAGGAGAAATTAAATTTCAACGAATCATATTGAAGAAACTTAGGAGAAATTAAAGATATCAAAATCAATCCATTTTTATTTTTTAAAGGAGTCAGCTACTTGTCAGAAAAATGCGGATTTTTTCAATTATACTTAGTGTGAAATCAAAAGGTACAAGTAGCTAGCGAGCCTAAGAGTGAATTTTGAAATTGAATGCTCGTATTGGATAAAAGAGAGTATAAATGAACGAAAAAACTCGAAATTGAAGCATTTCCAGCTATTAAAGTGACCAGCTACTGATTTGAAAATGGGACAATTTTCCACTTTTGCGAAATAATGATTTAAAATGTTCAAGTAGCTAGCAAGATTTAGAAAGATTTTTCAAAATATTTCAATGAATCATATTAAGGATATTTAGGGGGAATTAAAGGTATCAAAATAAATCCGTTCTTATCATTTAAAGGGCCCAGCTACTCTTCATGAAAATGCGGATATTTTTCAATTTTACCTTAGAGTGAAATCAAAAGGTACAAGAAGCTGGCAAGCCTAAGGGCGAATTTTGAAATTAAATGCTTGTTTTGAATAACAGATACTATGAATGTATAAGAAAACTCAAAATTGAATCATTTCCGGTTATTGAAGGGGCCAGCTACTTGATTTGAAAACTGTACAACTTTGCTGTTTTTCAAAGTAATGATTTCAAATGAACAAGTAGCTAGCGAGATTAAATGAGATTTTTTCAAAAAAGTTCAACAAATCTTTTTGGGGACACTTAGGAGAAATTAAAAATATCAAAATCAATCCATTCTTATTCATTAAAGGAGTCAGCTACTCGTCATGAAAATGCAGTTATTTTTCAATTTTACTTAGAGTGAATTCGAAAGGCAAAGGTAGCTGGCGAGCCTTAGAGCGATTTTTGAAATTGAATGTTCGTATTGGATAAAAGAGAGTATAAATGAACGAAAAAACTCGAAATTGAAGCATTTCCAGCTATTAAAGTGACCAGCTACTGATTTGAAAATGAGACAACTTTCCACTTTTGCGAAATAATGATTCAAAATGTTCAAGTAGCTAGCAAGATTTAGAAATATTTTTCAAAATATTTCAATAAATCATATTGAAGATACGTAGGAAAAATCAAAGATATCAAAATCAATCCATTCTTATTCATTAAAGGGGCCAGCCACTCGTAATGAAAATGCGGATATTTTCAATTTTACTTAAGAGTGAAATCAAAAGGTACAAGAAGCTGGCGAGCCGAAAAGCGCCTTTTGACATTGAATGCTCGCTTTGAACAAAAGAGACTATAAATGCACGAGAAAACTCAAAATTGAATTATTTCCGATTATTAAAGGGGCGAGCTACTTGATATGATAATGGGAAAACTTTCCACTTTTGCGAAATAATGATATAAAATGTACAAGAAGCTGGCTAGATTTAGAGAAATTTTTCAAAACATTTCAAAGGATCATGCGGAGGATACGTAGGAGAAATTTAAGATCTCAAAATCAATCCATTCTTATTCATTAAAGGGGCCAGCTAGTCGTCATAAAAAAAATGCGGATATTTTTCAATTTTACTTCAGGTGAAATCAAAAGGTACAAGTAGCTCGAGAGCCTAAGAGCGAATTTTGAAATTAAACGCTTGTTTTAAATAACAGAGACTATAAAGGCATGAGAAAACTTAAAATTGAATCATTTCCGGTTATTTAAGGGGCCAGCTACTTGATCTGAAAATGGGACAACTTTGCACTTGTTCGAAATCATGATTTGAAAGGTACAAGTAGCTGACTAGATTTAAAGAGATATTTATAAATATTTCAACGAATCATATCGAGAATATTTAGGGGGGAATTAAAGATATCAAAATCAATCCATTCTTATTACTTATAGGGGCCAGCTACTAGTCATGAAAATGCGGATATTTTTTAAATTTACTTAGTGTGAAATCCAAAAGTACAAGTAGCTGGCGAGCCTAAGAGCGAATTTTGAAATTGAATGCTTGTTTTGAATAACAGGGGCTATGAATGTATAAGAAAACTCAAAATTGAATCATTTCCAAATTATTAAAGGGACCAGCTACTTGCTTTAACAACGGGACAATTTTGCTGTTTTCGAAATAATGATCTCAAATGTACAAGTAGCTAGCGAGAATAAAAGATATCTTTCAAAATATTTCAACGAATCATATTGAGGATATTTAGGGAAAATTAGAAATATAAAAATCAATCTATTCTTATCATTTAAAGGTCCCAGCTACTCGTCATGAAAATGCAGATTTTTTTCAATTTTACTTAGAGTGAAATCCAAAGGTACAAGTAGCTCGCGAGTGTAAGAGCAAATTTTGAAATTAAATGCTTGATTTAAATAACAGAGACTATAAATGCATGAGAAAACTCAAAATTGAATCATTTCCGGTTATTAAAGGGACAAGCTACTTGATCTGAAAATTGGACAACTGTGCCCTTGTTCGAAATCATGATTTAAAATGTACAAGTAGCTGACTAGATTTAGAGAGATATTTAAAAATATTTCAAAGAATCATATTGAGAATATTTAGGGGGAATTAAAGATATCAAAATCAATTCATTCACGGTTACCAGCATTTTCTCCTTTTTTTCCACTATGTTTTCAAAAGGCTCCTTTCCCAGGGTCGTGAAATGTCGGCATTGTGTGGTAAAAGGTTAAGAGAGATGTTTCAAAAGCTTTTAGCGAATGATGGGCAATGACAAAATCGTAGACGGGAGATAATAATGCTGTTTTTTTTTTTTTAAACTTCGTTCATTTACCAAATATTGGCACCTCAACCGATTGCGTTTTTGCTATTCCACCTCAAACACAACTACCCTTGAAAAATCACAGTAAAAAAGGGCCCTTCCTGGTGTAGACCATGTACATTTACGTGGGCACGGACATAAAATAGTTCCCCATGAAATAACAAACTTGCACTCAGTTTCCACAGGAATCATCAAATTAACAACAGAAACACATTTTAGATATGTCCTTTCATTTTCTCTGATGAAACAATGCAGCAGAAGTGCTTGCTGTCATATTTTCAAATTGGACTACTTTTGACTAACCCTACGACCCTGAAGGAGTTCGAGGTGGTGTAACTCCAGAAAGCAATTGGTTAAACAAAGAAGGGTTCCAAATGAGGAGAGACCATGAACGACAACTTCCGGCAAATTCTGATTGTATCGAACAGACTAGCTTTCAAAACGAAAGTTTTGCACACCCACAATAGTTAAAGCCGTTGTCGATTTATCATTCGACTCCCATATGAAAGATTGGCAATTTATATAAAAAAATCGCTAATTGGCCCGCTTACTACCTGTACCTTTTGATTTCACTTTAAGTAAAATTGAAAGACATCCGCATTTTCATGACGAGTAGCTGCCCCCTTTTATAAATAAAAATGGATTGATTTTGATATCTTTAATTTTCTCTTAAGTATCTACAATATGATTTGTTAAATATTTTGAAAAATCTCTCTAAATCTAGCCAGTTTCTGTTACATTTTAAATCATCATTTCGCAAAAGTGCAAAATTGTCCTGTTTTCATATCAAGTAGCTGCCCCTTTAATAACCGGAAATGCTTCATTTTTTTCTATTTTTCTGACGCATTTATAGTCTTCTCTATTTAAAACAAGCATTTAATTACAAAAACAGCTCTTAGGTTCGCCAGCTACTTGTACCTTTTGATTTCACTCTAAGTAAAATTGAAAGATATTCGCATTTTCATGACAAGTAGCTGGAACACTTCACGAATAACAATGGATTGGTTTTAATATCATTAATTTCTCCTAAGTATCCTCAAGATGATTCGTTAAATTATTTTAAAATATATCTCTCTAAATTTAGCCAGCTAATTGAACCTTTTCAATCATTATATAATCTTCAATATGATTCGTTGAATTATTTTGAAAAATTTCTCTAAATCTAGCCAGTTACTTTTACATTTTAAATCATCATTTTGCAAAAGTGCAAAATTGTCCCGTTTTCATATGAAGTAGCTGGCCCCTTTAATAACTGGAAATGCTTCAATTTTGAGTTTTCTGGCGCATTTATAGTCTACTTCATTCAAAACAAGCACTTAATTACAAAAACAGCTCTTAGACTTGCCAGCTACTTGTACCTTTGAATTCCTTTCTAAGTGAAATTGAAAAATGTCCCAATTTTCATGACGAGTAGCTGGCCCCTTTAATAGTTAAAAATGAACTGAAAATGATATTTTCAACTTCTCTGAATTACAGTGAATGTGATTCTTTGAACTATTTTGAAATGTCTGTCTTAATCTTGTCAGCTACTTGTACATTTTGAATCCCTAATTAAAACAAATGTGAAAAAAATTCCTATTGACAGATCTTGTAGCTTGGCCCTTTAATACAGGAAATTATTTCATTTTGATTTTTCTGATGCATTTTATATAGTATTCTGGATGGAAGAAAAACATTTCGTTTTAGGCGTCGACATTTGGTTCGCCAGCTACTTGTACCTTTAGGAAACTAATAAAAACCTCCATTTTAATTACTTATACATTGGTCGCTGGGTACGAATTGCCAGATTTTCCTTTACAAGCGACTGCTTACTAGAAGCTGGCTACCAGTAGCTGGCTACAAAAAAAAAAAAAAAAAAAAAAAAAAAAAAAAATTACCAGCTCAAGTAGCTGGCTACTAGTAGCTGGCTACTAGAAGCTTACTTTACCTGAACAAGTAGCTGGCTACTAGTATCTGCCTACTAGTAACTAACTTTACCTATCTGTGGCAAAACCAGCTTTCAAATCTATCGGACACAAAGGAATCAACGACTGTACTAAGGAGGCGTTTCGATATATTTGCTGCATATTATTATCATTTTTTTTTTTTTTTTTTTAATCACTGACAAATATTACAAACTTATTTTCTCTGCAAATGTAAAGAAACTGGACGGATACGTTCGGTAAAAACGTGCAAAATTGGGCGATCGAGTAATGGCCTGATGACTTTGTAATCGTCCCTTCTATTTTCAAGAGATGACATTTTGGAGTCATCGTCCTTATTTGAATATCAACCGCCGTTATTGATGGGTGTGTTCTGTCAAAAACTACAGAACTAAATTCACACCAATCTGGGGAGAGGTGTTAAGGGGTCTACAAAGGGGTAGTGGTGCTAAGATTGTATCTGTATAAACTAGTATGTATATACAGATGACTTGGCATTCATATAATTTTGCTAAATTATACAATTTATTTATTAATTAAGTAACAAGAAAAATAATTCGCATGAGCTATAACTACGTTTTTCATATAATTTTCAAACCTAACTTTTCTATTTTTGATTTTGTTGAACTCTTTACCACACGACATAAACGGGTAGGCTTGTCCAAATTGAAAGTATTTACAAATAGCAATTTGAACATGGTTCAATTGACGGAATTTGTCTTTGATAGGATAGAAAACATTGTGCAAAAAGAAGAAAATGTTGGTAACAAGCATGTTCTCCTTTTCCAACTATATTATCAAAAACTTTCTTCCTCGGGGTTGTTAAAACTCAGGATTATGTGGTGAAAGATATAAAAATGTAGAACAAATAATCAATGATCATATAGGCAATAACCTCCTTTTTCACAATATTTGCTTTTCAAAGTATTATGTTTCAAAAGAAATTTGTATCATTAAATCTCTAGTGCTCATGAGTCATTTGTCTTTCGTTTTTATTGGTGCCTTGCAAGCTATCGCTCGCCTTAAGTCTCTGATGAATTTCAATCTAATATCTAGCCCTCTATTCTTGTGTAGTTACGTAAAGGAAAGGACAACTGTCATCCTGCTAGATAAAATTTGAAAACGAAAGCCACAGAACATCAGTATAACCCTACTAGACAACCAAATTTTAATCTCGTCCCTATTGAAAACATTTGCAGGCGCAAAAATATGGTTCAAATGACGGATTTTGTTTCTGAAAAAGATGAAAAGTTATTTTAAATGCAGGAAATGCTGGGTACGAATTTTTCCCCCTTTTTCTACATTTTTTTTTTTTTTTTTTTTTTTTTGCGGGGGGGGGGGGTCGATATTTGTCTTCCAAAGAGCAATGAAAACCAGTGCTTATCTGGCAAAGGATTAAAGAGAATAGTAGACTATCAAAGCCTTTCATGGCATTGCAATAAATCGGTTAAATTTGCAGGATTAAGATCAAATTGCACAGAAGTTTTATACTGTTCCTGCATTAAACTGTCCTTATTTTTAGTGTTAAAATCATACATGGGGTATCCTTATCTGCATTGAACATGCAGCCTGATTTTATAGATTTCTGTCCTTCCGGAAAAAAATTCCAGTCATTCTCTTTGTCCCGAATTTTTTTTTCCCCGAGTTTTTTTTTTTTTTTTTTTTTTTCTTCTTCTTTTTTTTTTTTTTTTTTTTTAAATAAATTGCCTAAAGAGCGGAAGGTATGGACTAAGATGCTTGTAGGATGATGGTTGTCTTTACTCTTTATAACGGCTACTTATAGTCTCGAATGGAAAAACAAAGGTTAACAACGCTCAAATGTGATAATAATTTCGGTCATTTTTGTTTATACCACCATTCCACTTGGCAGCGATTCCGCCACGCTTCTAAATTTTAGTCAAAATGCCGTGAATCGTAGGAGAAACGATAATAGCTCTATAGAAATGCATTGGTCGTAGTAAAAGCGTATAGGAAGCTTCATGATAGCCACTTCAGACCTCCATTCCATGAAGCAGCGATTCCGCAGTGCTTCGAAATTTTAGTTAAAACGCCATGAATAGTAGGAAGAACGGCAACAGCGCACTAGAAACGCCTTGATTGTAGTATAAGTGTATCGAGAGTTTCATGATCGCCACCTCACGTCGCATGTTTTGAATTTGCTGAAAATTTACGTACAGGGATCGTGGTAGATTCAAAGCGTTATAAAAGAGTAGTAAAACCGTAGCAAAAAAAGAATCGTGAACGTAGCAGTGTCGTAGTCGCAACACGAGTAACGTAGCGCAAGTGCAGCACATCGTAACAGAAAGCAACACCCAACAATACAATCTACTGTTCATAGTCTCCAGCTGGAGCACAGCTACTGCAACAACTGGATTCATTTTCTTCGAAAGCCCATGGTCAGTTAAATCTCCGATTCTATATAGAAACGTTCCAAAGCGCAACAGAAGCGCAGCTCCTTCGCATAGGTTTTAGCAAGATGGCAACAGCAACGTGGTAAACCTGAAATCCCCTGCCGTATTGGGAGCACCGTAGAAGCGCCACAACAGCATGGCAGGAACGTTACCAGCGCACCGAGATCGTAATTGAAGCGTTCTATAAGTGTACTAAAAACGTTTATGTTCCAAAATGTTGCACATGTATGCGCTTTTTCGGCGTTTCGGAAGATTTTCGAGAAGCGCCATGTTCGCCATGAGAGCAGTGGAATCGCTGCTCAGTTTTACCCACTCTAGGTCAGACATGATAGTAAGAATGGTGTCTTCTTTGGATGTAGGACAAATTGGTCAGATAATATTATGGCTGATAATCCTAACCACGTTGGACAGAGATAGCTGTCCATTGTCAAAAATGTTATTGGAGCAATAAACATTTTTTGAGGGGCACTTTGTTATGAATTTTTGAGCAAATAAAATAAATAAAATAAAATAAAAAAGCTTAGTGGGAATAAGAGAAATTCTTCATGACGAGGATTTCTGGTTTTTCAACGATATTTTCAAAATTATCATTTAAATGTTGCCCCAAGCCTGTATTTGTTTCTAAAATGAATTGAAATGTGAAAAAAAAAAAAAAAAAGAGAAGAATAAAAAAATCTGAGTTTACGGGTTAGAATATGATATAAATGTACATGACTAATTTTCAACGAAAATTGAAGGGAAATGAATTTAAGACTTCGCTAACAGATTTATCGGCCTGCACAGGCTTTTCTGCATTCTTCTCTTTCTAAGATTAACAATATTGGTTTTTACCTTAAACCGAAGCTAAAATCTGTCCCCTTGCAGGTTTAGATTTCAAGTTCAATGCGGATAATTAAATTTTCGGCTGAGCTAAACCATCAAAAAAAGTTTGTGTAATAGAAGCGCGTGAAACTCGTGTTTAAAGTAGAGGTTATCTTTAAATCGGTATTTTGCAACCAACCCAAAGTGCTCTGAACATTGTCTGAGATGCTATATGTTAATTGGTACAGAAAAAAATGATGTTTTAAAAAAAGTATAAATCAAAAAATGCTTTATTTACTCGGCAGATTTTTCATTGGTTAAAAGTCAATCCGACACTGGTGTACTCTATATTGTACACCTATTAAAACATGAAGGAGGCTATATTTGACGATGCCACGCGGTAGTCCATTGAGGAAATTCTACTGAAAACACTTTTTTTTTTTTTTTTTTTTGTTACTTTTGACTTTCTTTCTAATGATAAATTGTCCGCTATCGTTTTCATAAATTCAGTGACAGATCTATTATTTGTTTTTACTTTTGAGAGCTTCTGAAAATCCGACTAGCTCCCATGTAGCTGTAAATTACAGGGTAATAGCTGTCATCCCCAAATCTTACACACCGGCTCATTTGTTTGGACCAGGTCTATTTTTTTTTTCAGAACAACTCGTCTTAACAATAGGATGCACGAGCGCAGGTCTATCTATGCACGTGCACAAGTCTTTTTGTAAATAGAAAACCTGCTCATTTGCGGAAAAACCAAATAATGCTCGAGAAAGACCTGTCCACTTACATTGACTGACATTGAGGACATGCCGATAGGGTCGTGAAGGACATTGGTACTCTTGCGACCCAGGTAATGCCCAAGAATTTGATAATCAAAACGAAAAGTCTTCCAAATATGTTTGGGTCCCTATATAGTAAGAAACGGAACCGAAATGAAACGCAACAAAACGAAACGGGACGAAACGCAACGAAACGAAACGAAACGGAACCGAAACGAAATTAAACAAAACGAAATAGTACGAAACGAAACGGAATGGTATTTTTGGTACAAAATCAAGCAGAAGGAAAACCTATACTTGTTTTTTCTTTTGAATTACCTTACTTTTGATTGCTGTAAGTGTAACAAAGTAAGAATTAAAATTTGATGGCGGCTGTGCGCACGATGATCGTGCTACTATTGTGAGTCTTGATAACTGTAATGAAGACATTTTATTTTATTGCTCTTTTGAATGAACTTCTGTTGTTTACTTTGTTATGACATGAATCACCAATAAAATGCTCTTCATATTTTTGGCAGCCACATGTGCCGCTAATATGCCGCAGCCTGGTTGATACGTTTACTTTAGTTATGTCATAAATCACCAATAAAATGCTCTTCATATTTTTAGCAGCCACCTGTACCACTAATACGCCGCAGCCAAAAAAAAAGCATTGTTCGTTATCAATTCTCCCAAAAGACGTTGCCACGCACTATTCGGAATCATTCTGATATCCTATATTTAGACATCACGTGAATGATAATGATGACGTATTTACATGGACGATGTGCTCCCTCTCCATAAAAGCTGCTGCGAAACCTCGGTAAGATTTTAATTTTCGTAAAATTACTGCGCTCCTCGTATTTTGATTGGTAAACCGGAGTTGTACTATCTTCATTTCGATCAGGAAAATATAGATATACATCTTATTTCCTCTTGTCAGAGCTGTCCCGACATCGCATCTCGGCCGATAACAATTTCGGCCCATTACTATTTCGACAAATAACAAATTCGGCGCATACAAATTCGAATGTGTACACCGAGTTGTAATATGAGCCATGGAAAACTAGTTAAACAAATTGTGGATGTTTTATAGGAAGATCAGACTTTAAATTATGTGCGATTGGATCTTGATCTTCATAGGTAGTGAAAGAGTCTAGAATTTCTGTCAAATAATTGCTGACGAATGTTGACTTGAGTTTAGCATCAGGTGGTGGACGTTTTATATCAAATGTCAGACTTCCTACTTGGTGCAATCTGATCTTGACCTACACTGTCAAGACAGGATATTTAAGTCTCACCTTTCAAGAGTTTGGTAAAATACATTGATTATAGATATCTTTACAGTCAGTTTTTGAAGACAAATTTGATGTTATTTCATCAATCAAGTTATCGCATACAGATGAACCATAACTTCCAAAATTATAGAAAGGTATTCAGAAGCTCACAGATATTTCAAATTGTTGGAGTTCAAGACAGTTGAAGACCATCAGCATTAGTAGACTGTACTCTAGTCATCTAACACATCGTGATTAAGAATACTATTTTTCATGTCTTTTTACTGATCACTTTTCTTTCTAATCTAACAACAGTGTATCTTTTTAGGGAGACAGAGAGACCAAGATGTTTGTTAACTGATTATTAGATACTACAGTCTGGTGTTATATCTCGTCTGAAAGGATTTTTTTCAGATTTTATCAACATCCATGTCAACAGGTATTTCAATGATATTTATGTCTGGATCTAATATACATTAATGTTAGAACTTGGAAGTCTTTTGTATTTTGAGCTCAAATACTTGATCAGAGACAGGTTCAGCTTTTTACATCCATACCACAGACTGCATGTGCATTAACTGAACTTTGGAAAGAAGCAATTGTTTGTAATAAGCTACCTCTCCTTTCTCACAGCCATTGCACCTATCCATGCTTTTCTAGAGTTTGTGTTACCTGTACTTTGCACAATATTCCACTGGCAGCTTTCCCATGTAACCATTTTGTCAAAACAATGATCAGAAGTGAGAAAGGAATGAATACTGTTGCATTGACTATCATCGATCCTGGGAAAGAAATTGAGCCAGCTTGGGATTTGAACGAGCAATTCCCTGTTCTGAAATCCTGTATGCTACTGGCTATACCATTTTGGCATCAGTATTTGGTAAAAGTAATGTATTCTTGAGATAGAAAAAGGCATGTCATAGGGCTAGAATAAATTGAAGTCCAACTTGTAGTAAGCAACCACAAAAGATACACTCAAAAGGTGCTTTGTAATCAGCTAACACCGAAGAGACACTCAAAAGGTGCTTGCTTATGAAAGGTGTTTGCTTACTACAAGTACCTTTCAACACATTTGCTCGCCCACCCCCCCCTCCTCTGGACACAATAATGCTTTCTGAACCCTTTTCCTGCTGATATTTTGTTTTTTTGTTTTTTTTTACATTAAAAAAGAAGGCTTTTGAAAACAGTGGAGAGAGGTAAAAACAACCATTTTCTATTTCCAAAAGTGATTTTACCTTATTAAAGAAGTTCCATCATTTGAGCCACGTTCAACTTTTTGTCTACAAATGCTTTCAATATGGATGAGTTATAAATTGTGTCGTCTGGAAAAGAATGAATATTGAGGTAGCCACCAGCGCAGTGTTTACAGTATAAAGAAATGAGCATATTTTGTAAAATAGTTCTAGGGATACAATTTGAGACTCGCATTTAAATAGCCCTTTTTCTGAAATTTTCCAGATTAAAATTACATGTTTTCTTCAATCTCATTATAGCTGTTTGATTGAATGGTACAAATGTGACTTTCAACATTATATCAGTCATTTCACTGGGACAGCTTGTTCATGTATATCCTGTCTTTCACCAGTACTAGGCTATGGCTCTGAAGTGTCTTGCCCAAGGACAGTCCCATGGAAAACCCAGTGCTTCCATTGAGGCTCAAAGCAGGGGCATCCAAGTATTATTCCTACACTTAACTACTGAACCAGGCAGACCCAATTTAAACTTGTATTTCAGACTGAAAATATGAATGCAGTCTCAATGGCTGTATAAGATACAAGCAAATAATTGTTAAATGGCCTTTCTAGGATTTCGTGTAAACTCTCCTGAGAAAGTCTGTAGTATATATATATATATAAAAAAGCACGACACCAGACATCTCCCCATCATAAAGTATAGAAGAATTTTCAAGGTGTCTGTAGCCATGTAATTTGCATAAACCTTTTATGCATTTTGTGGTCATACATTTTTTGTCAGAAACCTAACTTGTAAAGATATATGAGCCATGCTCTGGCAAAAATGGGCTTAATGCATCTCAGTGATGCATTATACAAACCACGTAATTATGGATTCATGAAACGGATTTTGTATAACAGTGGACTGGAATCGATGGTAAAATGGTCTTTGACATGCAGAAAAGTAATCAATTGCATAAAGTATCATCCCATGTCAGCCTGCAAAGACTGCACAGGCTGACATGGGTTGATAGTTTTTGCAGATGCATAAAACCCCCATTTGACAGAGCATGGCTCATATATTGCATTATCTAGGAAGAAACTTATAATCTTGTCATTTCAGTGTCTCATTCTGCACAGAACTGAGCCAGTAAAGCCAAGGACACGATTGAATGGAATTTTATGGCCAGTCAACAGTGGAGGTCATATTGGGCACAAAGTTGAGAAAAGATGCTGTGATAACAAAATTAGAATAAAAAGAGACTCAGTTTAAAAAAAAAAAAAAAAAAAAAAAAAAAAAAAAAAAAAAAAACAGAGACTTTTTAATTAAATTGTTATTTATTTAAAACAGTGTAGATGTTTTAAATGATAACGATTTTAAAGGTAAACAGTATCAATGTAGTATATTGAACAAAGAATCATATTTTTTAACTCTTTACCATGAGACAAAAATGTAGACTTGTCAAAATTTAAAGCATTTGCAGTGGATTATTAAACAAGGATCAAATGTCGGAATTTGTTTTTGATAGAATAATCTGTTCTGAGACATGCATTCTTTATTAGTTTTTTTTTTTTTTTTTTTATTTGGTGTTTTTAATGAGTTACTAGAATATCACACTGCCCATTGCACTAATCCCAGCTGTCAGAGTTTGTTTAATCAGTGTTTCATACACATTTTTTTTTAAGCCCAATAAATTAAAACCATGTTTTGGGAAGGCAGAAAAAAAAGAATTTCGTTGTGGTGACTATCATCAATCAGCAGAAAGAATTCGTGTGTTTTATTGGCATACTTTATGGTATTCAACAGCTTAAATCAGTTTGAAAAAGCATGAAGGACTTGAGTATAGTGGGGAGGGGGGGGGGACTGGTTTGATCCCCAGCTCGGCCAATTTCTGTCCGAGGATTGATGATAGTCATCGCGACAGGATTCATTTCTCTCTCACTGCTGACCATTGTTCAACGATGAGCAGCCAGTGGCTTGAAAAGAATATTGTATGGAGTACTGGTAAAAGGAACTCCAGGAAAGTATGGATAGGTGCATTGGCCACAGCAATATGATTTATTGGTTAATTAAATGGTGTTTTACGCTGCTTTCAATATTATTTCAGTCATATCACGGCGACAGCTCACATAATCATATATTTTCTGGGTTATACCAGTACTAGGCTAGGGCTCTGAAGTGTCATGCCCAAAGACACTCTCACAAAAAACAAAAAGACTGAAAAATGTTGAAAACGGTGTTAAAATACCATACAATTCAATCCTTAAGAACAGGTCTTGTCACTCCAGCTGTTAACCCTTACCATATTGAAACAATACCAACATTTAACTCTATATTATTGCATAAAATGTGCCTTTCCAGGCCGTTATAAGCATGTATTAACGGGTAAAAACCGGGCGTTAACGGGAGAAAACGTGTATTAATCAGTAACTTCATGCACCGTTAACGCCCGGCTTTGTACTACCAATATCCTCGATCCGGGCCTACCTTGTAAACAACGTTTGTCCTTGTCAGAACTCCGCTAGACTCCGACCAACAAACCGTAGGAACTTGTACCATATTAGATCCTCTTTATGGCTTGTCTTTGATGATATTAGTACACCACAAACAAAATTTTGCACAGAATCTCTGTCGAATCGAGATCTGAACAAAAAATCACTCGTGAAATGCACTCTACACCAGCTACATCCCACCCACTTTTTAGCGTGATCGGCAATTCTTTCGCTTGATAGATCTATCCCTTGGACATCTTTCGGTTACAGAAATTGATATCCACCATTTATCCTAGTTAAAATCGATCCAGACCTGTGCAAGTTTATCCCACAAAAGTCCACTTTGTATTAAAAATCATTCGAAGTGAATTTACACCGAGAAAATAAAAACTGATATGTAGGACTAACTTGTTTAAATAGAAAGCATTTGCAGAATACCATTTCAATGTGGCTCAAATGGAGCTATTTTTAATAGATACGGTAGAAAACATAGTGGGAAAAGGAGATAATGCTTGTTACCAGTATGTCCTCCTTTTCCCACAATGTCTTCAAAGGGCTTCTTTCCAGGGACGTTAAAAGCCTGCATTGTGCAGTAAAAGGTTAACAACCCTTGGAGAGAGGGCTTATGAAGAAACTTAATGAAAAAAGGAAATAATGATGATAACCAGCATTTTCTCTTAGTTATCTTAAAATGCTTCCAATTTGAACAAGTCTCAAATAGTGTTGTCTGGTAAAGAGTTAATTACATACAGGTGATGGCTGTGAAAAACATTAAAGGAGAAAAAGCAATTGCATAACATCAGGAATTATCATAATTTTTCCATACATTTGGAAAAATAGAGTCTATTTCTTTCCATGAACTATTTTTCCCGTTTATAAAGGGGTTTTGTAGGTTTAACCCTTTGCCAAATGTTCTCGAGTTGTCACGACCCTAGAGAAGTTGACTTGCGAAAACATTGTGGAAAACAAAGCAAATGCTGGTTACCAGCATTTTTTTCCTTTTTCCATAATGTTTTCAACACTTTCAAAAACAAATTTCAATACTTGAATACAATACATATATTTCTTTTTCATCTGTAAATACTTTCAAGTCTAAAATTTTGTTGTTTGTAAAGAGTTAAAAACCATGCACAGAAATGGGTTAACCATTTACCAGATGACAGATTTTGGACTAGTCAAAATTGAAAGTGTTTGTAGACAACAGATTCATTGTGGTGGAAAGAGTTAGATTTGTCTTTGAAATGGTAGAAAATATTCAGGATAGAGAAAAAAATGCTGGTTACCAAACATTTCCTACTCCTCCCACAAAGCTTTTAAAGCTTCCTTCCTCATGTTCATTAAAACACAGGATTGTTTGCTACAGGGCTATTGTATACATAATTCAAAAGCTTGAAAATGTGCAGATACTGAAAACAACTGCAGTTTGCTCAAACATGCTTTTTATCGGTCTTAAACTTTTTGTAAGATATGTTTTTGTTGCTAAATTCATGAACTTTAAACTGGGTGTAGAGTTTAGTATACTTGAATAATTATCGTTTTTGTAACACACATCAATTGTCACAAAAATGTCCCACTTGATGACCATATCTTGTCAGTATCCTTAAGTCAGTGTTCAGCCTTGCTGTCTGCGGTTTTTTAACTTTCAATCATAGAGCACCTAAGGTATTAAGAGAAACAGAAACAAGTAAATATATTTAATTGATATGTGGTGCAATACTGTAACTCAATTTTCAACAGTATTTCAACTGTATAGGAGTAGCAGTACACTTACTTATGTTTACTGGGTCAGTTACTGATATTACTGGCAAAAGAGCTAGTGGAGGTTACTTTTTGAAGGAAACTACCTCTCTAGCTCCAGCTAGAGTTGAATATTTGGAACAAATGTTTAACAAATCATATCAACCAAAAGGCCGTGGTGGACTTGCAAGCACCTTCACATCCTCGGTTATTTCAATTTACTGCCAATATTTGTTAAGTGTCATTGCAACAGGAATCAACCCTCTATAACTCCTGAACATAATTTGGATTTTGCTCATGGGGGAAAACAGCCAGTGAATTTTAGAGACTTGTGCTTAGGATTACTAGTAAACGAAACGGAGGTAAACGACACATTATTATTTTAACCCTTTTTAAAACAATATAAGTTCCAACAACCCTGAAGAAGACAGTCTTTGCAAACATTGTGGGATAAAGAGAAAATGTTGATACAATACAGCCTATGGTAAAAGGAGAAATTGTTGTTTTCTACCCTTTTAAAGAGACGTTTATTATGTTGAGTTACTTGTATTTTTTTAATCTGCGAAAAGTTTCAAGTGAGACAAGAGTAAATTTTTGTTTTCTAGTAAATATTTGGTTTTTGTTGTTGGAGCATTTTGCACCACTTGAAACATTACTGTATTTCAAATTTTCATTCATGTCCATGTGACAACTCACTAATGTCTTTTCTGTATTTCATTTGCACAAAGCTGGGGCTCTGCAATGTCTTGCCCAAGGATATTCCTTTACGACTACCAAATCTACAGAAGTTAAAGTTGATTTATATGCTAACATTTCATTGTCTGCTGTACAGAGGCATGACAGCTCCATGCATGTATAGAAATACAATGAAACAAGTTTTGTCAAAGTAAAGCAAAAGCATCTACCAGATTTTTACTTTCCAAGCAGGATTAAAAGTTACCAAAGTGCACAGACCTTTACCAGATGGTAAAATTTTGGAATTGTTCAAATTGAAAATATTTGCAGATGAAAAATTAGACACAGCTCAAACTAGAGCTATCATTAAACGTGATCATACCCCCCACCAGCTCCTTGTCACAAAACAGCTCTTTGTCACAGAATGCAGTATAGTTTAGTACAAAAGTAAGAGTTGAAAAAAAATGAAACTTTCGACAAAGGCTTTGCACTCATTAAAAGGTTAGATTAATTTGTCAGCGTTAAAAGACAGAGACCAAAGGTATATAATAAATCTTTAGCAATATACATAGGCAGTAATTTAAACTATTGGAGTAATATAGAGGTAACATTACTATTAATGTTTACAGAACATGTTTCTCCATGGAATTGCAGCTGTAATCAAACTGTGGTCACTGTAGTAACTCAGGGTGTGAGTGTTGTTTTTCACACAAATTAAACACGGATTTCACATTCACATAGTTTGGTACATTAAAAATTGTAGGAGTATTACACTGGACAAATTATGAATTAAAGCGATATAATTTTTTTTTTTTTTTTTTTTCATTTCTTTTCCACAGAATACATACATAGTGCACACTGCAATACAACATTCAAAAACATTGGTATATTATTATTATTTTTTTTTTAAATACAGTTCATTTGAAAACGATGTGTTGTATCAGTATACAATATTTATATACATTGCTATTTTTTCTAACTTAAAAAGAAGAGAAAAGGAAAAAAAAATAAATAAAAAATAAAAAAAAAAAAAGAAAAATAGGGAGACAGAGAGAGAGAGAGAGAGAGAGAGAGAGAGAGAGAGAGAGATCCTGAACTGTGACTAAGTGTTTTTTTCACTTTATGTTATGTTTACTTTAAGGCAAAGAAAAATCCTAAATTACAAAAAGTTTGCCCATTTGTTATTAAATTGGCTTAATTGATCTTTTGATAATGCTACGGCCTGTTCTATTTTTAGATGTTTGTAAAAGTAATTGATAAACATATGAGAGTTTGGTACCTGGTTTGTTATTTTCATTTTAAATATGAAATATTTAGCAAGTATAATTATATAGTTTAAGACAACATGATTTACTGCAGTACCTGCAATTCCAAGAATTTTATCTTTTAATTGAAATTTCACCTTTATTTGTTTACTTAAGAAAGTTAGTAACACTATTCCAAATCGTTTGAGCATGCATACACTCCCAGAGTAAATGTTCTATAGTTTCCACATTACTTACACAAAAATTACATAAATTAGAAAGTTCAGTCTTTTGTCTGAAGAGCAGTTTGTTTGTTGGAAGGATTCTTGTCAAAAGTTTGTATTGGAAACATCTTAAAGTTGTATCTACCGTTATTTCATAAGGTATTGTGTATGCACTCTTCCAGTTAACTTTCTGACCAAATAGTTTTTCCCACTTTTCTTCGGATTTTGTTGATGAATTATTTCTTTTTAATTGGATTTTATATAATAATTTGTTTGCTTTTTTTATACCCCTAATTTTATTAAGCAATTGCTTATTTTCTACGTTTACTGGTAGTTGTTGTTTTATTTCATTTTTCATTCTAATGGGTATGCTTCCAATCAAGTTGTAATATTTCAAAAAGTCTTCCGGTTTAATGTCATAAAGGTTTTTGAATGTTTCAAAGTCATAAAAGGTTTTCTTTCGAAAATCAAACAATTGTTCTAAAAATTATATTCCTCTAACATACCATTTGTTGTTAAAGAATGTTTCGCCATTACATTTTATATTTGTATTATTCCAAATTATTTCTTTCTTAACGTTATTGTTGGCTATATTGTTTTTAATTTTATTCCATGCTTTTAACACATCTGTTAGAAAAACATGGTTGGAGCATATCTTTTTACTATCCGTTTCCTTTAGATTACATTCAAAAATCAAATTATCTCCAAAATGTCTTAGGAATTTAGAGAAGAATATTTTCCATTGTCCTGTGTTATTTTCATCAAAATATCTTTTAAGCCAATTTGCTTTCAGTGATTTAACTAGTGCAAAAAGCGATATAATTTAGCAAAAATTGCAAAGTTCAAGGGAAGCTAATTCTGCAAACACATCGCAGCAGAGTCATGAAAATTGCACTTGCACAACTTCATATATATATAGGAACATTGTGTGTAAATTTGAGTTCAGTACCTGAAAAATTGTAGAAGTATTTTAGCGAACAAATATGTGTCTATGGACAGATGGACAAATTATACTAAAAACAGAATTCACAGTAAGAAACACATTATTAATTAGTTTTATACATTAAAAATTGAAGGCGTATTACACTGGAAAAATTTTGAATTAAAGCGATACAATTTAGCGAAAATTGCAAAGTTCAAGGGGAATAATTCTGCAACGCATCGCAGCAGGGTCATGAAAATTGCACATGCACAACTTCTTATATATAGGATTACTGTGTATAAATTTCAGTTCAGTACCTGAAAAACTGTAGGAGTATTTCGCCGGACAAATTTGTGTCTACGGACAGACGGACGGACGGACAGATTGAAAGACAGCCATGGCGATTCCAGTATACCCCCCTTCACTTCGTTGTGGGGGGTATAATGATAAAATTTATTTCAGAAAGAGTAGTTAACATTTTGAAAATAGGAAAAAGTACTGGTTACCAGCAATTCTTCCATTTCCCAAAATGTCTTAAAAGCATTTTCATTTTTAAAATGATTAAATAGCGCTTTACATGAAAACCTTGATGTTATGGTTAAGGGTTCAGGGCAAGCAACAGCTTCTAACATTGATGTATTTTAATTTTTGTCTACAAATTCTTATTGTGATATACATGTATTTAAAATAATAAACTAATATTTACACCATATTGCCTTCCTTCTTGCATGAAACATAACTGTCTTTGTATGAGCTGTGATCATACCGTAACAAGCACACTGGAGGCCAAATATTCCCATGCTACATATTCTTCAACAACACCACAGAATATGTCTTTGGAAATCTGATTGTTCTGCTGTATGCCTGAAAAAAAAAAAAAAAAAGAAAAATACATATTCTCTATTTCAATTCATCTTAATATGAAACTGTGGGGAAAAAAACCGAATTATTAAAATGGGTATAGTTTAACTCTAACTTCATTCCATTTGACGACAGAATAACCTCCAGCATTTATCCAGCATGTGATTGCTTTAGACCTGACCTGTCTCACTTGCTGCAAGAATTCATAAAAGCCATAGCAAAAAGATGCATTTGTCTCACACCATAAACACTGCTCGATTTTGGTTAAGTACACAAAGCAGGTCTTAAAATGCATCTAAATTTAAATAATACCATTCAGAAGTATGGACGTTATGGAAGGTGACAGTCTGTTACTTTGCAACCAGTGCAAGTGTTAGTTAATGACAGAAAATGGAGTTTTAAAAGTAGGTCAAAAGTTGCCATGTCGCTCTGTCTTTTGTTTTCTTTTACCTGATTTCAAAATTCTTTTTTTTTTTTTTTTTTTGCCATCAAAGTACATTTGCATTGACCATACAACAACAGATTGTCATCTTCCCAATAATTGCCATACTTTTAAATGGTATGATTTAAATTCAAATGCATTTTAACACTGGCTTTGTTTAATTTTGGCAGCTGCTAGGCCTTTAAACTACAGAATGTACAATCGTGGGTACAGACTATACACCAAACAAATGAATATTGGTTTTAGCCTTTCAATTTCCTTCAATCAATCATTTTGTTTACACATATAACACATGTACATGTATATTAGTTCTAGAACAGTGTAATGCAGTATCTTTCACTCAAATAAACGGCCCTTTTGCAAACGAAGCCCAGCTTGATTGACTGAGTGATGCATTTATGTATCTATCAACATTTTATCGGTTATACCAGTTTGACAGATTATTTATTCATAATTTCTGAAGTTTTTACTTTTACCAATATCTGAAGTAACGTGCACATGGGCATTCCAACAAAACCCAGTGAGAACTGAATCCGAGTCATGGATTACTTGTATTATGCATTAAGTTAACCACTGAGTCATGAAGTAATCCCGAAGTCCTTTATGGCTGTTCAGCTAAATAAAAATCAGGACATTACTAGTATCACAAGTGGTATAGAAGGACTGTAAAGCCGTAAGTGACAATGCCAAATTCAGTCACATAAGCACAACAGTGGCTAACCCAACTGTCTATTTTGTCCTACAGCATATTTTCAAGCATTGTGCTCCATTTTTAACCAGGCCTATAATGATGGTTCCATTCAAGATCAAGATGAGACAGTAAAAACTTCTTGCAGTATACCAGTAATCTTATATCTACACTTAGTCACTGCTTCTCTGGGTAGATAGCCTGTGAGGTGGGGTTGAGGTGAACCCCTGAAACAACAATATATGCATTGAATTTTCACAGCTTTAACAAATTCTGTAAATAAGAATATGGCTATTGAAAATAAGATCTGTTTTACTAATTCAGAAACCTGAAAGTCGATGGCCAAATTCCGGATCTACTGGAATGGAATCGCGACCATGAAAGAGCCAGAAACCAAGGCTGATCTGCATCTGCATAGTATGATTCTGTTTGTGTATCACCATGTCGCAGGATCCATTCACATTGGCCAGAGATGTGCAAAATAGGTCTCTCCATACTCTGAAATATCAATTACAATACACATAAGTGCTCCCAATATGGTTTTTACATTTTATGAAGGTTAAACCCTTGGGTTAAATGAAAAGGACTGGATAATCTCAGTCCATGGAAGCGACCTAAACATTGCACTTTTAGGGCTGTTTCTTTAAAGTTCTTCCACATTTGAAGAAGCTTACATACCACATTTCATCAAAATTAGATAGGTCTACAACCTACAACACAATCCAATGTTCAGTGGCTTTGCCTCTGGATCAGATGGAAAACAAAATTTCAAAGGGCCATACCTCATGTAATAAGGAGTCCTTTAGTAGTCCACCTAACGTTACAAATCATTATGAAAATTACATACATGCATTAGTTCCCATGGAAGGAAGATGGTTGAAAATTGTCTAAGAAGAGCCCAAAACAAATCTGAGTGTAACTATGGACAGACCAGCAACCTGATTCTAATCTTTCCCCTTATCATTATCAGGGGTATGCCTAGTGACTTAGTAATATACAGGGCTATAAACCTGGAAGTTGTTTCAGTATTTCTTTTCCCTCAATTTTTATCTGACAACTTTTGCGTTGGTACATGGCCCATGACTCGCAAGAAGTAATGTGCATACAATTCAGTGCTGTAAGGATCCAGAATCATAAAACTTGAAAACATTTTGGGAAAAGGAGAAAATGCTGTTGGTGACCAGAATTTTCCATTTTCTTCGATAATATTTCCTCTTGTTTCAAAGACAAATCATGTAGATGTAATACAAGCTTTGTCGTCTGCAAATGCCTTCAAAATAGACGAGTCCAAAATTGTATCATCAAGTAAAAGGATCACCAGGACCGCATTGATATGTGAACTGACCAGGATAAGGCAAAGATAATTTGGTTCCAAGTTCAAATTTGTGGCACCCAAGAAATTAAGTCAAACATGGATAAAAAAAAAAAAAAAAAACTAGTGCAGATTATATTTAACCCTCATGCAAGATTATGTACAGGGAACCTCTGCTTCAGTTATTTCACTGTTGGATTTAAACTTCTCTTGCTGCATTCAAGTTGTACAGCACATTGAGTCTCAATGCATTTAGTACTAACTAAAAATTATGAAAAAAAGAAATAAAAAACCCACAATGTTTTAGCCATGTCCAACACTAACGTATTTGCAGGAAAAAACATCTCAAGCAGTGTAATTTGTCTGTACTGCAATAAAAAATATTGTGGAAATAGGAGAAAATTCATGCTGGTTACCAACATTTTCTCCTATTTCCTCAATGTTTTCCAAAGGCATTTCTCAATGTCCTTAGAACTAGGGATTAGACTAGATAAATCATTAAACTCTCAAGAAATACGCGTTGCGTATAACCGAGGATTAGACTACATTCATGCACATTTAATCTTTGTCTGCATTACCTATGCAGAAAATGGGTCAATCGAGTACTGAATTCTGCCTAAAAATGAAGATTGATCATTTTCATCTAACCAACCGATATTCATGGATCAAAGAGTTCTTCCATGTCCTGTTCCAACAGTAAATGGAGAAATCAATACAGATCTAGCGATAAATCTGTCTTGAACACAATAGCCTAGCCTTAATCTAAGAAAAACGTAGCATACACAGGCTACAGGCGACTTACCAATTCATGAGTGCGAACTGAAATCGGCCTTTCGCTCATTCTGTTTATTTACATGGGGCTTTTAGTTCGGAGCAAATCCTAAAATAGACGCCCGTTTGTTCTGTTGAACCGCTCTTCGGCGAATTCGGTTAATAAACTTGCTTTTCTGTCGAATTTGTACCTGCACAGTCCTCCATTTTGTTTTTTCGTTTACCATAGCTTCAAGGTGTCACGTGATCTTTACGTCATGGTCATTGATGTAAACAAAAGTTAAATGGCATGGTGGGATTTGTCCTGAATTTAAAATTAATTCTCTGTCAGCGAATGGAACTTTGACCAATCG
The DNA here is from genome assembly GCA_946811185.2 of Hippopus hippopus. NCBI lineage: Eukaryota > Metazoa > Mollusca > Bivalvia > Cardiida > Cardiidae > Hippopus > Hippopus hippopus. Next base: position 64,864,982 of record OX328100.1, read on the forward strand.
CACATTTAAAGAGTGTCATTATCATATTAATTTACATACTTTTAAATGGTATAATATGTATTTACTGCGTTTTAACATTTCCCATTGTTTACATTTGGGCTTTACTGTGACTTTAAACATGAAATATCTTCAAAAAAGATAGACGGCGTAAGAGATACTTGAATATGAATATTGAAACTCTTTATGGCTTAATATGGAATAAAATAATGTAAAGTAACCTCACAAGCAATTGCCTCTTTTTCCTAACTGTTTTTCATTTTAATGAAAAGTAGTACTGGGTTATTGGATAACACTAATGAAGATATGTGCATATATTTTCACCAATTGTAAATTAGCATCTATGCATTCTTTAACAGTCCCAAGAAGTTGAGTCAAAAGCCAGCGCATTCAGCTTCGCCAAAAAATACTGATACACCAACTTTGATGAAATACCCATGAAATACATGCCCTTAAAAGAGCATTTTATCTAGTGAAAAGTAGACTCTCCATGGGTTTACATGTATTTGCGAAATTAGGTGTGGTCATCATTGAACCAGTTGAGCTACATGTATGTTGTGCTGGTGTGTATACCAGACACAAAGGTTCCTTAAAGATGAGAGCATAGTGAGGACTTTTGCAACTGGTACAGTGAAGCCTCATCAAGTCAATACATCTCTGTAATAGCGAGCAGCGCACAAGTGTAAGCGAGAGCTTATTGGTACAGATGGTGTCAAAAATGTACATACCTTATGCCTCTGAAACAGTGGTGGAGTGGAAGTAGATTTTTCAAATATGACGGAAGGAAGTGACGTAAAAGACTGGCACTAAGAGCGTTTCTGTCCTATAATTCCTTACACCCTTGACAATCACGTGATTTGAAACAGTGTTCCAGTCTACAAACGAGACCCTCGCGAGATCTGGTCAAATACGAAGGATCTCGGGCTTTTCCGTATCTGTCTGAGATACGGAAAATACCTAATACAGAAATAAACCTTACGGGAATTAATAACGCAGCTGAACCAATTCGGGCGAGCCAATCGATCTTTGCTTTCAAGTTTTTTCGCGCTCTTGCTTTTGAAAACTTTGTTTATATTTCATTCGGACGTTTTCCCCAATTCTTAAAGTCTTGTTCGGTAAAGAAAGCGAAACAACTCGGCCAGTAGTAACTCGTCCCCAAGTCAACACGGCCCGAGCAAACTCCTTTAAAAGTTTGTTAATCTATGTACGGTAGATAGTGGCAGATTGACGTGCGTGTCTTTCATTCTGAACAGAATGTAACAAAAAACTATTCTCATCAAGATCTAGATTACAACTGCTTAAAAGAGTTATATTTCTTCAGTTTAAAAGAAAATGGTCTACTCGCAGCAGTGATTTTTCTTCATTTTCTTTTAACAGAGGGAATTTGGTTTCTTTTATATCTTTTTGTTTTGTTCTGAATTGGATCTAGATGCCATAATAATCATTGTTGTAAAATCTACTTCTGATCGAACTCTGTCAGCATTCACTTTGATGTTTTTCACAGTATAGATCTGGTTTTCAATTTGCATAGAAAATGATTTTTTGTGCAACCTGTTGTTGTACATAATATTCTCTAAAAGTTGGGTCTACATTGTTGGAACTCCTCTGATGTTATTTCTAAGAGTTTTTTACCTTTATTTTAAGATAGCTGTCTTTTCAACAAACTATACATTTTTTTTTTAATGTGTTCATACTGTAGCAGTTAATGATGTGTCAAACTAGATTTTAAGCGAATATTCTTGTTCAAGTAGTTTTACATCACCTTGAAACAACAGTGGCCAGGGTGACAAAAAAGACACCATCAAGATTGTCAGCACCAGGGCTCAAACTAATTATCAATTAAATGATTGCTTCTACAGAATGCCTTCATTGACTGAGCTATTCCTAATCATCCAACTTATGGTATAGAATGCCTTCACTGACTGAGCCATTCCTAATCATCCAATTTATGGTATATATCGGGCATGTTGAAATGTACTAGTATTTAGAACTACCATGTTACACACTGAGTCAGAAGTTTAAATATTTAAATGGAAAAACAAAGGGGGTATTCCCCTATGTATTTTCTCTTGTCATGATATTTTGGTCTAAAGGCTTCTTTTTGCAGAATGATATTGCTTACTAATTTTGTAAAGTTATTCTTGACTTCCCAAAACAAAATCTGGTATTATGCTTTTTTTTTTTTTTTTTTTTTTTTTCACCCCTGTTTTAATCTGCTTTCAACAAATTTAAGCTTATTTCATCCAGGCAAAACCATCAGCTGCATAGTCATAAAAAAACATACCAGCTTGATGACCTGACTGTTAAGAGTAAATTTATGGCAAAGTAACGGCAAAGACTTGGGAGCCACTGAAATATCTTTTACGCAGATTTGTTTTTGTGGGTGACTGTGATTTATTCCTAGGTCAACGCAAAGGGTTTGTTATCTTGAAATCCTGTTTCAAACCCTGATTGCCCTGTCAGTCATGTAGGAGTATCCTTGAGCACGGCACACCATAGTCATAGGCTAGCACTGGTTGAAACATTACTAAGTAAAGATGTTAAGGACATTACGTAAGCTGAACTGCAATGGAAAGCAACATAAAACTCCATTCAAACAAATAATTACAAAGATTTAGATCTACAAACCTAAATCTCTGAAAATTCTTAATCTTTCCTAGATCTATCTCCCTTTATCCATGTATGTAAACCTTTTCGTTTTTCATAACTTTAACTGAGAAATACAAATACTGTGTTGTCAAACAATGACTACATGGATATGAATTAAGTTTAAATGCCAATGTCAAATAATGATTAGGACCATGATATTTCACCAACCTCTTTTGGCCTTATCCCTTTGGTAACTAGGACTTTTTTTGATTGATCAATTGGTGTTGTACTCCCCTTTCAAAGTCATTTCAGTCGTATCAAGCTGACAGCTCACTTCATATATTTTCTTTGGTTTTACAAGCAGTCCATGTTTGGGATGTGGCTTGCCTTATCTATAGAAACCCCCATACAAGTAAAACATTATCTTGGCTGAGGATCAAACCCAGGACCTTAAGGTCACTAATTCAACAACTTAAGCACTAAGCCACTCAAGACAACTCAAAACTCGTTGGAGGTTGATCCTACATTTCCTAGAAATTTTATTTATATAGTGAAAAGTTTTCTGAAAAAAAAAATATCATGATAAACTTTGGTATCAAGAAAATTTTACATTGATGAGATAATATTTTAACGCAAAGTTTCTCATTCGTGCAAATGGTGACATTCGCGGTAAAATTATTGTGATAGTTCTACCTGTTTCTTGACATCTATAAATACTTTATTCACCATTTGGATGAACTCGGTAGTTTTTGACTTCACAAGATGGCAGTAAGTTATAATTCAAATTAATTTCTATTGTAACTGAATTGTTAAATATTGACCACACATTAAATGAACTGAAGTCTGTTAAACACAAAGACGACTCGAAATGCCTCTTCCAAACAACTTTAAAACTATTCAGGGCAAAGGAGAATTCATAAGATTGGAAACGAAAATATTCTGAAACCGTATTAAGTTATACATACCATGAATGTCAGTTGTAGGCATGAACGTAAAAAAAAAAAAAATCGTGATAACAGTAAGAATTATCAGCTATTTTTACCGTGAAAGTTCTTATTATTTAGATAACATTTCCAGGAAAGTTCGTTTTATCGCGCTAGTTCTCTCAAATTATCACATTAATATCTTGTATCTAGTGGAAGAAATATGCCACCATACGCTTAAATACAAGAAAAAGGTGCAAATTTTGTGTTGAAATAATAGATGTGATTTGCAATACGTTACTCTGTTTACTGTTATGCTATCAAATACATCATCATACTAATTTGAATACAATCCCATACAGTGGATGGGCATTATTGATCAATGCACATTCCTTAATACCTTTGCCTAATTCTGAAATGAAACCCTGCCCGGCCAGGTAGCTCAGTGGTTCGTCATCGTTCGTGTGCCTGACCCATGGCCTGGTTGTTGTGGGTTCGATACCCAGTAAAGACAAACTTTCTTTCCAGCAACTTTTAGCCTCTCACATCTGATACATTTGAGAAAGGTAGTAAAATAGCTTGAAAGAAAGTTGTGTCAGTACCGGTGTGAGAAAGACAGGAAAACACCCCAGGGCTGGTACTTTTTTTGGGGGTGAGGGGGAAGGCATACTTAAGGGTACTGAAGGCGAGTTTCATTCGAAATATTCCGGCGCTTGATTGTATTGATTGACTGTATAGTGTGTATAGTGTTTAACGCCCTTTTCAACATTATTTCTGTTGTATTGCTGCATTGCAGGAAAAAAAATAATAAAAAAACATAAAGGTCAGCTTGCGCAATAGCACGCTGATCTGGGTTGAAATGTTTGCTAGTTAGTCAATATTCTACTTGTAAAAGGACCAGTATACCTCGTGATTCAGTAGGTTGTTATACAAAGAGGAAAATTATGCACCCATGATTATATGATGACTTGCTTGGTATCATGCAATATGGAGAAGCATCAAACCCCCTTTTGCCAGAGCATGGCGCATATATAATTGAAATTTTCATTTTTCAACAATATGCACAGCAACGAGGTAAGAGAGGAAATTGCTTGTGTGATAAAACAAAAAAAAAAAAACAAAACAAAACAAAAAAAAAAGTCAACAAAGTCAACAGATGCTGTCATAGAACTGATATCGTGTTGAAAGTGGTGTAAAACACCTTAAAACCCAAAGGGTTGCAAAAAAAAAAAAATTTTCGGCTGTGCCGAGACAGGGACGATCACAGACCTGCCGTGACCAGGATTTGAACCTGAAATATTGCGGCCACAAGGCGAAGTGCTAACCACTATACGATCACGGCTCTCACTCCTGAACTGATATGGTCTCAGTCTTCGAAACTATTTAAACATGAAAGAAACAAACCGTTTGCTACACAATCCCAAGTTTCACTTAAAGGAGAAGACTTTTAAAAAGATTTTATGAAAAGGAGAAAATGTCTTGAGGCTTAATGCCCTTTTCAACATTATTTCAGTTCTATCGCTGCATTGAGCGTATCTGACTCGTGACCTGGAGGTTGCGGGTTCGATACCCGGTTGCGGAGAACTTTCTTTCCGGTGATCTTTCGCCTCTGGAATGAATCCTGTCGCAATGACTGTCATCAGTCCTCGGAAAGAAATTTCTCAAGTGCGTATTTGAACTAGCGACCCTTGTTCTCAATTACTGTACGATCCCGACTGCGCTACCGAGGCTCGGCATATTTCGGCACCCCGTGAAAGTACTATGATACCACAATGACAGAAGAACAGAATAGAAAGAAAATTAAATTTTCCCTACATGCCAAATCTTTGAAATTGCAACAAATATGTTAATTTTTTGTGCAACTTCCAAAGCCACAGGTCCTGGTAGAGGGTTATCATTTTAAGTACTTAATCTTGACTCTGACCAGATTTTCAAGCCATGAGATAAGCGCAAAAATTCAGCAACGTATTCTTATTGTGCCCTACATAAACGTGGGATAAAACAATAAGAAACAGTACAACAGAAAAACGATAAATTGAGCCAAAAAGATAAGTTAAAAAAAACAAAAGATCACTGCTAGATTTCATCTCATTTCGTTTTGTTCTATTTCATTTCGTTTTGTTCTCGTTTTATTCCACTTCGTATCGTTTCGTTGCGTTTCGTTCGATTCCGTTTCTTACTTTATAGGGACCCAATATGGTTCTGGAAAGACAGATTTGATATGATTTCGTTAGTGATAAACTCAGCAATTTTAAAAATCTATCTCGTCCTATTTCAAAACATGTACTATCAAATTTAGGCCAACGTTTAAAACGTTGTCGGAAAAAAAGCATTTTGATAGGTTTCTATGCACAAAATGTCACACTTTTACAATATTACAATAATTCATTCATACCTAAAACCATTTCATTTCTATTATTGTTCTAGTTTTTATCAATGTGAAATAGGAAGTGAGAAAAATTTAATCGCCGATGCATGCACTAAACTATGCCTGCATCATTGCTATATATATTTTGGTTCTATGCACCCTATTTTCTATATGAGCAACTTTGGATTGTTCGTGTTAGCACAGTTCAGCCTATGGAGGGATAAATCCCTCTTGTTTTTATTCATATTGCAAGAAAGCTAAGTTACCAGTTAGGAGCACTCTTTCTTAGATTGACCAGTGACAATAAGCCTCAAGAAATCGGACAAAATTAAAATAGAACGGCCCTATCACTCCCATTGTCGAATGATAACAATCGAATTTGAGACCAGTTGTCCTAGGCTCGATTCAAATTCGGTCAGCCACAATAATTTGCTCAATGACAAGGCACTTTTCCTAGGTTTCATCTATTTTGTAAAACATGTATCGTAGCACCACCCCCTGGTTAGATATAACTGCGTATCATTGAACACTAACCTACAGCCCTATATAAGTAGAGAAATTATTGCAAACGGCCACGGAAAGAAGCGAAAATACCGAAGCATTTTAACCTGAAGCTGGAATCCATAGATATTTCAATCAATCAATTCGAATCTTTTCTGAGCTTTGGATTCAAGTGTGCGGCATTAACACACCTACACAAATAAAAAGAAAAAAATCCATGGCTTTATCAACATGAGGTGTCAATTTCTAGCCACGATTCATTAATATTTAAAAAAGAAAATAGGTAAACGACAAAAAGCTGTTTGCGATAAAAAACACATCATACGCTTCTTTTTCATCGAACAGGTCCAAACTTTTAGACAAAATGGTTTAGCCGTACTCTTATACCGATGGTGCTCGGTGTGTAAGTCGAATATCGGCCTTTCCGTAAAAGAAAGACCTGAACACGAGCTTCACAAAACATTTCGAGTGCTTCGCGCCCTCGGTGTGAAGCTTGTGTCTGAGTCGTTCTTACCCAGAAAGACCTCGTACTCGGTCGATACCCTATACATATCGTATCGTTTCAGGGAGTAAGAAAGGAGTGGTTGCCTAGCTCTCTTTTCACGTGGATATAGAGAGACAAGGAGGGGCATGCCCGAAGTTAAAAGTGGAAGATAAAAATTCATTCTGGTGAACACTGTCTCAGACCATTGATCAAATAAGAGCAAAATAAATCAACAATTGCATAATTTACTCCACAGATTGTGGGAAAAGGAGAAAATGAATACTGGTTACTAGCAGTTTCTTTTTTCCATAATGTCTTTAAAAATATTATTTATTAGGGTGGATGATAATAACGCTTCTTTGATAAAGGGTTAAAGTGAGAGGTGCACATCGGATGTTGGACAATAATGGTTAGATACATACGACCATATCCACCACTTCCATCCTCAGGTCCGCCTCGTCCCAACACTGATATACTGTGTATCTTGTACAGCTGACCTAGATCTAGTTTATACCAAGGTTCATGCTCCTGCCGTGTTGCAGCACAACAGTTACAGGTATCTGGTGACCTGTCAGTATTTCCATCGATTGCTTTCTCAGCCACCCAGTCATTCTGTTGACTGCTTGCGGTGATAGTCTTACCTCTTGAAACAAGTTTTTGGGCTGCAACTATAAAAGAAGATAAAAATAATGAAAATCGAAAATTGCTTTCTTTGTTTCAAAAACCTCATTCATTTCCATTTCTTTCATACATCAGTTAGTGACTACGTCTACAAAACATTTCTTCAGAGGAAATTCCAATTTTTTTGATGCAAGCTGTATAAATTTAATCTTGATCTACACTGTCCGCGAATGCCAATGAAGTCGCTCTCAGCAGCCCAAGTGGTTAAAATACCGGTACTTTTTGCGAGTGAGTGAATGAAAAGACCAGCGGAATGATTTTATCAGCCAAGTAGCCCAGGGGTATTTCTGTGATCTCGCCTACTACCATAGTATACTGTCCAAGACAGTTAAACATGTCAGTTTTAAAACGGTCCAAATCCATTTGAGTCCGGACTCTGTGAACATTAGACTTCGCGTCTTTACCATAATCGTTCCGTCCTTGGTCCATGTACCAATAATCTGCTTGTTTTTCACAATTTTTCTAGCCTGGTAGAAAATTTGATCCATAGTAGCTGTCAAATCGTTATCCAAAAAAAAAAGATAAAACGCGAACATAACCATTCTGCTTTTTTTTTTTTCGGCATTTTCTGTCTGGATCTATAACTTGTCAATTTCATCGAGGAAAATACTGGAACAAATAGTGGTGTAACAATACGTCGACTTCTCAATGTATCGTGACGGCTTTGCATTCGATAGCAATAGGTCGATAGCATTTGTCCAAGTGGAAAGCTATCACGATAGTTCGTCCAACTATCAATAGTAAACGATGGTTTTCTGAAAACAGAAACAAAATTCTTCTACTTGCAGCGTTTAGTTTAAAGTGTGTGCATATCCTTTTAATATTACAGACACCAGGAAATACGTCGCACCGTCACTCATGTGTGGTGAGATTGGCAGCGGTCAAACAAATAAATATTGGGGTACAGGACACACTGACAAGTAAAATTAAACAGTAGCCACAGCCTAAATGAGTTAATGAACTTGCTGTACTAAATTATACGATGAATAAATCGAATCTCGCCTGTTTAAATTGAAATTTCTTCACTGACGATAGAAAGCGTTAGTCCTACATCGAGACTTTTTGTCTGCATAAAACAGATGTCAAGCGTCTTTTTATGTGATCAAAATATTCATACAGTTTACGAATTATCAGTTCCATTATTGATTATTGCGGTGACCCACGCAAATTATTACATTTGCTTCCCCTGAAGTCGTTTTTTCTCCTCTTTTTTCCCCGTTATGTTTCAGATGATCATGCAATTTCTTAAGGTTATTTTGTTTTAGTGAGGGAATATGAAGGCAAGTAAATTTCGTTTTCGCAAGATTTTGGATTTTGGTGTAACAAATTATAGAAAATTTCTCCAAAAATGAAACGCTGGCGAATTAACTGTCGACAAGAAATGTCTAAACAAGATTCTTGAAGATAGTATCTCCGACATAAACAATATGTATCAAATATAGGGACACACGTGTCACTGTTTATCAGGGCTTAACAAGCTTGCTCGTCATTAATGAAAAGCGTGAAAATGAAGTTAATCCACTTATTTGGTGTAAAATGGTAGGTTTCGGAGTGATCTGCTACGCTTACTGACAAATGAATCCCATATCGTGCGGAAGTGGTGATTAAAGAATAAATATTTGACATGAAAAATGGATCGCTGCGTATAAACGCGAAAACCCTTGACACAACAAAATGTCAATTTTACACCGTCTGATCAGAGGTACTTCAGGCTGTCTTTTCGGCTTTGAAAGTGAATTTAAGCAGTTAATTTGCATTGATATCTATGTGAAACAATAAGAAGCTCAGATCTCTGTCTAATACTGAGGTAAAACCCTCGGGGAATTTACGAAATGAAAATATTTAACAATGTAGGAATGGGGTGGGTTGGGGGTTGGATCTTCTTGTATAATAGTGATAGCACTGGATCAAGTGTTGAAGTAGAGCATTCATACAAAGAAAGACGACTAGAATAATAGAACCCTTTAATGGATGTGACTTTTATTATTTATCCAAAGACAAAAACTAATGATACATTACCCCTGTAACACACCATGGAAATCTTCATAAAATTTTGGTTATTCACACTTAAAGGGGAAACGTGCTCCACTTATACTGAAGGCAATGGGGGACAGTTCCCCTACTTGAAAGTTTCTAGATGTTGTAGAAAAACATCAGGAAGAAGTCTTTAAAAAAAGGCCAACTATTGTCATAGTATTGCGATAGTTTGAGGACTATTGCGATACTATTACAATAGGGATTTAACTATCACGATACTATCGTAATAGCTTTTTTGGCTGCAATAGTCTTCGGTAGTCTCCGGTATACCTGGCACACGTAGACAATTGCGTCTTTTATACTGTTCACTCCCAACAACTTTCTGTCCAATAGTGTGGACTCTTGACCTACGTTGTTGATTTTCTTCCTCAGGACTTGAAATTTTACTTTGTAGCCCCTTAACAATACCATCTACAATACGGGAGAAGAAAGATGACGTTTCTTTGTTGACAGGGGTTGAAAAGGGGTAGAGATAACACTCATGTATTGTTAAAGTTGAATAGTATAGTTTTTATTTTTACAAGCGTCCCAGGTATGTTGACATGCAAGTTAACATTTATATAAATCAACTCAAGTGTGAATTAAGCGTTGGATAACATAAAACAGCTTTCAGCTAAACATGGTGCATTTAGGTTTAAATTTCGTCCGATGTAAATAGTTTGATGTCTAGAACATACCTATGAAGATCTTCTCTCTGTCTCTGTCTCAAATACACACAAGAACATCGAAAGTATCAATTTATTCCACAACCCGAACAAATCATTACACTTCAGGGGTATTCTCCTATGCCAACAAAGTATTAGTTTGAACAACATATTTCTTCTTGAAAATGCTTTTATTGTGAAACGGTCTAAAATATTTTCTGTGGTAAAGACTATGCTTAGCTCATTGCGTGGTAACTGTGATTTTTGTTCTTATTAATTAACCTCAACTACATCAATGTAAAATTTCAGCTTCTTGTAGCAGAAACCTTTTATAAAAGCCATTTTCGAAAGAATTTTGGTCAAGTAACCTAATTGTTATTAGTTCGAGAACCGGTTGGGTAGAAATCTTCTTTTTTTCCCGGGGATGTTTCACATTCATTACTATTTAAAAACCCTTTGCCAGTGTCATTGAACGAGCGTCTGATCTTGCACTGCTTAAACATACATCTTCACTCGTTTACATCCAGTTTTTTAACCGTTCTTTCTTTATTCTATGAAACTATAATCACTGTCGTATCCTCATGCCAAATATTGCCCTTGATGGTTGCAAGGTTACACAGATTACGGCAGATAGAAAATGCATTTCATTCTATTGCGGCTAGCCATAGACATAACAACCACAGTTTCAGGTTTAAATCGAAGACAAATCGCTACAGTTCTTTACCCTATACACCTTATATTGATTTTTTATCTACGTTTAAACATCTGACTAGATTATAACACCCACAAGTTTTAACAGCGTTTGTTTTCTCTCTAGAGGTAAAGATGTATCTTTAAAAAAAGCCGTAGTAATGCATGAAGAGGTGTACTGGCTGTTGGAATAATAACAGGAGTTACAAATGTAAACGATTGCTAAAGTTCCTGAAGAACTGTTTAAGATTTGTTGAAAACTACTTTAATACATATAGGAACAGACAGACATCAAGAAGATTACTCGACTGGCAGGCTTTTTGTCTTATTAAAGTTAATTTCAGCTTGAGTCTTTAGAACCTAACCCCAGTATTGGTAGGAAAAAAGTGTGAATGAGCGAGATCTCGCAGTTACATGACAGAACTAATGTTGATAGCAGTATAAACCATTCGACCAAGCAATCTGTGTATCGTCAGAGTAAACAGTCGCCAGAGAAAACGTTTTTTCACTTTTATCCATTTTTATTCAATTGCATGCACCAGGCTCTTTGTTGAATGACTCTTTCAACGTCATTGTCTTACGAACATGGAAGTCCACAACAAATGCATAGCTGAAATACAAACCGCCCTGGTCGGGATTCGAACCCGTGAGGTCAAGATCCTCGTTTATCGAGGCACAAAAGACGAGTGGGCTAACCACTGAGCTAAAGTCGATTCTCCCTAACGCTGTTGCTAGGTATTGCTTTTACACGTGAAGAAGCTATGTTATAAGAAAGGAGTGATCTCCCACCTGACCTTAGGTCTATGCACAATGTTTGATAATTTGGAAGATATTTTAAGTCAGAAAGCAGTAATGTCATGTCTTGTTAATAGACTGAAAGAGTCTAGATTCCATTCCTCTGTGCATCTATAAAGTTAGGAAATGGTTATAAAAGATGCATGTACGTTTATTCTTGAAAGTGCTTATTTAAACATTTGCCAAATAATTCTCGGATATTAAAACCTCAAGAAAGAAGGAGATCACCGTTTTCTCGGTTTCTCAAAAAGTTTTCTACCATGGAGAATCTGGCGACAAATGGCATCGTATGCACCATATTTGTTTATCGTCTGCAAATGATGACAATGTGGACGAATATAAACGTGTGTAGTAGTCAGGTGCAAAACACATATCAGGGACCGAATACATACATTGTAATATGTACACTTGCAAATGACCTGATGTTTTCAAACTAAAAATGAATGAAAATAATAATAATAAATTTAATAAATTCATACATACTTACTCAAAGAAATTCTATAAGATAGAACACAAAATACGAAGAACACAAATCTATAATTCATGGTCTTGTTGACTTTGTAATTATGGTTACATTACACAGACTGGTTCTCCATCTGAAATAATTTAAAACAGTGACTTATGCATAAATTTGTCAGTAGTGCATAAAATGTCCCTCCTGGGACATTTGAGCATAGTTGTGGGTAATAACTCGCCGTTTCAAAAGAACAGCATCAAATGACCCCCAGCGTAAAAGTTGCTCCAATTTTTTATAGTTTTTAAGATTTTTCTTGAGGAGAGGGGGAAAAAACCCAAAAACAGAGAGTCTTAAACTTTAATATTCCTGACCCAGCTAAATGATGTTAAAAACGACGTTAAACTAGCTTAAGAATCGCCTTTAACACCGTTTTCCACAGCTTCACAGAAGAAAAAGGATAGATGAGGTAAGACGAGTCATGCTACCACCGTGTTATAATCCATTTTCCATATCTCCACTTCGAAAGAGAAAGAGGAAGTATTAATATTTAGTACACAACCCCATATCTTTTACTTAACACCACCAAAAAAATGGTAGTATATCATAATATCAACAAGCATCCTTACCCTTTTTTGAAATGTTTAACGTGTACGATAATTGTTTAAAAATACTTATTCTGAGCTTAACTGCGGCCTTACAACATTGTGGTTTTAACGTATAAGAATGTATTGATAAGATATGAACTTACGGCCTGTTAGGCCGCGCCAGAAGTTACCCACTTTTGTTTTTGGTATGAACTTACGGGCTGTTAGGCCTCGCCAGAGGTAACCATTTTTGTTAGTAATAACATTCTTACAAAATTAAAATGCATCAAGGAAGTAAGACCGCTTTATCATAAAAACATTTTTATCATGAATAAAAATCCTATTTTATACAATTATCATACACATTTTAATTTACAAAAAAATAAAATAAAAATAAACAAAAAAATACTTAACAATATCGTAATTTACTACCATCATCCTCAAAAGTCCAGTCTAAAGTAATATTATACAAGTAGGCATTGCGAAATCCTAAGCAAAGTTGTGAAATACTATGTCACGTGGAGGTAACTAATCCTTTTTTAAATATTTAACCCTTTAGGTTAAATATTTTTTACTAGTCTAACTCTATCAAGATAGATATGTAAGCGTGACGCACGCTAGGGTTGTTTGATCTTGAGACAAAGTTTACCACGTCGCATTGCTTTATCTCGAGTGCTTTAGGAAAACCACGCAGCTGCAAATCTCATCTTTCATTTTAATAATAGAGTAATCAACCTGCTCTACTCCGTTTACCACAATATTAACTTTTACCTCTTCTGGTATATTGGGGTTATCTTTAACAACCCTTAAACTACCTCATATAATTCTACCCGGCGCACTCATGCAGTAACCTCCCAAACCATGGTCACGGCCTGAATTACCATTACCGATTGAAAACTCGTAATTGCCGTTTCCTATTGGTCCATTTTCTTCAGTCCACACGGGTATAATAGGTTTGGGACCAATAAGTCTCGGCGCTATTACTTTATTAGCGTCTACGTAAGCCTTGGTTGCTGCGTCTTGCGGAGCCTTTTGTTCCGCAATATTTTTTAAAGAGTTGCCATCCATGTTTATAGCGTCAACGGCAGAAAAGATTCTTTCTTGGCTTTTTATTATTGCGCCGCTTTCCGTATAACTTTTAACGGCTTTTATATTAAGGTCTACGTAAAACTTATTTGCGGTTTGTTGGTTTTCTAAAGGAGTGCTAACACCTTCCAACCTATAATTACCAATGATTATGGATTCTGTAGCTAAATATACACCGTTAACGCGTTTAAATGGCCTTTCAGCAACATCCACATAATTTTCAGTCGCAACGTCTTATTGTTCTGCGGGATCTATTAGATTTGTTAAAGTATACCCTCGAATATTTATATCTCCAACGGCGGAAAAAATTGCCGTCCTGTTGCTGCACAATTGCTTTACCATCCCTGTCCACATAACTTTTAGTAGCAGCTTCACTCGGTTCTGTTGGCTCCATAACGTTCTGTATTTTATTAAAACCCATATTTATAAACCCAAGAGCATGATATCCTCCATTTTGCTTTAAAAAACCCTGTATTATCATTAACGTAATGTTTAGTGGCGACCTCTTGGGGATTTACCGGATTACTAACCTTTGTTTATGTATTATCAGCCATATCTACAGAACCAGTAACGGTGGTTGTTCCATCTTTACGTAAAATATTATTATTTACGTAAGCAAGAGACACACCATCACCGCTAGTTTTAGCATCAGCCATTCCTCCGAATTTATCAACAGGCATTTTTTTTAATACTAGAAAATATTATTTAAAACTAATTGTAAATCTTGTCCCTTACTCATCTCCTTAAGTACGTACAAGCACAAATGACCGCAAAACACCTGACCAGCTTGTTGCACCTGGTCCGTGTTGTAATATATTGGACTTGTTAGGCACTCTCGGATTTCAGTTGGAGGTTGTATACCATAACTGTCAAAGTAGTATTTAGTTTTACTGTTTTCGTGCCAAGCGACCCAATGTGTTCCTGGTCCGCTCTTGTCGTCAAGGTTTAGTATGCCACATTCCTTTTTTCCACACTTTTTCGGTAGAATGTTTCATAAAAAAAAGCAGGTATCTTTAGTTTTTGCGTCGCATCTTCCAATTCTAGGTTGTTTAACGGTCTACTTGGTAAAATTACATTTTCTACTGCAATATCTATCATTTTTTATACCGAAACATTTACAATGTCTTTATTGTCAACCCATGAATTAAAGTCATCTGAATAACCTTTCCACTTTACCAGAGATTTCTTTTTTCCCTTTTTTTAATAATATTTTCTATCCTGTTTTACTCCTGGCTAGTCTTTTACAATTCAGGTTCATAGAAAGTGCCTTTTCTTTCTTCTCCATTAAGATCTACGATTTTATATGTTACGGGTGATGTGTGTTTTACCCCAGAAACTGTAAAAACGTCTTCAGTCCATCTTGTGGTATATCCTTTTTCAAAGGTCTTTTTCTTTTTAGTTATCCTTACTTTGTCTCCAACGGAAAACTTAGGGTTTATATCTTTTATTTCGAGATGATCGGGATAAAGATTTCTCCAAACTTTGGTTTCATTTTCTTTTTTACTCGCATTTACTGGTGTCATTTTAATGGATGAATGTCTTGTGTTATTATAGTCTTTAACGAGTTCCGGTAACACGTTGATGTAAACGTTTGTAGAGTGAGCGGAAAAATACTTCCACATTTCTTCTTTCATTCTTCTAATCCATCTCTCAAGCACGCTAGATTTTTCTTCATTTTCAGTGGAATACAACTCAATGAAGTCTTTAACCTCTTTGTTATAAAACTCTTTGCCCTTGTCTACCCACATTTTAGCTGGTTTTCTCTCCTTGAAAATAATCTTTAATGCTATAGCGACAGATTTTCCCGTTTTGTCTTTTAATGGTACCAACCATCCGTATTTGGAAAAAATGTCGATGACAGCGAGGAGATACTTTACACCGCGATTAAACTTAGAAAATGCTTGCATGTCTACTAAATCCGCAGCCCATATCTTATCTATGCCGTTTATTCTAACTCTCCTTTTTTTAAATTTTCTTTTTACGGGTTTGTGTAATTCTTCCACTAAATTTATTATGCTGGATTTTTTTTTTTTTTTTTTTTTTTTATACCCATTCCGAATCTCATCTTTGTTCCAATGAGTTTACTGACGATGGACTTACCCATTTTTTCCCTGAGCGTGGGATTATAAATACCTTCCAGTTCTTTTAACATATCTTTATCACACACCTTGTTACGGGTTTCGGTATCTGGATTTTTTAGGTAACATAAGTCATGATTGTATGCAGCTTTATCAACCCTGTTTACTGGTTTACTCATTTCTGTAGGTGTAAGATCAGAATTTAGTCTTTTTTTTTTAAAGATTAGTTCCTGGTCCTGTAAAGTTATGCCCTGGCAAATGCATTTCAAAAGGCATATTATTTATTGCTCTGTTTAATAGAGAAGAACCTGTTTTAGTTTTTACGAACTTGTATTTCGTAACACCACATACTGCACATTGCCCTATTCTCATACTTCTACCATTTTTACTGACATATGGCATTTCATCTATTGTTTCCGTTTGTTTTTTACATTTAACGCAACACATACTTTATATAAAAATTAGAAAATACTTATACGAAATGGAAGTTAAAGATTTATCGTGGAACGAAGTAGTATCAAAGAGGTTTAATCACCCCCTTTTGCCAAAGAGTATTAGAGGATTAATCGTGGGTAGATCGGGATGTGGTAAGACCACTCTTTTGCTCAACCTTTTGCTGAGACCGGGATGGCTCTACTGCAACGAGTTGTGTGTTTTCGGAAAAAGTCTTTTTCAACCGGAGTATCGCATACTTAAGAAAGCTTTTGAAGAAAGACTACCGAAAGAGGCTATTGTAAGGTTGTTTGACATGCGAGATGAGATACAGGAGTTAAATGTGTCCCCATCGACTTTAGTCGAACAATGGGCAAAAAGGATTAGAGATAAGTCGCATATAAAGTGTAGTTTTTATGAAACTGCCGGAGATGTACCCGATCCACGCGAGTTAAACTCAGAAAACAAAAATCTAATAATTTTCGAGGACCTAATCCTAGAAAAGCAGAATAAGTGTGAGCGCTACTACATTCGTGGAAGGCATAGTAACGTTTACTGCTTTTACCTCGCTCAAAACTACTTTAAGCTACTGCGGCAAACGATTAGGGAAAACGCAAATTTTATCTGTCTTTTTCCGCAAGACCTTAAAAACACTAACCATATTTATAACGACCACTTACAGACTGTAAGTGAAAATATGACTAAGGATGAGTTTAGAAGTTTTTGCCATAAGTCGTGGGAAAAACCTCACGGTTTTTTATCATCGATTTAACCAGCAAGATGCATAATAGCATGTAAAGAAACGGTTTTGACAACTTTGACATGCCTAAGTCAGTATAGTGCCAGTAGAGAAAAAGAATGACTTAAAGAATATTTATCTAATTAAAAAATGAGTGTAAACGAACTTATAAATACGACTAGATGGAAGTTCGTAGCATTAATGGAAGACTTGTGTGATTGTACAATACAAAAAGTAAGAGAACTGGCTAGAATACTTGGTTTAGAAGACTATACACAACACAAAAGTCTGAGCTAATAGGTTTGATGATAAAAAAGAATTGGAAGAACATATTAGAAGTAGAAGAGTTGGTGAGAAAAAGGAAAGAAGAGTTGAAAAAAAAAAGAAGGAGGAAAAGTGGATGGTAGAAAACTGGAAATGGGAAGAAAAAGTTTTATTAGAAAAGAGTACTAAACGCAATAAATGAAATGGCAGAACTCGTAGAAGAAGAAGAAGATCGAGGAGTTGAAGAAATATACAGAGCCTATTTTTATTTAAAAAACAAACAAAACAACAAAAAAAAAAACAAACAAACAAACAAACAAGAAATATATCTTGGTGTAAAAGACATATTTCTCATGGTTATTTTGTAAACGTTTTCAACATACATAAATAATATTTATTGTAATAAAAAAATGGAAGACCTTTTAAAACAGATCGTAAAAAATACAGACCACAAAATGTCATTCCAAATTATAGTAAGCGATAATAAGACGCGCTTTCGAACTAGGTTTAATCCACCAATTCAGCTGGAAAAGGATAAAAAGTATAAAATAGTTTTAGTTAACCTCGAAACTTACTGCTCTTTTCCAATAACAATGGATGAAATATACAACCTAGAGGTAACAATTACAGATCAAAATGGAACTTTACTAAATCTTAGATGTGAAAATCTAACAATCATATTTCATATTAGAGAAGCGAGATAAAAATATTATAATAAAATGAGTAGTTACACGACTGTTAAAGTTAATATTTCAGAAGGGCAAAAACAAAAAATTCAATCAGCAATCAAAGCTGGACTACCAGTAAGTATTCGTTTAGGTCTCGAGGATTTAGAAGGTAATGATATTATAGCGATTACCAATTCACAAGCGAAGAAAATAGCTAAAGCCTATGAGGATGGTAATGGAATAACAATTAGAATGAGTGAAGCGCAGCTTAAGCATAACAAAAAAAATTGAGGGAGGTTTTCTCGGAATGTTGGCTTGGTTGGCAGCGAGCTTTACCCATGATCGCAAAAACAGTTTTACCGGCTTTAGGCGTTGGCGCTCTTTCTGGCTTAGCCTCATCAGGAGTACAAAAAGCAATGGATCAGAGCTTTATTTTAAAAAAAGGAGGTTCCGTTAGTCAAGTAGAAACGGATGGTAAAGGAGCTTATTTGGGTCCCGCATCCGGTAAAGGATTAGAGTCTGTTGGTGATGGTCTTTAACTAAAAAAGGGCTGACAGTTTTACGATGGAAAGGGGCTTCTTTTAGGGCCTAATAGCCCATTTGCCAATATACCTGTTTTAGGAGCTATATTATAATTATATTATTTAAATCCTTTTATAAAAATGTCTGTTAATAAATTTGGTGTAAAAGCTAAACTTACTCAACCGAAAACAATATATCGGCAACCATCGCGAGGTGTAAAGCATCCACCTCGAAAAGTAAGCCCAGTAACTTGGGAAATTTTCTGCCAAGAAGAAATTACACTCAACCCTGAGCAAGTTAAACAAATACGATTAGGGTTTGGGTTTATGATGACTAAAGGAGCTGTTTTAACCGCGTTAGCATACTCTCTTAAATTTAAGAGGTGTAGTTTACAAAATGAGGTAAGTCTCGAAAACACTGAGGATATTCTAATTATCATTACAAACAATTCGAGCGAGATTGTAAAAATTGAGGTAAACGAGCTTTTATGCCTCGTTTATTATTTAATTTAAAATATCTTTCTAATTAAAAAAAGAAAAAAAAAATGGAAATGGAAGAAAATGTTTATCCAACATTACCGTCTGCCCCTCCCATTGATGAGGGACAGGGGTATAGATTACAAAAAATAAATGAAATCCAAAATTTTCTGGAAGAAGAAAGATTATAAAGAGAAGCTTTGAGTAACAAATACCATAGAACTGCAAAGATAGTTGATATTGTTGACACGGTTTTAATAACTATTACAACGGCGGCAGGAGTTGGAGGTGTCAGCCTTTTATCCATAATAGTAGCAGCTCCTATTGTCATAGCATTGGAAGGTGTAGCTCTTGGAACAGGAGCTTTAAGTCTTATTGGTAAGTATGTAGTTAACAAGTCTTTAACAAAAGAGGAAAAACATGAAAAGATAAAGACAATAGCAGACACAAAGCTAAATACCATATCCTCTCATATATCTAAAGCCTTCAGCGATAATAACATTAGTAATGAAGAGTTTCAATGAATTTTGGAAGAATTAGAAAAATATAATGTTATGAAAGAAGAAATTAAAAGTAAGACAAAGAAAACTTTAACTAGTGAGACGGAAGAAGCTCGTGAGTCCTTTCGGAAGTTGGTTGAAAAGAATAATGAAATCCCTTAAAATAAACTTTGAGTTTAAAGTAAAATTTAAAGTAGGATCATAAAAAACTGCGATAAAAACTGCGATAAAAATGTGATAAAAATGTGATAAAATTATGATAATAATAAAAAATGTCTTTTTTTAAAATCACTGATCCAGCAAAAAGAGACCTATTTGTAAAAGAGTATCTCGGGACAAAAAAGAATATCCGGGATAGTCTACGAGCGGAGCGAACTGGGGAGCAAGAATTGCAAACCGATCTTTCCAAGTTTTTTAAGCCTATTACGGAAACACAAAAAACTACAACGAAGGAGGTATTGGAGGAAACTAAACCTATTAAAGAAGGTATAGAAAATGTACCAAAAACTATTTCATTTCCAGCCTTTCCTTCTATCATGGCTTCTGAGAAATCAACCGAAGTGAAAGAAAACATACAACGTTTAGGATCAGTCGTGACGCCGTACCTAAGAAAGTTTCTTAGTAAGGATGAGGTTGATAAAACGTACGGATTATATGATAAAAATGGTAGATTTTATATTGGTAACAAGCGAGTTGACATCTCAGACAATGATATTACTGTTGGCAACAAAAAATATCAAGGAACGCCCGGTTTATGGCAACTTATCGTATCTAGGGATCCAGACAGAGACAACTATACTGACGAGGATTACCACAATTACGTGATGTTAATATTAAAAACCAGCACCCTCCATCGTAATTATGATCCAGACAATAATTACCCCCAAAAAACTAATATGCCATAATGGGAAAAGTTACTTAGAAATATTTGGTTCAATAGAAAATATTATGATGGAAGTGTGACTGTTGTTATCCCATTTGATCCTAACACATTAATCGAGAGACTCGACCTGTTGATGGCAAGTAAAGTAGCGGGCAACACAGGCGTAAGAAACAAGGTTGTTAGCGTGTGCGATGAATTAAAAAGACTAGGTGTTTTGGATTCAAACGGCTATAAAATATTAATATCTAAACTATAAAGATGTTTATTCCTAGAAACCATGGATTTAAAAGAAAGTATTCATACGTAGGAGCAGGAATCTTTGACAGCCTCGAAAACTTTTTTACGGGGCTTTTTACTAGTAACGCAGTTAAGTAAATTGCATCTTCCGCCTTTGATGTGGGAAAGAGCGTTGCTAAGGAAGGTGCAAAAAAAGCTATAGAGGCTGAAAAGAGTGCAGCTATAGACGCAGGAAAAAGCGCAGCTAAAATGTTAGTTTAAAAAGCTTTGTCACAAAAATCGCAAAAAAATTTGCAAAAACATACTGGTACACCTACAACGCAAAGTACACCAGGAGCACAAACATTAACACCTTAAAAGATGGAAGCGCAATTAATATTTAAGACTTAGTTCGAAAATGAAACAGCGGGGCTGGTATTAAAGTAGTATGAAAAATTAATAAATGGTTTAAGAAATTATATTTTTGTAATAAAAATGGTAAAATTAATATTCAGTCGTGAAGATCATAAAAAATATAACAGATTTTCCATAACCATATATAGCGCATTTTTTAAACTGGAGGATTGTGAGATCCTTGAAATTAAAGACACAAGCTATGACTACCAAAAAGCTGTTGTAAAGTTATCTTCTGAAAAAGTATACATGATGAAAGAGATTGAGAAAGAGGTAAATAAGTATTTAAGCGATAGGGGTATTCCCCTAATAAAAATTGTGTATGGAAACAGGATTTACCCTAAAAAGAGTCAACGAATCCAAAAAGGTTATCTGAAAAGCATTAAACTTAAAGGTGTGTTTATCAACGACAAGAATAAGTCTTTTCCCCAGCTCTGGTTAGAGATTTAGGATAAAGATGGGACAAAAAAAATATTCATTTATTAAAAAATGAATATTTTAAACATCACTGAACGAATTTTAAAAGACGATAGTATAGAAAAGTACGAGCACTTCGAGTATGAACCGATCACGGGTGCAAATCTCAACAACTCAGGAGGAGATATTAGGATTAGCATTGAAACCCAAGATCTTTTAACACATCCTAGTGAAAGCTATTTACCTATAGAAGGTCGATTAACAAAGAATGACTGATCGCCTTACGCTAACGAAGACAGTGTTTCTCTAACGAATAATGCTCTTATGCATCTTTTTAAGAATGTCAAATATCAACTTTCTGGTCAAGAGATTGAATCCATAACACATCCAGTCAGGCCACTACGATGCTTGGGTTGTTAAAATACCCGGATGATTTTTCCAAATCATAGGGGTTAAACCAATTGTGGTATAAGGATACAACAATCGTAGCAGAAGATGATAACGTAGGTTGGAAAATAAGAAGAGAATACTTTATTGATAAACCTAATCCACAGGCATCATTTAGCTTTAGAGTTCCATTAAAACATATATTTGGTTTTTGTGAAGACTATGATAAAGTCGTGTACAGGTTGAAGCAAACTCTTACCCTAACAAGAAATAATGATAATGATGCGATCTTTCGAGATGGAGGTGATGCTGGTAAAATTACATTGAATAAAATATCATGGTTTATGTCGCACGTTTTACCCGCGGATAAGGAAAAGCTAGAACTTTATAAAACGATTGAGAAAAATGAAAAAAACACCAGTTGGATATAGGATGAGACAGTGCGACTCTATCTCAGTTCCTCGGTCAAATACCTTTACCTGGAGACTCTCCGTTAAATCATCCCCTGAGGTGCCCCGTTTTATCATTGTTGGCTTTCAGACTGATAAAAATAGCAACCAAGAGGCAAACCCTTGAACATTCAATAATGTAAACGTTATAAAATATCTATGTTATGTTAAACTCCACTAGATATCCCGCGGTTGAGTACAATCTTTCATTTCCTAGCCAGCAATATAGTAGAGCGTATGGTGATTTTGAGTTATTTAGATCTAAGTTTTATAAAATGGATGAGTTGGTATCAAACCCTAACATTACCCCCTCCATTATAAAAATCTATATCCTTTGTTTTTGTTTGATAGTTCCAAACAGAGTCAAAGACTAAAGTTTTCCGTTACTGATATCCAAATTAAGGCAAATTTTACCAATCTTGGTGGTGTACCTGCGAACACAGAAGCATTTGCTGTTATCATTAGCGATAGGCTAATAAACTTTCAGTCTGATGGAAATAAAATGAGTGTGGTGCATTAAGATTTTTTTTTTTTTTTTTTTTATATAATAAAAATGATAAAAACTTCAGACTTAAAAAAAAATTCTTAAAAAAAATAATATAATATTCCGCTCTTACTGGGATAAAAAGTAGTTAACTGAGCTGGCAAAAGAACATGGTTTTCTACTAGAGGAGTCACCTAAACCAGAAAAGAAAGAAAATTCTAGGTTTGGGAGATTAAAAACTATTAGAAAAAATCCTAGGAAAGTTAATTTAAAAGACGTTGAAACCTGGGAAATAAAAAAATTTTCATCGATTTATAAAACGAATAAATTTATAGGTCGATGCCCCCAAAAAGGAATCCGAACTGGAATGGAAAGGTTTGGAATAATAAATACGAAATTAGCATCCAGCGCTAATCGCGATTAGTAATTTTATTACGTTATGACCGTAATAAATTTTTTGAAAATAGCTTAAGAAAAAATATTTATTATAAAAAATGAGTTTTTTTAGTAGAATTGGAAATGTAGCTAGTCGAGCTACGTCTAATGTTTTATCTGATGCAAGAAGGCTTTTACCCACTCCTATAAGAGAGAGAGTAAACAGATTTACAGATTGGCTCGTTAGTACGGTCAACCCTAACCACATGAATGCGGTTTTAGACGACCTTAGAGAACACGTTAGAAGAGAAGTGGCACCTCAACAAGAATTTAGAGTTCAAACAGTAAGATCCGCTTTACGTCAGTTTGCTTTGCAATACTTTATACCTGGTACAGAAGGTTACAATCCTACTAGGTTTTTTACAGAAACGAGTCCCGTTCTCGCGGATATATTTAGGAGAAATCTACAGACAAATGTAAAACTAATACTAAGGTGTAGGATGTACAAACCGTCGGATTCTAACTCGGAGATAGAACGTCCTTTTCACTCTGATACGTTACGCAACTTAGATGTGGGTGGCGTAGATGAGTTATTAGAGCAAATGATGGAAAAAATCCAAGAAAGGATAGCCAAGTTCCAAGAAGAAGGTAGTGGTTGGGCTTTTGTAAGCAAAGTGCAGTTAGAACTACACACGTCCGTTTACGATCCTTTGCTCGCCTGGGGCTACTTACCTTTACCAAAGTGGATAGAAGATAAAAAGGCATTTATCAACGTAAAAAAGGAGGATGATAAATGCTTTTTATGGTGTGTGCTGAGAGCGCTAAATCCTAAAGACGATCACCCAGAAAGAGTCGACAAAGCTCTCAAAGAAAAGGAAAATACCTTAAACATGTTTGGAATAGATTACCCCGTTACGCTAGAAGGTATAGACAAGTTTAAATAGCAAAACCCTGAGATTAGTGCTAACGTTTACGGTTATAATGATAATGAAAAGTTTTATCCTCTCAGAGTTACAGAAGAAGAAAAAAGAAATCACATTGACCTGCTTTTAGTTAAAGAAGAAGAGGAGCAGCCGCACTATTGTCTAATAAAAAACTTTAACATACTGATGAGGTCGCAAATAGCAACCCAGCCAGCACGCATATATCGGGCCGTTGGTGGCATGAGGTGGGCATCGCGGCATATCGGCCCCACAGCGGTCCGCCAGGGGCCCGTTATATAATTATTTTGCTACAGAATCGATTTGAATTGTTGGGAGTTGAATGTTATGCATTAATATGTTAATTACTATCATGCTAAATGCGACAAAATGGCTAAAAACGTATATCTAGCACAGTCAGCGGCCCTCTGGAGGACCGCTGTGAGGGTCATGTGTACAGAGTTGTCTACCTTGATAAAAATAGTTGATTTGCTTTTCTTTTTTTTTTTTTTTTTTTTTTTTCTTTTGTTATTATTTTAATTTTGTAAATTAAATTTTAAGAATGCATTTCTTCGTAATTTCATATTGTAAAACATAATATTAATAAAAATAATAATAAATATTATCGCTAGATTTTTATAGCGCATGCGCATTCCTCAAAATTTTGGCGGAAACTAGAAAGCTAATAAACAAATTGTTTCTCGAAAAAAAAAAAACACGTCAACAGCTGTTATAAATCGAATCATTTAACGAACTTGGTACGTACAGCCAGTTATTGTTTGCTTCCCGAAAGTAATTTTTGCATCGTAATTTGCGTAAAACGCAGAATTTGTTGAAGTTATCTGATTGTCACGAGTATTCGTGACCGGTTCAAAATGATTTTTGTTTGATCAAGTTTACTGTCCGTTTTTGAGCATACACATCTGAAAGCTGAAGTACAAAAAATATTATTTTGTGCTATTTAGTACTGTGCGAATGCATTGAAAGCCCAGGGATAAATAGTTGGGCCCTGAACACTAGGGTGTAACCAACGGCAGACCTGCCCTTAAGACTTGAAGGCCCAGCCTAAAATTTGGGAAGCGGTGGGCTATCTTAGTTAAACTGCTCATTAGTATTGTATCTTGATTTGTACTTTAGTCTGGTATTAAGCTTTTATATTGCTTTCAAGCGTATTGACTATTCTAAATCGGAATTTAGGGACCTCACATGGTTAGGCTAGTGCGCCCAGACTTCGGATCTTGCAGTCTTGGGTTCAAGTCCATCATTATCATCCTATCGTAGTGATATGACTGAAATACTGTTGACAAGGATGTACAATTAATTGTCATCTTGTTCTAAAATACGGTTGGCCGAGCGGAAAGCACTCCAGTCTTTGGATCAGGGGGTCCCTGGTTGGAACTCAGAGGCGAAATTCTTTTGGCACCTACACAGGCGGTGACATTGCACAGAGCCTTTCATTATCACCAGTTCATCGTCATATAATCTAATACTGAAATACTGTTGAAAAGGATGTAAAGCAACAACACATCGTATCATCAAGGCTAATGCAATACCAAAATGGAAAAAATACAGGGAGTTACGGAAAAGGGTGAATGAACATGTCACTGCAGCGAGCAGTGCAATCTCTAATATGGAACAATGCCAGAGTGATGATGATCTGACCAATGATGTGCTTTCAGTGTGTTCGTTATCTCAAAATGCAGAATGTCCGGAAGCAGGTGCTGAAACCTGTACTTATCATGGTATATTCACCACAGTTGATACAGAAAACAGTAATTCTGAAATTAATCATGACAGTAGTTTTTCAGGGGAATTTAGTTTTCAAGTAAATGGTGGTAATGAAATTGATTGTAACTGGCAGGAAATGGATGAAAGTGCAGAAGAAATGCTTTGTGACAAAAGTTTATCAAGTTCAGAATCTGAAGCCGATGAAAGTGATGATTTGGCATTAAAACTGGCTGCATAGGTCACTAAAAATGGTGTGAGCCATTCAGCTTTGAATGAGCTTTTACATATGTTGAGCCCATTTCATGTTTGTTTGCCTAAAGATGCAAGAACTCTTTTGAAAACGGTAAGAGTATATGATATAGACAATCTTGCTGGTGGCTCATATTACCATTTTGGCATCTTGGACAATGTGAAAACTCTCATGCCATCATTTCCTGAACCTGTTGAAAGCATTCATGACATTTCATTACAGATTAATATAGATGGGCTTCCTCTCTTTAAGAGTTCTAACATGCAGTTTTGGCCAATTCTAGGTAGGCTTGTCAAACCCTGTTTGTCAAACCCATTTGTAATTGGTTTATATCTGGGAAAGCAGAAACCTAGTAGTGTGTCAGAGTATACACAGAAGTTAATTGAGGAGCTTGACCATTTAATTCACCATGGCATTACCTTGTCAAAAGATGATACTGATTATCACATCCCCTTTCATCTATCTTGTATTATATGTGATACACCAGCGTGGGCATTTGTCAAATGCAGTAAAGGTCATAATGGATATTTTGGCTGTGACAAATGCTCTCAACGTGGCCTGTGGAGAGCCTGGAAAGTTACCTTTCCTGAAACTGATGCACCAAGGAGGACTGATTCTTCTTTTGATGAAATGTTAAATGCAGAACAACATCTAGGCCCCTCACCTTTTAGGAATCTACCAATTGGTATGGTGTCTTAGTTTCCACTTGATTACATGCGCCTTGTATGTCTCGGTGTAATGAAACGGTTGATATGGTTGTGGATGAATGGTCTTCTCACAAATAATTGCAGGATAAGTTCGCAAACTGTTCAGTTGATCTCAGATAGTCTGATCAATCTCAGGAGTCACATGCCGAGAGAATTTAACAGAAAAGGAAGGCCCTTGTTTGAAGTAGAAAGGTGGAAAGCTACAGAATTTAGGCAATTCTTGTTGTATACAGGTCCAGTGGTGCTAAAAAACCACCTGTCTTCTGCAGTATATAATCATTTCTTATTATTTTTTGTCAGCATTTTTTTATTGTCCTGCGACTTCCTCTTTGATGCCTATCGTGTATATACTGGTGACCTTCTCTGTTTGTTTGTTACACAGTTTGGACATTTTTATGGACATGATAGTCTTCAATGTTCATGCTCTCACACATTTAGCAGAGGCTGCAGGAAATTTTGGTCTTCTTGATAATTATTCAAGTTTTCCATTTGAAAGTTTTCTAGGAGGTTTGAAAAAACTTGTTCAAAAACCTAACCTGGCTCTTCAACAAGTCATCAGAAGAATTTCAGAAAGATGTAACTTCAGAGATCATGAACCTTTCATAGGTTGCATTGCGGTGAAGAAGCTACACACACATGGGCCAGTTCCCAGACAGTATCTTCATCATGGATATCGGCAATA
Source organism: Hippopus hippopus (assembly GCA_946811185.2). NCBI lineage: Eukaryota > Metazoa > Mollusca > Bivalvia > Cardiida > Cardiidae > Hippopus > Hippopus hippopus. The sequence continues at coordinate 64,892,409 of OX328100.1, forward strand.
CAAGGAAATACATGTACATTTTCCAGATTATTGTATTTCTGTGTATTAGGGAGACAATTGTATTTTGGTAGGAGATAATATGGCAGTGGTTAGAAATATTCCGTCAGATGCTGAGGGAACCGAAAAATACATAGTTTATGAAAAATTTAGTACAATGAGCAATTTTTTCACATACCATCTGCAGTCAACAGACCTGAGAGTCACAAAAGTGTCAAATTTGAGTGGCTGTTTGCATGTTGCAAATGCAGATTCAATTGTTTGTAAGTGTGTTCTTATTCCGTCGCGCAACAAGTCTGTTGCCATTCTAATGTTACATAGATTCAAAAGTTGAGATTTTGGAGCTGTTACACTCCATATATATGACTTTGACTTGAGTCAGTGAATTGAAATCCCAATTTCTTTGACTATATTTGGCTTGAAGGTGCCTATGCTCTGACACGCCTAACACGGTTCAGATAAAATTTTATAAAATTGCACAAATTTTGATTAGCAGATGTTTCCTTTTCAAGATAAGAGTCCAACTTTAATAGAATTTGAGAAGAAATAATAGAAATTCATAGCGTTATAACGATGGCAACTCAATACTTAAAACATACTACAGGGCAACCCCTTAATAATGCGCCTCATTATAACACGGATTTGGATATAACTCGGTCAGGTCTTGGCTCCCAAATGATTTTATTCCTATATTCTCTTTGTAAAACTACCCCTTTAAATGCGGTTCACTTATAACACGGTCCATTTCTATGGACCCCGACAATAGTCTTATAAAGGGGTTGCCCTGTATTGGTCATTATCTAATTAATTACAGTAATTCGAAAATCTTATCTATGTTCATGTGGAAAAAAAAAAGATATTGACTTTTGGATCTGAGTCATTTGTGCATTTTACAGAAAAACAAGGCCAACCTTAAAAATATATTAGTTTGCTGTTAACCAAACCAGAATTTGCAGACTGAGTCGGACTCGGGAGGCACGAGAAGTATTTTTTTTACTGTCCGCCCATGAAAAATACATTAATTTAGGGCTACTTTTTCAAAAAAAAGGATAACAAAAATTTTTGCTCAAAATACTGGCCAAAACATTTTTTGGGTCAGAGGCAAAACAGTGGGTAGGTTGGTAAACAGCAAGCAAACATAATTTTAATGTTGGTCTGATTAAAAAAACAGCATTTTTTTCCCCTCAAAATACTGGCCAAATGTTTTGGGGGTCGGGGGCAAAACAGTGGGTCGTTCAGTAAAACAGCAAACCAATATAGGTTAATTAGGTTTGCCCTCGGAAGTATTAAAAAAAAAAAATTTCAGTATGTTTGCAGTACTATTATAGACGAACCTTAACCCTTGTCCTGCTGAGCCCGTAAATATCCTGCATTGCAAACAGTGAAGATCCAGATCATTTGGCTTCTGGAGAAGCCAGCTGATCTGGATCTACACTATTTGTCATTCTGATTCTAAATTTTCAGCAATAAATTGCATATAGCAAGGCAATTAGTTGAAAATTCTAAGTGGGTGTGGCATGTTAATTTATTCAGAAGGTTAAGGGTTAAAGTGAGTGTATGCACAGGTATCATAACATTTTCTGACCGTGGTGTATTTTCGGCTAGTCATGTCTCAGCGGTCATTTGTTTGGAGTTGATGTGGAGGAATGGTTCTGTAAATGGGTAATTTAAAGCATTTTGCACATGTATAACAAACTGAAGTTTATTGTATAAATAACATAAAACAACCGTTATTGAGCAACGAAGCTCGTAGACCTAGCAAACATCACTGTTTATCTACAAAAGCTGATTGAAAACAGTAGACATTGTTTCTGATGACGAAAATTGCTTTCAGTCAGCCGTACTGAGCATGTCTTTAAACTAAAGTGTTTGCCATGTTTGTAACGTGAAAGCCTGATTATCGATAACCATTCTAACTGAAAATTTACAGTAATTGTTCTTAGCATTTAGTAGCTATTGTCATTAAAACAAGGTGTCTCTAATAAAAAAAATGATAATTTAACTGAAAGATCCCTTTACAATAGCAAACTGTAGATCGTGATCAGACTGTTGCACCATTTGTGCGATTTGATCTGGTTCTAAGCTTTTAGCCTAGGTCTGTCTAGATCTGAAAGCTTTATAGTATAATTACAGTTAAAGTTCTATGAACCAATATTTCTTCAATTTTCAAGATTATAAATCGGGATAAAAGCAAACAATGACATACTTTATCCAGGTTCTGATTTGAATACTGCAGATTTATAAATTTCTTTGGAATTTAATTTAGACTTCAGCGTTTTTCTAGTCGAAGCTAATCTGTTTTCATTGAAAATGGTAGCCATGTTCCTGCTGGTAGAGTTTACTGATAACGCAGAGTTAGCCGTCATACCAGATAATTGGCTTGAAGGAACAAGCTGTGCAGTGTGGCCGCCCTTCAAGTCAACAACAAGACTCACAAAAAGTGTAATCAACAAAGAGCCACCAGTGGAGTCCTGGAGAGCATTTCCTATCAGGGTTTTATATAAACATGGTGAGTTACCTGTGTTGGCTTTACTTGTTAAGAAGCCCATCAGCTTGGTTGCCTGTCTGCTTATGGTGTGAATGGTCTAGAGATCGATCCCTATGTCCAGCACATTCTTTTCATGAAACTTGTGATTATATTTCCCATGCCTGCTAGTGCTGGCACGATTAATCGGATAAATTGATTAATCAATCCAGGGTTCGAAATTAGCAGTACTAGCAAGTCTGCTACCTGAAAATTTAATTTGCCACCTGGCCACACTTAGCAAAAAGTTGCTACTTGGTAATATTGTCCATTTGAAGTGTTTTGACAATTTTCAATGAAACAGGACTTCTGCGTCTTCGGATTCAGTTATGTAACAAATGAACTGCAAGAGAACTGTTGAAAACAACTTTGATAAATAAGCGGACAGACATAGACAGATAGCCCCCCCACCCCCTCCCCACAAAAAAAAAAAAAAAAAAAAAAAATGTGCGAAGTCAGGATTATTGTATAAGTGAACATGTATATTCAATTGCATTTAAACTATCAATCCTTCTTGATCTTTCCTTTGGGTTTGATTATTATGATTTTGGCTTGTGACTCATAACCAAACTTATGCCTGCCTTTTGTCAAACGAAAAGCTTTATTCACTCTTGTTCATTTTGTCGTTCAATAAATAAGGTTGCAATTTTATTCTGAATTAAAGCTCTTTTGAGACGTAAATCATAGAGTGTGTGCAGGTGGATTCAAAGCATATATATATCTCATAGTTTAGACCTTCATGAATTTGCCTCCGTGTTACCAGGCTTGGCTCAGTGGTGATCCGGAGGTCCTCGAAGGTCTTGGGTTCAATTCCCTTCTGGTACACTGTTTGTTTTTTAGGTGAATGTCTTCCGGCATGGCTCTTCAGAACCAAAGCCTAGTTCCGATAGAACCCAGAAAATATGTGAATAAGTGGGCTTTCTCAGTGATATGACAGAACTTATGTTGACAGCAGCATGAACTATTCAACAATCAATATTTGCATTATGAAAGTACATAGCAGACAGAGTGAACTGCATAAGTTTTGTCCGAGCCCAGGTAAAAGTCGGCACGCACTCGGTTAACTTCTTCCGAGGATTAATGATAGTCACTGTGACAGGATTAATTCCTCTCTCACCGCTGACCATTGTTTCGACCATTATTAAGTGGAAAGCAGCCAGTGGCTTGGTAAGGATATTCTGCGTAGTACTGGTAAAAGCGACTCCAGGAAAGCATGGATTGTTGCACTGGCCGCAGCGGTATAACTGAAATAATGTTGAAAACGACGTTAAACACCTTACCATCAATCTGCATAAATGTTGCCTGTTTTTTTAACAAACTGTTGCTCACATGCAATGGTCAAGTCTGACCATGGTTTAGTCCAAACTAAAAAGCAGTAGTTTGTGTCTTTTTCAATGACTGAAAGTACCTAAATTTTATTTCTATTGCGCCCCGATTGTTAGAAATTGGTTATAAAGTTTCATAGATGTTTATTCTTGTGACTGCTAATTCAGATTTCCACCAAAGAATCCTGTGATATTTAAAACTTCAAGAGGGTTTTTTTTTAAAACATGATAATAAAGGGACAAATTCTGGAGACTCGCAATTTCTCTCTTTTTTCTACGAAGTTTTCTGAAAACGGAGACTTTGGAAACAAATGCCATCATAATTATTATCTGTTTGTGGTCTGCAAATACTTACAATGTGGACGAATCAAATGGTGTTTTGTTGTCTAGCGAAAACCAGGATCAGGAATTAAATAAATATATTGCAAATAACCTCTGCTTTAATGTTTTTAAACTAAAACAAAATAAATTACATACTTACTCGAATAAATTGTATAAAATGAAGCACAAATTACGAAGTACACAAAGCTAAAAGTCATCGTTTTGTGGATGCTGTAAGTATGGTTATATTACACAGGCAGGTGTTCCATCTGAAATCATACAAAAATGTGAAATGTGCAAAATCAACACCCAAACTATGACCCTTTGACAAGTGATCCCGAGTGTAAACGACCTTTCAGAATAAGGTTTTGAAAACATTGTTAAAAAAGGAGATAATGCGACTCATTAGCATTTTCTCCTTTTTCCACAATACTTCTTTATCCCTCATAAAAGGCAAATTCTATCACTTGATTGATTAATTCTTTTATTTGTTGTCTATAATTCATTGATTTTTGTTGGGTCTGGAAATTCTCATCTGATAAAAACTTACGCGAGTAAAATGGACATTTCAGTTGGTAGAAAAATGTCAAACATTGCAATGTCGTGCCTGATTTGTCAGATATTCTCACAAAAGATAAGAAGTAATACTAAATCAATGACTAAACCACAATACCAGCGGAGACAAAAAATCTACATATTTTCTCAAACATTTGAGCAATCCTCTGTAATAAAGGGTGCTTTATGCATTTGCAAAAATTATCGACCTATTTTCTTCAGCTGAAAGGAACAGTTTGCCTCATAATTCAGTCGGTTGTCATACAATATGGATTTTATGGATCTATTATTATGTGATGACTTACTTGGCATCATGCATCAGGGAGATGCATTAAGCCTCTTCTGCCAGAGCTAGGCTCAGTTTGTTCAGAAATTTAAATGAAAATTTCGCAAAAGTAAGATTTTCATATGTACGAGTGAGTTTTCAAAGTCAATTTGAAGCTTCAATAATTTTTTTTTTTTTTTTTTTCGCGACATACTGAATGCTCGAAGGATTTTACCCTTTACCAAACAATCCTGTATTTTGATAACCCCTCGGAAAATCTCTTTTGAAAGATACTGATCTTCTTATCTGTGAAATATTTATTTTATCTTGTCTTACATTAGCCTTCGGTTTGAACAAGTCTTAGATGTTATCGTTCGTGAAATATTTAACTTTTACAACTTCCCGGACTAGATTATTGAAAACGCCCCTCCCGCAACACACAAACACAAATCCTAACAGACTTGGGACTACTTTATATGTCACCACTGTGAGATAAGAAGATAAAGTTTTGCTTAATGAGGTAACCTCTCTCTCTTTCTCTCTCTCTCGACGATTTCATACTCATCCGCACGGAACAATAAAAGTGTGAGGCAAGACTCAGACAGAAGATACTATTATATTAAATCTTTGACCCTGTTTAGAGGCATCTTTCAACTGCATTCCTTATTGTCTGGGTACCTGGCACGAATTGCTGAATATTTTTAAACTTATATTATTTCATAGTCAAGCATATGAAAAATGTATACTCATCGCTCGTGTATATAATTATTCAATCTGAAACATAAAAAGATGTATACTCCTTAAAGGTGGGTATTTAGATTTTTCACATCTCACCAAAGTAAAAAATATATATATCAATGAAATTTATATGAAAAAAAACAATACAAATCATCAATAATCAAGAATCATAAAATTCCCCCCAAAAATTTTTTTGATGGTGTTCCCTTAAAATGCTACGTAGCCTCTTAAGGTATTTTTAGATTTTGCGCCAGAAATCAAAAAAAGCATTGTGGGAATGTCAATTGACTGGCACGTGACTAATGACGCTTAAATTCCATAACTTAACAAACATGTAATTATTTTCCATAATGTCTTCTTCGGACGCTATGTTTGAAGCTTCGTCTGTGTATTTCCGGTATGTAAATGAGCGAGTTGCTAATGTAAAAATAGACCGTGTTTCCCGTTGGTGTCGACCTGGGCCGTAGTAAATCTCGAATTTCTCTTGTTGTCGGATGGTTTTCGACTACTGGGGTTTTATGAATGAAAATTAAAAGGCTTTGGGGGTATAAAGATGATTTTTTTGTATTTTTGTAAAATTTTCGTCCCAAAATCTGAAGGGCCACCTTTAAATCTACCAAACTTTAGCCATATCATAAGCAGAAGGCATATAAAATATGGTTCAAATACAGAACAAAATAATGGGAATTGTCTTGTAAAGGGTATACATATTTGTGGAGCAAAAAGAAAATCCTGGTCTTCTGTGTCTTTTCTTCTATTGCTAAAGGTTTTTCTTTTCAGTCTTCTTTCTTAAGGTAGTAAAAATCCGGCAAAGTTCACTTAGGCAAAAGGGGTGATAGCCTTTACCCCAGACGAAAACATTAAAAAAAAAATGAAATTGAAAACAATAGGAAAATTAAAAAAAAAAAACTTGGCCTCAGTTTAACTACATTCTTTTCTAAGCTTACCGAATGCATTATTAGTTATACAGCCAGGTGGCAGGGGACTTGGAAACTTGCTCACAGCTGTGGCGAATCATGTCGCCCCGAGCCGAAGGCGAGGTGGCGACACGATTCGCCACAGGAGTGAACAAGTTTCCAAGTCACCTGCCACCTGACCGTACAGCGAAATTATTATACTAATATAATGGTATATTACAGTATAGAAAACTAGAAATAATAAGGTGATGGCTACCCAGTATGTTTGTTATGTGGGCGGCTCGTATCGGTCGACGCCGCCATTTTGCATGTTATGTTGAAAGCGTAGTCATGTATACGGGGCTTCCAAAAGGGAAACTGCCTTTCAGTGGATTTTGCCAGTGTACATGACTGTTTATTACACTGCAAAGAAATTGCTCGTGATCTGATTAAATAATATGCCCGAACATATATATCATGTACACTGGCAAAATCTACATAAACGCAGTTTTCCTTTAGAGAGCCCCCGTATACATAACTACACTTTCAACACAACATCAAAAATGGCGGCGTCGATCGATACGAGCCGCCCACAAGACAAACATACTGAGTAGCCTGCACCATATTATTACTAGTTTCCCTTAATGGTTGTCATTAAAACGGAAAGAATGGATCATTTTTTTTTTAAATAAATGTATATAGCTACATGTAATATCGTTTGATGTCATTCTAAAACAAATACGCGAGGAGTTAAAAACAAGCCCTTCGTCAGGTTAGCTAATAATTATGAAAATAGGCAAAGCCTAGAAACGGGCGAAAGAAACTTTTTTTCTCAGACATATTCAATCATAATCCGTACAACAATGAATCTGTGCTGATTTGTTTATTTGGCACTGCCCAGCAAATTTTTGATGGCAGTAGATATCTACTGCCTTAACTCTACCAAACGACAAATTATACACTCTTCTAAATTGAAAACTTCTGCAGAAAACATTCGAGTTCCTCCTAAAATTACGGGTGTAACTGAAACAATGTTGGAAACGGCGTTAAACACCACACAATCAATCTTCTTCTCTCATATTAAAATCAGACATCCACCCCTCAATCCATTAATCAAACTAGAGGCCCTTGAGGGCCTGAAATCGCTCTTCTGGCAGTAATTTTACTTTTTTGCTAGCATACATTGTGAATTTTTGATGCAAAAAAAAAAAGACAAAAAAAAAAAAAAAAAAAAAAAAATGGCGGGGGGGGGGGTTTCTTGCAACTGGGCTTGAACCCACTTAGACAGCATAAGTAGGCATGGTGAATTGAACAAACAGTGGGGAAAAAAAGAAGTGCAATTTCTCAAAACTAATTGTTTGGAATCCATCCAAATTTGATGGGGTTTTAGTACGCCTTGTATGAAACAATCCTAGCAAATTTCAAAGGAATGAGACTAGTAATGTGGACTTTGTTGAGTAAACAATACTAAGTCATCAAGTGGCTACTTTTCCTGAGTTAATTACTAGATTTTCTTCACTTTTAATAGAGTTCAATCCCTTGATGAACCAAACAATCTTTGCAAGTTTCAAGAGAATTGGATCAAAACTGTGGACTTCATTGCCTAAACAAGAAGTGGAAATTTTCGACTTTAAATCGCTACTTTTCCCATACTGATGGTTGGGTTTTTTTTTTTTTTTCCCAAAAAGTAATAGGGTTCAAGCTGTTGATGATACAAAGCAACTGTGCAAATTTCATGAGAATCTGACCACAAATGCAGACTTCATCACGTAAACAAGAAATGGAAATTTTCAACTTTAAATGGTTACTTTTCCCATACTGATTGTCAGATTTTTTTCCAAAACAATAGGGTTCAAGCTATTGATGAAATAAACAAACTGTGCAAGTTTCACGAAAATCCGACCACAAATGCAGACTTTATCATGTAAACAAGAAATTGAAATGTTGCAACTTGAAATGGCTACTTTTCCCATACTGTTTGTTGGACTTTTTTCAAAATCATTAGGGTTCAAATTTTCATCTTGAAATGGCTATTCTTCCCATACTGCTTTTTGGACTTCTTTCAAAATCGTTAGGGTTCAAGCTATTGATGAGATTAACAAACTGTGCAAGTTCCACAAAAATCTGATGCCAAATACAGGCTTTATCATGTAAACAAGAAATGGAAATGTTCAACTTGAAATGGCTACTCTTCCCGTACTGGAGTTTTTTTTTTTTTTTTTTTTTTTTTTTTCAAAATCATTAGGGTTCAAGCTATTGTTAAGATAAATAAAATGTGCAAGTTTCACGAAAATCTGACCTTAAATGCAGACTTTATCGCGTAAACAAGAAAAGTCTAACGGACGGACTGACAGACGGACGGACGAACGACTGAAACCATACCATGACATAAGCTCTGCTGGCTTGCAGTCAGTAGAGCTAATAAACGACTTGTGTCAACCGAAAAAAATGCATCAAGCACTCCTTCTCTTTTCTGTCGTCCAAAATCTCTGAAATGTATTTTATCCAATCGTCTACATGTATGTATTTTCTAACTACCTATCTCTCGTCATCATGTCAGCTTTCTAAAAATCAACAATATTTACAATACTCTTTTTTTTTTTTCTGAATTAAATAACCACTAAAGAAGTAACCTTTTCATGAGCCTTGTGAATTAAGTGTGAAAATAACACAAGACGTTGGTGAGAGTGTGGAAAAAATCAAAACGAACACGAAATAGAGCGAACTGCAAAAATACGAACGGGATTAAGGCCGACCATCAGAAAAAAAATGACGTCAAACGGGAATGTCGAACTGCGTAGTTCAAACATCATTGAAATTAACGATAGTGATAATTTTTCCAATATGTTTGTCATGAAACGCGAACAAGTGAGAAATGTTGTAGATCTTCATCTACATTTTAAGAAATTTTAACAAAAAATCTATTAATTTCAATCTTGTGGATTTAGTCTGACTGTGTTGAATTCTTGTTGTATTAAATAAACCTTCTGGTTGTCAAGGAAGTTGAAGTACGGATACAGTCCAACCTTTTCTACAAGTGGAGCAATTCAAATTGGCCGAAAAATTGAGGGTTGAGAATGACGTAATAGGTGTAAACTATAGGCGGTCATCAGACCGCGCCTTCGGCGCGGTCTTTCGCCCGTATGAATTGTTGAAACACATACATTGTGCATAACGTTACAAGGATAACCTAATGGCCGTTTGAGGCAACTAATGGTTGTTCAATTTTGTGGCCAACAAATCATTAACATATATCGTTACTTACCTTGAAGTTTTTCTTTTTTTTTTTCTTTTTTTTAATCCGTGTTTAAATAAAAGTGCGTCGAAAGTCTGTGGCAGTGACATCATCAAAGGTTATGCACCAAACTGCACGTTTTACCAATGTTTCAGTGACGTCAGTTCCCTGTGTCGTCAGCTTTCATTGAATTGGAGCACTCAGACGGGAAATTCTAATTCGTCAGCATACTCAATTCGTGAGACCATAAAATGGAAAGTTCGCTTAATACACGTTGGAAAGATAAAAGTTTGAAGTATAATAAATTCGTTGTACGGTCAGGTAGCAGGGGATTTGAAAACTTGTTCACGGCTGTGGTGAATCATGTCGCCACCTCGCCTTCGACTCGGGGCAACATGATTCACCACAGCCGTGAACAAGTTTCCGAGTCCCCTGCCACCTGACTGTACAACTAGTAATGTACGGGGCATATTTTCCAATCAAATCGCGAGAAATTTCTTTGCAGTATGTATGTAAACATGTATTTACGATTGCAGAATACTTTTATTTTATGACTTCTCGGTCTTATTTATTGGTGGCCTGCAAGCTATCGCCTTACTGATTGATAATAAACCAGCATTTGGTTGAGTTTTGATATGATAATTAAATTCTAAAGAGTCCCTGTTAACAATGAAGTGATTTAGAGGTTTGTCTGTATCAGCAAGTTAGGCAATATCCTTTGTAGTTATTAGTGAAGTATCTTTTTGCAGGAAGTCAGTGAAACGGACTCCAACAATATACTTGCCAACAAAAAGATGACTAGCAAAACAGAAAAAAAGTCGTTACCAGGTAAGAAAATTTCAGACTTGTCTGAATTGAAAGCAATTGCAGACGACAAATCAAATGTTGGGCCAAATGATGGAATTTATCTGGGTAGAACACATGAGAAAAGAGGAAACACTGATTACCAGCATTTTTTTTCATTTTCCATTAATGTTTTCAAAAGCCTTTTTGACAGAGTCGAAAATACTCGGGATTGTGTCGAAAAGGGACAAGGCAGGAGAAATAGGAATTCAAATTAAAATCTGAAAGAAATCGGAAGAAATAAAAGACAAAAACGAGAAAGAAATGAAGAAAAGCCGAAGAAATAGGAAAGGAAAAAAAAAAAATGATAAGAAATTTACTTACAAAACCATAGATGAATATGAACATCCGCCTTGTGCACAACATTTTATCAAAGTGAATACGTTAGCATCGAGTGTTTGTATTTCAGGAAGTACGATAAATGCGTTTTCAAACTTCCGTGTCTCGTCGTGAAGTGCCTCTTTACTCTGAACCAGAAGGCCGTCAAAACTTCATGATAGATTTTTAATATCACACACAACCAGTTGATTGTCCTATTTATTGTATTCCTAATTCACCTTTTTTTTATTCTTATAATTATCCAGATGGTATAATATGAGCAATATAGGAAAAAAGTAGTTCCGGAAAACATACTAAAACTATATCGTCACTAGTGATGATGCCATATTTGTCATCACTAGTGGTGTTATTCACTGTGAACTCCCAGTAATTCACCGATTAGAATATAATAAAATTCATACTCCTTGCAATCACCCTGTTATAAATAAATTTAGACTCGATACCCATTGCTTCAATTTCACGACAATGTTTTTGCAAAGAGCGAAAAGATCAGGAAAAAATGATTTACCTTAGATTCCCCTCAAAGTTCTGACATTTTTCCGTGCAGTCTGCCAAAACAATAACCTCCTGTTTTCCCAGTCCGATATTAATCTCGTTTGAATAGAAAACATTGGCAGACGACAATTCAGATTCAGCTAAAATGATAGGATTTGTCTTCGGAAATGTTGAATACTTTGCTCAAATGATGAAATTTGTGTCTAAAAGAGTAGAAAACATTGTGGGAAAAGGAGAAAATGCTGGTTACCAACATTTTCTCCTTTTCCCACAAGGTTTTCAAAAGTCCTCTTTCTTCAGGTTCGTTAAAAGTAGGGATTGTGTGGTTAAATTGTTGTGATGTAGTAGAAAGTTAAGGCATTGTGGGAAAATGGTGGAATGCTTTTGTCCTTTATCTTGAGTTTTTAAAGGCCGTCTACGTATTGTAAAGAGTTAACCGAATATTTTCGTCACTTACTACAAGTTACACAAAGTATGTCAAAACAGGGTTTAACTCTTAACCAAAAGACAAATTTTAGACTGGTCCAAATTGAAAGCATTTGCAGACGACAAAATTAAAGTGACTCAAAAATTGAAACTTGTTCTGGGAGGGTAGCAACATTGTGCGAAAAGGAGAAAATGCTGGTTACCAGCATTTCCCCCTTTTCCCACAATGTTTTCAAAAGGCTTCTTTCTTAGAGTCGTGAAAACCCGGGATTGTTTGGTAAAGAGTTAAATTCATTCGCAAACAGTATCGAGCTAGGTCAGCCTACGCAGTACACGCAGGATGACCTCGGCCGAAACGTTTTGCTGTTGGTCATTTTTATGCATGTGAACAGACCAGTCTACCTCATAATTTTAGTTGTTTGGTAGGCAAAATTGATTTTATGGATACATAATAATGTAATGGCTTGCTTTGTTAAGATGCATTCTAACATGGCAGGTGAACTCGGCTCCATAAACACAGTGCAACGAAAGCGTGGTAAAATCTACGTTATTCTATGTAGAGTGACGTCATTCTGTATAAAGTAAGTAAGTTATTCAATGGAATATGATCTGCATCCGCGTTTTCACTCTAAGTATTAACTTGTTTTCCTTTGATTAAGAGTTGGTAATGTTAGAATCGAAATGATCTTCTTTCTATCGTGGTTTATCGTTCAATAAACCACGTTGTGAGTTATTAGGCGCAAAAGAATAAACCACTCGGGCTATCACCCTCGTGGATTATTTATTGTGAGTCATAACTTACAATTGTGGTTTATTGAACGATAAGCCACGATAGAAAGAAGATTATTTCTTGATTAAACCGCTTTTTACCAGAGCAATACTCATTTCTATCTATACTATAGTTTTAAAGCCGTTAGAGAGAGAAAAATTCCCACTCGCCCAACGCCGCAGAATTTTTCTGTCTTTCACTTTTGAAAACGAACAATGATCAAAATTAAAACTACCCGTCACGAAAAACTTTCTTTATAACGAGCCACAGCGAGTTACGGGGAAAGCCCGTAACCAGCGAAGCTCGTTTTGCGGTAACACCGTTCTAGATATTTAACAATAAAATACCGACTTCGTTCCCGGTTTCAGGCTAAATCTATGGGGGGATGGCTAAAATTTGAGTGTCTTCCGGTTGGTAGCACAGCGTCACACGTATCACACTCTTTCGCACAATTACCTGATTGGTCAAAAATGACAATAATTATCTACTGATCGGATGATTACTTAAAAATCATAGTCAGTTTAATGAGTACAGATTGTCTAATTTCTTCCTTACTTTCAGCGTATTAAATGTCTATTTTTGTATAAAAATATCAAATGATCTATGTTAGCAAATGATGACGTCATTAATCATACTATTTTTACGACATGCAGGAGCCGGTTTTTCGCGGAAAATATTGTGTCGAAGAAACCATGACTAAACTAGCTTTTGGCTTGATGATTGATTGATTGTATGCTGTTTAACGCCGTTTTCAATATTATTTCAGTTATATCAGGGCGGCCAGTGCACCTATTCATGCTTTCCTGGAGTTTCTTTTACCAGTACTCTAACCATTTTCTTTCCAAGCCACTGGTTGCTTTTCCACATAACCATCGTCGAAACAATGACCAGCGGTGAGAGAGGAACGAATCCTATCGCATTGACCATGATCAATCCTCGGAGAGAAATTGGCCGAGTCGGGGATCGAACCAGCGAGCCCCTGTTCTTGGGTCCTATAGGCTACCGACTGCGCTACCGGGGCTCGGTAATTAGTTTTTTGTCTGTTTCAAAATAGATCTACCATTTACAGAGAAAGTCGGATTTATGATCCGTGAAAAGTGGGCTTAATGCATCTGCGAAAATTATCGACCCAGGTCTGCCAATGCAGTCCGCGCAAGCTGACCTGGATCAAAACTCCATGCTATTGATAAATTTTCTGCATGTCAAAGGACCAGTATAGGTGCCTCGTGATTCAGTCAGTTATCATACAAAATGGATTATATGGATCTATAATTATGACTTGCGTGTTATCATGCACCACACAATACATTAAACCCTCTTTTACCGCAACGTGGCTCAAGTATATTTATTTAAATGTTATAACTTTAGACGCTTCTTTATAGATCTAAAAGTTTTTTTTTTTTTTTTTTTTTTACCATAAGTTGGATATCTATCCGATAACTCAGCAAATTTCTATCCTAGGATTGATGATAGATCTAGTCATTGCGACAGAATTCATTCCTCTCTCTACACTGATCCGTGACTGTTTCAACGATGGACGTGTGGGAAAGCAGATGGGATGAAAAAGGAATCCTACAAATAATCTGATTTTGGCGATCTACGCACTTTCATTTTAAAGAAATTCAAGGAAAAACGGGCCGCCTTTGACAGATCTACAAGTGAAATAATATCGAAGTGTTAAAGTGTTAACGACGTATATGACAAATGTTTGCGCGCATCCTATTGCGCATGTATTTTTGTCGTAGATAGTGAATCAAAAGTGCACCTATGTATTTTTTGCACATAATGGTAATACTATTGGTGCACTGAAGCAAGTAACACTTTCTTCGGGTAGTACTGGTGAAGAGAAAAAAATGGATCTATGAACTGTCACCGTGAAATAATTAAAATGCTGCTGACACGGCGTTAGACACCAAACAAGGAAACAAACGCAGGAAATTCAAAGCTGTGGAAGTATAGGTGTTTCCACTTTGACAATTATTGTTGGAAAAGGAGAAATCACTCCTATTGAGCATTTTCTCCTTTTCCCGCTATATCTGCTGAGCTTTTATCCTATTTTTTTTCCTTGAGAAATAATTTTAACAGTGACCTTCAACTTTGTTTTCTGGCGAAATATGCACGGATAGGTGCCATATTTATTTTTTTCTTATTGTTTGGAATTATAAATATTATAAGTGTAGAAATTTTAAGAAAAATCTGTCCGTTAGAAAGTATGTATTTATTTAAGATTGACCCTTGATTAGGCCAAATTATCTCCCTTTTTAATTCAATGGCCTATATATAACATGCATATTTGTACATTTACCATGCTCAAAACCAGGCTTTTATACATTTTTTGTGCAAAAATATATGAATTTTCACTAAAATGATGTATATTTGTATATTTTTCCTGTTATTTCTCTGTTTAAATGACTATAAAAGAAAGACGCTTTAAATCCAACAAAAGCTAAATTTTGGAACTGTATATACCTTTTTCAAAGGCAAATTTCTCAGAAACTTGCACGGTGACCCACATCTTTTTTTACTGTAATCTCCTAGAGACATGATGCGCTTTGTATGTGCAAAATCATAAAAAAATCTGTCCGTTAGAAGAATTTGTCATATACGTCAGTAAAAATCATAGTCTAAAAAACCATCGTAATTCTGTAAAGATGGAGAGATCAGGATGTGAATCAGGTCTGAGAATGATCAGATGTCGCTGCAGTAGCGCCCGGGTAGCGGTGGAAACAATCCAGTCGACCTTAATCATCAACTAAACCCTTCAAAATGTGGTGGTCACATGATTCCCTGGCGATCAAAGCCACTGGTGGTATTGCAGAAAGACAGCAGGGTTCCATGGAACTATATAGATCTATAAAAAGTGAAGGTTTTTTCCCCTCTCCTTTTTACATGCAGTGTAAAAATATGACCGTGAATTTCTTCCTTTCTGTCCTTTTCTTTTTTCTCTCTCACTCTTATAGATCTAAATCTGCTTGCAGTGAGGAAATGTCCCTGTAAAATGTTCTTTAAAAGCACGTGAACCAATAATCACTCCAAGTTATTATTATTATTTTTTTTTTTTTTTTTTTTTTTTCTTCTGGATATAAATTTTGTAAGTAAATCCGTGACCGCTCGCCCTTTTTCACATATATAGGCTACATCCATTTTTCTACTTTTAACAACGCTCAAAATTAGTTATGGCAAAGCTGGAATTCGAACTCAAAACCACTTGATTTAAAGATCTAGAATCTAGGTCGTCATTCGAATTATTAGATATTTGTTCCACAAATCATTCATGTCGCTCCTATTGAGGCTTTGCCTTTTTAATATTATCAGAATGTTCTTTTTTTTTTTTTTTTTTTTTTTTAAACATATAAGTACTTTAATCCTCTGTATTTTACAAAAGTATTTTCATAACTGTCTGTTGCAAATCTTATCTTTTTATAAGAAGAAGAAGAAAATGATGATGAAGAAGAATTACGAAACACACAAAAAGTATATATCTTTCTCCCAAAAAATACCTTTGAAATAGCAGAGTTATGGGTTTTTACTATCGGCTTGAAAGTTTCATGTTAATAATTAAGCAGGATAAAGCTTAAAAGTAATAATAAATTCATATAAACTTTGTGACGAACCAGTCATACATATATAAACATTCTAAACGATAGCCTTTGATCATTTTTATAAGACAGCGTCTTACGAACATGAAAATTCGCAACAAATGCATAGCTGAATTACAAACCGCCCCGGCCCGGATTCGAAACCGTGCGGAAAAGTTCCTCAATTTTTGAGGTTTAAAAGATCAACAAATTAACCACTGAGCTAAAGAGAATTCTCCCAAAGTCACTTGTCAGGTATTGATTCTATATGGGAAGAAGCTATGCAGTAAGGAAGGAGTTATCTTTCGTAACACGCACCCTCTCAAATGTCAACATTTTGATGACAAAAAGCCTTATTAGGCAGTAAGTCTTTTATTTAGACAACAAATGTTTAAATGGCAAATCCCGGACGAGCCTCCATCTTACGAATATAAAAGTTCGCAACAAATGCATAGCTGAATTACAAACCATTCCGGCCAGGATTCGAACCTGTGCGGAAAACGATCCTCAGAATTTGAGGCTTTAAAGACCTACACCTTAACCACTGAGCTAAAGAGAATTGTCCCCAACTCAGTTGTCAGGAATTGATTTTATACAGAAAGAAGCTATGCAGTAAGGAAGGAGTGATCTCCCATAGCACACCCCATCTTAAATGTCATCATCTTAATGACAAAAAGTCTAATTAGGCATTAAGTCTATTATTTAGACTAGAAATGGCTCAATGGCCAATCCCGGACGAGCCCCCATCTTACGAACATAAAAGTTCGCAACAAATGCATAGCTGAATTACAAACCGCCCCGGCCAGGATTCGAACCCGTGCGGAAAAGGTCCTCAGTTTTTTAGGCTTAAAAGACCAACACCTTAACCACAGAGCTAAGGAGAATTCTCCCCCAACTCAGTTGTCAGGTATTGACTTTATATGGGAGAAGCTGTGCTGTAAGGAAGGAGTGATCTCCCGTAACAAAGAACATCAGGACATAATTAACAAGTCGAAAAAGGAATATAAACTATTTAACAGAAAGGCATTTCTTTTCGCCAAGCCCAACCAGCAACTGTCAATAAGGTCAGATAGAATCCCACTGTGAAAAGGGCTTAGCCTCCTAAACATAAGGTCCCTGGGCTTATCTGCAGCAAGCTGTGAGGATAGCAGGCCGTAATCGTGTTCACAATACACGATTTTCAGACTTCAGGCTGTCATCAAAGAATGTTAATCATCGAGCCCTGTGTTTTCTCGATCATACTCACACATTAATTACAATTTCCATCATCATTTTAATGAAAACGAATTCTTAACTATAGTTTCTTAATTTACATTTAGATAGTCTGATTCTTTAACATGGAGTGACGATATGAAACGATATTTGTTTGATATATGAAAAATAAACTGACGGAAAAAAGTTTAGCAACAAATTTCAAACTAACACTACTTTACAAAAAAGCAATTGTTGAAATCCAAACCTTATACGCATAGTATGCATGTCGACTGAGGTTAGCCCCATAGCATTTTTATGTGCTATTGTCGTCTATCCGTGATTTTTGGTCGATTTACGAAAATCACGCTCTGCGCGTGCACAAGCCTAATGTCTGTACATGTTTCAAACTGCTACATGTGGATAGACTGATCGTTTATCGAATTAAAAGAAAACGCTTAAAAAATCTTTGAAAATTGTTATTGGGCGCCGACCTGGTATGACGTTAGATCAACGTCAGATGGCAATCGGTATGTTGATAGGAGGTATAAGTGCAAGTAACGTTGCACGGAAATTTCGGTGTACACCGAAGCAGAATAAGCCGTCTTCAGGCAAGATACCAGCAAACCGGACATGTTGCAGACAGGCCACGTTCGGGGAGGTCAAGGAAGACTTCGCCACGTGCAGACAATTACATTATCACTTTATCAAGACGTAACCGCTTTTGGTCCAGTAGCAAAATCGCTGGTCATGTTCGAAATGCGACTGGTACAAGAATTTCATCTCGAACAGTATGTAATCCTCTGAGGTCTGCAGGTTTGAGAGCCTATCGATCGTACGTTGGCGTCCCACTTACGTTACGTCATCGTCAAGCAAGGTTTCAATTGGCTAGAGCTCATCGGAGATAGACTAGAAGCCAATGGAATGAAGTTGCTTTCACCGATGAGTCTCGCTTTAATGTTGACTTTGGCGATGGACGAGCCAGAGTGGCGGCGACGGGGTGAAAGATTCCTTGCTGAAAACGTCATTGAACACGATCGTTATGGCAGAGGTAGCGTCATGATATGGGGCGGGATAAGTCACAGAGCAAAGACAGACATTAACATCGTTGCAGGAAACCTAACAGCTGACCGATACTGCAACGAAATTCTTCATCCTGTGCTTATCCCGTTGTTACGCAATGGTCATGCACGTATGGTGCAACAGGACAATGCCCGCCCTCATTACGCACGCCAAACTCGGTTGTTTTTACAGCGACACGGTGTTCGTACACTTGCATGGCCTGCCAAATCCCCCGATCTCTCGCCTATTGAGCATGTGTGGGATCACCTGGGACGGCAAGTACGAAAACGTCATGACGTCAATAACGTCCAAGACCTCAAACGAATTTTACGCAGAGAGAGGGAAAGAATCCCTTTACACATTGTAAGAACCCTCATCGCTTGCATGAGGCGTAGGTGCAGTGCTGTCATTACCCACAGGGGAGGTCACACACGATATTGACAGTGACATTTCCTTCTGCTACTGACGTCAATTTACGTGTTCGAGTAACCTAATTTTCAAATTGGCTTGATTGGATTTCACATCCCCTAGTCAGTTAAAGAGTAAATGATTGACTGGCAGCAGGTTTTTTCCTCCGTAAACCCCCTATAATTGCTCAATTCCTAAAAGTATCGCGTGTTGCTAAACTTTTTTCCCCCAGTATAGGTATTGCGTATTTTATGTGTATGTTTGATCTATGACAATGTCTGTGTTGTGTTAATTGCATAAATGTTTTGTCACAGTAGAACGTTAGTATGCTATAACATGTGAAATATTATTTTGCAAGCGGTGATAGCATAGGTTTAGTTCAACTCTTTGTAAAATGTTAATAGATTAAATGCACAATAAAATATTCAAATGAATTATTCATCAGTACTGCAGCTAAGGTACATGTCAAGGGTGACAGAGATAGGGTAAATATACATTTTGGTTTAAGGGCGTGTAGGATACAATGATTTGAGCTTAGGTGGAAATGATGATGGATAGAGCAGAAAGTGTGATAAAATCACAGCTTTATCTGGCTTTTGTACCCACCGCTTGTCTCTATCTATCGAGAAAAACAGAATAAATTACCATATCGAGTTTTTAGCACAGGACAACAGAATTTTAGACTTCTCCAAATTGATAGCATTTGCAGAGGACTGATCGAAATTTACTCAAAATATGGATTTTGTCTTTCAAAGGACAGAAATCATCATGGGAAAAGAAGAAATGCTGGTTACAATTGTTTTCTCCTTTACCAACATTTTTTTCAAAAGGCTTCCTCTCCAAGCGTATTAAATCTCGGATTTGTTTGGTAAAGGGTTAACTATGTCGATATTACTGTAAAACAAGAGAAAAAATGGAACGTTGAAATTCAAAATAAAAAAAAAAAAAAAAAATGGTAAGGATTCTATTTGTACGTAATGTAACCGTTTGTTTAACCCAAAACCTCAGATTCAGTTAAAATTCGGGCCAAATCCACTAAAAAGGTATAGAAAGAAAAAAACAGAATTTTAGCAGATAATACACGGATATAATTAAATATCCTAATGGTCACGTAATCTGCGAAACTTCTATAGAAGATAGCCGAGCCCAGTAGCCCATTCAGTAGCGTACAGGACTTGTGAAAACATGCGGTCGCTGGTTCGATCCCCTGCTCGGCCAATTTCTTTCATTAATTTCTTTCAATAATTTCATTATCACTTTCACTCTATATTCAGAGTATTCTAGAAATATAAAGAACATTCATTGGTTTTTCCATTGCGGTTATTTTTAGAAACAGGTTGTAAGTAAACAAGTTGCTTACCAATCCATGTTGTCTTTTTTTTTTCTAGAAAAGACCAATCTAGAATATTCCAAGCTGATATAATTAGGAGTGACTTACTTGATGGATTTGATTTTGAACTTAGACTTGTGGCTTTCAGGATACAGAATTAGTGAAAAGTGTTGCATTTAACTTGGGATATAGATCTGAAAGTTGGAATTATTTAATTTTTAAACAGGTTGCTTATATCTATCTGCAAGTTAAAACTATTGTTGTTTTAGGTTTTAGGAACCAGAAATTTCATTACTTTTTGTAGTATAAACATAATTCTTAATTTTGAGGGACTTATTCTGTTTCTTGTTCTAAGATTAAAAATTATCAAAATTTCATTCAGACTTAACTCTTATTGTACTCTTTTGTCTTTATTCATTAATAAATATTGTTAATTGTTAAAGGCTTGTTGCTGGTTTTCTTTCTCGTTACGCTTGTCTCGTAACAGAAATTGGGGCCTCGTCCGGGATTGATCATTTAGTCATTTTGGATATACTTTGAAATTATTTTGAACTTGTTACAGTATTAAAGTTTATTAGATAATAAAATATAAAATTTGATATTTATTCTACTGAACCAGCAAAATGCAATCATGTCTTTTGATCTTGAAAAATTTATTGCTGAGCCTGCTCAGGAGTTGTTAAATTTGGTAAAACAGTCTGATTTATTAGATCTTGCTTCTCATTATAAACCGATTGCCATTAAAGGCACTATGTTAAAGCACGAAATTAAGAATTCTATTGTTCAGTTCTTAGTTGATGAAGAAATACTTGACTCGTCTGCTCTGTCTCTGATTCTTGTGTCTCAGACAGACGTTAAAACTAACATTGAGTTACAAAAATTAAAACTACAGATGGAAAAAGAAGAGAAATTACAAGACATAAAATTAAAATTAGAGCAAGAGGAAAGTACGAAAGAAAAAGAATCAGAGCAAGAACAAAGGATGAAAGAAAAAGAATTAGAGCAAGAACAAAGAATGAAAGAAAAATAATTAAAATTAAAATTAGAGCAAGAAGAAAGAATGAAAGAAAAATAATTAGAGTACTAGTATGCTGAATTAGAAGTAAGAGAAAAGGATATGCAGTTTCAGATGAGAATGAAAGAATTAGAAATAGAAAATAAAGAAAAACTACCTTTGCATGCGGTTAATGACTTTGACATAACAAAACACCTCAGACTTGTTCCGCCATTTCAAGAACAGGAAATTGATAAACGCTTTTCACATTTTGAAAGATTTGCTGAAATTCTGAAATGGCCAAAAGAACACTGGACATTACCTTTCCAAAGCGTAGTAACTGGAAAGGCCCGCGATATTATTTCTCAACTGAATTTTGAACAGCTTTCTAATTATGATAATGTTACGGAATTGGTTCTAAAGGCTTATGAATTGGTAACTGAAGCATACAGACAAAAATTTAGGAATTGCAGAGAAAAAAAAAAAAAAAAAAAAAAAAAAAAATGGTCAAACCCATGTTGAATTTGCTAGAACTAAAGAACAATTATTTGATAGGTGGTGCCATTCAAAGAAAATGGATTCAGATCATGGAAAACTTAGACAGCTACTGTTAGTTGAAGAATTTAAAAGATGCATTAATTCAGATATGAAAACTTTCTTAGATGAGAAAGAAGTTGAAACTTTAGACGAAGCTGCTTGCTTAGCAGTCAACTTTGCCTTGACGCATAAGGTGTCTTTCATAAATAAATCAAACCCTCGAAAACATTTTTATTCATCTACTGGTCCTAAACCAAATTTTAATCAACATAATGACAATTCCAATCAGAATAGTCCCAAAGCCAAGTCTCCTTATGAAGCCAAAGGTCAAAATCCCTGATCTCGACCCACTTGTAATTATTGCAAAGAACCAGGCCATATTATTTCTGAATGTCCTTTTTTAAAAAGAAAAACAAGAAAACTTTAAGCCTACAGGCATTACTTCGTTAATGTCCACACCTCAGTCATGTATTAAGGACCAAACCATTGTTCAGGCCAAAGTACCTGAGACTGATACCGTTATGGAGATTTATGAACCATCCTTGTCAGATGGTTTTGTGTCACTAAAAATTCATTTTGCCCAGTATACCCCTATTAAAATTTCACTTGATACTGGAGCTTCTCAATCTCTTATTTTAGCAGATGTCCTGCCTATTTCTGAGAAGACTTCTTCTGGGACAAGTGTCCTTATACAGGTTGTAGAATGTGGATTTGTTCATGTTCTGCTTCATAATATTTATTTGTCTTCAGATTTAATTAATGGTCCAGTGACTGTTGGTATAAGAGAAAATTTACCTTTTAAAGGTGTTCATTTGTTATTAGGCAATGATTTAGCCGGAGATAAGGTAATTGTTAATCCACTTGTAACTGACACACCTTACATGGATCAATCACCTGATCCGATTGAGGAAGAAATTATTGACCTTTGCCAGTCGTGTGCAGTTACTAGAGCTATGGCAAAGAAAGCCATTTTGACTGAAAATCAGTCTGATATTGACTTATCAGATTCTTTGCTGGGTCATTTATTTAAAAATAAAATTAACAGGTCTATTTCACAAAACCCGTCTGAAAGTCAGACAAATTCTAAACATAATTCATCAGAATTGGATTACACATCTTCACCCTTAGTTAATGAGGGCCATGATACAAGGCCAAGGTCAAAAATAAGTGAAGACTAACACGATGATTCAGAACTTGCACCTTTATTTCAAAGAGCTGTCAGTGAAAATGATCTTTCACATAAACCTGTCTGTTTTTATATAAAAAATGGAATATTGA
Organism: Hippopus hippopus; assembly: GCA_946811185.2. Classification (NCBI taxonomy): domain Eukaryota; kingdom Metazoa; phylum Mollusca; class Bivalvia; order Cardiida; family Cardiidae; genus Hippopus; species Hippopus hippopus. Next base: position 64,915,515 of record OX328100.1, read on the forward strand.
TGAGAAAGTGGCGCCCTCCTGACGTCTCTGTTGATGATGAGTGGGCTGTCAATCATCAAGTCGTCGTTTCTAAATCTTATAGATCAGAAATACTAAGCTTAGCTCATGAAACACCTATGTCAGGTCATTTAGGTATCAATAAAACCTATCACAAAATTCTTAATCACTTTTATTGGTCTGGTCTAAAAGCAGATATATCAGATTATTGCAGGTCTTGTCACACTTTTGAAATGGTAGGTAAACCCATCCACGTCATACCTAAGGCTAAACTACAGCCGATTCCTGCATTTGATGAACCTTTTAGCAGGATTATAATTGATTGTGTAGGTCCATTGCCAAAAACTAAGGCTGGTAATGAGTACCTTTTGACTATTATGTGTGCTTCCACCCGTTTTCCAGAAACAATACCTTTAAGAAATATAAAATCTGAAACAATTGTCAAAGATTTAGTGAAATTTTTCACTTTTGTAGGACTTCCTAAATTTGTTCAATCTGATCAAGTGTCAAATTTTATGTCTAGCATTTTTCAACAAGTGATGCACTAGTTGGGAATTAAACAATATAGGTCATCTGCATATCACCCTGAAAGCCAAGGTGCCCTTGAACGCTTACATCAGACCTTAAAAAATATGATAAGTCATATTGCCTTGACACACAAAAGGATTGGGATGAAGGTATACATCTATTACTCTTTGCAGTAAGGGAGTCTGTACAGAAATATCTTGGTTTTAGTCTCTTTGAGCTTGTTTTTGGTCTCACAGTTCAAGGACCTTTAAAACCTTAAAAAGAAACATTTCTTTCACAAGATGACTCTCCTTTTATGTTATTTCAGTATGTATCTGACTTTAGAAACAGATCATTCAAAGCTTGTGTGGTTGCAAAATCAAATGTAAGGAAAATTCAATGTAAAATGAAAGAAAGATATGACAAAAATACCAAAGAAAGAAAAGAAAATTTAAACCTGGAGATAAAGTTTTAGCTCTTCTACCAATTCCTGGTAGGCCTTTACAAGCAAGATATTTTGGTCCTTATTCTGTAGAGAAAAAGGTCAGTGACTTATATTATATGATAACAACTCCTGACAGGCGAAAGCAAAAGCAATTATGTCATATTAATATGTTAAAAGAATATGTTGATAGGGATAATTCAAATATTTCATCAATAAATGTAGTTTCCTCAGTCCCTCAAAATCAAAATCACATTAACCATGAAGACATAAATTGTGAAGAAATGAACTTTGATAAGTCTAACCCTATTTGTTCAAAACTTCAGAATTCTGACATTTTAAGAAATTTAGATAAAAAAACTTTCACAATTAGAAAATAATCAGAAGGATGAATTAAAAAAAGTTAATTTATGAATATGAGCACCTGTTCACTGATATTCCAACACGGACAGATACAATGTACCATGATGTGTCATTGAAAATTCAAAACCAGTGAAACAACATCCATATCGAATGAATCCCAAGAAACTTGAGCATCTCAGAGAGGAAATCAAGTATCTATTGGACAATGACTTCATTGAACCTAGTCAGAGTGAATGGAGTTCACACTGTATTCTTGTACCAAAGCCAGATGGAACTTTTCGTATGTGCACTGACTATAGAAAAGTTAATACTGTGACCAAGACTGATTCGTTTCCAGTGCCAGGAGTAGATGACTGCATTGACAACATTGGTCATGCAAAATATGTAACCAAATTTGATCTTCTAAAAGGATTTTGGCAAATTCCTGTCACATAAAGAGCTAACGAGATCTCTGCATTTGTAACTCCTGATGGACTTTATCAGTACAAAGTTATGCCTTTTGGGATGAAAAACTCGCCGGCAACAATTCAACGTCTTATCAACATGATAATGTCTGGATTGGACGACTGTAGGGCCTACATCGATGACGTCATCATTTACAGTGATGATTGGAATGAACATATTAATACTATCAGAGAACTTTTTGACAGACTGCGTAAAGCCAAATAAACAATTAATCTTGTTAAAAGTGAATTTTGTCATGCTAGTTTAACATTTTTGGGCCATGTTGTTGGACAAGGACAGGTAAAACCCGTAGAAGCTAAAGTAAAAGATATTTCTGATTTTCCTGTACCTACATGCAAAAGACAGTTTATGAAATTTCTTGGTATGGCTGGTTACTACAGGAAATTCTGTGGTAATTTTTCTGTCATTACTGAGCCACTGACAAGTCTTCTTAGCAAACGCAAAAAATTTATATGGAATGATGATTTTCAAAAAGCTTTCGATAAAGTAAAAGCCATACTAAAAAGTGAACCAGTTCCTTTAGCTCCTAATTTTGAAAAAAGAATTTAAGCTTGCAGTAGATGCTAGTGATACTGGTGCAGGTGGTGTTTTACTTTAAGATGATTGTAATGGTGTAGATCATCCAGTTAGCTATTTTTCTAAAAAGTTTAACAAACATCAGAAAAACTACTCAACAATAGAAAAAGAGTGTTTATCTCTCATTCTTGCTCCTCAGCATTTTGAAATATATTTGTCGTCTTCTCCTGCACCCATCATTTTATATAGTGATGATAATCCTCTGATTTTTATCCATAAAATGAAAAACAAGAATCAACGTCTACTCCGGTGGAGTCTGGTTTTACAAGAATATAACATGGATATCAGAAACATAAAAGGTAGGGATAATATTATCCCTGATGCTTTGTCTAGAGTTTAACTTGTAAATAGTTCACATTTGTCTTTATGTATAGTGTATTTTTATGTACATTTATGTGTAATGATGTTTTCTATCTTTAGACAAAAGAAAGTTTTACTTCTTAAACCTTTCTTTTCCTTTAGGAGGGGAAGTGTTATATAAATGTGATACACATGTAACCTGTTTTCATTATCACTTTCACTCTATATACAAAGTATTCTAGAAATATAAAGAACATTCATTGGTTTTTCCATTGCGGTTATTTTTAGAAACAGGTTGTTAGTAAACAAGTTGTTTACCAATCCATGTTGTCTTTTTTCTAGAAAAGACTAATCTAGAATTTTCTAAGCTGATATAATTAGGAGTGACTTATTTGATGGATTTGATTTTGAACTTAGACTTGTGGCTTTCAGGATACAGAATTAGTGAAAAGTGTTGGATTTAACTTGGGATATAGATTTGTAAGTTGGAATTATTTAATTTTTAAACAGGTTGCTTATATCTATTTGCAAGTTAAAACTATTGTTAATTTAAGTTTTAGGTTTAAGGAACCAGAAATTTCATTACTTTTTGTAGCTTTTTGTAGGCTAAACATAATTCTTGATTTTGAGGGACTTATTCTGTTTCTTGTTCTAAGATTAAAAATTATCAAAATTTCATTCAGACTTAACTCTTATTGTACTCTTTTGTCTTAATTCATTAATAAATATTGTTAATTGTTAAAGGCTTGTTGCTGGTTTTCTTTCTCGTTACGCTTATCTCGTAACAATGTAGACTGTGGATTTCATGTGAGTTATTTTGATAACAAATATAAAATATAGTGTATGTACATTGAAAAAACAATTTATTAGTCGATCTTGAAAAATTAAAGAGAAAAAAAAAAAATATAAAAAAAGGGAATGAAAAGAGGAACAATATTTTTGAGTGCATATTATTGTCGATCGGACAGGTAAATTCACTGACGAAAAAATACAACACACTAAACACTAATTATTTTAACACTTCAACATCCGTGCACAGCTTAAATTGTTTCAAACAGTTATATTCAGTTCCGGATTTCAGTCTAACACCATTTTCTGTTAGTTATATCGAGCATTCAGTACAGCTTATGTATTGTGTACAATTTCAACATACACAATATTATCATCCTTTTAAAGGTGGCCCTTCAGACTTTGGGACGAAAATTTTACAAAAATACAAAAAAAAAATCATCCTTATACTCCCAAAGCCTTTTCATTTTCATTCATAAAACCCCAGTAGTCGAAAACCATCCGACAACAAGAGAAATTAGAGATTAACTACGGCCCAGGTCGACACAGACGGGAAACATGGTCTATTTTTACATGAGCAACTCGCTCATTTACATACCGGAAATACACAGACGAAGCTTTAAACATAGCGTCCGAAGAAGACATTATGGAAAATAATTACATGTTTGTTATGTTATGGAATTTAAGCGTCATTAGTCACGTGCCAGTCACTTGACATTCCCACAATGCTTTTTAGACTTTTGGAGCGAAATCTAAAAATACCTTAAGAGGCTACGTAGCCTTTTAAGGGAACATCATCCAAAAAAAAATTTTTTTTGTAATTTTATGATTCTTAATTATTGATGATTGTATTGTTTTTTCATATAAATTTCAGTGATATATATATTTTTTAATTTGGTGAGATGTGAAAAATCTAAATACCCACCTTTAATATCAACCGAATAAATATACTTTATCCCAACACAAAAAACGTTTATATTTAAATTTTCCCAAACAAATCGTTGCTTGAAACTTTTTTTTTTCTATGTACTTAAAAAGAATGTTTCCTATTAATCTCTGTCGGAACCTAAATTTTCCTTTGGAAAAAAAAATGCGGCCTTAAGTGTCTGACAGTATAGTCAAGCTATTTTGGAATTTCATAAGGCGCATCAGCTTCTTCATAAACTGTTGCTGTCTGTTCATATTGATGCTGAGTTTCAATGACACTTCCGTTAGTCATCTCGTATGGACCACTGATGTCTGGTGGACTGTTTATCGGTTTGTCCTTCTGCTTTCTCCTGAAGAATGGATATAAAGTAAAACCTTTTTTTCAATTGGGGGCGTCTATAAAGCAAACAACCTGTCTTAAGAAAGTATACCTAGAGTAAGTTTGGTACTTTTTTTTGGTCGACTTTGACAACATTAAGAGGACAATAAAAACTTAAAAATTACAAACAGTTGATACTGGGGCGCCGTATTCACTGATAATTCCAGAGTGAGCTTTTGTTCTTAACTGTTTACAAGAGGGCAATATTTTGGATCAATCTATATTGAAAGCATTTGCACAGACAAATCAAAATGAGAAAATACTGGTTACCAGATTTTTCTTCCTTCCTCACGATATTGCCAAAATCATTTTTAGGGTCCTGGAAAAACGGGATTGTTTAATAAAGGGTCAATCAAAAACTATCTATTTGTCTGATATTCACAGATCTCAGTCAATAAAACGGCTAGTCTTGGACTTCATATTTAGACCGGCATTTAGAATTGAAGTGACAACTACAAAACCAAGTTTCTGTTCTTTTCTTAACACAGGAAACAAGACGTTTTGCTAGGGCTCTAGAATTCATTGCCGTGGTTAATAATTGTTTATTACATAATTCTAAAAGAAATTCAAGATTGTATTTCACCATTTTTTTTTTTGTACCTCTTTCGGGTCACATAACAGACTGCAGTTACCACGTTTCCAATGATCGATGCAAGGGCGATCGTTCCGACAAGTGCTGTTGCAAGTTGATAGATCTTGACTTCCGAAGATTCGGCCTTGTGCCCGGCATTCTCTGTGGTAGAAGGGCAATATTAAATGTACTGAGAACATCTTTAAGTACATCTAAGGAACACGTAGTCCAATGCTAATTAGCACAGATTGCGTAGTCTTATCGTGGATCGACAATAAACGGGATTTGTAAGATATTCTAAAGAGCTCTTGGATTACGACAGCCATTTATTTTGAATCTTGATTCTTTTATCACATACATCGAAATGGCCAAAAACATTGTACTTTCATCCTTTTCCGTTTCTACGACCTTTGGAAAAGTATAGAATTAAAATTATATATATTGCTGATCCTAGATCACACTGGATCATTCCAATCAGAATATTCTTATTCTTCATCTACATATACTCAAAAGACATTTCTCAAAAGCAGTATGAGCATGGCTCATATATTATTGTCATTACTGATAGTTTTCATTTGTAATACTTTCTTTCAATCATAGTGAGGCTTATTTCAAAACGGTCCCAGTTGACAGGTGCACAATTCTACAGTCACATGTCTAACTTACAGATAACAAAAAAATATATTGGCACCCTATTGTAAGGTCAAAATTGTTACTTGTTACTTGTTGCCATCCTAAGAAATAGTGTTCATTCTTTCATCCTTTGCCAAAAAATTCAGTGTTTTCACTACTCTGGGATAAAAAGGCTTTTAAAAACATTGTGGTATACAGCACTTTCTCCTTTTCCCACAATGTTTTCAACCCTATGAGAGAGATTTCTTGGTATATACTGTTTGAAACAATGTTATCTTGACCTGAAACATCTATAAAAACAACCTAATCAGATGGTTTGATTGAGACAATTACCACAAGTCCATATACAGTTTCTCCCAAATTTACCATCTGGACATTCTGTAAAGAAAAAAAAAATGTTTTCGTTAGCGTTTGTCTATGCCAATCCTTTATCGCATAACATGGCTTGCTTTCTTTGTCGTATAGTCTGTATAAGTCTTTTTATCTTGCATAAATTATGTTTGAGACAATTTTCTATGACGTCTTCAGAGCATTTCTTGACGTCATTTGTAAAATCATTGTATTCCTTGTCAGTGCTGGTGTGAGAGAGCCAGGAAACACAAAGGTGCGTCACTGACCGCCATGATATGACCTAACCGGTTGAAATGGCGTTAAACTCCAATACAAGCCAACAAACACGCATTGTATCCTTGTCCACAGTTTACTGAGACACAAGTTTTTAATCAAACGATCAAATTCAGCTATCATAGCCACGAGAAGTTTTTGATTAGATTTAAAATCAAAGAGTTGTATGTCACCTTTTTTTAAAAGTTATTTCATATCTCAAACGTACATCCCTGTCAAGGCAGTAAGTTGGCCTCATCCATGAATATAATTTAGGTTGTTACGGGAGACCACTCCTTCATGCATGGCTTCGTCCCGATTAAAATACAATACCTAACAACTGCGTTAGGGAGATATCTCTTTAGCTCAGTGGTTATGGTGTTGGTCTTTTAAACCTCAAAAAACGAGGATATTTGTCAGCACGGGTTCAAATCCCGCCAGGTGCGGTTTGTATTTCTGCCATGAATTTGTTCATTCGTTTCTTTGTTACGAACTTTGTTCGTAAGATGGGGGCTCGTCCGGGATTGGCCATTGAGCCATTAATCCCATTTGTTGTCCAAAAATGGACTTTCTGCCTAATAAGGCTTTGAGTCATCAATAAATGATGACTTTAAGGGGGGTGTGTTACGGGAGACCATTCCATCATGCATGGCCTCGTCCCGATTTAAATACAATACCTAACAAATGAATTAGGGAGACATCTCTTTAGCTCAGTGGTTATGGTGTTGGTCTTTTAAACCTCGAAAAAAACGAGGATCTTGTCCGCATGGGTTCGAATCCCGCCAGATGCAGTTTATATTTCAGCTATGCATTTGTGCGCACTTTCATGTTCGTAAGAAGGTTTAAATACAGATCTAGTCATAATGCATAAACATCTTGAGGTGGATAGACAGAATATGGTGCCTTTGGCTCTTGAGAGAAAATTTTCTAAAAACCATCAAGAAATGTATTTTGATAGTGTTTAATATAGTCTTAGATTTGTTTAGTAAACTTGTATTTCGAACACCAACTTATATGAGATTCTATACATACGTTAAGCAATAGTTTCCTGCCACAAATTTGAAGGAGATGCTTGAAAACATGGATAACTAAAATATTTATTAAGGGTTAATGCATAGGTTAAAATAAAGACATTATGACATTAGGACAAATTTTCCATTGTGAGCGGTTTCTCGCTTTTGCCACATTTGTCTTTAACAGTTGTCTGCCACGAGAAAAAATAGCAATGTCTCAAAAGTTAAAACCCTTCTTTTTATATTTTGGGTGTAAAGACTGGCCTACATGTAAAATAACCTTTGAAAAAGTAAAAGTAATGACCCATTTATTTCTTTTCTTTGGATGCCGTTATGTCTGCAAGTAATGACTTCGGTAAAATTTGCGACACATGGAGTATGTTGTTTAAAAGGCATGGCCAAGAGATTCTGTAATATTTTCTTGTCATAAGTTAAATTAAGAAATTAAGAAACGATAAGTGTCATCAATTGAAGCCAGAATACATTTCTGAGTAAAATTTTTCGACGAAATTTAAATTTCAGAAACAGACCTTGTTTACAATATGTCCCGGTATATCCCTCTGAACAGTTGTTGTGACAAAGCCCTGTTACAGCATCGCATGATTCTCCTTCGTAGCAATGTCCACAGTCATTGGCACAGTTATCACCGTACTTTCCTGTTCCACATGCTGGTCACATGATAGATAATAATGATAAAAAAAAAACGTGGTGAATAATCACTTACTATTATCAAAACAACTAATGACTCATATGAACAAATATTCTTTCACAAGTTTCCTCTTGTATGACGAATACTCCCAACTTATCACCACACAAAGTATGACTGCAGTGAAGAGTTTTTAGAAAGATATGGGAAATGAGTAGTTGCTTGTTTCACATGATTGCTTCTTTCCATGTTTTAAATCCAATTTAAAAGAAAAAAAAAAATGTTTTTTTTCATTTCTAGCGAATTTCTTTATAAAGATGTAGTAACTCAAGGGAAGTGTAAACTTTTCTTTTGTAGGAAGTCACATCATATTTTTCCATCAAGGTGTTTCTAAAATCTATATCACACAACATGTCAATAGATGTTTCTTGTGTCAAAGTATTAATCTTAATCCTGCCATATCAAACCATGTCTGTAAGTGCCCAGAAGGATACGACATGCGCATGACAAGATTCTGACATTGATCTGCATTTTTTATCTCAGTGTGATTGCCTTTAGTCTTAAAAAAGATTGCAAAGGTGGAATATACATGTTATTGGACGACGTACTGTTTAGGAGGCAAACTATTGAAACCAAGGAAACATATGAAAATAGTCTACCTATGAAGTGACTTGGATGTTGTGAAGACAATGGTATATTAGTGCAAATGAAGCCATCTACAAAACGTATCGATCGATGTCTGTCTGACATCAATAGAAAGTTTTTGCTATTTATAAATTTCCAGCATGCCAAAGGACTATTTTACCTTCAGACTGTCGATTGTTGGACTGAATGGATTCTTGACCCATAATAATGTAATGACCTGCTTGGTATTATGCAACAACGGATATGCATAATAAATCCCCTTTTGCCAGAGCATAACTCATGTGCAAGAATTACAGGTAGAGACACACCAAAAATATTATGACAAATGGAGAGATTGTTTATTTTTTCAAAGGTCATCAAATAAAGATCCAGCTATATCACTGGCCGAATATCAGCAACTACATGACTAAGAGAAAAAATGCCGAAATAAATATCAGCAAATAGATATTGTAAAGGCAGCCTTGAAGCCGCATGACTTTCTAATTGTCATCAAATACATCCGCTTATAGTAAGTAAATAATGCTTTAATTAATAAAAGCAAAAAGACAGTTTAAAGACACTTTCGTAGCTGCTTTACTTTCTAAATGTCACAAACTAAATATACCACATGTACTACATGTGGAAAATCAATGTCTGAATTAACGTCAGAAAACATAATGATTACAGACACCCTTTCCGCAGATAAAGACACATGTCATTATCACGTTTCCTTAAAACTGCTCTACAATAGCTAAATTATAGCCCGTTACAATGGGGTATTTTTTTTTCTCAATTATTATCTGACGAGAGTATCCCATTAAACATGATGTTTCAATAGCACCTGCAATGAAATGACAGCTATACATACCAGCATCACACAAAGCCCCTTCAAAACCAGGATCGCAACCAGCTGGACAGCTTCCATTGACTGTATTACACTGAATACTGTCCAGGCAATGTCCGCATATCTGAGAACAGTTCAAACCAAATGTTCTTGAGTCACACTCTGAAAAAAAATAATAAGAGAACATGGTCTTGGAATGACAAAACTTTATTTGCAGGTAAAATTAGACTGAGAAGTCAGATAATTTCAAAGGATACTCTTTTAGAAACACCTGTAATCTTTCTGTTGCATGTACTAACCCTGTGTGACATAGAGTGTATTAGAAAAAAATACGGTCACCACAAGACTTCATTTATTTAACAGTCAGACATATAATCATTTCCTGCTGAAATATAGCAAGAAAAGAATTTAATAACTTCCTATTACAAAAAGGAATAATAATTTTTAGTCCACGAAATACCAAAGTATTTAATCTTTTAAGCATATTGTAAATTATGTAACATTGAAAATAATATTGATCAGTTTCGGTCTAACACCAGAATGGGTTTTTTGTGGTAGTCCCTTAGGTGTACGCAATTCAACAAAAGAGGCAAATACAGTTTTACATCACATTTGTATTTTTTTATATAAGCCTTTACAACGATAGGGCAAGATAACATCGCTTTCTGACCTATCGCTGGTACCATCCGATATGAACCAAGCTCTATCTAAACGGTGTTTAATGCATCTCCAAGATGCATCATGCCAAAGTAAGTTATCACATAATCATGGATCAAGTAAATACATTGGGCAAATTGCATAATTCAGGTTTAAAAATAACCTCGGGTTTAAACTCGAGTTTTTCGCTCTTCCTTTGCATAAAAAAATTTACTAAGACCTGGACTGAAAATTAAACATTAGGTTTTCTTGGTTATAGCTTAGCTTAACCACGAGTTTGAATATCCCGAGTATATTAAAGTTATATGAATCAAGCCTGTGAGAGTGCCATTTACATTTTAGTCAACGAGTTTGGTAAAAACGATAATACGTAAACAAAAATGTGAGACTCTATTTATCACATAAAACGAATGACAGACAAATAAGTATCCCTTATTATCATCTTCAGCATATTATACCGTTCAGGGGTCCATGTTTACAGAGGTTAGGTTTGAAATGTAAACATACATAAGAAAATAGATATGTGACTTTTACATCGAAAGTAGAATGAAACAGATTACAGAGGGAGTAAATTTGAATAGTTTCACTATTTCTTGATTTCAAATACCTTTCTCTGTATTTCTTGTTGTAACTTAACATGGAAATTATAACATTTTTCTCATGTGTACGTCTTAGCAACACCGACGTTATTTTCCCGTAAAATTGCGAATTAGTACAAATGCCGGTACGTGCCGTGGGTCGTTTCTCCATCCTCACGCGCTCATAACTACAAAATTTACCATAACCGGGACTGAATATAAGTCATGGGTTTAATAAACTACAAGAGGAGGTTTTAGGTGGTATTATCTGTTCATACATACATGTACATACGCACTGAATGACTTCAGGTGTCATGCACCATAAAACAACATTTATTCATTGGTCTGGCATTGTTTAGTATTACTTCCTACTCAAAACTGCATAAAATGTCTTCAAGGCAAATGCTCTTTTTTGGGAATTCAAACCAGCGATCCCTGCTTTCAAATCCTGTGTACTACCGACAGCACTACCGGGCTAGGCATATTTCATTGCCATAATTTACATATACTGAACAAAATATCAAACCAAAGACTTTTTGACCAAGGGTATTACACACAAAAAAGACATATTTTCATTTTTTGTTCTGCATTCCACAATCTTGTCGAGTGTCCCTATGCAATGCACACAACCTCTGGCATAATTCACTTGTAATCATCCATTCACGGGGTAGGAGATTCAAATCAAAGATATGTCGCCCCGAGCCGAAGGCGAGGTGGCGACACGATTCGCCACAGGAGTGAACAAGTTTCCAAGTCACCTGCCACCTGACCGTACAGCGAAATTATTATACTAATATAATGGTATATTATAGTATAGAAAACTAGAAATAATAAGGTGATGGCTACCCAGTATGTTTGTTATGTGGGCGGCTCGTATTGGTCGACGCCGCCATTTTGCATGTTATGTTGAAGGCGTAGTCATGTATACGGGGCTTCCAAAAGGGAAACTGCCTTTCAGTGGATTTTGCCAGTGTACATGACTGTTTATTACACTGCAAAGAAATTGCTCGTGATCTGATTAAATAATATGCCCGAACATATATATCATGTACACTGGCAAAATCTACATAAACGCAGTTTTCCTTTAGAGAGCCCCCGTATACATAACTACACTTTCAACACAACATCAAAAATGGCGGCGTCGATCGATACGAGCCGCCCACAAGACAAACATACTGAGTAGCCTGCACCATATTATTACTAGTTTCCCTTAATGGTTGTCATTAAAACGGAAAGAAAGGATCATTTTTTTTTAAATAAATGAATATAGCTACATGTAATATCGTTTGATGTCATTCTAAAACAAATACGCGAGGAGTTAAAAACAAGCCCTTCGTCAGGTTAGCTAATAATTATGAAAATAGGCAAAGCCTAGAAACGGGCGAAAGAGACTTTTTTTCTCAGACATATTCAATCATAATCCGTACAACAATGAATCTGTGCTGATTTGTTTATTTGGCACTGCCCAGCAAATTTTTGATGGCAGTAGATATCTACTGCCTTAACTCTACCAAACGACAAATTATACACTCTTCTAAATTGAAAACTTCTGCAGAAAACATTCGAGTTCCTCTTAAAATTACTGGTGTAACTGAAACAATGTTGGAAACGGCGTTAAACACCACACAATCAATCTTCTTCTCTCATATTAAAATCAGACATCCACCCCTCAATCCATTAATCAAACTAGAGGCCCTTGAGGGCCTGAAATCGCTCTTCTGGCAGTAATTTTACTTTTTTGCTAGCATACATTGTGAATTTTTGATGCAAAAAAAAAAAAAAAAAAAAAAAAAAAAAAAATGGCGGGGGGGGGGTTCTTGCAACTGGGCTTGAACCCACTTAGACAGCATAAGTAGGCATGGTGAATTGAACAAACAGTGGGGAAAAAATGAAGTGCAATTTCTCAAAACTAATTGTTTGGAATCCAGCCAAATTTGATGGGGTTTTAGTACGCCTTGTATGAAACAATCCTAGCAAAGTTCAAAGGAATGAGACTAGTAATGTGGACTTTGTTGAGTAAACAATACTAATTCATCAAGTGGCTGCTTTTCCTGAGTTAATTACTAGATTTTCTTCACTTTTAATAGAGTTCAATCCCTTGATGAACCAAACAATCTTTGCAAGTTTCAAGAGAATTGGATCAAAACTGTGGACTTCATTGCCTAAACAAGAAGTGGAAATTTTCGACTTTAAATGGCTACTTTTCCCATACTGATGGTTGTATTTTTTTTTTTTTTTTTTTTTTTTTTTTTCTTTCCAAAATTAATAGGGTTCAAGCTGTTGATGATACAAAGCAACTGTGCAAATTTCATGAGAATCTGACCACAAATGCAGACTTCATCGCGTAAACAAGAAATGGAAATTTTCAACTTTAAATGGTTACTTTTCCCATACTGATTGTCAGATTTTTTTCCAAAACAATACGGTTCAAGCTATTGATGAGATAAACAAACTGTGCAAGTTTCACGAAAATCCGACCACAAATGCAGACTTTATCATGTAAACAAGAAATTGAAATGTTTCAACTTGAAATGGCTGCTTTTCCCATACTGTTTGTTGGATTTTTTTTCAAAATCATTAGGGTTCAAGCTATTGATGAGATAAAAAAGTGTGGAAGTTTCGCGAAAATCTGATGCCAAATGCAGACTTTATCGTGTAAACAAGAAATGGAAATTTTCATCTTGAAATGGCTATTCTTCCCATGCTGTTTTTTGGACTTTTTTCAAAATCGTTAGGGTTCAAGCTATTGATGAGATTAACAAACTGTGCAAGTTCCACAAAAATCTGATGCCAAATACAGACTTTATCATGTAAACAAGAAATGGAAATGTTCAACTTGAAATGGCTACTCTTCCCGTACTGGAGTTTTTCTTTTTTTTTTTTTCAAAATCATTAGGGTTCAAGCTATTGTTAAGATAAATAAAATGTGCAAGTTTCACGAAAATCTGACCTTAAATGCAGACTTTATCGCGTAAACAAGAAAAGTCTAACGGACGGACTGACAGACGGACGGACGGACGACGGAAACCATACCATGACATAAGCTCTGCTGGCTTGCAGTCAGTAGAGCTAATAAACGACTTGTGTCAACCGAAAAAAATGCATCAAACACTCCTTCTCTTTTCTGTCGTCCAAAATCTCTGAAATGTATTTTATCCAATCGTCTACAAAGCGCCTAAATTTCATTCCTTTTTGTATCTAAATAGTTAGGAAATTGTTATAAAGTTGCATGCTTATTAAAACATTTACCAAATAATATTAGGATATTACAACCCAAAGAAAGAAGATCAGCTTTTTTTTCCCCATTTCTCAAAAAGTATTCTACCATGGAGAGTCTGACGACAAATACCATCGTATGCACCACATTTGTTTATCGTATGCAAATGATGACAATGTTGATAAGTATAAAAGTGTGTGGCAATCTGGTGGAAGCAAAGATCAGGAATCGAATATATACATGTACATTATAACAGACCTCTGCTGAAAAATGTGGTTAAAAAAAACACACACAAAAAATACATACTTACTCGAAGAACCTGCACAATATAAAACAAAAAAAAAAAAAAAAAAAAAAAAACGAAGTACAGAAGTGTAAAATTAATCTTTTGTAGATGTTGTAAGTTTGGTTACATCACATAGTCATGTTCTACATCTGAAACCATGTAAAACACTGAATTATTCATGCATTTTTCGTAAGATACAATTCTAACACCAATGCAATTATTCATATTGCCAGGTTATCATGGGTTAAAACCATCTCGCAGAAGAAGGCTTTTTAAACATTGTTAAAATGGGATAAAATGCCGTTTCTTCTCTTTTCTCAACAATGCTCTTTTATCCGTCTTAAAAGACGAAATCTATAATTTGACTTATTCACAATTTTGTCGACTTTTAAGTCATTGAATTTTGTAAAGGCTGAATATTTTTGTCTGGTAAAGACTTACGCAAGTAAAATAGATATTTCAGTTGTAGGAAAAAATCAGACCGTGCAAAAGATCCGAAAGAATGTTGAATGGATAAAAAACTAGTCCACATGATATGTCGATTCTGATTTTGATCTAAAGGCGTAGTTTATCTACATTTTATCTCAAACATTTGATACGGGAAATTAAAAAAAAAAAAAATATGCACGAGTAAGATTTTCACACGTACACGCGAGTATTCAAAATCAGTTTTCCCGCCATAGAAAATGAAATTGGCTGATATTTTTCACCCACCAAGTTGCAGTCTGATCTTTGATGTACACCCTTCTATGGTAAAGGTGATAGAAAATATTCTGGCGAATAGTAAATCTTTGAAACTGCGAAAGTTAAATTTCATTCCCGACATAAAGTGTAGCCTATATAATTGGCTGGTTTAAGCCTTTACAAGATAACCCTGTATTTTAACAAGCCCTTGGATAATTGCTTTTGATTTCATGGCATGAAACGGAGAAAATGGTGGTAACGAGTTTTTTCTCCTTTTTCTCCTTAATCTTCTCTGTCTTGTCAGATTCTAATTTTATAAGCTATGAAACAATTTCTTGTCGTCTGCAGTCGATTTTAATTTGACAAAGTATTGCCTTTTGTCGTCAATAAGGGTTAAACTTTCAACTTTAAAACTTCCTGATCTTAATTGTTGATAACCTCCGCCCCCATTATACCAAACTCCTGACTTCTCTTATGTTCTAAATGCAATATTTTGAGGTAAAAATATAAAGTTTCGCTAATCATTTAGCGGGACGGGACAATGGGACATTGTGGTAAAGGGTATAAATATTTGTTGACAAATGCTGGCCACCTACATTTTCTCCTCCTTCTCCAACAACTTTTTAAAAACCGACATCCTTGGTAGTAAAAGATCCGGATAAGTTCGGTTAATGACTGAATGCCTGGCTTTTGCACGAAATAGGATCAGTTTTTATCAAGAAAGCATACAAAAAAATGTACAGTTCAGATACTGGGGTAAAGGGGGCAGTCTTTACACTTGGGGCTCATATTTATAAATTTTTAATTTGCTTCTCGAGTACATACATTTCGTAACGCTTGAAGAAGACTTTTATTTTTTATCTTAATATTTCTTGGTCTTACCAACAGGTGGTTGGCAAATTTTCGCCTAACTTTAGTTGATGATAAAAACAACTCTGGTAAATGATTGTTTCGACAGCATTTCAGTCATGAATTCAAATGGTTGTTAGTTTGAAACTCGGTTAGGAAGCATTTGTTTCCTTAATGAAATGGTTAACTTTTATATTTAGAATCGTAGTTTATATGAAAATAAATTTCCAGTTTTTCTTTTTTTTTTAACCTGTGTTTATTCTTGCACTGTGTGAGGAAACAGTTGGAATGCATTCAGGGTGCACAAGATGGTGTAATACAACCAGGGATCATATAAACGGTATCTAATACAATTGAAGAACTGTAAAAGACTTGTTAAAAACGGCTTTAATACATAAAGTCACAGACAGACATACAATACAAAGTTAATATTATTGCTAAGGTGGACATGTGTATTCAGTTGTGTCTAACTGTCAATCATACTTTATCTTTCCTAACAGTTTGGGTTGTGTGATTTTTGTTTTTAACTTACAACCCAACCCATTTTTGGCTGCATCAGAATGTTTTATTAAATCTCGCACATGCTGTCGTTCGATGAATTAGGCAGACTTTTTCTCCTTAATTGAAATTATTTTGAGAGGTAAACTATAGTGTGTGTGTAGGTACATTTCAAGCATGTAAAAGTATCTAGGAAGTTTAAGTTGATAAAATACCTCTGACCCCCCATAAAATTGTCTTTTTGTTATCAGGGGTCCGGCTTGTCTCAGTAATCAAGGGGTCCTGGTAACTGAAAAATCTTTGATTCAATCTTCGACTGGCACACTGTTAGTTTTTACGAGAGTGTTTCGAGCATGGCTCTTCAGAAAATATGCCTAGTAGCAGTCAAATGAGTTGGATGTCGCAGTGACAAAGCCAAAGTAATGTTGACAGCAGCATAAACCATTCAACCAATCGATCAATCTTCAAATTATAAAAGTAAATAGTCTCCAGCGTACGAAATGCGTAGTTTAAGGCTGTGTAATCCATTGTTGTTCAAATGCAAATTTCTAGCTCTTTGCTGAATTGCTCTTACGGCATCATCGAAAGTAAGAGTAATTGTTTGTCTTAGAAGGCTGACTTAGGTCTACAATATTCGATAATTTGTGAGATGTTCTAAACTGTATTTTTGTGTTTTGTTAAGTGACTGTAAATGCCTAAATTTCATTACACTTGCACTCTGATTATTAGGAAATTATTACAAAGTTACATGTACGTGTATTCTTGTGAATTCCTATTCAAACATTCACCAAATAATTCTGGAATATTACAACTGCAAGCAAGAATGTTGTTCAAAACATCATGATAGAGGGACAAATGCTGGTGAAAAGAGTTTACTGGTTTTTCTTTAACATATATAACTGAAAATGTGTATATGTGGAGAAGAAAGCTTGAATATTATACATGCAGAGCCTCGTTTTTGTTGCATGATGGTTACGGCGTCGAATAGGCTTATCAAATTACTTTTCGGACAAACCTCTTATATAAACTGCATACGATCCCTGCTGGAATGTTTCTTAACAAAATCAAATAAGATATATAACACAAATTACGACGAAAAGAAGACTAAAGTTCATGGTCTTGTAGGCGGTGTAAGTATGGTTATATTAACCAGTCATGTTCTCAACCTGAAACCATGTAAAATAGTAAGTTATACACAAAGTTACCGTATACTGCAAATCTAACACATTTAAACAGTTAACCGTTGTAAAATGCCTCTGGGTTTACACAAGCCTTGCCAAAGAAGATTTTTGAAACGATTACTGAAAAAGCGGACAATGCTGGTAATAACTGATCATTTTTTTTTAAATGCAAGTTCTATCATTTAACTAATTCACGTTTATTTTTCGTCTATAATTCATTTATCTTTATTAAGTCTGAAAAATCTTGTCTTGAAAAGTCTTACGCAAGTAAAATGGGTATTTCCGTTCGTAGAGGAAAGTCAAATATTGCAAAATCGTGTCTGCTTTGCCAGATACTTTCACAAAAGATCTGATATAGCGCTAAGTAGATCAAAGACTAGACCCTATAATCTGTAGAATCCTATCAGTTTTCGGGCCATGAACAAATGGAATTTTCTGAGATTTTGCTACCCCTGTGTGCAGTTTGATCTTTGATCAACATGTATTACGGTTAAGGAAGTGGAACATATTCTGTCAAGAAATAAATACACTTAAGTTGAAAATTTTATTTTTTCTCCAGACAGAAAATGTAGCTTATCAAATTAATTTACCGAGCGCTTAAAGTGTATCACTTTACCTCACAATCCTGTATTTAAATGACCCCGAGAAGATGGCTTTTGAAATCATTGTGTTAAAATGAGAAGCTGCTCGTGACCAGCTGTTTTTTTTTTTTTTTTTCTTTTTTTTTTCCTTTTTCTCAACAATGTTTTCTACCCTCTCAGAAACTAAATTTATTATTATCTATGGGGTATTTGTTTGTTTGTAGCCTCAATTTGGACGAGTCTTAATTTTGTCGTCAGCATAAATTTTACTTTTTTTAAAAACTTCCTGGTCTGAATTTTAATATCGTCCCCCCAAACATACTTCGGACTAATCTATATTTCCTCGCTGTGAGGTAAAAAATTAATAATAATAATTGAGAAAATAAAGCTTCCTCTCTCTCTCTCTAAAATATATCCACATAGAACAATTAACATGTGACGAAATACCTGGGCAGAAGATGCCACAGTGATAATGAATCATATTACTTATTTACATACCTGTATAAACTGTATTTGTTTCATCTGCATACCGGGCACGATACGTTCAATATATTTAAACCTAAACTATGTATTTTCATACTTAAGCAAATGAAAAACTTATACTCGACAATCGTTCATATAACTATTCAATGAAACATAAGAAGGGTACAATGAATTATGAAGAACCCTACCCTTTTTTTAAATTTACCAAACGACTTTTGAAATTTTAGGCTCGTTTACGTTAAAATGATTGCAGACGATAAATTAGATATCGTATGAATACAAAACAGAATATTTGGATTTGTCTTGTAAAGAGTAGAAATATTTATGGAAAAAGAAAATGCTGGTCACTTGTACTTTCTCCTCCTTTTCCCACAAAGTTTGTAAAAGCCTTCAACCTTGGGTTAGTAAAATATACGGAAACAATTCTGTTGAGGATCAAAGACTTGGTCAATGCAAAATAAGAGATCATTTTTTCTTAGCGCAAAGAAACACAAAGAAAGAAAACTGTGTGGTTCAAATTCTAGTGTCAAGTGGGGGGACAGCATTTACGCACGGCGAAAGCAGTAAAGAAAAAAAATGAAGAATTTTAAAACAGATTTGCCCTCAGCACATTATTTGCTATGCATCCAGAATACAAACATGTATTTATGTTTGGAGAATAGTTGTTTTACTTCTCCTGGTTCTTTATAGGTGGTTTGAAAATTGAATTGAATGATAAAACATTTTTCCTTCTACTTTTTGTTTCATTTTGAAAGAATCATAAACATAAAAAAAAAAAAAAAAAAAACAGAAAAAAAAAAAAAAAAAAAAATGTTTACAAAGATACTTTTTGGTAGTTTGTCTGTATTAGGAACTTAGACAATTTCCTTTGTAATGATCAGTAAGACACATTTTTGTAGGCAGTCAGCAAAAATGACCCCGATAATACATATGCCATTACCAAGATAACAAAGAAAACTCCTTAGTAGATTGCAAATGTTAAGACTTTAACAAGCATTTTCTCCTAAGCCAACAGAGTTTTCAAAAGTATAATTTGGCAATTAGATTGAATGGTAAAAGGACAAAGTGGGAGAAGATTGGGATACAAATGGAAAACTGAAAAAAAGCAAAAGTAATAAATGGGGAAGAATTTAAGAACTTGCCGTAGAAAAGAGAAATTCAAGAACCGATAGAAAAAAAGAAGAGATGAAGGAATTTACCTTAATTAAGTACGCAATTCTGCCTTCTACACAGAGTCGCTTCACCACCATTTAAAATTAAGCTGTTATTATCGAATGTTTTCAGGGTGTACAACAAAAACATGCTTAAACTTCCTTGTTTCGTCGTAAAGTGTCTCTACTCTGAAGCAGACGGCCATCCATATTTGACGAATGCCATACAATGTCATAAAAAACTATCTCTTGCTGGGTCACAAGAGCACAGATTTGTTTTGTGAAGGGTTAAGTCTGAACTAGAATGTTCAGGATCAGAAATCAGGTGTTTTTTTGTTGTAGTACACTGCAAGGAAAAAGACATGAATTTTGAGCATTTTTTTATCGATCAATATATCTATCATATCACTGTATATCAATTGAAACTCAGAATTTAATAATTACATAATGGCCCAAGAAAATTCTACTCTTTACAAATACCCTGTCTAGAAAGTTTAGTTGCGATATTCGTTACTTTAATTCAATTCGCGACAATGTATTCGCAAAGAGTGCAAAAGTCTTTCGTCAAAAGTCTCACATTTTCCGTGCAGTGAGCAAAAAAAAAAAAAAGTTAACATTTTCCGTGCTTACCCAATCTGATGTAAGTCTCATTTAAATTGAAAGCATTTGCAGACGACAAATCAGATGCAGTTGAAGACATGGAATTTGTCTTCCAGAATGTTGAATACTTTACCAAACAGTCACATGTTTTAACCATCCTGTAGTAGATGCTTTTGAAAACATTGTGTAAAAAGGAGAATATGCTGACGACCACCATTTTCTCCTTATCGTTCATTTTTTTTCTTCCGTTTCTGATACAAATAATATCATTTATGCCACATCATTCATGTGTTTGTCGTCTGTGAAAGCAAAACCTTTGAATTTGGACCAGTCTTAATTTGGTGTGATGTAGGAATGAGATGAAGCATTCTAGGAAACGATGAAATGCTGATCTCCTATTCGGCGATTTTTCTAAAACGGCCATCTACAAAAAGTTACCGGCTTTTTTCTTCATTTCTATTACAAATTACACAAATGAAAAAAAAAAGAAAAAAAAAAAATTTATATCCTGGAATTCACTGAGAATAGGATAGTGTTCTGAAGGACACTTTCACACAAGGCTCAGTGCTTCCAGTGGGTCTTGATTCCGTGGCCCCAAGGCTGCAAGTCCTACACTTTACCACTATACCACGCCAAACTCTATAGGCAAGAGGACAAATTGCTTTTAGTAACACACAGTGCGAAAATGCCTTGCCGTGTTCATTCAATAGTAAGAAAAAAAAATACGTTTTAGGTTTAAGTTAGATATTTTATTTTCGGCATAATACCGGTAACTCCCCACCACTATAAAGCGAAATTCATTCCATATATATCAAATAAAATATTGATCAAAGAAATGAAGTTGGAATTTTCTTTAATTTCTTAAGGTTTCACTCATAAAACAGTGTCACATACATGTATATGAATAGAAATGTTTAGTTGCGGGGGTTTATACATGCTTACTAAAAAGATACATACAACAACATTTCGAGTACATAGAATGATACATGTACTTTGGCAAAGGGGTCTTGCCACAAGTCCTCACACCCTATGTTCGGCCATTGCCCTTTTCAAACAATGTTTAAAAAATAACAGTCATACAGGCCTGCTGAAAGACATTCAAAATTTACAAACGATAATCCGATAGTTCTGGTGATTTAAAAGTTATTGTGGTGGGAAAAGAGCGGTTGTGTACAACAAACTATATCCTCTTTTTGTCATTAAGTTTCCTAAGCTTGTCAACAGCGAAAAGGAAATGAAATTGTAAGCAGATGGACGGACAACCAGGTGCAGAAGATAATATTATTCTTCGTGCGTATAAGAAGGATTGTCATTTTTCACAAAAAGTCTGTAAATCTCGTTCTATTTATTTAAAAAGAAAACAGTTGCTGAACGGAGCAAATAGTATCTTAACATTTCAGTTAAGTAAGCCTACGGTATCCTACATTAACCTCTCTGAACAAACACTGGTGATGGAATGATTCTTAATTGATAGAAAGGGACAGGAAGATTTGGAAAGAGACACACGTGAATGATTGGATGATTCTTCAAAGCAAACTATATTTTCACTCATCGAGCCATCACAAAAAGTGCTAAGAAATAGATAAATAGTATAACGGCGGAAGAAGACACGCTTGGGGAGTTTTCCAGCTTCAGAAAAAAACTGTGTTTTCGTTCTTCGAGCAATCCTAAAATGTGCTATAACATACATGTATAGTATAACGGCGACAGTGTGTTATTTCGTTAGGGTTAAACAAACAGGTTGAAGAATCCTATGAGCCATGTTCTCGCATGATAAGGGCTTAATGCATCGCCGTGATGCATTATGCCAGGTTAGTCACCTCATAATTATGGATCCATAAAATCCATTTTGTCGAATAACCGGCTGAATCCTGAGGTAAAGTGTCCTTGTGATTGAAGACAATTTACCTACAACGAAAAATTTCGACTCCGTTAAGTCTAAGCAGACTACCTCGGCTGACCAAAGTCGATAATTTTGGTAGATACATTAAACTCATTTTCACAGATTATGGACTCATACAAGAAAGCACAGAACAATCTCATAAACGAAAACTTAAATTTCTAAGTATACATGTACAAAGATTCCAAAATTTACATTACACAGTACATGTTCGGTGTTGGGTTTCTTTTTGGTATTTTTTGGAATTTTTTCGTGAGTGTGTGTATATAAACACTAAATTGTGTAGGATAGAAACCGAAACTTAGCGACGTTTCATCGGGTTGTCAGTGCGCAACATTTTTGCGCATGTCTCTTCGCTTCTCTGTTTTCTAGCGCGTAACTTTGTCTGATTGTAGTACTAGTATTGGACTACTGATTTTTGCTGCAAGACGTGGAGAAGGTAGCTGTAGATACATTTTTTTAAAGATCAGTTTATGAAGGTGTAAATCATTCCTAAAGAGCGAAAACGGAACATGTGCATTTGTCGGACATTACCTATCCGGAAAGTAAGTTAAGTGTGGCAAAAAGAGAAAATTACAAGTATTTTCTCCTTTTCAACGTTTTCTAACCCTCTTTCCTGGGTATTGATAGAAATCAGGATCGTTTGATTCATTTTTCTATAAGGTTCGTAAGTAATCTATGCCTTTGAGTAATTCTGGACAGTTCTACTTATATCCCATCTATTAAAATATACCACATGTATTTCGTATTAACCTTTTCCTAAATGAATTGAATTGGAACTTCAAAATTGAAAGAAGCTGCAGACGACAAATTAAACAAGGTTTAAATGAGATTAAAAGAACCGTTTGTGCAGAAAAGGTTGTGGAGAAAGGAACAATTGCTTGTAATGAACAATTACCCCTTTTACCAAAATGTTTTCCAAAGCCGTCCCATACCAATGTTAAATCGAGACTATATCAAGGAAAGGGTTGACAGAGTACAATCTTTATTGTGAAAAAAAACATGATTTAGTGCTAGAAATAATACATCTTACTAAGTAATTTGAAATCTTGGATGTTTTGTGTCACTTTCTTTGTTCCAAGGGAGGTAATTGAGTTCGAATATTGGGAAAAGTAGCCTGTCAACCTATCTTTTTTTTTTTTGCATTTTTTGATAAAGGATATAATCATGTATATTTCTGAGTAAAATGAGAAAAATCTTTGTGCTAGATTTTTTGAGGGTCAAACAATGTCGTGATTTTCTGTGATAAAATAAGCAATTTTGTGGGCTAAGGGTTTTACTGAAACATAAATAGCATATCATTAATTTGAAATATCTGTTAATTTCTCATCAAAGTCAGAGGATCCATTGTTTCACTATGAATTTAAAACACAGAGAACATGATTTGACTGAAATTACAGCTTTTAATCACAAAATTCTGACGTATGCTGCAATAATTGGGTTTTGTGTAATTTGAAAAAAAAGGTTATGTTCTTCGTGGGCTCAGAACTTTTTGGTTCATCAGGCAACGTCTGATTATCTCTTCGTATATTGGAAAAACATACTTTGAAGTGTTTCTGTGCCAAATTTCACGAAATTCTCTGAATAACTCGCTGAAACGCCTTTAACTCGAGCGTTAGCGAGTGTATATTTATTCAATATTACAGCACGAGATTTTCTATCCGGTTTTAAAATAAACTTGCTCGACTGTACAAATACATATTATTTATTCACTAACTGAATTAGTGCTGGTAACCAGTTTAACTTTAAACTAAATTTGTTACATCCCCTAATATAGATAAGGTGTAATAAATTAAAGACGTGTATTTACGATGGCAACCAGTTTAACCATATACCACAAAAAATAGCGTTTGGTCTAATCAGCAAATATAATTTTGTAATGATAATTATGTAGATATACAATCTTCGATATTTAGACCTCACTTCCGTTAAATTAACCAATTATTTCTCGGTAAATGGTTTATATATATCGCATAAATATCGCTTTATCATTCCTTGTGGTCTAAGTTGGAAAGGCACTGTTCGTAGTATTATCTACGTGATAAATACATTCCGTAACGCTCTTGTATATATCACAAAGACAACCTGATTCGTTTTCTATCCGATACATGATAATATTAAAATGCTCTTTTTCGATTCGTCAGATCGCTATACGTGTGGTCTAAGTATAGGATACGCATCCTCACGAGCTTTTGTCAACCCGATTTAGACAAAGTGACATGACAAAGTGTTGTACGCGCGATATTATACAGCCCATACTCCTAGCGCTAATTGGCTAATGTATCGGAACCTCGGTGTCAGTATCCAAGATACAACTCTCATAGTTCTTTGCAAAAGATAGCTTTTTCTCAAAGGTATTGTACAAACATATCATATCGATACAATAACTGATCAGTTCAGCTATATATATTTACGTGACATTGCTCAGCAGGAGTCTTTTTCTCTTGAAGAACATTAGCGTATTAGCCCGAAATTATCAAAAGTAGCTGGATTGAATCCCCAGCTGAGCTATTTTTTCCAAGGATTGATGATAGTCATTGCGATAGCATTCATCCCCCTTGTCAACACTGATTATGGATTGGGTGAAAGCAATGTTTGAAGAAATGGCATGTAGCTTGGGAAGAGGTAAGTGTGAAATACTAAAAAAATAAATGAATGTATGGTGTTTTATGGCGCATCGACATCTAGGGCCATTTAGCGCACAAAAGTCCTAAAGGCACCACCAGAAAGCAAGAATTGCTGCACTGCCCGCCACCATATAACTGAAATATGTTGAAAGTTGCGAACGATAACACCAAACAAACATACAAATACATGTGCCTGTGTTTATTATGGTTCAGTGTATTTAGGCAATTCTGAACATTTTCATTTCTTAATGCAGGGTTGTAGAGATCTAGACCGGGCAGACAACCGGAAGTGAAAATCGTTGACAGATATAGATCGATTGACATATTTTTGGTGTCTTACGACTGAAGAAGGAATTACCTACGACCGCAAACTCACGCAGTTGTTGATAAAATAGATTGCCTCGGGCGTAAGATTTGTCGTAAATGCCCACATTAAGTTACGATCTTACGAACGACAGACGTTTTTGATAAAACGGAGCCCAGGGTTGGAGATGACTTGTACGTGAAACCCATAGGCAGTCTTTAGACCGCGCCTTCGGCCCTCTTTTAAGCCCGTATGAAAACCATACTTGTATGCATTACGCGTGAGGTTTAGGTAAACATGTTTAACCTTTAGTTATATATAGTGTGGCTTTTTTTTGGCCTTAGACATATTATCATTTGGTAAATCTATATCCGTTTACAGGAAGCTTCGGGTTATGTGTTAAACCAGGGTCAGGTAGGATATTGTGACAATGGTTAAAGTAAACAAGTCAGTTAGAAAGACGAGCCTTATCGACGAATGGTCTCCGAAATGTGCTGATGTCTTATTTAACTCTTTATCAAAAATCATTTTTTTGGTTTATACCAAATTTACAGCATCTGCAGATGACAAATTACATTATGCTTAATGATTTTTGTCTTTGATAGGGCAGAAAACTTTGAGGAAAAAGGAGAAAATGCTGGTTTTAAGCATTTCTCCTTTTCAAATAATAATTTCAAATGACTTTCTGCTCAAGGTCGATAAACTCGGAATTGTAAAAGGTTAAATCTTTTCAATCAAGCTGGTTACCCCAACACTGTTAACCCCTTACTACACAGTTTGAACTGCCATGGCTTTTGAAAACATTGGAAAAAAGAGGAACTACTTGCAACCGGCTCTCCCGTTACTAATAGCAGAAGGACCTTTACAGAAACAAACAATGCCAGGCACTGGGTAATTCCTTTTGTTTCCTTCTTTTGTTCAAGTTATGTTCTGCAAGTAAAATTGGTATTTCCGTTCTTAGAGGAAAGTCAAATATTGCAAAGTCGTGTCCGCATTGCCATATATTCTCACAAAAGGTCTGACATAGCGCTAAGGAGATCAAAGACTAGACCATATGATCTGTAGAATCCCATCAGTTTTCCGGCCATGAACAAATGAAATTTTCTGAGATTTTGCCACCCCTGTGAGCAGTTTAATCTTTGATCAACACGAGTTACGTTTAAGGAAGTGGAACATATTCTGTCAAGAAATTAATAAAATGAAAATGAAAAATTTAGATTTTTTTACCGACAGAAAATGTAGCTTATCAAATTAATTTACCGAGAGCTTTAAATTTATCACCTTACCTCACAATCCTGAATTGAAATGACCCCGGGAAGATGGCTTTTGAAATCATTGTGTGAAAATGAGAAGCTGCTTGTAACCAGCTTTTTTTTCCTTTTTCTCAACAATGTTTTCCACCCCATCAGAAACTAACCTTATTATCTATGGGGTATCTATTTGTTTGTAGCCTCAGTTTGGACGAGTCTTCATTTTGTCGTCAGTATAAAATTTTGCTTTTTAAAAAACTTCCTGGTCTGAATTTTAATAACGTCCCCCAAACATACTTCGGACTAATCTATATTTCATCACTGTGAGATTAAAAAAAAAAAAAAAGAAAGAAATATTAATTAAAAAATAAAGCTTCCCCTCTCTGTCTCTTAAAAAAAGTCACATAGAACAATTAACATGTGAGGTAACACCTAGGCAGAAGGTGCCACTGTGATAATAAATCATATATCTTATTTACATACCTGTATAAACTGTATTTGTTTCATCTGCATACTGGGCACTATACATTCAATATATTTACACCTTAGCCATATATTTTCATTCTTAAGCAAATGAAAAAAATCATACTCGACAATCGTTCATATAAGTATTCAATGAAACATAGGAAGGGTGCAATGAATTATGAAGGACTCTACCCTTTCATTAAATTTACCAAACGACCTTTGAAATTTTAGGCCCGTTTGTGTTAAAAGTGATTGCAGACAAAACATTAGATACGGCATGAATACAAAACAGAATAATTGGATATGTCTTGTAAAAGGTAGAAATATTTATGGAAAAAGAAAATGCTGGTCACTTGTATTTTCTCCTCTTTTTCCTACAAAGTTTGTAAAAGCCTTCAACCTTGGGTTAGTAAAAATAAACGGAAACAATTATGTTGAGGATCAAAGACTTGGTCCATGCAAGATAAGAGGTATTTTTTTCTTAGTGAAAGGAAACATAAAGAAAATAATCTGTGCATTATCTCCTGCTAGATGGCATTCTTCAAATATACATCTATCTAATTTGGGCATCCTGTGTACAGAACCGGACTACTTTTCAAAACAACCATTACTTTGAATTTCAAAATGAAATAAACGTTTACTAAATGAAACGTTACCTGGTGCGATTCATTCAGTTATGATTGGCTAGCATGTAACCAATGCATCAGCCATTTGTTAAAACAGACCCTACATGTTTGGGTAATAGGCTAATAGCTTCGGTATAAGCCCTACTTTTCCCAGGTATTTGGGGATGGGTGACACGTCATAGCAGACAGGTCGAATCTTCGAAGAATATGACATGCGGAGACAAAGATAATCTGTGTGGTTAAGATTCTAGTGTCAAGTGGGCGGGGGGGGGGGGAACAGCATTTACGCCCGGCGAAAGCAGTAAAAAAAAAAAAAAAATGAAGAATCTTAAAACAGATTTTGCCTCAGCACATTCGATACTATGCTTCCGGTGTACAAACATTAATTTACGTTTGGAGATCTTTTTTTACTACTCGCGGTTCTTTATAAATGGTTTGCAAATTGAATTTAATGATAAAACAAGAGTTTTTCATAAACATATAAGAAGAAATCTGTTTACAACGATACGATTTGGTGGTTTGTCTGTATCAGGAAGTTAGACAATTTCCTTTGTAGTTATCAGTAAAATACATTTTTGCAGGCAGTCAGCAAAAATGACTCCAATAATACATGTGCCATTATCAAGATAACAAAGAAAGCTCCTTAGTAGATTGCAAATTTTAAGACTTGTCTTGATTGACAGTAATTACAAAATGGAATGTAACACAAATAATGCGATTTGCCTGAGGACGGGCAGTTGACATTTTGGCAATAGAGAAAATGTTGTTAATAAGCATTTTCTCCAAAGCCAACAGAGTTTTTCAAAAGAATAATTTGGCAGACTATAAATACACGAGATTGTGTGGTAAAAGGACAAGGTGGGAGAAGATTGGGATGCAAACTGAAAGCTGAAAAAAACAAAAGGTAAAAAATGAAATAATTTAAGAACTTGCCGTAGAAAAGAGAAATACAAAAACCGATAGAAAAAAAAGAGATAAAGAAATTTACTTACTAGACCTTAAATAAGTACGCACTTCCGCCTTCTTTACAGAGTCGTTTCACCACCATTTAAAATTAAGCGGTTATTGTCTATTGTTTTCAGGGTGTACAACAAACACATGTTTAAACTTCCTCGATGCGTCAAAAGTGTCTCTTTACTCAAAAGCAGACGGCCCTCCATATTTGAGGCATGGCATACAATGTCATAAAAGTCTGATCCAGAATGTTCAGGTTTAGAAATCAGGTGGTTTTTGTTTTAGTACCCTGCAAGGAAAACGTGACGAATTTTGAGCATTTCTTTATCGATCGATATATTATCATATCCCTGTATATCAATTGAAACTCTGACTTAAAGGATTACATAATGGCGCATGAAAATTGTACTCTTTACAAATACGCTGTCATGAAAAGTTTGGTCGCGGTATTCATTACTTTAATTCAATTTTACGACAATGTATTAGCAAGAAGTGTAAAAGTCAGGAAATATAATTTATTTCAGGCTTTCGTCAAAAAGTTAACATTTTCCGTGCTTACCCAATCTGATGTAAGTCTCGTTTAAATTGAAAGCATTTACAGACGACAAATCAGATGCAGTTGACGATATGGAATTTGTCTTCCGGATTGTTGAATACTTTACCAAACAGTCACATGTTTTAACGATCCTGTTGTAGAAGCTTTTGAAAACGTTTCGGGAAAAGGAGAATATGATGACGACCACCAGTTCCCTTTTCGTTCATTTTTCTAGCGTTTCTGATACAAATAGTATCATTTATGCCACATCAAACATGTTTTTGTCGTCTGTGAAAGCAAAACCTTTGAATTTGGAGCAGTCTTAATTTGTTGTCAAGTGGTAGTGCCATATTATAGTTGTGGTCTGCGAAAGCAAAACCTTTGAATTTGGACCAGTCTGAATTTGGTGTGACGCAGTAAAGAGATGAGGCATTCTAGGAAACGATGAAATGCTGTTCTCCTATTCGGCGATGTTTCTTGTAGCCATCTACGTTTTAAAAAAAGTTACCCGGCTTTTTTCTTCATTTCTATTACAAATTATACAAGTGAACACAGATCGAAAATGCCTTTCTGTGTTTATTGAATTGTAAGAAAAATATCCCGTTTTAGGTTTAATTTAGATTTTTTATTTTCGTCATAATACCGGTAACTCCCCACCACTATACAGCGAAATTCATTCCATATATATCAAATACAATATTGGTCAAAGAAATGAAGTTGGAATTTTCTTTAATTCCTTAATTTTCACTCATAAAACAGTGTCACATACATGTACATCCATAGAAATGTTTAGTGGTGGGGATTTATACATGCTTACTTAAAAAATACATACAACAAAATTTCGAGTACATAGAACGATACATGTACGTTGGCAAAGGGGTCTTGCCACAAGTCCTCACACCCTATGTTTGGCCATTATCTTTTTTCAAACCATGTTTAAAAAATAACAGTCATACAGGGAGGCTGAAAGATATTCAAAATTTACAAAAGATAATCGGATAGTTATGATGATTTATAAGTTATTGTGGTGGAAAAAAAGCTATTGTCTACAACAAACAACATCCTCTTTTTGTCATTAAGTTTCCTAAGCTTGTCAACAGCGAAAAGGACGTGATACTGTAAGCAGATGGACGGACAACAAGGTGCATAAGATAATATCCTTCTTTGTGCGTATAAGAACGATTGTCATTTTTACAAAAAGCCTGTGAATCTCGTTCTATGTACTTAGAAAAAAAAAAAGCTGACCGCAGCAAATTGTATCTTAACTTTTTCAGTTAAGTAAGCCCGACAGTATCCTATATCAACCTCTTTGAACAAAGACTGGGGATGGAATGATTCTTAATGGATAGAAAGGGACAGGAAGAGCGGAAAGAGACAAAGGTGAATACCTGTACACTGATGAGTTCTACTCTTCAAAGTAAACTAACTTAATTCATTCTAAATAAAATAATTATGTCCGCCAAGCACAGGTGTTTTTGTCTGTATGGTAACAATAAATCTAACAATAATCCAGATACTTACAATAAATTGATCACGTGTTGTTGCCTTTTTTGATGGTTTATGTGTTCGGTATAACTTGTCTAGGACTTGCAGTCTTTGTGCTGTCCTGCCTAAACGATAGTATTTCAACTTACTTTTGGGATCTTCTTCCCCGTTTCTTTTCCATATGCCATAACTCATGAGAATGTTTGATATCTCCGAACTGCCTTTTCTGAAATGAAAAAGAATTCAAATTGTCAGAGCTGTGAAATGCACATTATCATTTACTTACATGCTTTTACATTTACGGCTGAAAGCAACATTACTGAAAAAAGCTTACATGACTAAAATGATAATAAGTATTTATATAAAGAACAAGGGAGGCAAACATCAAACTGATTGACAAGCTAATCACACCATTCTCTGAAAAAGAAAATTTGTTTCATCGTTTATTTTGCGATGATTTTAACTTCATTATTTATTTACCACAAAGTCCCAACTTGTAGAGACCCTGAGGAATAAGCTTTTTTGAAAACATTGTGGGAAACGTTGTGGGAAAAGGATGGTAACCAGGGTCTTCTCCATTAATTGTGTTGTCTGTAAATGTTTGCAACTTGGATTGGTAGAAAAATATGTCGTTTTGTTAAGAGTAAAACACACCTTAGCAAGCATCCAATTACCCAAAAGTTGATTGTTTATCTACTAACTGCATTTTATATGTCAATGGACCTGAAGTGATTGTCCGTCACATTTTGTCCTGGACTAAGCACATACACAATAACCCTTATAGCACCAAATAAACCCACCAGACATTTTCAATCAAGAAAATAAAGTCAAAATTATTCGAAATTACAATGCTGAATATAAATCTTAAACTCAGTCAAGATGGATAAAATCGGCAAACGGGCTTTTGTAACAACCTTTACAACTTTTATGTTTTTCTTTCTCAGTTTTGTCATTGTTGTGGTGAATCCAAGCTTTTCCAAGTTGATGCTCTTGCCACCAGACTGTCTTGTGTCAATAGTTGTACAAGATTTTTTTTGCTGGACTCTTGCATGAAAGTAATTGTGCAATACTATGCACAATGACCTTGGATGTTCATCCTTCCATCACCTAATTAAGTCAAAGTAAAAAGAATACCATAATCAAACAACAGTTCTAATGATGTGCTAACATAGTCTATATAAACATCTATCGATATCTTCCTAATATTAGATGTTGGTGACAACTCGCCTGCATTTTTTCAACTCTGTACTAAGTTAGACAAATATGCATAAAAAAGATGCAGTATGATCTTTGGTTCCTTTCACATAATGTTTATTTTGGAAGAGCACTCATTCAAGCAAAAAAAAAAAAAAAAAAAATACCTAGAACATACACTGCCGAAATTTTAACTTAACTTCAATCATATCGTTGAAATGACAAAAAGTAACCAATTACTGAAAACGACAGTCTAAAAAAATAATTTGGTTAATGAGCAAAGAAAAACTTCTAATTGGGTGTTATTACCTAACTATCCTACATAAAATGCATCTTCACCATCCAACTGTGACACCACAGATTTTTGTTTTTCCGCCCACATTGCCTTGATCAACAGAAGATACAAGATACGTTCTCTGTATCCAGTTGAATAGTGCAGTATTAAGTTTATTTTGCTGTAATTATTATCAGAAAACAATATGGCTGCAGAAGTCAAAAAGTCACCGCCATGAAATATTCTATTGAGCACTGGTTGTGAACACCACTTGTAAACTTCATGGCCTTTTTCACAAACCTGAATAATGAAATGCAAATTTTGAATTGCATGTAACAGTTGACTACACATGCCTAAGTAATTCAACGACCAAAGGAAAGAAGATTTTGAAACGTAGGCAGAAAATACCGGTTCCTAGCTTTTTCTCCTTTTCCTACAATGTTTTAACCTTTTCAAGTGTATATTCCATCATTTGAGCTATATTTGATGTGCCATCTGCAAACGTTTTCCATCTTTTGACTATTAACAAGCTATGGGAACAGTCAGATTTTAATGATAGACACGTGTAAAGCCAATGTTAAATTCTTCTACGCAAATCCATCATACAAGTCGGCTTACAGCAGATAACTCTTGTTTTCTAAGTGATGGCGATTGTAGACAAGTTTTAAGATATGAATTTTTTTTCTCTTATATTTCATAATCACTATATATGACTGGGTAAGATTATGTCAAATTCGCTTGAAGGTATATCATGTGTACTACAATAACGAACATTGCAACAAATATACTTGTTTCATTTATATTACCTTAGATTAATTCTGAGGTCAAAACTTTTTCATAAAACTGATAAAGATTTGTTTAGCTTACCCAAAAATTTACGGAGCTGATCGTCTTAAAATCGTTTTTAGTTTTAAAAAAACTGGAGAAGAATTTTGTATTTGTCTTAATTCCAGCTAAATTCAGAAGAGGCTGGAGATACATTAGAAAAAGCTGATCTTCAGTCAAAGTTGTATCACCAGCAGACGAAATATTCATAATTCTTGCTCGTGTTCTTAAGTCTCGCTTTCATGTACAACTTCTTTTTCAGCGATATTAAAAACCATATTTTCCAGGTTCAACATCTCCCTGCTTGGGTGGACTATTAATACAGCAGCTTAGGTATAAATTTATGCAGAAGCTTTATATAGAAAGTACTCCAGTGTTTTGCCAATTATTAGTTAGTGAAGGGACATTTTCCCATAAAATACTTTTAGAGATAAGGAAACTTCATAATAGGTAACACAAAGTCACTCAAGATATTGCCTGACATATAGAGAGGGAACAAAGTCTCACCAGCAGGCACTATGACGGGAAATTTTCCAAATCAATGGAACAATGGCAAAGAATCTACCCCTTGGCAGAACACTTAGAAATAACTTTGTAAATCTTTGAAATATGGTATGAATTTTTCACTGGTATTGCATCAATGTGGCAATGATCTTATTAGGTTACCTTCCAAAACTATAATTGCCTTTGCAGCCGGTGTAGATTAAGATCAAATCAAAACATGCAGCCTGATGTAGGACTTACACCATGTTCTGGCATCCGTTTACCTTGACATTACTTGGATCTAGTTTCTGTGACGATGTATAGTATGTCCTTTAAAGTGAGGGCTAAATAGCTACAATATATTGCGCTGGTTTGGTGCTGGTTAAATTGAATTAAAATACGATTTTGGTATCATATGAGTGTTGTCGAACACACGCATCACAGAGCAACAACTTGTCTTTAAAATAATGCATGTAATCATTTGTAAAGCACAGACTTTAACTTTTTTCTACATCTTCTGTACATAAAACATTTTACAATACTCAGACCATTTTATCCAAAATTGGGTCGCTAGTTGGGATGCTCCGCTGATCCTTGTTTCAATGGTGGTTTAGTGAGAATACAGCCAGTGACTTGGAAGAGTATTGTATGACGTACACGTAATAGAAACTGCTGGAAGCATCGAAATGTCACTGGCTAAATTACAGAAAGAATGTATTAACCCTTTACCACAAAATCCGGAGTCTAAACAACCCTACGAAATCAAGTTATTGAAAACATTGTTGGAAATGGACGAAATGCTGGTAACCAGTATTTTCTCCTTTTCCCACAATGTCTTCTATTATCTGTAAGACCAATAGACTCATTCTGGCTATGTTTATATTGTCATCCGAAAATGTTTGGAATTTGAACAAGAGTCTAACACTATACAAACAAATAAAATAATGCCTTTTGTGAAAGGGTGATGTGTTTAAAAAATATTGAGGTTTGAGTCAATAAGTATGAAGTGTTTACTTTTACTACCCTATTTGTTAGATATTAGCCAATCACTTACCCCACAGATATAGTGAAGCTTGGCTCATATTTTCAATCTGAGCAGTCATAGTCATCAAACTCTTCCTCATGAGGACTACCATCGAATGTGAGAAATCTATTTGACCTATCGGTTGTCATTTTTTTAATCTTTAAAAAACAAATATGAAAGTGTAATGTTCACCTGAAATGGGCAAACGAGTTTGGAGAAATATGAAACAAACATTATGTTACTTTGGACTTCATCCTTTACATTTCAAGGCAACTTTCTCTAAGTGGAGGACAAATAGAAACAGATAAAAGGTTCAGAGTATCCCAAAGTTATTAACCTTTGCTTGACAAAATGAATTTGAATAATTATGATGTCTTGAATTTTTATTTTTTTTTATTTTTTTTTTTTTTTTTTTTTTTTTAATTTTTTTTTTTTTTTTTTTTTTTGGTAAAACATAAAATTAGTGATCATAAACTTTAGTAACAAAACGCCAATTACTTCAAAACGCCAGACAAGTAAATTATAATTGCCCCTTCAGAGGCTCCTTTCCATACTGACACATGTATATGATGAAGATCGAATTGATATTATAATCAATTAATAACATCTAAACCACTCCAACTGACTAACTTATATATCGGAAATATCTTTATATCTGTCAATATTCATAAATGGTGTTTGCAGATAATTATTATCAATTCATGCTTCATCGATGTGCTCACCTGTCAAGAAGAATCCTTGCTGTATCTTCATTACTCTTCACTTCCGTGAAATCTTTTGATTCATTCCATCTAGCGATTTGGTTGACTATGTTAATTCTCCGTCGGGATACATTACTTAACCTTCTTTAGGTCTTCTTTGTTGCAGAATTCTATATCGGTTGTCCTCTCGTACTAAACGATGTCATACACTGTATTGTTGTGTCTGTTGTATTCTATTGCGCATGAGCGTATTAAAGGTAGCGGTCGAAGCCATCTTAATATTATATAATTTACCAAGGATTTTTTTTATTTTTTTTTACAGGGGACAACAAAATTGATACTCTAAATAACTTTTTCTGGAGGCAAATAAAAACGATACCAAACTGTCTATCAGACCCAATATGAACATTCCATAGTCTCAATTATAAGCAATGATACTGATTTAAACACTCCAATGATTAAGAGACTTGATAACATGTATCTGGGGACACGACAGTCTTATCATGGATTAAGGTAAGACCTGTGTAATGGGCAGTATCAGCAACATGCAATTGCACATTGTATTGCTATTCTATATCATATTGTGCATTTAAATATGAAATATTAAAAGTTTTCACCTAGTCGTTCAATAGTTACAAGGATTTTTGTTACTATCCCATTTCGGCCATTGGACGCCAACAGAATCTCTAGGCCTCCATTACAAAATGTTGTTTTTTTTACAGAAAAAAAAACCAAAAATAACTTTAAAGTAGGTATTCTATTCACCAGTATACATATTGTATCAAATAACATCAATTCATGTACTGTCAACAAGGTTTTCAGATAATAATGAGAAAAATAAATGGTAGTTGGGGTTAAAAATGTCGAATTTTAGGAATGATATTTTTTAAACATATTTTTTCTAAGTTCAAAATTCATACCTTAAAATGAGTGTAGCCACATAATTTTGGTACCAAAATTTACCTCAAACTGTAGGCAATAACATATCTGAAAATCAAAAACTTTCACCTTCTGTTTTCTTTTTGACAACTCTAAATTTATGGCATCCCCTGAAAATGCGGTGACAACTTTTCCCTAAAAAAATTGCTGAAGACATCTTTCGCCCTTCTTTTCACAACTAAAATATATCTAATGTGCTTTTAAGTTTCTGTTTACAAATAGGCTACTCCTTTGAAAGATCTCTGAATACATGTGAGAAGGGTATTCAGTGACTTTAGAAAGAAAGTTGTGGTACTTAGTATTATTGGTGTGAGAAAGCCAGGAAAACGCGATTGCGACATGGAACGCCCCAATATGACCTAAGCTGTTGAAAGGGGCATTAAATCCCATTACAATTCATCAATAAATCCTTTGAAAGATAAATAATTACAAATTACTAAAGATTAACCCTTTCCCAAATGACAAAATTCAGACTCATTCAAATCCAAAGGGTTGGCAGTTGTTTATTTCATATGTTTTAAAAAATAGAAATTTGTATAGAAAACATTTTGGGAAAATGAGAAATTACTTGCTAAAAGCAGTTTTTCTTTTTCCCAAAATGTTATCAAAATATTTTAGCTGCAGACACATAAAAACCATTATTTGTTTGGGAAAGGTTGACAATGAATTTTAGAAATAATACATTGAAGCATTTGTCTGACAGGCTGAACTTATTTTTGACTTTCAAAGTATGACACTAATTTTGGGACTACAGCCTCTAATACTCTTTTACAGTTTGTAACTCTTGGTAAGCCTACACTATTTCTCATTGTAAAAACATTGTACAGTCCATCTTCCCCGTTACGCTGAAAAATTGATTGAAGATTTTTAAAGTTCAACCCGGAGCTAGCCACATTTTCTGCAGTTGAGGACTTCATGACACCACTTGAAATAAGAACTGATAGAGATGGCAAGTTTTTCTTTTTCTCTATGTTGGAGTCCATATTATGTTTAATATCATTAAGGGAAAAACTTTTCACTGTCAGACTTTTCTTATCATGTTTGATTGCATAACTGACTAGCTCTGACAAACACGCAACATCATCCATGGCATTATGAGCATTGTATTCTTTTGAAAGCAATACACGGGCAAGGTGCTCCTGCTTGTAAGAATCACTTTTTGGATAGATGGATTTGAAAACAGGAAGGGTGTCTACTAATCCTAACACACATGAACAAAATTCACTAAACAGTTCAGTAGCTAGACAGGCGTTTACAATTACAGGGAAGTCGAAACGCCTTCCATTGTGTGCGATCAGTACAACATTTTGGAACCGTTTTAGCCAACTGAACAATTCTCTTAGTGCACATACAATAGATTTTGCTTCAACTGGAACACCATTTACAGACATATTTGTACTGTTTGTCACAATGATTTTAGTCACTTGTTCAGCTGAAGCACTCATTGGTAGCTTCGGTAACACATAACAGCTGAAGCTCTTCTCAGTGCTCACTTGTTTGGCAGCTATCTGTGTTATATGAGGGTACATGTCTCCTCGAACTGAAAAACACAATCAGTTTGCAGTTTTATGCCTTATCAATAGTACATGTATTTCAGTTATGTAACGACGACAGTTCACAAATCCTTGTTTCCTGGAAACAAAGCAGAGATTAAAAGTGATACTTTGCAAACTTACACTAGCTTAGATCATCAGTTATATTGAATATGCCACAAACTTCTTTTGCAACACAATATTGCATTTACACAAGTTGTACATAGTTCTCAGTACTATATTTTAGTAGAACAAGTTTGCAAATATATCCTTCTTTTCCAGTTTATAAAGCTGCAATAAAACAAATCTTAAACTAGAGCTGTCACTAAATGTGACATAATACCCCCACCAGCTCTTTGACAAACTAATCAAAGTTTGCCCCTGACCCTGACCTTTGACCTTCATGACCCCAAAACTATAGGGCACCTCCTTGAGTCAAGAACAACACTTCTGTAAAGTTTCAAAGTCCTAGGTCAATTGGTTCTTGAGTAAGAGCACGGAAACAAAAAGTCTACAGACGGACTGACAAATGGACAGACCAACACAGTTAAATCTATTTACCCCCTCTACTTCATAGGTGGGGGTATAATGTGTAAATTCGGTACCATAAAAGATAATTGGGTTAAAAAAACTACTGACAACAGTTACCAAGTAATAATTTCTTGCTGACTGCTGACAGTAGCTTTTTCAGCCTAACTAATATGACAAGAACAGATAACAATACTTACTAAGGTCAGTGGTTTCAAGGTCAATGGTGATGTAAGATGGTTCACCACTTAAAAAGACTGGCTTGAACACTCCACGTGGAATAGGATCAGGGATTCTGTCGATATCAATATCATCTTTATGGCTAACTTCTGTTGAAATATAAATTAGTCAGAAATTTATAAAAAAAAAATTATAAATCTATATAAATCTGCATAAATAATTTACAAGTTTGTATTAGGTGTAATACTATTTTCAACATCTTCACGCACATAATTTCCTGGCTTACTCACACCAGTACTGACACTCCTTCTTTCCATGACTTTGTCTTTACACTCACATGACCTGAAATAAATCAGAGCAGAGGCGAGGATTATTAACAGCCGACAAGAAAATTTCTCTTATATTCAACCAACAACCTTTGGATCATTGGAGGACCACTCAACCAAATGAGCTATTCAGACAGCATCAAGATTTTAGAGGAGAGTATTCACAAATACACATCAAGGGGGTGGAGTCCGAAGACTATAATGTTGGAAGAAATAATATTAACCCTTTCCCAAACAAGGTCTGGGTATTATGTGTCTGCAGTACAAATCTTTGAAAAACACTGTGGGAAAAGGAAAAATTACACGTAACGAGCAATTTCTCTTTTTCCCACAGTGCTTTCTACCTGTTTGAAGAATCTTCCTTGCATTTTCATCAAATTTGAAATTGCCATCTGCAGACTCTTTCAGTTTGGAAGAGTCTAAAATTTGTCATTTGGGAAAGGGTTAAATCAACTTTAAATAAAATACTGGCATTCAAGAGTTGAACTTATTTGTTTGTTTGGAGTTTTATGCCGTATCAACAATATTTCAGTTATTTAACAGCCACGATTCACAAATCCATGTTTCCTGGACAATTTTTAAACCAGTCTATAATCCAGACACTGGCGAGCAAGTCGTAATGCTATCCCTATAACCTGAGCACCAAAAAAGGGAGCCACTACAACCACTTTTAAAGACTTTGGTCTGTCGCAGCCTGGGATAGACTTCAAGAAATGGAGTATGCATTTATGTGTCGATTAACCAGAATACTGTTAGCTGTACGAACAGACATTCTTGAAGTTAAAAAACCCTACCTGACTGATATGTCATTCCTTCCAGTGATTCTGTAGCTGACTGGTTAACAGCTCGCTCTTTTTTCAGGTACAGTCTTCTCCCCTTGGAGGATGGCTTACAGAATGTTTCCTGGCATTTCTGACGTCTAATGGCACACTGCTTTGCATACTCTTGTGTGTAGTGACCAGGAGACAAATCAGCACTTTTGTTGACCTTTTATATCAAGGAAAGAAAATATATATTGTCATAATGTTAGAGATACTGATTTGATAGAAAGCTTATGGTTATATCATTAACATATAATCTTACACACAG
Organism: Hippopus hippopus; assembly: GCA_946811185.2. Classification (NCBI taxonomy): domain Eukaryota; kingdom Metazoa; phylum Mollusca; class Bivalvia; order Cardiida; family Cardiidae; genus Hippopus; species Hippopus hippopus. Next base: position 64,955,200 of record OX328100.1, read on the forward strand.
TCTTTGGAAACAATTTATGGAATATAATTACTAAAGCAAAAAGGAAGAAATGTATGTCTGTCAACTTAATGGAATAAAAGAAATACACATTTTTAACATAGTTTACAGTTCGCACTTATTCATTCATTCTTGATTGCGAAATAAGTTCTCACAAAAATACAAATCAATGTTTACGAGAGAGAGAGAGAGAGAGAGAGAGAGGCAAATGAATTGAGGCAATGTCAATTGATTGATTGATTATAATGGGATTTAACGCAAATTTTAACAGCTTAGGTCATATTGTGCCAGTCACTGTCACAATCACGGGTTTTCCTGGCTTTCTCACACAAATACTAACACAACTCTCTTTCCATAGTCACAGACTACTTTTCTCACATGAGAGGAGAGAGGTGAAAAATAGCAAGAAGAAAAGTTCTGCTGCACCCGGGTATCCAACTCCCAACCTCAAGATCATAAGTTTAATAAGCTACTGACTGAGCTACCAGGGTGGCCTGAAGTAATGTAAAATCATTGCGCATTGCCCAAGAGCACTCAAAAAAGGATAAAAGGATTAAACTCATGACACTTGATCCAAAGACAAACTCTCTGCCAGTAGGCCAGTAATGAGTATGGTTCAACAATAAGTATAATACTCGTAATTTTACCTGAATTACTACTGATGTCATTTTACATACTGTATTGTAATACCATTGAAATTGCAAGATATGTATTTTCTGTTATTTTCAATGTTTGCAACATTGTAAAGCCTTAAGATTGTACACTTACTTGAAATGGTAGAAGACAATCCATCAGTGTAACTAGACTGTAAAACAAGAGTAACTGAAAAATGAAAGAACAGTGAAACTATAAAAAAGCCAGATATCAACAGGCTGCAAACAATACGTTTCAAACTCAAGCAAACAACAAACAAGCAGAAACAAACTTTTCAAATTCAGCAATTGGAACTTTTATCTGTTGTAAAACATCTGCATTTGAAATTCTTCACATTTTGTAACATTCTTTAAAATCTGGAATAATTACTTGTCAGTTCCAATTGCTATATGAAAGAAACAAAACAAGAGGGCCCTGAGGACCAAAGGATGCTCATCTGAGGCATCAAGTCTTATATAGCCTGCTGTAAGTCTTTTTTTTGTGTGTGTCAAATAACATATATAGTGTTTTCATAACATTTACCAACCTATATAATTTTCAAACATTGTAACACAAAACAAACAAAACTAGAACAATTTTCCAACTGTGCTTACCTCTACTATATAGTTCCTCCCTTCATTAATAAAAGCAGCAGTGGCTTGCACTCTATAGTCTAATGCTTCAGTTCCACCATAATAGATGTTTTTAGGAGCTTTGAGGGACACTTCACGGTTTGCATGTTCACACTGTTGACTGGATCCCAATTCAACCAGCTGACTTGCTTTGGCTATGAAAGGTGTCATAATGGCATCCAACCGCTGTCTAAGAGTCTCACCAGTCAAGCTTGACTTGTGAGGTAGTGAACGGTGAATGTAGGATACGTCTTTATTACGCAGATGAGCACAAAACCTTGGTTGACACAACTGGTGATCACCAAAATTATGAGGAATGATTGCTCTCAGATTCTCTTGTAAGCCTTTTAAGTCCCCACTGTTCTTGGAGAGGGCATACGAGACACACTTTTGTATATGGCTAATTGTTATCTTGCTTATCTTTATACATTTCTCATTTTGTAAACCATACAAGCTCTTGCCTAAGTTTTTAATCACATGATTTTTGTCATATCTCTTTTTCAAACTGATTCCATGCTTGCTTTTTAGCCTGGCCAATAAAGTATTGTCACCATCACCTTCCAGGATTTCCACTGGGGTACCTGCCTTTGCTAGATCCAGTATGGCTTTCTCTCCACTCTCGCTCTCCATTGAACGGGCACTACCGGAGTGGTTCCGTACACAATTATGCTGTCGTACTGGCTGGCCTGGACGGTGACGTCTCCACCAATTGCATGTTGAGCACTGTCGGTGGCTGACGACACTCTTCAGAACCTTCTTTCCCAGCTTCGAAGAACTCATAAAGAATGTATGAGCTGAAAGAGATATATTTTGACTATAGAACTGTAGCCTTGGGGCTAACCTTTACCTTGCCTCTCCCCTACAGGACAAGGTTACAGGTTAATTAAATGCTTTGTCGTGACAAATGCTATAAAAATAACAAGTCATCGCATGTGGGTGCATTTTCTGTGAAAATTATAAGTTTATCAAGGGACATAACTCTGGCATTGTGTTGAGAGTTACCTGCCCTTGTAGTATGGCTTCTCTTCTGATCATGAACAAAGGCCCCAAGTTTGAAGTAAATCTCCTTTGTAATTACAAAAATATCACCTAGTGTAAAATTTTCTGCATAAAGCAGACACCGCCTAGGACAGGGCTATGATAACACCTTGATATTTTCTTCAAAAACAGCTAAGCTAAAAATTCATCTCTAAGCCAAGAGATATTGAATATTTATCTGGAATTTAGACCTTTCCTTTGTAGATAGGATTCCTAAAAATTTCTGGAAAATGTGCCAAAAAATATTGGAGGAGAAACACACACAAAATTGTGTCTACTGAAGGACAGACAGACCACCATTATCTGTTTTCAACCCCTCAAATTTTATTATGGAAAAGAGGAGGACAGGTTGGATGGTTGATATGAGTTTTATGCCTTTTGAATGATATTTCAGCCATATGACAGGTCAGTGCACCTGTCAACGTGGTCCTCAATTCTGGTATTTCCTCACTGGAACCACAGTCAACATTCTTTCCAAGCTAATGACCACTTTCTCATATAGACGGAGCCCATTGGTGAAAGACAAATGAATAGGGAGAAGGAGAGGGGTGTTGATAAAAACACAAACAGAAGAAAAGGGCTCACACGTGAGGCTGTCAAATCCACGTTTCTGCCAACCTGTATCAGAAGAGCAAGACATGCCAAAACGACTCTTTAACTTTGTACTTGGATAGAAGATTTTTCTTGATGGTTGTGTTTCTATTGTTACAAAAGAGGATTTGATTCATTCTACTTCTACATCTATGTGGTGAGGGAGATGGCTCTTCAGTAGATTCCGTTTCATTACTTGCTGTCAATGACCGTTGTATGATAGACCTGCAAGTGTTTCAAAATTAGTTCATAAACTGTAACTAAAACAAGCACAGGTAGTACCGGATAATGCTCCCAAATCAGTAACTCCTGAATTGAGCCACCAAAAGTTGTAGTTCTTACACACTGCACTTCTCCTCTATGTGATCTATCTACCATTGAAGTTTCATGTTGATACCCCTTATACTTTTCAAGTCATGCTCTAAACAAAATTATGACCCATGGAAAACAGGACAGACAGACAAAACGGCCACTACATGCTCTACTTTTAAGCAGCATGAAATAGTACAGACTATGCCAAACAAAGTGATACATTTACCAAGACTTTTTTTTAATAAACTTACAAATTATAAATTGGAATAAAAATGTACATTTGGTCACCAACTATTGTTAACACTTGTACTATCTGAAATTTGCCTGGATATGGGACAAGTAATTACTGTACAATTTTGCACTAAATTTTGTGCAGCAGTAACTTACTTTATTGTTGGTGATGCATCTGGTAATGCTGCCACACCCAGATCTTCAATAACACCATTCATGTTCGCTTCTGCCATTTTGGACTCCTCTTGGGAAATATCACTGTAGAAAAGTAATATATTTTACTATATACAAAAAAAACCCCATGATTTTTAAAAAGTTATCAATAAAACATTGAAAAAGGACATGAGAATGGTCAGAAAATGGAAATAGTCACACCCTAGAATCAAACCCAGAACCTCTCACATGCAAGGCCAGTTATCTACCAGTGGATCATAATGGCTGCTGTGACATGCCCAGTGTAAACTATTTATAATTTAAACTGGATTCAAACAGCCATCTCACAGGCTTACCTCTCATTGTATCTCTAACCTGAATTCCCCTTTCAACAAAACCTATGTGTCTGACGGAAATTGCCAGCCCATACATGTCTACACTACCCTGTTAGATGTATATTAAAATGTGTATTACCTCATTTCTTTTTGAAAAGTCTCTTTGGCAGCTGTGTCCATAGATTTTCCAGCAAAAGAGCCTACAAAAGTCCCTGCACGCCTTTCCATATCTTGCAGATTCTTCCTATTTACTGGGGCAATGTTTAGGGTGAAGAGAACGTTGTTCACCTTCCCGGAACCTCCAACACTATCTATCATGGCTGAATAGAAACAAAGTTCAAAATGATATTCATGCAGATCAAAGCGATTTTTCCATGAATAAAGGACTATTTCCTGTAAAGTCCCTTAAAAATTTGCACATGTAGAAATCATTTGAAAATATTGTGGGATTGTCAGAATGAGCAATTCCTATTTTTCTCGCAAATCATTCCATCAAGGAACAGCAACTTGTTAGAACCAGTCCTCAAATTGTTGGTTGCAGATGCTTTCAATATGGAAGGCTTCGAGGGTCTAAAATTTGTCGATTGGTAAAGAGTTCAACTACTGTATGTACTTTGAGTGAAGATGAATGTGCTAAGTAAACGTATGACATTACATGAAATATTTTCTATATAAAAAATACCTTCACCCCACACGTAATTTACAATTAAAATTTCCCCACAAATGAGAAAATTAATCTTTTACTAACAATTTTTTGACCTGCCGTGGTATCATGTAAAAGGTCGCATAATTACAAAAAAAACAAGATGTGTTTTTGAAACACTAATGCCCCCAAATCAGCCATATTTTGAGAAATGTTGCCTTGATATTTGACCTTGACCTTTGCAGATGACCTTGACCATGGTACCAGCAGATGTGTATTGATGAGATGTGCCTTCATATCAAATATGAGCCTTGTAACCAAAGTAATTTAGGAGTAATGGGAAAATGTTAAGTTTTCACGTTAAGTTTATGCAGACAGACAGACAGTGGTAAAACAATATGCCCCCGATATTTCGATACGAGGGTATAAAAAAAAAGAAAAAGGCAATAGAAATACTTATAAAAAATTAGAAAAACTTGAAATTGTGTATCTGGATAGTAATATAACCGCAAATACTTAGATCTACATGTACCTTCAGTGTAACTGTTAGTAATCATATTTTCCCTTTTACCCTTTCCCAAATGACAAATTTTAGACTATTCCAAACTGAAAAAGTTAACAGACGACAATTTCAAATTCTATTAAAGCAGCAGAAAACTCTCCAAACGGATGGAAAACACTGTGGGAAAAGGAGATATTGCTCATTATGAGCAATTTCTCCTTTTCCCACAGTGTTTTCAAAAGACTTGTTCCTCAGACATGTAAAAACTAAGGCTTGTTTGGGAAAGGGATTTATGAGGGAATGCATAAACCCATTACTGATCAGTTCCATGTTTTAATGACTCAGCAGTGAAAGGGTTAGGAAAACATTATGGAAAAAGGAGAAAACCAAACACAATTTTTCACATTTCTAATTTGTTGTCTTCAATTACTTTCATTTTGTAAAAATAGAAAACTTGCCTCAAACAAAAAAACTGTTTGAAATTTGTTGACCTTGTTATTTGAGGAAATGTGTACTCAATCAGAAATGACAGATTTAATAAAAAAGACATACTGTTATCAGGTCAAAATGCCCAAATTCCAAAACGGCATGGGTTAAAACGATCCAACTCAAAAACGGCCCAGGATAAATTTATTTTGTCATCTGCACTTGGCAGTGGGCCCTTTAGACCCTGATTCTGAAACACTAATAAGACTTTATGTTGTTTAACCCATTACCAGATGTCAACATTTTAGACTGGCCAAATTGAAACAAAATGCAGACGACATTTTAAAGTGCATTCAAAATTAAAAATAAGTTCCATATGATACGGGGTAGAAAACATTGTGAGAAAAGGTGAGATTACTTGTTACAAGCAATTTCTACTTTTCTCACAATGTTTTCTACAGCTATATATATTCAGTGCAGTAACAGAAAATCTCAACTAAAATCTATTACTTACCGATACCAAGTTTTGTATTTATGGTGAAGCAAGGCATGCCTTTTGCTTTCAGGCGGTGTGTCTTTCCGTAAGTGACTCGATTTATATGTCCACAGTCACCATTACTACATCTTACGTAGAAGAATCCGGATAAACCCTTTCTTAACTCCCCAACAATAGAATATTTAGTCAAAGACACAGGTCCAAGCCCACATTTCTCACAAAATTCAAGATTGTCCAGTAAGACACCAAACTCCACGATACGCCGCCCAACCCTCCATCCATCTCGGCTTACTTTTCTAGGCAAGTTTATTTCTTCTTCAGTTCGATAGTCGTCTTTCAAACCTTCTGCATGTAGAACTGGTTTTTTAGTAGTGTAATTATGATCCAACCTTATTGTCCGCAGCAGTTTATTCGTTTTATTAGTTGGTTTCGTTTTCACATATCGGCCTTTCGCACCTCGCAACGCCATTTTGAATACCCGGATCAAGCACTGGTTTTCCGCGTTCGCACGAGTTTTACATTCAAAGCAGGGTACCATGTTCGGAATTACGTAAGACTTCGTTGCATATTCGGAATGCAGCGAACATGACGGTAAAGGACGAAATATGTCGAAATAACCGGAAGTGTATTACACAGGTCTTACCTTAAGAAAATCGTGTCAGATTCTTCTATTACAAATACTACCTATTATGCTGGGATTAACTTGTTGAACGATGTTTTACCCCAGCCTCGACGTTATTTTGGCCAGAAAACGTCGACATCTCGCTTATTAATTTATGTCCTTGGTTTCACCATTACTAAACGAGGGCTATTAAGTGCATTGCCAAAGGACACTCTCACCAATGACTCAGTCGTTCCAGTGAGGCTCTTTTTCTAAATATGACACAGACAGTACACTACTCACCTTCCTTACAGTACGTTCCTTTATATCCTGCTGCACATCTTGCACAGTGTCCATCTATATGACTACAAACCTCGTTGTTGTAACAAAGTCCACATTTTTCTCTACATCCTTGTCCATAAGTACCATTTTCACACTCTAAAACAGCACCCGTCAAATAAAACATGTACCATTACGCCCTTACCACACAATCCTGTGTTTTAACTCCCCTGGCGGAAAAGGCTTTTCAAAAGGCTGGTAACCGGCATTTTCTACCCTTTTAAAGCCACATTCAATCATTTTAGCCAAAATTAGTTTTGTCGTCTGCAAATTCTTTCAATATGGATGAATCTAAGATTTCTTCGTATGGTAAAGGGTAAGATAGCGAAAATGGGGGAAATGCATTCAATTTAGCCTAAATTTGATCGACACAGTCCTACAAAGGCCATCGAAGCATGCCTTATGTGAATCAGGGTAAAATGTTCTTCTTACACATTATATAAGATATATTTTATATACGATTTTGTTCAATAACACTTGCGTAGGTACAGCCCGAGGAGCATTTTCCTTTTCTTTTTGTGTGCTGATGTCTGTTAGTAGATAAAGTAATACGCTTTTAGTTAATAATTTATATTTTTACAAGCCTTTCTCAAACAATACCTTGTTTTATAACCTTAAAAAACAAGGCTTTTTTAAATATTGTCTGGAAAATGAGAATGCCTGTGATCGGCATTTTCTCACTTTTCCTACAATTACCTTCCATCATTTCTCCGACAAAACTGATCATTCGAGGTATAAGCATATTGTAACCGGTAGGTATTAGCACCTACAATATAGATACGCCTTAAAGTTTGTAATCTGGTACAAAGCTTTCAACCAGAATTGACCTTTCGTATTTTGAATGAACCAAAAGAACACTTTTTCCATAAATAGAAATTCCACATTGCATGTTCTTTGCAGTATGATTACGATGCAAACTATCGACAAAGGCAAGGAAAGTTGTGGTAAATGTACATAGTATTATAGCGGTGGAATTTTCTGTATTGATCCTGGTATAGCCAAAGAAAAATATGCATCTTTTCAGTTCAGAAAACATAAAGACAATTAAATCATGATCATTATTGCCTGAGGGTTGCAACATGTATATTCGTAGATCAAACTTCATGTTTTGTGATTTTCTGATCTTGATCTACACTGGCTGCATACGAACTTGAATTATAACAGGCACTTCAGAAAAGCTAAACTTTTTAACAAACGACACAATTTTAAACAAAATCAATTGAAAGCATTTGCAGACTATATATTGAATATGATTAAAATGATGATTTATTTCATAGGGTAGAAAATGTTGCTGGAAAAAGAGAACATGCTGGTTAAAAGCATTTTCTTCATTTCCCGAAATGTGTTCGAAAGCTTTCCTTTTCTGGGTCGTTGAAACTCGAGCTTATGTAGTAAAGAGTTAAGAAAGATTTAAACACACAGCACTTGTGAAAAACAAACAATTCTTCAAGTGTAAGTCAGATTTATCACTTTTTGCGTCAAACATTGATCCTTTTTATATAAACCACTTATGTAATCAAAAATCAACTCTTTAGTAAACAATCCCGACATTTTACTACAAGGATAGTTTTTGAAAACATTGTGGAAAAAGAAAATGTTTTGTTTTGGTAGCCATCATTTTCTTCTTTTGCCTCGATGTCTTCTATCTGTTCAAGATCCCATTCCATGAGCCATATTTAAATTGTCAACTCCTTTGCGTTGAACTTGAAGAAGTCTGAAATTTTGTAGTTTAGTCAAAAGTAAAGGACATTTTCTATAGTTTAAATTCCTCCATGGAGCTATTTTTTTCACATTATGTAAAATATTATACTGTTTACAAAAATAAAAAGAAAATGATATGTTGAATTAACCTTTTTATTGTAAAATGCCTCTTTCCATGGGAACAGTATACCCTTAAATTCTAAAAATTGTGACTTATGCTTGGAAGTGACAAAATCATTACAGCTTCGGTTTCATAATTTTGTAGAATCAGACCGAAATATTTGTACTTCTTTATCTAACATTCTGAAAATTTGATTTTGAATAACAATTTTTGAAGGAAAGGTACTTTTTTTTCGAAATTTTGTATCACATAAACGCAGAAAAATTAAGAGTTCTGCAATTATAGCTGAATTATCAAAAATACCCTTCCATATATTTTGTCCATTTTACTTTATCGAATCTTTTAAGTATTTGTTATTCAAATTCAACAATAAAAAAGGCAAGATTGAGGTGCTAAGATTTCTACAAAGTTAGTTACCATGGCAACCATAGCACATTTTTGCACAAATATGCCTAGTTTCACGTAAAATTGACACCGCAAAATTATGTTGAAAACATACAAGCAAAGTCATGCATTAGCCAACACAATAGAACAGTTGATAAGTCAAATTTAAGTGACAGATCCACTATTATCAAAGACCACCTATAAGTGAAAATCGGTTGGGGGTAAACATAGTAATTTTTCAAATTTTCTTTAAATGGGGCACGTAAAGTGTTTCAGAGTATGCAAGTTCATGTACATAGCCTAGTCATAATTGTGCATTACTGAATATCAGGTAAGTATAACCCTAAATAAGGAATACCATAGGCGCCATAAGCGGATGGCATAGATCAAGATCAGACTCCACAGTATGCGCTGTCTGATCTTAAGTCTGTACCAATCGCTTGTTCAGTAACCGCTTCAGGCTAATTATTCGACGTAGGCTAAACACTCGACGACCAGTTTTTCATGACTCTTTCGACGATGTTGATTTCTCATAGGAAGAATACATGTACGTTTCTGTACACTTTACACAAGAAGAAGAAGGTGGAGGAAGTGACATTGACATTAGGTTAAACATATTTATTTTACATCGATTGAGACATAAGTTCTATAAAATCTACGAATTGTTCTCGATTCTTCTTCCTGGGAACTACAACTGTACTCGCGGCCAATTGAATGTCCTATGAAAAATCCCGAAGTTCACACCCCGCGAATCGGGACCTTTTAAATTTCGAGGCAGACGCTCTACCTCGTAACGACGGACACAACACAGTGACAATGACCTTCGTTTCTTCTGTTTCTTATAGTTGTACACAGTCTGCATTCCGTGCAGTATTATTTCTGGGAAATGCAGACTTTATCCTTGAAGTACGGTCTAAGAGACTTCCTCGCAAAATATCCTTTAAAGCGATACATGTTTACGCTGTTTATGATTTCGGGCCGCACGATGAAACTATCCGAGTACTACTCAACTATCTCCTTCGTTAACAGTCAAATATCGTACTATATACATATATACATTTTTAGTGCTCCAGATTTGAGAAGAAGATAATTGACCTTTCTGTCGATTTTGATTGACAGGTCTTCGCAGGTCTTTTCGGCCAATCAAAACGCAGCATTGGGCGTCATGTAAACAAAAAGGTTAGACACAATTTGTTATAGACATGAGAAAATTTGATCGTATCTATTGAATTATCAAAACAGCAATTGTGTTGTCGATCAATAAAAATCTGTGAAATGCTTAAAAGGTGTAGTTACGGATTATGTGACACTTATAATCGTTATCAAGATAGGTGCAGGGGGGAGTTAAATTCGTCCAATTTCCAAAACCGAAAACACGTCTGGAAAAATGTCTTCGGTGGATAAAACTTTGTGGAAGACCTCATGAACAGCTTAATCCATCACGGACCTATAAGAATCGTAAGGTAAGCACAAAGGTATGTATAAATGTCATTTTAGGAAGTATTTGCGAAAAAAAAAAAAAAAAAAGCATAGAAAAAAACCCATCTAAAAGAAGAAAATTGCTGTTTCAATCACCAACGAGGTCTGTTGGATAACTACCTTCCAATTTTATTTTGCTTAACCCTTTAATACAGACCCTCAGGAGATAGGTTTTTGAAAACATTATGGAAAAAGGAGAAGATACTGGTGACCAAAAGCATGGATCCATGGTGGTAAAATAAACCTACTTACTTGTTTACTTTAGAGATGCTTTCACTAATTTATACAAATATAAGGATAAGTACAAAAAGTATGAAATTCGGGGGCTAGGGACAGTGCAATAGATTTACATGTTTCAGCAAAGTTTTGAACTTAAATGAGAAAGAATGAAACGCCTAAACAAACCTTAGTTTTGTTAAAGAATAATGGAATAAAAGATGTTTATTGTTTTTGTGAGGATAGTAAAGCTGTCTCAAATTCGCATTCGATAATAAATTACACCGAATTACATGCATTTTTGAATATTCATAGATTGTCTGATTCAACAGAGAAGTTTCAATTTCGGGTTAATGGAAATTGTTTATTTGATGATTTAAAAATGTGTTAAGTGTGCAGTCAATAAACAAACTTGTTAATCTTATTGACGGTAGTTTGTTTTATCTTATGATATACTGAGACAACGGGTGGTCAAGTTGATTAGAGCGGCAATTTTGGTTTGCAATCAAACACACATCCTATCAAATTAACAGCTAACCCTTTGAAATGGCAGATGTGCTAATCCACTTAAATATGGCTAAATCAAAGGTTGATTTAATTAAGATAAGTTGCCTTTTAAGCTGAACGTCTGAAAAAGAACAGAATAGAGGTAAGATCTTTTAATCTACTGTAAGTATGCTGTAAATAGCAGATCGTTATAATCTAAGACTGAGCTTCATACTATTTACAATCTGATCTATATCTACACACTCAGCATAATTTTCACCCAGCAAGATTTAAAATTAAGGCCAAACTGGAACACACATGACATGTGCCACGTTTCGGATGTGCAAAGGTTATTAAATTCGAGCATTCTAAACACAATAAATAAATACTGTTGCACCTCTCAGACCAAAACAGGTATTAGAGGTGTTAATTAACTCTTAATCAGATAACAAAGCATTGGATTTGCGTATTTTGAAAACGTTGCTGTCGACAAATTAAATGTTGCTCTAGTGATGAGGTTTGTAGTTGAAAGGTAAGTAAACAGCCAAGAAAAGAGAGAAATGTTTTCAAAAGTCTCCTTCTTCAAGGTCGATAAAGGACGGGACTGTGTGGTAAAGAGTTAAATTGTAAATCCTTTTCCTATATTGTTTACACTCAAATTATGTTATATACTGATGAAATGTCTTGAAAACTTATGTCCAATTTAGTAATTATACATGTTGCCTACAGTAAGTTATTCACGATGTATTTTTATTTGAAATGCTCTGACCGAACATAGAATTACAAACATATTTGCATCATTTTTACTTATCGATTTCTCATAAATATGATATTATTTTCAGTTTTTTTCTGGTTACGTTGCAGATATAATTCGAATTGATAAGAAAGTTGGGGGAAAAAGTTGGGGTAATTAACCCCTAGAACGAAATATAATAATAATAACTTTATTAAGGAAAAAAGGCAATATTGCCTATCACACCACACAATGTATATATTTACAAAGTTTTAGATGTCAGTGGTGGGGGAAAAAAAACTTGATAAAGAGAAGTAACTCTGAAGAAAAATAATTTTAGTTGATTACTGATTACCTCCCTTTCACTTTAAGGTTATACGAGAGAAGGGTATGCATAGTTAATTCCAAATATGTTTTCAAAACCATTGTTATTTTCGATAAATGTTTTAAAGAACAGTTTATTGATAGGTATTATTTTTGAGAGAAATTATTTTTTGAGAGGAGTATGTGTTAGTAAAAGAAGAACTGCTGTTTCCAACCGTTTTTCTTTTACCAACACTATCACCATCATAATTTTTTTTTTCAGTCATATCTACTCATTCTAGTTATTGTATTGCTATATAACTACATAGATAAAAGTATCCACTTATTTCTCTCTTGTTCGAAACGAAATAACAAGAAGAGATAAATGGGTGTGGTTATTATTTACAAATAAGACATTTACATACAGAAAGTGGTTTGTTAACCCCTTTTCCCACATGACAAAACTTTTGACCCATCCAAATTGCGAACATTTGTAGACGAAAATGTCAGTGTATCTAAAATGAAGCAAATTTTCGTTGCTCGACTAGGAAACTAAGAAACATTGTGGGAAGATGAGAAAATGCTATTATCAGCATATTCTCCTTTTCTCACAATGCTCTCAAAAGATTTCTTCCTTGGGGTCTTTGAAAGTCGGCAATGTGTGGTAAAGGGGTTAAACCCTTTTCCTTTTTACATTTCTTACCTAATTCTAACGTGCTATATTTATAGTAAATCAACAAACAAATTTAGCCCAACACAAACAATTATTTTAGAAAAAAAATCTAGCATAAATGTATCCATAACTATTGCTCTTGAATACATTATAGGAAAAGAGGAATCACTCATAATGAGAGATCTCTCCTTTTTCCACAATACATCCTTTTCTGTAATATAATTTTGATAATAATTCTGCACATTACCACTTGTATTCCGTTATAGCTTTTCAAAAGTTAAAAGTTCAAAATTTAGTGCAGCAGTACAGTATACTGAAACTTTTCAAGAAAGTCTACAACTTTTACAAATTTAACAGGTTTACAAATTTAAAATAAATTATTGTAAACCATATGGAGTAGGGTATGTATAAAGTGATGAAATATCTCAAAACCATTATTTTGTGTTTTCAATTAACTCTTGCAGTACTAGATACCAGTTATGACGCTTTAGTTGGCCGTGTAGGTCAAGATCAGACTGCGCAGAATATGCATTATGATCTTAGATCCACACTGTCCACTATTCATTTCTAATTTTTTTTTTTTTTTTGGTAATGTTTAATATTAAGAAAACATTTTACGTTTGGGATAATCCATTAATCATTTAGCATTCAGGAGGTTAATGAATGAATGAATGAATGAATGTTGTTTTATGGCGAATCGACAGCTTTGGTCATTTAGCGCGCACATCTGTGTTAAAAGATAGTAAAAGTGGAATTTTAAACTGAAAAAGGTTTGAATACATTTATAATAGTAAAAGAGTTGAATTAAGAAGAATTATGTGTGATCTTAATAAGTATAAAGGACATTATTGAGTGACAGGGCAATCCTTATCAACTCAAAAGGTTTAAATGACAGAGTTAAGAATGTGATAAAAAGGTTTGAACTAAATGTTGGATTGATAGTGAGAAGCTTTTAAATGAAGAAGAAATATGTGTCATTTATAATGTGCATGAAATATGATATTGAGTGGCTGGGCATTCCCTGCCTACTCAAAAGTTTTAGATTAAAGGGTAAGACTGAGAAAATTTCTTTTCCTTGGAAATGAGTGTTAAAACTAGTAAAGATTGGAGCCTCCAATGGGATCAGTATACTCCCATTAAAGAGGTCCGTCTCCAATGAGATAAGATGCCCCCAAGAGGGCTAATCCTCCCATTAAGGAGATGCAAACTGAATATTAAAGGAATAAAGAATGTTGTAAAAAGATGGGTAAGAAACGCAAGAGTAAATATCACAGTTTATTGTAAATGCCAATCTCCTTTATGAAAGCGATAATAGATTCAACGCTGACAGAATCAAAAAGATTTTTCAAACTATTGACGTTGAAATATTTTGCATGAACTGGCTGAAAGTCAATGCAATCTAGTAGGATATGTTTTACAGAAAAGGATGCATTGCATGGAATACATTCAGGGGCATCATCTCTGGTCAAGAGCCAGGAATATGTGATGCGTGAATGGCCAATTCGAAGTCGTACAATTATCACTTCTTCTCGACGAACAGACCTGTAAACGGGGTACCATTCGCCAAGGGACGGTTTAATTGAATGCAGTTTATTGAAAACATCAGCATCCCACTGGGATTGCCAAGAAGATTGGATACGTGTTAAAACGGAGGATTTAAAATCAGTGTGTGGAACTTTAAAATCTGAAATGGGAAGGTTAAGTGTAGATTTTGCAGACCTATCGGCATTTTCATTGCCTTTGATGCCTACATGACTTGGAAGCCAGCAGAACACCAATCTATTCATAGAAGAAATTTGTGAGATCCTTTCGAGTAAACTACAGATTAAGGGATTCTCAAGGCATTGATTTGAAAGGGCTTGTAATGTTGACAAAGAGTCCGAAAAGATAATGAAACGTTTGGAATTAGAACGTTCAGCTAGATTAAGGGCAAGATCAATTGCTTTAATTTCAGCAGAGAAGATAGAGGAGTTGTTTGGAAGGCGGCACTTTAGGCTCCTTTGTCCATAAACAGCGGCATCTGCTACAGAATTTCCTTCTTTAGATCCATCTGTATAGATGGGTTTGAAGGAAAAATAATGCTCCTTTATCTCGTTGTATCTAGCATGAAACACAGTTCTATCCGTGACAGACTTTTTGTCAGATGCAAGGTCAAATCTGAATTCTGCACTGTTTAGTGTCCATGGAGGGATTTCAGAGATTTTATAGTCGGCAATAGACTCAGTGTCTATGCCAAGGTTATCTATAATGGGCTCCATGCGGATACCAAATGGAGGAATAACATTTGGTTTCCTTTCAAAAAGACGTTTATATTGAGGTTTAAAAACAACATTATGAGTTAGATTAAAACGATTGGACTTCAGTTTTAAAAGATATTGAAGCAAGAGTTTTTTCCCTTCTGTAAGAAAGAGAAGGTTCATTAGCCTCAACATAGAGACTATTGACGGGAGAAGTTCTGAAAGCTCCAAGTACAAGACGCAGACCTTCGTGGTGTATAGAATCGAGAATTTTCAGGTAAGATTTACGGGCAGATCCGTATACAATAGATCCATAGTCTAATTTGGAGCGAACTAAAGACCGATAAAGCCGCAAGAGGACTTTACGGTCTGCTCCCCATTCAGAATGGGCCACAACCTTAAGAAGATTAAGAGCCTTCTTGCAATTCTTTTTAAGTGCAGTGATGTGAGGAAGGAAGGAAAGCTTTCTGTCAAAGATGACTCCAAGAAATTTAAACTCAGGAACGACTTCAATTTTAGTTTTGTCCAAATACAGTTCAGGGTTTGGATGAACACCTCGTAGATTACAGAGGTGTATGCACTTAGTTTTGGACTTTGAAAATGTGAAGCCATTTTCATCAGACCACGTTTGGAGCTTGTTGAGACACTGTTGAAGTTGTCTCTCAATAATATTTATATTTCGAGATCTGAAGCATATAACGAAGTCATCAACATAAAGGGAAGAGTCTACACCAGGACAGATAGCTTTAACTATACTGTTTATTTTCACACTGAAAAGTGTAACAGAGAGAATACATCCTTGGGGTACACCCATCTCCTGTTCACGGGCTCCCGAGACAGTATTACCAACTCGGACGCGGAAAAGACGTTCATCCAAGAAGGCTGAAATAAAAAGAGGAAGACGGCCTCGAAGATCAAAGTCATGCAAGTCTTTAAGAATTCCATATTTCCACGTCGTATCGTAAGCACTTTCAAGGTCGAAAAAGACAGATACTACATGCTGTCTATTAATAAAGGCTTCTCTGACAAAGGTTTCAAAGCGGACAAGATGATCTATGGTGCCACGTTGGCGTCGAAATCCACTCTGTACATCAACGAGGTTGTTTTTCTCTAAAAACCAAACAAGCCTGTCGTTGACCATACGTTCTAAGGTCTTGCAGAGACAACTTGTAAGAGCTATTGGCCGATAGTTAGCCGGGTCACTAGTATCCTTGCCAGGTTTTGGGATAGGAATGACTAGTGCTTCCCGCCAGGATAAAGGAAAAACACCTGACTGCCAGATATCATTGAAAATATCAAGTAAAACTGAGAGAGAAGTAAAAGGTAAGTGTTTTAAAAACTGGTAATGAACTTTATCTGGGCCAGGAGAAGTATCGTGAGCTTTATTCAGAGCGGATTTTAATTCTTTAAAGGTGAAGAGTTTATTATAATGCTCTGAATTAGAAGAATTGAAATTAAGTTTTTTCTTTTCTTCTCTGGCTTTATTCCTCTGAAACTTTTCAGAATAGTTTGCAGAGGAAGACTTTTTGCAAAAGGTGTCGGCAAGAGCATCAGCTATATCTTGGGGTGATTCCAACGAAGTATTGTTAACTTCAAGGTGACTAAGAGGGGGCTGGCCTTTGCCATTGATCTTTCTGATCATGTCCCAGGTATTTTTAGTAGTAGTTCTACTATTTAATTTAGAGACATATTGTCTCCTAGCCTTGCGCTTACTTTCTCTAATGGTTCGTCGAGCCTTTGCTCTGGAAATACGGAATAAGTTATGATTTTCTTTGGTAGGCCTGAGGTTAAACTTTCTAAGGGCTTGTTTTCTGTCTCTGACAGCCTGTTTACAATCATCATTGTACCAAGGCTTGTCAGGACGTTTTGGATTTGTCAAGGTCTGAGGGACGGACTGTTTAGCTGCATCAATTAATAGGGAAGTAAAAAGTTTTGCGGGATCATCGCAATCTCCAAATTTGTCATGTGTAATGGTCTGTTCACAGAGGGTTTCAAATTTATTCCAATTGGCTTTGGAAAGCTTCCATTTCTGCGGTCGTACACTGCTGGATGGTTGTGTAGATGAAAAGATAATTGGGAAGTGATCACTTCCGCACAAATCCTCAGTCACTTTCCAAGTGAAATTGGGAAGTAAGACTGGGCTACATAAGATTAAATCAATAGAAGAGTAAGTTCCAGTTGCTGGATGCAAGTAGGTTGACTTGTTATCATTCATGAAAGACAAAGAGTTGTTCGAAATGAAGCTCTCCAACTGTAAACCTCTCTGGTTAGTGTCATCGCAACCCCACATAACACTGTGACCATTAAAGTCCCCAGCAAGAATATAGGGGGACGGCAATTGGGAAATGAGATCATTCAGATTGGTCTCATTGATAGGTGTGCTTGGGGGAGATATAAAGAACACAGTGTAACAGCACTGTGTAAAGATAACCTGATGGCAACAGCTTGCAAGTTTGTATTAAGAGAAATAACTTTATGAGGAATGTTGTTGTTAACAATAATAGAAACACCACCTCTGGCTTTTTTGCCTTCGGTAAAAATCTTATTGTAAATGGAATGATATTTGATAGTGATATCATCCTCCCGTTTAAGGAAGATTTCTTGCAGACATACAGCAACTGGTTTGTGATCATTGATTAAAAGGGAAAGTTCGTCAAAGTTTGACTTCAGACCTCGACAATTCCATTGGATAATGGTATCCATTGTGCATGAAGAAAGTATAAAAGCTAACGTAAAAAAAGAGGCCGTAAACCAATGTATTTTAAAATAGATTGATTAAGATTTCATTACACTTGTCTCGGGTATGGACGAGTGCCAAGTGTCAGTGTCCTTGTTCCAAGGATCTTTAGAAATCGACCAGATAGAGGCTTCCGAATCTGAAGCCTCACCTTCCAGATTCTCGGCATCTGCATCCATGTCCTCTAGCTCTGAAAATCTGTTGGAGGTAGGGACAGGATCATTTACTCTGACTGTGATTTCACAAGATTCATGGGTATCTCTGGGTTGTGGTTTCGATTTCGAAGAAGATCTTTTAGGAGATCGGGATGCATGATTAGATTTGTTATCTTTAGATAGGACGTTAGATTTAGTTGTAGACCGTGAAGATGGAGGTTGGGGTTTCTTTGGAGGCTGTCCTGAAGGGGGAGATGGCTTTGAAGGTTTTTTTCGAAGATATATTTTGTGAGGAGGTAGATGGTTTTGAAGTTTTTTGTGAAGAGATACTTTGAGAGTTTGTGGATTTTGAGGGCGTAGAAGTTTTGTTTGTTTCAGACGCAGGCTGAGTCTGAGTAGAAGGTGTTGCAATTTGGACATTGGGAATGAGAGCTTTCAGTTCATCAGTCATTTCAGGAAACTTTTGGAGAAGTTTTTTAGCCAGCAGTTCGCAGGTTGGACAATGTTCGTTTGCAGGCAAAGGAGAAGCAACATTTGCATATGTTGTGCTTTTGTTCAACAAAGCCTGATCAGACCTGCGTTTTTCAACTGTTTTCCTGGCTTCCAAGAAGGTAACATTCTCCTTAAACTTGATTGACAGGATTTCTTTCTCCTCTTTCCAAACTGGACATTCTTTGGAAAATGTAGGATGAGAAGACTTGCAATTGACACAGAGAAGGGGGTTATTGCAAGTCTTTTGGTCATGGTCTTCCCCTTCAAAAGTACATTTGGGACAAACAGGTGTGCTTCTGCATTTACTTTCATGATGGCCGTATCGTTGGCATCTGTAACAGCGCAACGGATTAGGCACATAAACATCGACCTTGACCGATTGAAATCCAACTTTAACTGAAGTAGGGAGAGTTGGCGTAGAGAATGTTAAGATATAGGTATGTGTATCTCTACGAAATGCCATTTCTGAGAAATGAAATTCTTTTCACATCAGACACAGCCTGGCTTTTGAGGTTTGATTTGATTTCCTCCAAAGAGTCACAGAAGCTTAATTCTTTGCATCTAATGACCCCTTTGGAGGTATTAAGGGTCTTGTGAGGAAAGATTTTGACATCAAGATTGAAAAGTTTCTTGTGTCCACTCAGGTTTCTAACTTGTTGTTGCGAGAAGCACTCATCAAGCGAGGTTTCATTTTTAAGTTTTTTAACAGATTTTGGTGTGCCTAAGATTGATGAGATAGATTTTTCAATGATAAAAGGTGAGAGTTTTGTTACTGGTTTAGAAGAGTCAATAGATTCAAAAACTAAAAAGCGAGCAAATGTTGTTGAAGGTCTTGAGTATTCTGATTCAGAATCTGAGTCAGAGAGTACACGCTTGGCCTTTTTTTGAGAAGCCATAGTTGTTGTTGAATATTCATCACCGATGCTCCCCACCCGCCTCGGAGCCCAACAAGGGGACATGATCCGGGGAAACAAAACTCAGATCATGACAAGGATACATCGGTGATATACTCGAAGTAAAAGGGCTAGACCGGACAAATGTAGGCCCGCAGAATGTCATACCAAGCATAGACTGTCTTTGGGCATTTACAAGTGTCAATCAAACACCAGGCTTTCACCCGATTAGCCCATGAGCCACCGCCTTCTAGGGTATTGACATACAGCAACTGATGACAGAGAAATAATGTATCTGTGTATGTATGTGTAAAAGAAAACAGAGAAACACCCTAGGGCTCGGCATGACCAGCCGATTGATCAGAACGGGCCTTCCTGACCCCTCGTTTAGTTCAGTTCAAGGCCAAAGTGGTGTGTTGCAAAAACAGAGTTATCAAAGGGCCATACTCTGAATCCACTCAACCGCCAGGATCCCGTCATCGAACGACACGAGTTGCAGCCTACGGCAAACAGGCAGGCACGGGGGGGGGGGGGTCTTACCCCTGCTGTAGTGCGACAGCTGAGCTATTTCTATCCCCCCGCCCAGCTGGGGGTGAAGTTAATTAATATTCCAAAATGAGAACAAATAAATATCTAGAATTTCATATTTCATATTTCAGGGCAGTGGTAGTTGGAAATATAGCAAGTTTTGAAAATTTAGATAATAAAATGTAAGATGTAAGATGTAAGGAGTAAGGAGGTTAGTAAGCTTTGTGTGGCAAAGTTTAAAATTCATTTTCGACAGTTAATGTCATTTAACCCCTTATCTGATTACAAAGTTTTAGGTTTGTCCAAACTGAAGTTTATTTGCAGACGGCAAACAAACTTGAACTTTGGAAGGGTACAAAACATAGTAGGAAATATCAGCTAGAATAAAACTGAAATAAACGCTCTTTCTCTTTGTATTCGACGCCATTTATTGGTTGGTTTGTCGGGCTTGACAACCGAAATACCGCGTTACTAAGGTGGGCGTGCCAAACGCGTTTTCAGAAAGGTCAATTCAAAAGGATTACTTAGCCCAAACGAACGAGCCCGGACGAACAAGCCCACGAAAATAAACCCAGGGACTAAAAAGTTCCACTGCGCACTAGGTTGTACAAAGAAAACTACCTAAACCGTCCGAAGTGGAATAATTTTTATATACATTTTGTATGAATTATTAGTTTTCTCTGATGTTAAATCTATAGAAATAATATGGAAAAATACAGGTACTCGGATAAATATTTACTATAAAACAGACTTACTCTGTTTACATTTCTCTCCTCTATATCCAGGAGCACATGCCATACAAGAACCATTAAACCTTTCGCACGTTACCTTATTGTAACATGATCCACAGCCCTCTTCACAGTTTCTTCCATATCTGCCAAACTCGCATGCTGCAATACCATGAAAAAAAAAACAGTATTTCAATTTTATGTAAAAAGGTCAAGCCGGGTTTAACATTTATTCACATTTTCTTTTTGAGTTCACCAATCCTTTCTGAATGCCAACTAAATTAGCGAATCTTTGATCTATGAGGGCTGTGCTAGACGTCTTAAGTCATTTCTAGTTAATATTTTAATGGCAGAATTTGGCCAGAAACATTAGATGTATCTTTGATACAAAGTAGAATTTTACGAAAATATATAGCCCAATTTAATCCATTCCCAGAAAACATAATTCAAGTCTTGTCTGTATTGAAAGCACTTGCTGACTACAAAGTCGATTCACCTCAACTTATATAATGTTAAAGGGTGGACAAAATATGTGAGAAAAAGAGAAGCTGTTGGATAGCGGCATTTTTTTCTTTTCCCACGATGTTTTCAATACCCTTCTGTGTTGGATTTTTTAAATTTCGATAATGTGTGGTAAAGACTTCAAAGCTATGAAGACCATATTAAAACTATACTTTATTTATCCATACTCCTTCCTTTTACAAACCAATCACAAGTTTTAAAAATTCTTATGAAAGTGCAATCTGAAAATATTGTGGAAAAGGAGAAAACACTGGCAGCCAGCATTTTTCCCTTTCCCTACCATAGACATTTATCACAAGCCACGACAAATTCATCATCCGCTAATGCTTTCAGTAAGGATTAGTCTCAAAATGTGTAATGCGTTAATCATTTTTCACACATGTGTCGGTCACGAATAACTAGTTCACGTTTGTTGTTTTTTAGAAACCCCTTACAGCATATGCATGGCAAATACATATTTAACCCACACACCATTTCCACTTCACTTTCTTCAGCATTCACGTTCGTTTCCCCTACCATACATCGTTTATATATAAATACATATATTTCGTAAATACAGTAAATTCTAGCAGTTACGAGTTGAAATATCAGGGTAGCTGCATGGTAGCTGCCTGGTATTTTTTTAACCTTGTAATATTAGCTACCGTACTCGTATATTCCATACTCAAACGTATCATATTTGTCTCCCATGTCACCTCTATGCATCTACCTAAAGGAACCCCTGAAAATCTATAATTTTGAACATTTAACTCTTACCAGATGAGACAATTTCAGACTTGTCCCAACTGAACGCATATGCAGACTCTGTTAAATATATAGATCAAATTAAAGTATTTGTCTTTGACAAGGTAGAAAGGAAAAGGACAAAATGCTGCTTGACAGCATTTTCTCTTTTTGCAGATAATTTCTTAAAACGTCATCGTCTTCAAGGTCCTTTAACGCTTGGAATTGTGTAGTAAATATTTTCTTAAGCTGGTGTGGTTATTGGTGCTTGTGTATGCATTTTACTTAGGCATTTAGCAGATGGTCAACAATATGTATATGTACATTTTGTGTGAATCATATGTATCCGTCTCTACACCGATCTTTAGGGAAGAACTTTACAGCCTAAATTATTAACCATTTATATGTAGCTACGTGCGTGTCCTGATAGAACAGCTAACCTAGCATACATAGTTTATATGTACGCAAGTGTGCCACACTTATCTTCCTTGTGTTCGTCTCTCTATTTGTCGGTAGGGTAGAACCCAGTCGCTTTATCACATTGGCAATTTAGAAATGTGTGTGTGCCGATATATGAAAAAAATGAGAGTTACCTGGGCGACCGTGCAATACCCTACCACAATTAAAATACTATGCTGTCATATATAACATCTATTTCTCTTGTTTCCTTTTCTGTATCTACTTTAAGGTCAGAACCATGTGGCTGTAACACATGGCAATTTGCACACGCACGTGTGCGGTATTTGGTCTAAATCTGTATCTCGGCAATTGTCGATAGTCTAAGATAAACATAAACATAGTATGTACACACCTGTGTCCCATTTGTCTCCTATGTTTCCATTCTTCTTGTAGAGTAGATCACTGTAGCTCTACTATATAAACAATTAGAAAGGTGTGTGTTTAGTAATTGCTATATAGCAGTTTTAGCTAACCTTACAAAAATATGCATATACTCACGTATATCACATTTGTCTCCCTTGTATCCCTCCTTGCATGCACCTGGAGGACAGATCCCTGTAGTTTCATCACATGGGCCATTTACACAGAAACATCTCTGTGTGCAGTCATCACCAAAGTAGTAATCAGCACATTCTGTCAATAAACATGGTTATACATACATATAATGTATTCATTATAGGTTGGAATTTTAATTCTAGACCATGTTTGAAAGCTTAGAATATTTAGAATCAGAAATATAATCTACCACTCCCGTGTATTCTGTATGTAATCAATACTTGTATCATATCTATTTATTTGTTACGTGAAGTATGTGTTAATCTATGAGCGATCTGAATAGTCAAAGACTCGATATTGGAAGCATTTGGCGACGACAAATCAAATTAAGTATTCCCCAAATATTGGGACGTGTCGTTAAAGCAGTAGACAACACTGTGAAGAAAATGCTGTCAGGGTCATCAAACTTCGTAAGTGTGTGGTAAATGGTTTTAAAAAAAATAAAAAATAAACAAGTAAAGATTGAGTGCATTTTCCGTTTCTTAATATTTCTTCCCTTCCGATGTTTCGTGTTGAACTCTTTAGTACACAACAAAATGGTGGACTTGACCAAATTGAAAAAACTCACAGACGGTAACTTAAACACATCCTAAAAGAGTTATTTCTGTCTATGAAAGTGAAGAAAGCACTGGAAAAGGGAGAAAATACTGGTTATCGGCAATTTCCTCTATTTACAAAGTTTTATAAAACCAGCATTTTCTTTCTTTCCACAGTGTTTTCAGGAGACATTGTCTTCGAGTTCATTAAATTTTAGGATTGTTTTGTAAAGAGTTAAATGACTTAATACAGGTAAATAAAATACACATCTTTTTGTATCATGATCGAAACAAATCATTTTTGTGCGGAGAGTGTACAGACAAAAGCCCATTATGACAAAAGCCCCACGGACAAAAACTCAGAGGAAAAAAGCCACATGCTAAAACAGAAATACGGATAAAAACCCCAAAATACTATAAGGAGAGTGGCTTCTAATGTTTTTGCTTTATTTACTGAATGTTTCGGAGTCAGTAATAGATATTAAATTGAGGATTTAATATCTAAGACCAAAATCTAATTCTATCAAGAACCACAAAATACCACATACGATGAAAAAGTTAATTTGATCATAGCACCAGACTTAGCACCTTTGCAGGCATATATATTTGCTATTTTTAACCTCTGATTGACCTAATCACACATTCTCCTATGGGGCTATAATATTATAGTCCCGTGCATCTTTTGCCCTTCACTGATTTTTGCAGCGTTGAAATTGATTGACTGGAGTTTAACGCAGTTTTATCAGCTTAGGTCACATCACAGATGTCAGTGCAACTACACATGTGTGTCCTGGCTTTCTCACACCAGCATTGACACAACTTTCTTTCCAAGTCACCTACTACTTTCTCACATGCATCAGAGGTGAGAGGCGAAAGAATCGCCAGCAAGAAAGTTTATCTCAACCGGGTATCGAACTCACAACCACCAGGTCACGAGTCCGATACGCTATCCACTGAGCTATCCGGGTGGGCTGCAGTGTTAACACTCGGAAATGTGAGGTAATGGGTGGACAATCCAAGAATAAAGATGAATAAAATGTATCTGGGGACTTTACAGTCGAAACGAGCTTTAAAAGAAATATTTCTCGTGCTTTAAAGCTGCTCTGTAATTTAGCTTTGAGCAAAAAATCCTGAGTTTTAAGGATTTTCAACGACATGGCTTTTGTAAACATTGTGGAGAGAGGAGAAAATGCTGGTTACAATCAGCATTTTTTTCCTTTCCCAACAGTTCTACTTTATCGGACATAATTCCTTTCATAATTACTTGTACATGTAAATTAATTTATGGTCTGAAATTGCTCTTATAGATAAATCTAAAATTATTTTGTCAAGCTGGTAATACTTTAAGCAATCCTGAAATTGAAATCCCCAGGGGAGGTATAGCGGCACACTAAGAGAAGGGATAATCAAAGTATTCGTGTGGCACAGTCGGGGAGGGGAAACAATCAGAGTAATACTTGGGGGTGGGGGTTAGAAATCAAAGTATTGCTGGGATATATCAAGAGGGGGGAAAAGCAATCTATGTAATGCTGGGGCACACAAAGGTAGGGCGAAAGAAACAATCTTTGAAATAGTGTGGAAAACTAAGGCAGGGGCAGCAATCAAAATAAAATACATGTAAATCTGGACCATGTTAATGGAGTGGAAAGAATCAGTTAAAGAGATAGCGGGCGCATTAAGAGAGGGAAAAGAAGCAATCAAAGCCATTTTCTTTTTGTTTGTTTGAAACTAAAAATTCAAACATGGCTCAAATGATAAAATTTGGCATGGAATTAAAAAAAAAAAAAAAAAAAAAACATGGTGGGAAAAGGACAAAATGCTGGTGACCAGAATTTTCTCTTATTCCCACCGTGTTCTTAAAGGCGTCTCTCTCTTCTCAGGTTAACAGTTAATCATTTCCAAAAAGATAAATTTCAATTTGTTCTATATTGAACGCATTGGCATAAAACAAATTTATATAGATGTGATACAATGAACCGATTGTCTTTGACAGGATAGAACAATAATATTGTTATTAAGCGCCACGGGTAGTTTAAACACGGGATTGTTAGGCAAAGGGTTAAGTGAGAATTATGATAAATATACGATTTACCTGCAAATATTGATAGTTCACAGATCACAAAAAACTGTTTCATTTCACGCAGTGTCAGAGTTAAATAGCGACCTTCCCTTGCTGTTGGAAGAGTGTAATTATAGATATACACGTTTTCTGTATTCTGTGTAAGTACTTGGCCATCTGATTCAGTGCTACCAAGTTCGATCTCCATATTTAGCAGTGTGTCTGAAACAGAATACATTTAGATACAGAAACATCTGCCAACTATCGCTCGACTTAAGTCACTGATGAATCATATCTGAAGTTTGGTGAGAATATAAAAAATCTGAAAAGATGTAAGCTACTAGTATAAATTTCAATGTAATATCTAGCCCTCTATTCATGTGTAGTTAGGGTGGAAGAAAGGAAAATTGGCATCCTCCGAAATAATAATTGAAACTGAAGGCGCAAATTTTGATCTGTTCCATACTGAAAACATTCACATTTGAAGAAAGATGTGGCTTAAATGATGGACTTTGTTTCTGAAAGAGATGAAAACATCTTTGGAAAAGCAGGAAACGGTGGGAACAAGTACTTTTCTTTCTTTTTCTATATATTTTTCGAGATTGTTCTTCCAAAGAGTAATGAAAACCAGTGCTTTTCTGGCAAAGGATTGAAAAAGCGGGTTTACCTAAAACAGTCGACCATCAAAGCCTTTCATGACATTGCAATATATCGCTTAACTTTGTGGGATTAAGATCAGATTCCACTGAGATTTTATACTGTTCCTGCATTAAACTGTCCTTATTTTGATTGTTAAAAAAGTACATAGGAGATCTTTATCTGCATTGAAAATATATCTTTATTTGTCTGCTTTTATAATCTTCTGACTTCCGAAAATAAAGGAAAATTCCGGTTATTTTCTGTCCCGACAATTTCCCTTTTTCCCGAGTCTTTTTTTTTAAACTAATTTCCTAAGGTATAGACTAAGATGTTTGTTGGCTGATGGTTATCTTTATTGTTCACAACGGCTACCTATGGTCGCGAATGCAACGATAAAGGTTAAACAGCTGAAATGCGATAATATTTTCGGTCATTGTTTATTTCTTTAATACCCCTATTCCACTGGGAGGCGATTCCTCTACGCCTCGAAATTGTGGTCAAAACGCCGTGAATCATAAGAGAACCGGTAACGGCGCAGTAGAAACGCCTTAATCGTAGGATAAGCGTATTGGAGGCTTAAGAATCGCCACTTCAAACCTCCATTCCACGGAGCAGCGATTCTGCAATGCTTCGAAATTTGGTTAAAACGCCGTTTGAGGAACGACAACAGCACAGTAGAAACACCTTTATCGTAGTAAAGCGTATAGAAAGCTTCATGATCACCTTTTCACGGCGCTTGTTTTGAATTGCCTCAAAATTTACGGAATTTGCGGGATCGCCGTGGGCTCGAAGCGCCACAAAAGCGTAGTAAAAGCGTAGCAAAAAAAATCGTGAACGCAGCATTATCGTAGCCGTAGCGCCAGTAACGTCGTTCAAGTGTAGCGCATCATAAGAAAAAGCAACACCAAATCATATCAATTTATTGTTCATAACATCCAGCAGTAACACAGCTACTGCAGCAACTCGATCCATTTTCTTCAAAGACCGATGGTCAACTACTGCCGAAGCAGTTAAATCTTCGATTTGATATAGAAACCTTCCAAGAGCGCAACATAATCGCAGCTCCTGTGCATAGGTCGTAGCAAGGCCGCAACATCAACGTAGTATGCCTGAGTCCCCTGTCGTCTTTGAATCGTAGTAGAAGCGTACTATAAGTGTACCAGTACATAAAACGCTTAAGTCTCAAAATGTTTCACATGTCGGCGCTTCCCGGGCGATTCAGAAGATGTTCGAAAATTCTTCCGCATTCTTCTTTTTCTAGGGTAGAAAAGTAATAGTTTTCACTTTAAACGGAAGCTAAAACCTGCCCCATTGTAAGCTTAGATTTCAAGTGTTACGCGGATAATTAAAACTTTCGGTTAAGCTAAGCTAAAGTAAACAAAACCTCTAGATTTAACTTTTAGTCCAGGTCGTAGTAAACCAAGTTTATGTAACAGAAGAGCATAAAACTCTATTGAAAATAGAAGTTATCTTTAAACTTATTTTTTTCAACGGGCCAAATGTGTTCTGAACAGTGTCAGGGGTTCTATATGTTAATTAGTGCAGAAATTGACGATTTGAGAACAGCATAAATCAACAAATGCTTTATTTACTTGGCAGATTTTCAATTGGTCAAAATCAGATTCTATAGAATTTTAAATCATACACCTGTTTTACATGAAATAGGATATAGTTGACTATGCAAGCCGTATCCCAGTAAAGAAATTCTAATCAAACTATTTATGTTTTCTTTTACTTTTGCCTTTCCCTTAGTGACAATTTGCCAATTATCCTTTTCATAAATTTAGTGACAGACTATTTTTTTTTTTTTTTTTTTAACTTTCATGAGCTTGTAAACATCCGACTAGTCCCCCTGTAGCTGTAAATTGCAGGGTGAAAGCTAGATCTCATTGCCAAGTAATATCGATCGGTGGAGTAAGAAAGAAGCGGTTGGCTAGCTTTCTTTCCATGTTTATTCAGGGAGGAAGGGAGTGGTCTCCATGCCCGAGGTTACAATTTGAAGATACGGTTACATTCTAGTGTACGTGTTCTGAACATTGTCTTAGGTACTGTTTGTTAATTAGTAGAGAATATTGATGAATTAAGCGCAAAACAAATCAATAGTTGCACGATTTATTCGACAGATTTTACCAATGGACAAAATCACATGGATTTACAATCCCGAATTTTAATGGCCATAAGGAAAAGGGCTTAAATTAATTTAAAATTTAACGATAAGGATTCATTCTGGTGTAGGCTACGTATTCCGGACATTGTACTGTTTATTTTTATTTATTTATTTTTTTCAGAATTTTGATGAATTGCAACATAAATCAACAATAGCATAATTTACTCAACAGTATTGATCAATGTTCAAAATCACATGGATTCTCTAGTATACTATAATGTATATCTGTTCACCCTTAATCACATAATCCCAAGTTTTAATGGTCTTGAAGAAGAAGTGTTACGGAATGTTCGTGACTATTCTAGTATGATAGGTCCATGTTAAAAATTAATGTTATAATTGCCATAATCTAGCGTACTCTTTTTATGGGAAATCTCCAATGTTTTTCTCGAAAATTCTTCCGGTAGCTTCAGGGTGTACTCGATTCTTTCATTATGATATATAAAGGCCCTAACACCGAAGGAATGGTAGAAGGAGAAAAGTTGTGAGATTGACGTTTTCGAGTGAAGTTTGGAAAGAATTTAAAGATTAAATAATCTACTTGGCATCAACGTTAACCCATACGCTGTTATTATTGGATTCTCAGCTTTTTGGAGTTATATTGAGACCAGAAATATTATGTGTTCTTCGTAACTTTCTCCGATTCTGGATGAACGGAATTGTAATATTTTAGGACAGTTTAATATGTTTAGACTGAGTGAAGTGTAAGAAGAACTTACATTATAATTTGTTTTGTAAATTACTGTGTTTTGAATTATTTAATTCTAAAATATCGCGGAATTCTACAATTCGTTTTTAATCTATTACAACGTCAATAAAGCCGTAGCCATTCGGTATCCAAGACACCGTAATAGAAGGTTTTGGAAAACATTGTTGGAAAATAAAAAAAAAAAAAAAAGAAAAAGGAACAAATATATACTGGTTACCATCATTTTTTTCTTTTTCCGTAATGTGTTTGAAAACATAATTTATTAGGGTGGTTAATAACCGCCTTCTTACATAAAGGGTTATTTTGAGAAGTTGCATATGGGATGCTGGACAATCATGGTATGATACATACGGCCCCATCCACCACTTCCATCCCCAGGTCCGCCTCGTCCCAACACTGACATACTGTATATCTTGTACCGTTGACCTAGATCTAGTTTATACCAAGGTTCATCCTCAAGCTGTGTTGCAGCACAACAATGACAGGCATCTGGTGAATTATCAATATTTCCATCGACCGCTCTCTCGGCCACCCAGTCCTCATGTTGACTGCTAGCGGTAATATTTCTACCTCTCGAAATAAGTTGTTGTGCTACAACTGTGAAAGAAATTGATAAATGGAAATCGTTTTTTTTTTTTTTTTTGTCCCAAAATACCTCATTTATTTGCATTTTTCACACATCAATTAATGACTACGTCTACAATTCTATTTTGATGCGTGTAGTGTAAATCAAAGAAACGCAGTATCTGTAAATTTCTGTATTTTCATAATTTTGATTTGCAACTTACAAGAAAACTTATAATTATCTTGTGGCAGACGAAAGGTACCATTGAATCTTATACATTTTGACGTATAATAAAAAGCCAGAAATTTTCTTCTAAATTGATGTTATTTTGAGAGGTAAATTATCGTGTGAGTACATGATATTTTTCGGTATAAGTTGATACACTAATAAACTCGTCTCTTTGTTACCAGGGGTCCAGCCTGGTTCCGTTGGACTCCAGGGGACTTGGTAACTACGAAGTCCTCGACAGGCCCTCATATCAACACTGTTTTCGGCATAACTCTATGAACTCACCTTTGACTGTCTGTTAGCTTTAGAATGACTGTTTAATGATATGTAAACTTTGCAAAAAAAGTAATGGAATGTGTAGAAAATTACTGATCTCTGAGAAAGGTTTTCATGACCAATCAATCACCTAATTTATCACAACCATCTGTATGCAGTGGCAATGCAGATGTTTAACACTGGTAAGACATCCAAACGAAAATGAAAATTCAAACTGTTTTATGACTAAATATGAAGAGAAAAATAATAAGAAATAACCTTTACAGCAATGGTCTCTTTTCAACGTAGTTCTTCATTTTGTAGAAAGAGTGAATTTCAGATATAAATATTTCAATATCACAAGTTAATCCAAACCATTTTTGCAAAATGGAAACCATCAAAATAATGTAAGGACATATTTCAATATTGCATCACTAATTGGTCCACTATTCAATCTTTAACCTAGGGTAACGTCACTTATCTCTATGGGAGTGCCGCAAATAATACCTTACTGTTTTGACAGACCTGAACTTAAGTCTTTCCAACGCTTTACGTGATTATATAGCCAAGTGCTCTCCGTAAAGATTACGTGTACTCATTCGTGCGTTCGGCTACTTCCAACTTCTAACGAAGCTGGTCGAATTACACTTTTGAGGACTTACAATATTGTTTATTTGGAAAAGCTTTAATAAATATGAAATTACCAAAATAGTACCAGAAAAAAAGTTATTCGCTGTCATAATTAGTTTGTTATGCTGGGGTATCGATAAGCGGTGCAAACGCTTATATAATTAGTGTCACAAATGTTCAAGCAAACAGGCCAGCAAGGTCCCGCTGGATAAAATTGTACACACTTTTTGGCAATCCGCACAATCTCATTTATGCATTTGGTTTCATCATACCAAGAAGTAGTTCAAAAGTCAGAGAAAAACTAACAGAGGTGTTGAATATTGGCGAGATTTCTGTTTCGGGGAATGTCCGAAATATGGTGTATACGTGACCGGATCAAAGAGGTATCACGTGCATTGTATTATAAATCTGCTACCCGTTTTATCTCGCGTAAAACCAAATTCGTAGACCGACGGCAGGCTACCAGATCATTGTTTTGTAAGAAAAACGTAACTTGTTAAATTCACATATGTCGTTTTCACGTCTGAACGGAAAAACAAAAAAAAAAAAAGGAACTATGCTCAGATGCCTTGAATTCGGTGATAATATTCACAACATTAAAATGTATGTCTATCGAGCGGAACAACTCATTGTCTTCAAGATGTAAATTTACATGGATATATTAGGTATTGTCTAAATTACTCCTGGTGAGGTGACTGTGGTT
Organism: Hippopus hippopus; assembly: GCA_946811185.2. Lineage (NCBI taxonomy): Eukaryota > Metazoa > Mollusca > Bivalvia > Cardiida > Cardiidae > Hippopus > Hippopus hippopus. The sequence goes on from OX328100.1 coordinate 64,986,745, forward strand.
AAGCACTTAGACAAGGTAATTAAGACCCTCCTTTTGATGACGTTCTTGATACGTGCTTCAAATCCGTCAAAAATATTATTGCCAGTCTACCTTGCTTTTTTTTTCAGGTTTCATCATTTGGCCTGAATAGACCTATATTTGTGTATACTTCATCAATAAAAAATTATACGGCAATACATCCTGAAATATAGCGGAATAGCAACACTCAAGATGTAAGAGAAAATTTTTCTCAGTCAGTGCTCATTACATTTTGTATCTCATTCTTATATCTGACTGAAAAAAATGCTTTTCAACAATGTGCCAAACAACAAGGAAAAAGTTGCAGTTTTTGGCGATGTTACTTTTCATCATTACTCTTCACACTGAACTACAAAGGGTTTAACACTTTACCAAACAATCCCTGGTTTTCACGTTACTGAAGAAGAAGACTTTTGAAAACATAGTTGGAAAAGGAGAAAATGCTGGTAACCAGCATTTTGTCCTTTTCCAACAATGTTTTGTACCCTTCCCAAAACAAACTCCAATTTTTGAGTCACGTCAATTTTGTTGTCTTCTTTAATGCTTTCAGTATGGCTGAGTCTAAAATTTTGTCGTTTGGCAGAGTTAAATATCCAAGTACCTGTTATGCTCTCTCTCTCTCTCTCTCTCTCTCTTGTGTGTAAAGAAATTTCCTGCTTTAAATGAGAGCGTTTCCTCGCATTGCTCTTCAGAACCCAAGCCTAGACACCCAGACAACAATGAATGAATGGGCTCTTTGCAGTGATATGACAGAACTGAAGATGACAGAAACATGAAATATTCAGTGAGTCAATATGTACGTGACTGCAAGGGTAACCTGCTTAAGCTTTGCCTAGTTTACCCATTGTCACACAAATGAAATGGTCAAGCTTGACCTTAGGTCTACGATGTTTGATGATTTGGGAGATACTCCAAACTATAGAACAGTAATTTGGTGTCTTGTTCAGTGACTGAAAGTACCTAGATTTCATTACTTTTGCATCGCGATGGTAAGGACACGGTTATAAAGTTACATGTTATTCTTGTGTATTTTCAATTTTTAATATCTACCAAATAACCCTGTTATATTACACCTCTAGGATAAAAGCTTTTGAAAACATCATTATTAAGAGACAAATGCTGAAGATCAGATTTTCTCCTTTTCTCAAGTTTTCCATGGAGCGTCTGGTAACAAACACCATCATAATTAAGCACCGCATCTGTTGTCTGCAAACGCTTACACTATGAACGACTCTAAATGTGTTTTCGTCGTCCGACGGAGATTGCGATTGAGGATCGAACATATTTAATTTGCATACGATCCCTGGTTAAATGTTTCTAATCTAGAATAAGATAAAATGCACAATACTTACTTGAAGAAGGTCTATATAATAAGATATAAATTACGAAGTAAAGAAGTCTAAAATTCATCGTTTTGTAGATGTTGTAAGTATGGTTACATTACACAGTCATGTTCTGCATCTGAAATCATGTAAAGCAGTGTATTATACATAAAGTTGACGTATACTGTAAATTTAACAATTAGAAAAATAATCCTTTTGCCGAGTTACTTCGGATTTGAATGACCTTGGAGAAGACTCCGAAAACATTGTTGAAACGGAGAAATGCTGCTAACCACCATATTCACCTTTTCTCACAATGCTTTTTTATCCTTCATTAAAGGCAAATTCTATAATTTGACAAATTCACAATTATTTGTCGTCTATTATTCGTTTATTTTTGTTGAACATATATATTCACTCGTTTTCATCCAGTTTATTAACCTTTTTTTTTTTTTCTTTTTCTTTATTTTATGAAACTATAATCACTCTTGTATCTTCATGCCAACATTTTCCCTGGGGGTTGCAAGGTTGCACAGATTACGGCAGATAGAAAATGCATTTTATTTTATTGCGGCTAGCCATAGACATAACAACCACAGTTTCCGGTTTAAATCGAAGACAAATCCCTACATTTTCTTTACCCCATACATCTTATATTAATTTTTATCTTCGTTTACACAACTGACTAGATTATAACACCGTCAAGTTTTAACAGCGTTTGTTTACTCTCTGGCTGTAAAGATGTCTCTTTAAGTCTGAAGGGTCTTGTCAGAAAAAGACTTACACGAGTTAAATGGATATTCCAGTTGGTAGCAAAATAAGTCAAACGTTGCAATACCGTGTCTGTTTAGTCATATATTCCCACGAAAGATAAGAAATAATACTAAATCAATGGCTAAACCACATTACCAGTTGAGTCTGATCCTGATCTACAGCGACAATATATATATATATATATATATATATATATATATATATATATATATATATATATATATATATATATGTGTGTGTGTGTGTGTGTGTGTGTGTGTGTGTGTGTGTGTGTGTGCGTGCGTGCGTGCGTGCGTGCGTGCGTGCGTGTGTGTGAGCAATGCTCTGTGAAAAGGGAGCTTAATACATTTGCAAAAAGTATCGACCTATGTCAGCCTACGAATTCCGGGTAGAATGATCTGCCCCGAAAATTTTTGCTATAGGTCATTTTTTTCAGCTCAAAGGACCAGTCGTTTGTCATACAAAATGGATTTTATGGATCTATAGTTATGTGGTGACTTGCATCACGGAGATAGATTAAGCCTCCTTTGCGAGAACATGGCTCGTTTTGTTCAGAAATTCGCAAAACTAAGATTTTCATATGTGCAAAACAATTTTCAAAGTCAGTTTTTTTCGCGACAGAAAATGTAGCCTATCTACTCAAGCAACCAAATCTTCGAAGGATTTAACCCTTTACCAAACATTCCTGTATTTTAACGACCCCCCGGAAGATCGCTTTTGAATGGAACTAATCTTACTATCTATAAAATACTAATTTGATCTTGTCAGCAATTGCCATCAATTATCGTTCGTAAAAGATTTAACCTTTACAACTTCATGGTCTGAATTATTGATAACACACACCCCCGAACACTCAAACGCATATCCTAACAGACTTCAAACTACGTTATATGCCACAACTGTGAGGTAAGAAGATGCTTAAGGAGGTGACCTCTCTCTCTCGACGATTTCATAATCATTCATATGGAATTATAAAGGTGTGAGGCAATACTCAGATAGAAGATAACATATTGAATGGTAGATCCTGTTAAAAGGCCTCTTCCAACTGCATTTCTTATTGTCTGGGTACCGGGCACGAATTGCTGAATATTTTTTTTAACTGATATTATTTCATAGTCAAGTACATGAAAAATGTACACTCATCGCTCGTGCATATAACTATTCAGTCTGAAACATAAAAAGGATGCTTACTCTTTAACACTACCTGACGACCACTGGAATTTTAGGCTCCGCCATATCATAAGCGTTAGCAAAATGTAAATTAATTATGGCTCAAATACAGAAAAGAATCATGGGAATAGTCCTGTACAGGATACACAAATTTGTGGAACAAGAAGAAAATCCTGGCCCTCTGCATTTTTTCTTGCTAATTTAATTTCTTTTTTTTTTTTTTTTTTAAGCCTCCTTCCTTGGGTAAGTAAAAATCGGGCAAAGTTCAGATGAGGAACAAAGACTTAGTTCATAATTAGAGATGAGAGATCATCTTTTTGTGCAAGGAAACGTAAAGACACAAAGAACTATGTGGTTCAAATACTAAGGCAAAAGGGCGAATTGTCTTTACACCAGACGAAAACAGTGAAAGAAAGAGATAGAAAAAATAAAGGAATTTTTTTTAAAAAATCTGGGACTTACATGTAGTTTAACTACATTTTTTTTTCTAAGCTTACGGAGTACATATATGTATTTACGATTGCAGAAGACTTTTATTTTATGACTTCTCGGTCTTATTTATTGGTAGCCTGCAAATTATGGCCTAACTTTAGTTGATAATAATACCAGGATTGTGTTAAAGTTTGATATGATTATTAAAATCTAAAGAATCCCTGTTAACAATGAAGTGATTCAGAGGTTTTTCTATATCAGCAAGTTACGCAATTTTCGCAGCGAAGTATCTTTTTGCAGGAAGTCACCAAAACTGACTTCAACAATATACTTGCCAACACAAAGATGACAAGCAAAATAGATAAAAGTCGTTACCAGACAAAATAAAATGAAAATCGACAGCAATTGCAGACGACAAATGAGGGTCAAATGATGGAATTTGTCTGAGTAGAAAACATTATGGGAAATGGAGGAAGGACTGTTAACCAGCAGTCTCTCCTTTTCACACGAAGTTTTCGAAAGACTTTTCGGCAGGGTCAAGAATACTCGGGATTGTGTGGAAAGGGAGTAGGCGAAAGAAATAGGGATGCAAATTAAAATCTGAAAGAAATGAAGAAATGAAAGACAAACACCAGAAAGAAATGAAGGAAAGCCGAAAGAAAAAAAAAAAAAAAAGCAATATGCAAAAACATGCGAAAAAAGAAATTATTAGAAATTTACTTACAAAATTTTAGATGAATACGAACGTCCCCCTTGTGCACTATGTGACTTTCTCAAGGTGAAGTCGTTATCATCGGGTATTGCATTTCAGGATGTATTTCAGGATCCTTGTCTCGTCGTGAAGTGCCTCTTTATTCTGAACCCGGATCTGAGGCATTTTCCATCATCTACCCAAATTCTATCTTTCCCAGGTTTGCAGGAGTACGAATTTGTTTGATAAAGGGTTAGCTTTGAACAAGAGGACGGAATATCCAGTATTAGAAAAAAACGTGGTTTTTGTTTTGGTACACTGCAAGGAAAACATGGTGGAATTTTGATCAAATGCTTGAACAAATGGCTACCTTCAGTCCTTTTCTTTATCAATTGATCTATATACAAGTATCATACTCCAGGGTACTGATACTCAGCTTTCATTACACGATATTAAAGTTTTTAGCGGACGACGAAGACAAGAGCGGACAGCGCACTCGTCACAACTCGGCAGATTCCACACCTACATCTAACCTCGTCCGTATTTAAAGGGCAACTTCAGCCCAAAGCTATTTTTGGATATAAGAATCCTTACATAAAAACAATTTTAAAATTGAAAACTATATTTCAATGTCTTTCGTAAAATGAGAGTTATAAGCATAAATATAGTTTGCACACCTGTGCGAGTTTGTGCAATCTTCGCAAAACTGGATGTGACGTAGAAAGTGTGACCCCACATTTATTTCGGCTTCTGTGTACTGTGAATATGCTCTGATACTGAATATTTTTTTTTCTCACAGTCTTATTCTCCTTCATTTCGGGAGAGATTTTATTTCGTCACAAAAATCCCAATCGTATGTCGAGTGCCGAGTTTAAGCACTATTCCGAGCCAGGCGATCACTATTTATTCATCAGTCTGTCTGTCTGTCTGTCTAAACCGAATCACGTGGCTTACCATTACTCCTCAACAGGTTAAATAAACCCTCATGCCGATTGTAAAAAATCGAATATTGCTAGTTTTTGGAGATAGATATCTCCGTATCGGACACTGTAGATCCAAGATCAGATTGCACGTTCTGTGCAGTCTGATCTTAATATACACGTTCGCTAAAGGTTATTGAGTCATACTCAGCGGTCTTAGGGTCAATATCACTCTGAAATTTAAATGGGGCAAGAAATCAATTGTAAATTCACTGTTGATTATCCATCTCTTTCATATCATTGAGAGAGAGAGAGAGAGAGAGAGAGAGAGAGAGAGAGAAAGAAAGAAAGAGAGAGAGAGAAACACAAACGTAGAGTGTAGGGGGTGGTTAGTATTGAAATTCGACAAGCATATAATAGCTTTTTTTTTTTTTCTTTTTTTCTTTTTTAAGATCGTATGAATGAGGAAAATACAAAAGTTATGACATTCGACTTACCCATTTAACCTGCGTAAACTCGAATTCCTTTTCATTTTTTAAGAAAAAGGGTTCAATCAAGACACCAACCATCTATTTATCCTGTCACTCACTGTAACGGAACAAAACAAAACGAACAAACGAAAAAAAAAAAAACATTGATAAAGACCGTACCTTTAATAAATTTCCGGAGCCGAGCCAGATCGACTTTCCCGATCCAAGATACCAACCGTCTGTTTTATTTATCCCTTTTCTCTATTACAATCCAAAATCCGACTAAATTAAATGTTTCGCTCGAAATAAGGCACATATTGACATCTTTCTCACTAGATCTATGAGAAACTTTAAGAAATGAAGAACCGTGTTTACAAAACCTTCTGGATATGCAGCTGTAATAATGACGTCATGAATGATATTGGCTACGTCATAATTATCAAACGTGACGTATATCCGAAGAAAAATATTCTGGCGAAGGAGACAATATGTTTTAACATAACAGACTATTAATTAAACAAGCAAAAGTATTCGTTAGCGATTGATTCATTCATTACGGCAGTAAGACGCTTGGTTGAAAATAGTCCGTCAGCAGGTGCGCACTTAGCGGTCACGTGACCAACTGACGGATAACAAAAAAAATATTCGGCACCCTGTCATCCGTCAGGTAAACCCGGAAGTGATAGGATATATTAAAATCTACTCCTAGAGATAAGCCGTACTCTGGCAAAATGGGCTTGATGCATCTCTGTAATGCATAATACCAGTCAAATCATCACATTAACATGAACCTATAAAATCCACTTTGTCATGAGGTACACTGGTCCTATGATAAACGGAAAATTTACCAAAGTCAAAATGTTACGACCTAGGTCAGTCTGTGCGGAATGCCCAGGCTGACCCAGGTCTACACATTTTGCAGATGTTTTATGCCCCTTTTCACACAGCGTGCCTCAGACAAATTTATTTCATGGACACTTCTTGCCTCCGGCCTCATATCATTTTTTTAATATTGTGGCACAAAACTGAAACAATCGAAACAAGTAATCCACATTTTGTGACCTATCACATGCTTTAAAAGATAAGTCATTTTGAAATAGACTACGTTTGCACCTTTCTGCCACTGCTTTATGCATATATATAATCTTCACTGCACAACAAAGTTCTAGACTAGTCAAAATTTAAATCATTTGCAGACGACAAATTAAAAACGAATAAAACAATAAAATTTGTTTTGAAACGTTAGAAAACATGGTGGAAAAAAAAGAAGGGAAAAAAAAAAAAAAAACCGATAGCGTCATTTCCTCCTTTCTCACAATGGTTTAAAGAAACCTTCTTCCTCATGGTCACTAAAACTCGGGATTGTTTGGTAAAGGGTTTATTAATTATCGATTTTCATTTTTTTGACGCAATATTTGTCTACATAAAGCAATCAAGGACCAATAACAGCTTTCAGAGAATCAACTTTGACAAAATGAAAGGAGGACTATGGTAGCCCTTTATCGTTCACCTTGTCAATATTATACTGATGAAATCCTACGTATTATAAAGTGGAGATTCTGTTTTAGGGTGTTTTAGACGCTTTCTATTTCTAGCCCTGGCATCCATTTTATAATTTTTTAAATAGTTTAGGATGAAAAATCGTTATTTCTTTAATCTACCTTGAGCAGATAACAGATCAAGACCGTCTTACAAAACCTGGTAAAATGGTCCCTATTTTATTTCAAAATCCTTCCACTAGTTTAAGGTAAGAAATATTTTTTTCTTCAAAATTTAGCTCTTGCAGTTATCAGAACAGTGCCGTTTGACAAAATCTCAGTCTGATATATAGGTCACCCAAGGAGTATTCGTATGAAACTAATTCAAAATATTTTCTTTGATGAAGGATCACACAAAAAAAAAAAAAAAAAAAATGCAGTCTTGTTCAACTTGAAAGCGTTTGCAGACAACAATGGTGGAAAACTTTGTGAGAAAAGGAGAAGATGCATTTTCCCATTTTGTCATAATGTTCTTAATATTTTCTCCCTCAGGGTCGTTAAAACTCGGAATTGTACGGTAAAGGATGTTTTTTTTTTTTTTTTTTTTCTTTCTGTTTTTAGCCTTTGCTGTCATCTTTTATAGCGGTTTCGACCACCCTGATCAGAATATGGAAGTGTTTGAGAAGTTGTAATAGAGGGCCACTTAAAGATCATTCTGGCAGGCCTATTGGTGTATTTTGTTGACGAATTTGAAATAAATTTAACTTAAAATCCAGTGAATTTCATATTTCTATAGCATAACAATATCTCAATAATTTTCCGGCATAAGATTCTAAACCATACATGCACTCGAGGATGTTTCTATGAATAAAACCTGATTCGCTGCTATAAAAGAAGTATAAAATTATGTCATATATGACGTCACACTATACTTATTTCCACGTGTGTAAGATAAAGGAAATTGAATACAAGGAAAACAGGGAACGTTACGTTATAGAAATAACGTCAAAAGCCTACCAGCAGTTTTTTTAGAGAGAGTTGATTAAGGCAAACGTTGACGACATACGGACGGACAACTATCGATCACTATAGGTCAGCTGGGTGAGCCAAAACAGTTTGTACAAAATATTGCACCGTGCGCATGAAAGGCAAAGGAGGTATCTATAGAAACATGCAAATCATAAAATATAATCACCACTGACATACTGTTGAAAGGAAAAACGGCCCTTGTATTTCTTACTTGGTACACCGTTCATTAAATAAGTTATGACAGCTATACGCAAGAAGTATTCAATAAAGGCAATATATTTATAATAGACATGATAATACAATAGGAATAAAATTTTCCACTAATACATTTGAGAGATGCCATCTCTGACACAGCAAATATACGGATCGCACCTATTAAATGTTCCGGCTTTTTGAAGAATGTGTGTTTGTTATACATCTATATAATAGTACATAATCAATTACTAACGAAGCAATAAACATTTTGAATAAGATATGTACACAATGAACAAATATGGGAGAATATATTTTGCTTGCAATAAAAAATGCAGGTGAAATGAGGCATTGTTTGTTGCAACGGTAAAGTATTGATTTCAAGTGTATCATTATAAAAATTATAAAAATAATGTTTAAATGCAGCATATGTACATTTACATAAAACACTTACTAGTAAAAAAAAAACAAGGAAAAACAGCCAAGAAACGTAAACATTATCATAAACTGCAGATATAATTAACCTGAAAAATAAAAACACCAAAGAAAAGTGAGATGCACGAAACTAACACCAGTTGTTAAAAAGTCATGCGTAGCTTAACTTTTTTTAAAGAGATTTTTTTAGCTTTACCATGTGTTTAAGTAATTTGAAGCAATAGTGTCACAGACCTTAGCATAAATTATGTTCAGTGTATGATGGCAATGTAGCTATAATTGTGCTATTGATGTAATATGAATTGTTGAGTGCGTTAATTGTTTTTGCGCATTCCGCAAAACACCTTTTTTCCTTTCTGTGAAGGTTAACCCTTTATCGCCTATCACAACTATGTTTTTTTTCAGCCAATGTAGTTCACAATGAAACTGCAGAAAGCATGAAATCTGCTCAATGATCTTTGATCCGTCCTGTCAACACTGACAAAACATTCTGAAAGTTCTCACCGCGTATTGTAAAACAAATTGAGAACCTGCACGTGTTCAGGAGCGTTTGGACAAAACATGAGATCATATTATTTGGGCCTTTAATGACTCGATCCCGGTTCAATATACAAATGTGTCAAGGTTCTGTGTCGACTTCACGGATCGGCGGGCAATGTTTTGGAGAGCGCCGAATAAAAGTGTTTCGTTCTTGAAAGTGTGTATAGAACACAGCATGATGGTTTGGCGGGCTTCTGTCATAATATTGGCAGGAAATAGCTTCCTTATCATACAGTAATTGGGTTATCTGTACCAAGCGGCGGCCATACCAGACCGTAACACATTTCCTCGGGCACCGAACACGCTATTAACCCTTAGGGTGCTAAGCGCGACTCACTGACCTTCTGCGGACAGTGTAGATAAAGACCAGACTGCACAGAACGTGCAGTCTGATCTTTGATCTACACTGTCCGACAAGGAGATTTTTATCTTCCCCAAAATTACCTTGAAATAGTAACCTTTGGGATTTTAGCATCGACTTAAAGGTATCATTTGAGTTATTCAGCAGGACAAGGGTTAACGCAGCTAAAATTCATTAAGCTTTCGTTTTCTAGGTTTTCGAATATCAGGCTACCGCCCTACATAGTTGATTATCGACTCTTGCGTTCTTTCAGCCATATTCACGCATCAATGAACCCTTCTTTGATCAATATTTAAATTTAATTGAACTTCTAACCAAAGAAAAATTGCAAAAATAAGATATATGTTTTGTTTCAATGGTCAGAATTAGACAAAAGTGGTACAAGTTATAAAGTGTGACCCTTAACAATAGTATATTTCATATGTAAAGAAATATGCATATGAAATGAGGAAAAGTTGGTTGCAACGGCTAAGTTTGGATTTCATGTGAATCATAATGATAACAATGTTATTATACAGTGTATGTACATTTACACAAAGTATTATGAATACATTTGAGATATATAAAGAAAACTAAATATCAACAAGGCAATGAAAAAAGACACAATATCATGAAATACACATGTTGTCGATCGGATAGATAGAAATCACTGACGAAAAATGCAAAGGCACAGAGCTAAAACCAGTTCTATCAACGCTTCAAGAACCATTGACAGCTAAAATTTGTGTCAAATATTAATGAGCATGTTCAGAAGCTTCAGTCTTTTGCCGTTTTCACTTAATTATATTGTGCATCCTCTTGTTAAAATGGTATATCATTTCAAAATTTACAATGTTTTATTGATTTTATTTCGACCTAAATCATAAATAATTTCCTAATACGAGTATATTCTCGTAATTACGTCACTTATTATTGGCTATGACCAGTTGGTAACTGAAACATCATTAAAATAGAACATTTAGTCTGTAGACAAAAATAGATATATGTAGTTTCTTTATCTGCTAAACGTGTAAACTTATAGTGTTTTTCCTGGTAGAAAACACTTTGTCAAGTCCAAATGTTTTCCATTAAATTGTTGGCTGGAACTTGTATTTTTTAATAATTTCAAAATACTGTTTCATATATATCTATGTTGGAAGCTGAAATTGCTGGTGTAATATTGTCGGCCTAACGCGGCCAGACAGTAGGTATATTGTCAGACTATTTTGGAATTTCATAAGGCGCTTCAGGTTCTTCATAAGCCGGTGCTGTCTGTCCGTATTGGTGTTCAGTTTCAAAGACACCTCGATTAGTCAGCTCGTACGGATTGCTGATGTCAGGTTGACTATTTATCTGTTTGTCCCCGCGCTTTCTCCTGAAGAACAAAAGATGCGATAAATACTGTTTTAGTACCTCACTAAGCAAGGAACCTCTGTTTTGCAAGAATACTTAAAGTTTACCCTAGGTGCATTTCAAGACTATGGTTACAACAAGAGAACAAACAAAATCTATAAATTCCGGACATGAGATGCAAGGGCTCCCTTTTCACAAATATTCTTAATTCACTGGCAATTCCAAATTTAAAGGCTACCTATTTGATTGACTTTTTCACCCAATGAACCTGACACTGATAATGTCTATTAATGTATAAAGGCCTCCAGCCTATAATACTGGTGACATACTTACGTAACTATGTACAAACATATGGAATGATGTATCTTTACCTTTGAGAGAGACGTGAATTTATATAATTTGTAATGCTTTATTTTGAGGTTAAAAAAAAAAAAAAAAAAAAAAACAAGATTAAAGATCAGACTGCATATGATATGCAGTCTGATATTGATCCAGTCGATTTGCAAACACTAATAAAATCGGTCTTAGATACTTCAACAATGACATTTAGTTTTTAGTATTTCCATATCCATGTATCATTACAGGCGTTCAATGCAGTTTGATCCAGATCCATATTATCCGCAACAGTGGTGCAAATACACAAACACATACATACTGAACGTTGTGGTATAGCAGTAAAGTAACGTGTATACGGCTTAGTTCACTTAATGCCAGCCTCAATGACTGTACTCATTCACAATGAAAATACATATATACAGACAGTTTGAGCTTTAAGAATCTACAGAATATGGTGGTTAACTATAGCATAGACGGGTTTATTCACTTTAGTTAAATCTTCGGTGACGGACAATCTGGATTCGGGATCAGATTGAACGTTTTGTGCTGGCTGATCTCGATCCTTACTGTCAGCAGTGACAATGAAAATACATATACATGTACACATACATTCTAGGCGATAAGGTATTGCAATAAACTAACGTATAGGCGGAATCATTCATTTTTAGTGCCATTCTCGATGACTGTTCGAAATCACAATGAAAAATGCATTCACGTATTTGGTATGTATGAAAACCTACATTTTGGCCAAAATTTATCATTTTTTCTTTTCTTTTTTTTCAATTTATTTATTTATTTATTTTTTTTTTATTTTTTTATTTATTTTTTTTTTTTCTTTTCTTTTCTATGTATCTATCTGATTATTTAACAAAAGCCATGAGAAAAAGAAAATATTTGAAGGATTTACAACTTTGTTATAATGATTGTGTCCATTAAACTCAATGTTAATTTTAACATCTGAAAAGGGTGGAGAGATTGCAGAACGGCATACTATCCCACAGTCAATTTGAAAACATTTACATGTAAAGCTAAGTATATTGAAAAACTATGTTTCAAACAACTCATTCTCACACAGATGACGTCCTTGCTTTTGTTAATTCCATTCCCAATCGTTGAAAACAAGACGTTGTGCTCAAGCACTAGAAATCATTACCCTATTCCACAATAGTTTATTTCATAATTGCAAAGGAATTGCAAGATTGTATTTTGACAGTGTCAGTACCTCTGTCGAATCACATAACAGACTGCGGCCACCACGTTTCCAATGATTATTACAATGGCGATTGTCCCGACGATGGCTGTTGCAAGTTGGTAGATCTTAACCTCAGGACACTGAGCCTTGAGTTCAGCATTATCTGTGATAGAAGGGTAATATAGAGTGCACTGAGGACATATTAAGTAATTCTGTAGAAAACGTAGTTCAGTACCAGATAGCACAAAACGTGTAGTGTTATCGTGGATCTACAATGTACAGTATTTCGTAAGATATTATAAATAGTTTTTAATTACAATAACCAATTGTTCTTAAACCTTGAATCACTAAACAGATATAAGAAATGCTGGACATTATATGCGGTGTATTATTGATCTACAAACATGCAAAAGACAAAACTTGCTCGATCTGTCCTGGAAAGACTGTATGGTGTATATTTTCTATACACACAACCTTAGTTTTACTTAGTGCAATAGGGTCAATAAACTGCATTCTTTATCAAAGACTCAACAATATCACAGATGACCTACTTACGCAGCACTTTACACAGAGGTTCTATATATCCAGACTCACATTCACTGCATTTTCCATTCCTTTTATCACAGGTCACCCCCTTTAAACACTTTCCACACTCTGCATTGCACTCTAACCCTTAAGTTCCATCCCTGAATTCTAAAGTTATAGATCGGTGGTATTTTATGGATAATTACATGTATACAAATCATTTTATAGCAGAATGAGGCAAACACTTTTTAAGCTCATTGAAGTGGTGTGTATAAAGCCAGAACTTCACCAAAAAATCGCACAGGAGCCATTTCGAATGATTTGATAGAATACGGTTCATTTTAACATAATGCACATTCCAAAAATTTACCAACGCAGATGTTGTAGGTGACCAAAAATAAAAGCCAATACGTAAACTTTGACTTTATAATAAACCAGGCTAAAAGGGTAAGTACAAAAATATGGACGACTGTATCACAACATTTAAATTAAATTCAGAATCAGGATCAGGAAATACAAACACTGTGGCAAATGGAGAATGTCTCCATCTGTATGATAAACATGTATGGTTTAAAAGTTATTGAACAGAAACAACGATCTGTGATAGTAAATTGGGAAGTAATTATACCTTGCTGACAAAGTGGGGGTTTATATCCAAGTTCGCAGCCAGCGTCACATGACCCATTAAATCTAGAGCAGATGGTTTGATTAAGACAATTTCCACATGTTGATATACAATTTCTTCCGAATTTGCCGACTGGACAGGCTGTGGGGAGAAAATTCATTATTTGAGAATTTCAACATTCGCACAGGTATCAATACCACAAAACAATATTTTAGATTGGTACAAATTAAAAATGGCTCAAATGATTACAGTTATTTCTGAAAGGTTAAAAAAAAAGAAAGAAGAAAAAACAAAACAAAACATTTTATCCTTCCCCAAAATGTTTTTAAGTCTATTTTCCAGGGTCGTCAAAACTCGGGATTAAGTGGAGAGGGGTGAGAACATACCTCAGGACTAAAACAAAATTAGCACCTTATTATTGATAAAAAACTGCGCAAATGCATTTATATGACAAAACCAAATGAAAAAAATCAGTAAATGTCAGCAAACTCAGCGTATACCAGAAAATGCAACCAGTATAAAAAATGGCCAATGCCATACAATCAAGGCCAATATGACTAAGTCGATATAAAATCGAAAAGGGTAACAAATCCCAGCCATTTAACAATAACATACTAATTAATCAAGCACTTCCGTATTGATCTACTAAGAGGTCCGGGGTATGTGGTATTAGCTGGAGGCGTCAGTCTTTGGGCTAATACCGCAGACCTCAGGCCAATTAGAAATTACTTGATACCCATTATCTTGAAAACATGGAAAAATCAAGATGAAGGTTGGCCTTTGTCTAAAGTAAATACTATAATGTCATCAACTCTGTATCAAATTACAGCATTTTAAACCAGTCCAAATTGAAAGCATGTGTAGACAACAATTAAATGTAGATAAAGATAAAGATAGGGATTTTCTTTTGAAAACATGCTGGTTACCATCATTTCCCTTCTTTCCATCATGTTTTCTATAACCTTTTTTCCACAGGGCCATGAAAACGCAGAATCACTTGGTACAGGGGTCACAATTTACCAAACATCAAATTCTAAACTTTTCCAAATTAAACATTTCTGCAGACAATAAATTCGAATGTTATACAAATAAAGTTCATTACTTGACACGATAGAAAACACTGTAGGAAATAGAGAAAATGCTAGTCACTAGCTTTTTGTCCCCTACTCATAATGTTTTCGAAAGCCTTCTTCTTCAGGGTCTTTGAAATTTTGGATTGTGTGGTAGAATGTTGTAAGGTGTTTTCACATGGCCCTTTTTTGACAAATAGGGCAGGTCACGGCCGGATAGCAGGGCCAACATAAAACCACATTATTAATGATAATTTTGTCAGTCAACTGAAAACCTATTTCATATTTCAGTGGTGACAAGAGTGTTTATTGACTGAGTGGTATTTCACAACATTGTTTCAACCAGACCACGCCTACACTTCACTTACTCATGCAAGGTCCATTCTAGGCTGCGTCCTTGCGCCAATGGCGCATATTTTTCAATTTGGCGAAGACGAAATCCGACAGACGGGCTGATCCGGCGGGCGTTTTTCCTGAAGATGATACCTCGACACTTTCACACCCTTTCTCCATAGATGATTGTTGAAATTCCTACCATTGCTTTCTCTCAACCAATCGAAAGTGATCTTGCTCTGCCCATTTCAGCATAAACATGTCTAGCAAACGATTGATTGATTGTATGGTCTTTGACGCCGTTTTCAACATTATTTCAATTATGTCGCGGCGGCCAGTGCAATTATCCATGCTTTCCTGGAGTCTCTTTTGCCAGTATTCAGCACAATTTTCTTTCCAAGCTACTGGCCGCTTTTCCACATAACCATTATCGAAACAATGGTAAGCGGTGGGCGAAAAATGCATCCCTACGCAATGATTATCATCAATCCTTGGAAAAAAATTGGCCGAGCCAGGAATCGAACCCACGATCCCATGTTCTGAAGTCTTGTACGCTACCGACTGAGCTACCGGGGCTCGGCGTCTAGCAAACGAAAGAGGACGATTTTAAACTTTTAGGGCAAAACTATGAAAAATAAAGTGGGGTAACAGCGACGAGCCTGATGAATCGACGCCGTCGACAAGCAACGGATTGACTAGTAGAATTCTGAAATGAAATTATCGAGTGAAAATAGATCGACCGAAGAAATTCGTTTGTTTCATCATTCTTGGCTTGAAAAGTTTTTCTTGATTGAGCCACGTTAGTACAAAGAAACAAAATGTATTGTGGGTTACGCAAAAAACACACAAAACTGAACAGTTTTATCGACGGATCGAACAATTTTCGCACAAACACATTGACTCGGCATTCAGAGTGCAGGGATCACACTACGGCAATAATAGCTGAACGTTTGAGGCCCAGTTTTGAAGTGACAGTAAAAAAAGGAGTTTCGGAGGCTTGCTGAGAAAATATGCTTATGCATAAATATCCAAGTCTATTTCAATTACTGTCTTCAGTTGGCTGTAAAAGTACTGTTACATTTTGCTGATGAAAGTACAGACACTGGATGTCAAAAGAAACTTGTAATTTTTGCTAGAGTGTTAGACCCTGATACATTCATTCCCTCCACTAATTTTCTAGAAAATTTTAAAATACCTGATGGGACTACCGTATTTTCTGGACAATAGGCCGCGGCCCATCTGTTAAAAAAAGTGGAAATTTTCAAGGGTGCGTCTTACACGTTAATTCTATTTTTCTAAACGATCATTTAGTGCGGCCTGTAAAACTGAAATTAAGAGAAAACCAGTTTACAATTCCCCAAGTGGGCGCCATTTTGGTTCACGCTACGAAAGTATTTTTTCGAACACTGAACATTTACACCTACCTTTAATCGGTAGGTTAACTAATGCGCGGGCAAAGTTACGGATGTGTTAAAGCTCTAGACCAAATTTGATTTTCACACCTGCTGATTGATTATGTCTCTTGGTTTGCATTAGTGGTTATCTACGAATGTAATTAAAGGTGTTGTTTGATGTGTAGCGTCAATCAAACTGAAAATTTTACAATTTCGAAATTCCTTAAAATATTCGACAGGAGATGAAATAATGATAAACGAACGATGACGGCCTCAACTCCTCTGAGTGATTTGATCTCCAGAAAGGAAAATCACTCCTATGGAAAAAAGGCGAAAACAACGAATTAACATGTTTGTTGTGTTGTTATAATACATATACCGGTACATATATCTATAAATGGATCACAATTTCATATTAACCAAGCGTATCGGCGGCGGCCTATGTGCCGGTGCGGCCTATATGATTTTTTTTTTTTTTTAAATTTCTAAAATGGTTAAAATTAGCGAGTGCGGCCTATATGGTGCAGCGGCTTATTGTCCGGTAGCAGAATTGTAAGTCAATCAATTTTCAAGTGTTTATCTGACAATTCTGTTTTCCATGTTGAAAGGGATTGGATTTGGTAGTGATGGGGCAAAGTCAATGACCGGCATGAAAGGTGTTACTGGATACTTTTTGAGAGAAAATGCCATACTTTTAACCTTCCATTGTGTTGCCCATCGTATGGATTTGGTAAGTTCACAAGCAGCTAGTTCAGTTTTCTACTTAAAGGGTACAAAGAAACCTTGACTGTACTGTTTTATTTCTTTAGAACTTCTTCAAATTGGTGTAAGAAATTAACAGAAATACAATTTTTGTTGGATGATTTAAAGTTAAGGATGATATAGGTTCATTATGTTCAATAGATGTTAATTTATAAAGCAGTTGAGATAGTGTGCAGGTATCTTGATTCATTAATTACTGTTTTCACTACAGACAAGGACCCAAAGGCCAAAGGGTTTGCAAAAAAAATTGCTAATTCAGATTTTATTTCTACTACATATATGATGATGGACGTCTCAGCTCTAA
This sequence comes from Hippopus hippopus, assembly GCA_946811185.2. Classification (NCBI taxonomy): domain Eukaryota; kingdom Metazoa; phylum Mollusca; class Bivalvia; order Cardiida; family Cardiidae; genus Hippopus; species Hippopus hippopus. Next base: position 65,004,450 of record OX328100.1, read on the forward strand.
TAACTGAACTCTGCTCAGTCTTCCAGAAAGCAGACTTGATGTTTCAATTGTTGAAGTTTCTGTTGAAAGCTGCAAAAAGTCTTTGGAGAATTTGAAAGGCAATAAGTCTAAGACATGCCATTTAATCAGCCTAAGGATCATTGGAAGCTAGAAAAGAGTAAACATGTTGTAAGTAAGGGTCACAGGAATGTGAACACTCTGAAGGACAGTTTCATTGAAAGTCTTCTTCAGAAATTGAATGAAAGATTTCCTGTCAAAGATAGTAACTTGAATTATAGTTCTGGAGTTCTAGGAATGAGACGAATTTTATTTTGTCTGAAGATGAACTTAATACTTGGGGTGATACTAAAATTGAGAACTTAATTGGACATTACATTTCCACAGATAATACAAGTAAAGCACAGCCATTTAATCAGCCAGAAGAAACTAGGAAAGAATGGAAAAAAGTAAATCCACTTGAAATCAACAGTGGATACCGAAGAAACAAGTTATCTGTCCTATGGGGTCTTATAGACAAATACCATAAGGATGACTTCCCAAATTGACTCAAATTGTCAGCATTAGCTCATACAGCCGCAATCCACACAACTGACTGTGAAAAAGGCTTTAGTTGCCAAAATATTACTAAGAGTGCTTGAAGAAACAGACTTTCTCCAGACAGACTTCATGTTTGGTAACCGGTGCAACAGAAGGTGACCCAGTAAACAAGTCCAGTTTTCACAAAGCTCTAGAGCACTTGAAGGAAAGAAAGAATAGAAGATACTTTAGTGCCTAACTTTTTTATTCAGATGTAAAAATAGATAAACTGTAAAACAATCACAAATGTAGAGTGATCTTAACAAATATCTAACAGTGAAGAATTTTAATCAATTAGTTTGACATTTTAAGCACAGAAGTTCAAAAGTTCCTCTCATTAAATGGGCTGTATGCTGTTACAACTGGGTTAAAATACAAGGTGTGTAAACAATTATTTTGTCTTGACCTATATATTTCCCTTTTTTTTCTGACAAGAGGGCCATATGGCCCAATCAAATTCATTTCTAGAATGAAACCTGCTCATGTATGTCCTAGCTTTCATTATACATGTAACTAGGTTAGGGCTCTATTTTGTTCATACATCTAATAGGGAGCATCTGCAGACAACAGATTCAAATATGTGTGCCTGATATATACTCAGTTTCATAAATAAGTGTGCACTTAATTTTCTTTTATTTCTCGTCACATGTTTTACTGAAGACCAACAAATCTGGTATCATACTTTAGTTCCGAGTCTGTAAAAAATGTCGGGCTAATCAGATTTTGACTAACAGAAAGTTTAAGTTAGGTTTTTGCAGTTTAAATGAAGGTGGTACTAAAACCAAAGTTGCAAAAGTACTCAAAGACTAAGGTACCATTAAAGTTAGGTTTTTCTTAAAGTCCTTGTAGTTTTTCAATCTATATCTTGTATGGCCACCTCTGCTGTCGATACAGGCAATTATTCGACGTCGCATAGACCTTACATAACGTAAAATCATTGCATCAGGAATGTTATTCCATTCCTGAACGAGAGCGGTGGCCAAAACCTAACTTTAATGTTACCTTAGTATTGGGGTACTTTTTTAACTTTGATTTTAGTACCACCTTCATTTAAACTGCAAAAACCTAACTTAAACTTTCTGTTAGTCAAAATCTGATTCATGGGAAAATTACCAGAGTGATCAAGTCTACTGATTAAAAGACGTGGTCAAAAGATTGTGTCATCTTCTCTCATTGTGAGTAAGAATTGATAAATGGTAACTGTCATTGAAGCCAGAGTACACTTCTGAGTAAATTATCTAAAGAAATATCAATAATTTGGTACAAACCTTCTTTACAGTATGTCCCCTTATACCCTGCTGAGCAGTTGTTTTTACAGAGACCTGTTACAGCATTACATGTGTCCTCTTGATAACAGTGTCCACAGCTGTTGGCACATTTTTCACCATACCTTCCTACATCACATGCTGGTTAAATAATAGATGATCGAAATGTAATAAACAATGTGAATCTTCCTTTGCAATTATCCGGAACAATGATTTATGCCCAAAACATTCTTTAATAGAATTTTCTACTTGAATATTAAAACACAGCTTATTTTGAGATAGGATAACAATTCTAAGTCTTTGTTTATAAAGAGTTTTTATTACATTCCTATCAGTGAATTACTGGGATTTCTCAGTGTATTATTTTTTCAGTTTTTCGCAGTGAATAACATTACTAGTGATGATATGGTAACATTACTATTGATGATATAGTTTTCGAATGTTTGCCGGGACTACTTTTTTCCCTATATTTCTCACAGTCTAATGTGTCTGTCTCTGCCTCAAACATCTTTAGTAAACAATAGCACAGTGAAAAGATTTTCGGTACAGTCTTTCCAAACAACCCTGAGTTAACGACTTTGCGGGAGAAATCTTTTGAAAACATTTCGAGAAAAGCAGATAGCGTTTGTGGGAGAGAGCTCTTGGAAAATATTGTGGAAAAAAGAGACTATTCTACCAACCAGATTTTGTCCTTTTTCCATAATGTTTTCTTCCCTCTTTCGTACCAATCTAGTAATTGTCATTTGAAGACGTTTTTAATCTGTGAAAGTCTTAAATTTGTCATGTGGAAAAGGGTTAACTGTTCTTATGCTAATTGCACATGGTTGGTTTTAAATTGTAAAGGTGCAAAACCATGCATGCCTTCAAATGGAGAGATAGATGGCGTAACATATCATCGAGCGTTACGTCATCTGTTGCGCCAGCTACTTCTGCTAAAAATGGATCATGTATTTGTAAAGAAAAGTCCTATACATGTATACCTACCGTTCTTGATAATTATTAGCAAACAAAGGGAGAATTAGGAATATAATAAATAGAATAATCAACTGGTAGTATGTGATATTAAAAGTCTGTCACTCGAATGGGGTTTGATACGGATTTGTTTTGCAACCGCAACACCCTATTCTGACAGATTTTTAATATCACACACCAACAGATGATTATCCTCTATCTAACACTTTACCAGATGACAACATGTCAAATTTCAAAACATTTGCAGACAGTAAATGAAGCGTAGTTCAATCTTTGTCCTTGATTGATTAATTGGTTGTATGGCGTAAAATGTCGTTTTCAACATTTTTGCACTTAAATCGCTGCGGCCAGTGCACCTATCCATGCTTTCCTGGAATTTCTGTCACCAGCATTCTGCACAATATTCCTTGCAAGCCACTGACTGCTTTTCCACATAACCATCGTCGAAAAAATAGTCGGTGGTCAGAGGGGAATATAATCCTGTCGCAGACTGTCATCAATCATCGGAAAGAAATTTGCCGAGCCGGGGATCGAACCAGCGACCTCCTGATCTCAAGTCATGTACGCTACCAACTGAGCTGCCTGGGCTCGGCAGCCTGGTCCTTGAATAGAAACATTTGCCGTTTATTCCCCTTTTTTATTTTCTTTTTTTCCTTTTCTCACAATATTGTGAACGCTTTACCAAAAGACAAGATGTTTGCATATTACAAATTTATTGTGCCTCAGATTATGTAATAAAGCAGGTTAGAAAGCATCGTGGGAAAAGGAAAAAAAAGATGCTGGTAACCAAAAAATTTCACCTTTGTTCCATTTTTTGCAACGATACTTTTATAAGTAATTAAGGTTATTTAAACTCTGGTTGTATGGTAAAGGGTCATTTATTTTCTTTCAGGATCTGTAAACTTGCGTTTGTTTGGTGAAGAGTTGAAACTTTGTAGGATAGGAAATTTGTCTTTTTAAAAGTGAATGCCTCTTTTAATATGTTTCAGATACATTTATGGATAAATGTTTCAATGATAAAAAATGTGATTTCTAATGGAATTTAGCCTCAGTATGTGAATTTTAACTTTTCTTGTGTGGAAAGTCAATGAATATTTGTCCCTCAAGCTCTTTCCGTACATATATACAAACTACACTTGCTTCTTCGTAAAAATTGCTACATCCAAAAGGAGAATCACTTCTTGTATTGATTCCGTGTTCGATAATGGCTACTATTATTAGTGAATAGCACCTGTTATTGAGGTGGCAGAGTTTGGGTCTTGCGTACTTTGATTCGTGTTTTTTTTTCACGACTGCATAACTTGCATGGTCACCGTCCTCTTCAGCAACTTTTCACAGGGAAGCAAGTAAGAAAATTTCAACTTGGTTATTTTTTGAAAAACGGTTCTAAACATTATATTAATTAGAATTCGTTGCTTGAACCATCATGGAGTGTAGAGCAGCATCGTGTTTGATCAGATGATTCAGTAGTCAGGCTAGTTTTTGTGGATACGATCTTGGTGCCGGTACGCTTGGCTTGCAGTGCGCAAACATGGGAGCATGGTGAATTGGAAGTGAGCTTCACACATTTTGATTTGTTCCATTTGAGCTTAAGAACAAGGAGAATTTTAAGGTGTCAATGTTAAATTCTGGGTGAAAGTAAGGGTTCACGCACAGTACTCGCCACACTTAAGTTTATAAGTTAAGCAAATTGGAGGATTGTACAAAGTTGAATAGATTTAGAAAACTATGTTACATGTGTTAGTTCAGCAATATCGGGGTTTGGACCAAGTGCAGAATATATAGGTTTCGTCTACCCTTTAACGATACGTAAGTTACCTGCTCAAGAGTCAAGTTTCTGCTCTTGGTCCAAACCTTTATTATTATTTGCCGGCAAAACAAATTATAATAACCAGGCCGTGTTTAAAGAAAACATTTTTAGTTATGGCCTGGATATGAGAAAATGTCCTGGTCATCAGATGACTTTTCAGACTTTACACGGCAACAGCCTATTACAATACCTTGGGGTTTCGTCGAAAAATAGCTGAGCTAAAAATCAACAGAGGTTTTACAACCCGCCATGAAATGATATCTATACATAATATGAAAAAGGCAAAGCCTCAATACGAGCGACGTGAATGATTTGTGACACAAATATCTATTAATTCGAATGACGAGCTAGATTCTAGATCTTGAAATCAAAGGGTTTTTTTGTTCGAATTCCGGCTTTGCCAAAACTAATTTTGGGCGTTGTCAAAAGTAAAAAGCATTTTTCTTTCGAAGATTTATACATGTGAAATACGGCGAACTGTCTCTGATTTTCTTAACAAAATAAAGACAGTTCCTTGACAAGTTCGCTAATTTATGTCCAGAAAAAAATAACTTGGAATGATTACTGGTTCACATACTTTTAAAGAGCATTTTATGGGAACATTTGCTCACTGCATGTAGATCTAGATCTATATAGGAGAGACTTTGACTTTTACGAGGAATCGGTCAGTAGGTTTAGAAGAATATTGAGCAGAATACTGGTAAAAGGAACTTCAGGAACGCATGGTAAGTGCACTTGCCGCCGCAATGAATATACACACAAAAGGAAAAAACAAACAAACAAACAACAAACAAACAAAAACAGCATCTTTTACAGGTCTAACCATGTTTTACCTTGAGTTTCTTTAAAGTCAGAGTGGGTAGATCACTAGCTTTCCTTTTTCATCCCATCTACTTTCCTACATGTCCATCATTGAAACAGTGATCAGTGTAGATAAAGGAATTAATTTTGTCGCAATGACTAGATCTAGATCTATCAATAACCCTAGGAATGAAACTTGCCGAGTTATCGGATAGATATCCAACTTATGGCAAAAATAAAAAACCCGCCAAACTTTTAGATCTATCAACAAGCTTTCGTAACACTGAAAAAATATATTTGAGCCATGTTGCAGTAACAAAGGGTTTAATGCATCTCCGTGATGTATGATACCAAGCAAGTCATCACATAATTATATATCCATATTGTATGATAACTGACTGAATCAAAAGGCATGTACCGGTCCTTTGACATGCAGAAAGTTGAAAAATACATCTAGCAAAGAGTTTTGACCCAGGTTAGCTTGCGCGGACTGCAAAGGCAGACCAGGGTCGATAGTTTTTGCCGTGCATTAAGCCCTCTTTTTACAGATCATAAATCCAGTTTTCTCGTTAAATGGTATTTTGAAACAGTCAAAAAATTAGTTTAGTCATGATTTCTACGACACAATATTTTCCGCGAAAAAAACGGCTCGTGCATGACGTAAGAAAAGTATGATTAACGACCTCATTATTTGCTAACGTAGATCATCACGTATGTTTATACATAAATAGACGCTAAATACGCATAAAGTAAGTAAAAAAATAGATAATCTGTACTCATTAAACTGATAATAATTTTTAAGTAATCACCCCATCGGTAGATAATTACTGTCATTTTTGATTAATCATGTACTTGTGCGAAAGCTTGTCATACGTGTGACGCTGTGCGACTAACCGGAAGACACTCAATTTTAAGCCATCCATTTTTAGATTTAGACTAAAACCCACAACGAAGTCGGAATTTCATTTTTAAAAATCTAGAACGGTGTTACCGCAAAACGAGCTTCGCTCGTTACGGGCTTTGCCCGTAACTCGCTGTCGCTCGTTACTAGCATTACAGAAAACCCTTTCAAAACCAGGATCGCAACCAGCTGGACAGCTTCCATTGACTGTGTTACACTGAACACTGTCCAGGCAATGTCCGCATTTCCGTGAGCAATTCAAATCAAAGGTTCCTGAGTCACACTCTGAAAATGGATTGGAATCTATGTTTGATAGAATCATGATGCTTAATAATTTTGAGGTGTCGCAAGGTTCACTTTTTATTGCTACCACATGTATGGACACAGTGTGAACCGTGTGTATTGCCGTCACAAACTGTTAACGATATTTTATGAACTTTAACTTAATGAGATGGTTTTCCAGCACCGACCCCTTTCCATCTTCATCCATAACTAGGCAGATGTGATATTCTAAATATCTGTGGTAGTGACTTTATTAAACGTTGAGAGAAAAGGGAGCAACTTCTTGTAATACGGGCTTGTTTCTTTTTTCCGCAATGTTTTCTTTATCATTCTTCACATATGAAGGCATTACTTTTCCTTTTTTTTTTTTAGAATTTGTCCTTTGTGCTTCATCGTTCTAGTAAGTCGGTGGTCCAAAACCATTCTGTATGCCACCAGGTTAGCACGTCGCTGAATGCAAATATCTTTAATCTTCTAGAATAAACCATTCTATTTGATGGTAAAAACGTTCAAATATTGCGATTTCAGATTTATTTTCCTTGCCAAAGTTAGTCTAATCCAATCAGACAGTATAGATCCAAGATCAGAATGCACATTCCGCACAGTCACATCTTGGTCTAGACTGTTCATAAAAAAGTGCCTTTCAAAGTAACATGTAACACTTTGCAGCTTAACTTTAGACCTTTGAGTGGCGAATACAAAAAGAAAATGTAGACCAAAAGACTGAGAACAATTTTTTTTCCCAAAATACATCAATGTAAATGAGTCAATCAAGATCAGTTTATTTATCTTTTGCAGTCTGATTTAGTCTTTCTGCAAAAGTGTGTTGGCAAGCCACCCTTAGCCGCCTACAGCCTAAACCTTAGCAAAACAAGTTGGCAAAATCGAAAAAGTAGATCGATATATTGCGATTCAAGGAAAATAGTTTGCCAAAATGTATCAACATGAATGACAGAGTACCGTTAATCAGGAATATGTCTGTTCTGCTTGAGATTACAGTCTGATCCGGATCTGAATAATATACACATACAGAAAGGCATATAAAGATAAATAAACCTCGACCGAAAAATTCCGAAATTTCATAACCCTGAGAGTTAAGGGTTTTGACAACCCTCAAGACGAAGACTTTAAAAACTTTGTGGGGGGAAAAAGCAGGTAACCAACATTTTCTCCTTTTCCAACGGTGCTTTCTACCCTATCAAAGACAAATACCTCGATTTTAGCCACTTGTGATTTGTCGTCTGCAATTGCATTGAATTCGAACCAGTCTTGTGTCGTCTTGTAAAGGGTTAAGTCTATCATTTCAAATGACGACACAGATATTCCTAGATTTTGAAGACTGCACGATACAAGATCAGAATGCACAGATCATGCAAGTTTAAAGTTATCTTAAACAGCAGTTGGAATATATGCTGTTTGTGAAAGGGTCTACTCGTTACAGGCGACAAAGTTTTAGACTTGTCCAAACTGAAAGCATTTAAAGACAACAAAATTCATATTGGAAAGTTAGAACACATGTTGGGTAAAGAGGCAAATGCTAGTTTCCAGCATTTTCTCCTTTTTCCACAATGTTTTCTTTTTTGTTGTTGTTGTCGTATTTGTTGTTGTAGTTGTTTTTCTTTTTTTCTTTTTATTTTTTCTCTCTTTTTTAAGCCTTCATCTTCAGGTTGGTTGAAAGCCAGGTTTTTGTGGCCAAAGGTCCACTATTTACAAAATGACAACTTTTTGGAGGTTTAGAAATTATAACAATTTTCAGACTAAAACTTGCAGGTTCAAATGGTGAGTTACAGCTTTGGTAGGGTAGAAGACATGATGGGAAAAGGAGAAAATTCTTGTTCTAAAAGTCTTTTTCTTAAGTATGTTAAAAGTTGGGATTGTGTGCTTAACTCTTTACCAGACGACAAAAGTTCAGATGTTTTCAAATTGAAAGCATTTACAGACGACAATTCAAACATGGATCATGTGATGAGATTTGGCTTTGAAAGGGTTAAAAAGTATTGTGGGAAAATATGCTGTTTAAGGACAATTTCTCCTTTTCCCACAATATCTTCAAAAGCCACTTTCCTTAGCTAGTTGAAACACAGGATTATTTGCTAAACAGTTAACCTATACATTGAGGACAAATTTGCAAACTCTTTAACACTGAAAGCATTGGCAAGTGACAAATTCATAATTATGAGCTACAAATGAACTGATGGTCTCCGTCAGAATGGAAGCTATTGTGGGAAAAGGAGAAAAAAAAAATGGTCTTTGATGCTGGCTACCACTATTTTCTCCAATTCTTACAATGTTTTCAGAATATTTGTTTCCTCAGGTAGTTGAAATATGGGATTGTTCCACAAAGGTTGAAGTTAGGATTACGATAAACTAACAATTTACCTGCATAAACTGATATTTCACAGATTGTAAAAAACTGTGTTGTTCCAATCGGTGTTAGTAGTGTCAGAGTTAAATAACGACCTTCCTGTGGTGTTGGAAGTGTGTAATAATAGACAAACACGTCGTCTGTATTCTTTATAAGTACCCGCCCATTTGATTCAGTAGTACCAAGTTTGATCTCCATATTTAGCAGTGTTTCTGAAACAGAATACATGTATATTTAGATACAGATTTCTCATGCTACAGTGTAAGAATTAACCCTTAACCTGCTAAATAAATTAGGTGAAACTGTCCAAGCGACAGTAAAAAAATGAATAATGTCATTTGAAAGTTATTGTTTGGTGAAAAAATATCTCTTTATCAGACAATGTAGACCCAAGATCAGACTGCACGTTATCTGCAGTCTGATCATGATCTACACTGTCCGGTTGTGGTCTTTGAGCTGCTCTTAACAAGCTTAGGGTTAAAAAATGACATTCCCGTGATGGCTGTGCATGTGAAGACTTATAATACATAAACGTTGACTGTACATATTCCTTTAAGTATTTGTTCATTCCAGTCATTCCTTCAAAGTTCTATCTCCAAGTTTACAAGTATGTCTGAAACAGTAAGCATTTTGATACAGACATCTTACACTACATCAGGTATCATGCGTACATCATAGTAATTTAAAAAACCCTTTACAACAGCAATTACTTGTAGCAATTTTTTTTTTCTTCATCACAATATCTCTTTGTTTACATGCCATCACCATCTAATTCAATCAATGCGCAGTTGTTCGGAGTACATCAATCTACACGTAGAAATCAAAAGCTGCTTTAAAGGTGTCCTTTCAGGTTTATTTGCTGTATTTCTATTTTTTTTTTTTTTTTTGTAACAACTGGTAAATGCTGCAAATTACTTTTCTCTGCTGAATGTAAAGAAAGAGGCGGATACATTACTTAAAAAGATGCATAATTTAGCATTTAAATGAAGAAAATAGCATTAAACGGTATTTTTCCCTTATATTTTGTAGAATTCTTATAGATGGTTTACCAGCTATTGCCTGCCTTAACCTTTAACCTTCTAAATAAGTCAAATGGAGCTTTCAAGCAAACAATAAACACCCAAATATTTCTATTTTATTTTTTCTAACTGGGGAGGGAGGGAAGGAAATATCTCCTTATCGGACATTGTAGATCTAAGATCAGACTGCATATTCTGTGCAGAGTGATCTTGATCTACGCTGTCTGCAAAAAGCCTGCGATTAGCGCCTAGCAGCCTAAGGCTGAAAGCGCCATTCAGAACTAGTTTTGCCTTTGCAGCTTTTGTACATCAAGATAAAAGTGCACAAAACGCTTAGTCCTATCTATGATCTATACTGTCTGCTCTGCTGAAAAAGGAAAGACCAAAGAAAGTATGAAAGTGCAATATTTTTTATTTTTTAAAACAATGGTGCATTCCGGTGTACTCTAAGTGTTCTGAACATGGACTGAGGCGCTTTGGGTTAATTGTTAAGGGAAAAGCGTTTGCCATGCCCTCACATAACCTTTGATAACAATGGTGCATTCCGGTGTACTCTAAGTGTTCTGAACATGGGCTGAGGCGTTGTGTGTTAATTAGTACAGAAGATCTACGAATTAAGTATGGGATAGAAAACGAGTGCCGTGGTACATGGGAAATATACACAAGCGTTAGCTAGTGTATGTTTCCCATATACCTCGACACGAGATTTTCTATCTGACTTAGAACACGTGACTGTTTATTCTTGCTTTTCGTGTCATATGTACATGGGTATATAAGACAAAAAGCTTGTTACCAAATGGTTTCGTCGTGACAGTTAAAATGAGACTTATTGCGACTGATACAAAAGAAACAAATATAAGGTACAATTTATATCAAAAAGCTGAATTATTCATTATGATATCTAATCAAGGTAATGATCATTGTGGAGTGTTAAGATCGAAATAGTATCATGTCTGCAATATTTTGAAAACGTTATGTTTCGAGTGATGGTGGGTGTCAAAGACAACAGGGACGTTCATGTGTTTAAAACTTACTGTGTGTCTCTTAAAACGTGATATTATTACGAAAACATAGAATGTTGTTGAGAATTATTGCTTATGTTTTTGAAATAATTTTTAACAGGTAAATTTCCATGAATTTTTGTAAGCTATGTCAAGTCCTTTCATGAAAATTTTGTAAACTTTGTAGAGCCACAGACCTTAACCCCTAAGCTGCCAAACTCGACTGAAGGACCTTTTGAGGACAATGTAGATCCAGCACAGACTGCACAGAACGTGGACAGTCTGATCTTGGATCTGCATTGTCCGATAAGTCCCCCCCCATAAAAAAAAAAAAAAAAAAAAAAAAAAAAAAAAAAAAATTAGTTAAGCTATATTTGAGTTTTTACTATCGGCTTGAAAGTTTCATTTCACTTATTTAGTAGGTTAAGGGTTAAACATTACAAAAAAAAAAAAAAGAACAACCTACGCATGTGTAGGTGCACTGACCGCCGTAACATGACCTTAGATGGTAAAAGGCGTTAAACTCCAATAGGCCTATTAATAAGCTAAAGAGAGCAGTCGAACTTTGTTGTTATTTTTTAGGCCAAAATAAGATTTTATCCTTCTAAGATTAAAGAGAAAATTATTGGTAAGGCAGTGGCATATTTGAAAAGCCAAAATGAGAACATTTTTTTCCTAACTGTAGCTTTATTTTACTGCTGTCAAAAAGACACTCCACTTAAGAGGTTGCTTTAGTAAATCGATAGGTGAGTACAATACTATTTCGTGTGTCTGTACATTGTATAGGCACTTAGTATAGTACTGCACTCACTTATCAAAACTCCGTAACCAGTTCACTAAACCATATTTTAATATTGTTTTACTGTGAAGGGTACATTTTGCCTTGAATCGATATTGCAAACAATCAAAGCGCTGAAGGCACTGTTATGGTAGTTGTCCGGTTGATGTTGAGTTTTTTGTCAGACAGACAGACACACAGACAGACAGACAAGCTGACTCCTTTGTACCGCCCAATCATAATGGGGGGGGGGGGTATAAGCTTTAATAGTTAGGAAGTTATGGCCTGGACTGGACAAAAATTCAAAGTGAATATCAACAAAGGGCAATAACACAAAAAATGAGGATGGCAGAGTTATGATTCTTATGCACTGCGCTTCTCCATAACGTGTTCTATCAGTGTATGAAGTTTCAAGTTGATAGCTTTTATAGTTTGAAAGTTATGGCCCGGGGTGAAAAATTCGGGGTGGAACGACAGACAGACGAACTGACAAGGTGACCCCAGTATACCCCCCTCAACTTCGTTTGGTGGGGGTATAATAAAACAGGTAAAACAGTTTTGTTTACCATGTGGCATTTATTTAAACGTAAACTGTAAAGTAACAGATGTCAAAAATATTGCCTCATGACTATAAACATTTTTCAAGCTCAACTTCACCGAGCACAAAACTTTAAATAAAAAAAACAGCTTCATTTCAACTAAAAGACTACTGCCAATGTAACATGAAATAATGCAATAGTTACAAGAAAATGTTTACCTAATTTGTCAACACTCATCAGATGTGTAAAATAAAGCTTTGAAATTTTGTCCTCAGTTGATGATGAGCATGAAAAAAAGTTTAATAATTATGGGGCATGGTCAAGTCTTTCATGGCATATATCGGCAAAGTAAGCGAAGAAAGCAAACTAACATCATACAAAGTAATACTAACATATCATACAAAAGTAGAAAAGAAAACTATTTACAAAGAAGATGTCTTGGGAAACATGAATGCCCGAGTAACTTGATTTTCTAAAATGTAGCCTTAATATTTAACCTTGATTTGGACTCATGACCTTGGTACAAGTAGATGTATTGATGAGATATATATTAATACCAAAAATATGAGCTTTTTCTTCAGTTAGATAGCCTAGAAGTTACGGGGAAGTTTTCATGGTCAAGTTTTATACAGACGGACGGATACTGGTAAAACAACATGCCTCCAATATATCCATGAAGGGGAATAAAAATAACTAGAGCTATCACTAAAGGTGATGAATATCCCCCCCTCCCCAAACAGCTCCTTGCCAAGAAATTGCTCCTTGTTATAGTATATCGACATGGAGTGACCTACAAATCTCATCAAAGGGCAATAACTCAGTGAAAACTCAATAAACCGTGACGGAAATATGCACATCTTCGCTTTATATTGAGTATATCTGTGAAGTTTGAACAAAATTGGTCCGGTAGTTGCTGAGATCTAGCATGGACAAAAAAAAAAAGCTACAGACAGAACGACAGACAGAAACACAGACAGACAGACCGATAAATTGCCTCCTATATACCCCCCCAAACATAGTTTGGGGTGGTAATACAAGCACATTATATTATAAAATTTGTCCATTAATGGTTATAATCTTAATGATGCAAAGCTAGTCCTCAGTCATGAAATCAATTATTTTCTATCCAAGCCTAGTAGAAAATGGACAGCACAGAATATCATGACTGAAAACTTACTTTTTTCTATGCTGTTTGCATAAGTTTATGGCAGGTTTGAAAATCTAATCAAATTGTAACCACAATGCTGCTATGCATAGAGTAAGATTTTTTCTGACAGAAAAACTTACCATTTTGGTTTTTCTGATGGATTACAACTTTGAACAAGAGAAAAAAACAGGCATTATTTTTCGAGGTAATCAATAATGCAGTTACTGAATCTATTAATGTTTGAACAGATATGTCGACACGAACAACAAAAAGAAAGTGCTAAATTGCATTTTGTCCATGTTTTCACCTGAATAATTTCATCACCTATAATTTTAGAAATTTTGGCAAGAACGCAGCTTTTTACTTATGCTTTCCAGTTTGGTAAAAGCACCAATGTAGACTAAGATCACACATGATCAATTACGTACAGACTGATTTTAGCGAGCAATGTCTGCAAAAGCTGCTGATTATGTGATCTGCTTGACCTAATCGAAGCATTTAAAGAATAACAGCAGCTTGCTGTAGCTCTCCTCTTAGATTACAACTTATAACAAGAGAAAAATTAGACATTATTTTTTCCAGGTAATCAATAACGCATTTACTGAATCTACGCGCAATCATTCTGTTTAAACAGATATGTCAACACTAACAAAAAGCAACTGCATATTCCAAGCAAATTTGCATTTTTGTGAATGTTTCCACCTTAATAATCTTGAGATATTTTTTCGGGATAATCAATAACGCATTTACTGAATCTACGCTCAATCATTTTGTTTTAACAGATATGTCAACACTAACAAAAAGCAAATGCATATTCCAAGCAAAATTACATTTTTCTAAAAGTTTTCCCATTAATAATCTTGAGATATTTTTTCGAGGTAATCAATAACGAATTTTTTGAATCTACGCTCATTCATTCAGTTTAAACAGATATCAACACTAACAAAAAGCAACTGTATATTCCAGGCAAAATTGCATTTTTGTCAATGTGTTCACTTTAATAATCTTGAGATATTTTTTCCAGGTAATCAATAACGAATTTGCTGAATCTACGCTCATTCATTCCGTTTAAACAGATATCAACACTAACAGAAAGCAACTGCATATTCCAAGCTAAATTCCATTTTTGTCAATGTGTTCACCTTAATAATCTTGAGATATTTTTTCGAGGTAATCGATAACGCATTTACTGAATCTACGCTTTCAACTCTTTACCACACAATCAAGAGTTTTAACGACCATGAGGAACGAGCCCTTTCAAAACATTTAGCGAAAAGGAGAAAATGCTAGTAATCGACATTTTCTCCTTTTTCCACATTGTTTTTTTTTACCCTATCCAACACAATTTCAATTGTTTCAGCCATGTTAGTATTGTTGTCTGCAAACTCTTCCATTCAATATCGTCTAAATTTCTGCCGTTTGGTAGCAAAGAGTTACGCTTTCAATTTTTCTCTATTTTGAGAACTTTCCCGCCACATCTGGTTATTGTTAGTTTAAAAGGTTCACTTGGGCTGAAGTCCTCTACTTTGGTCTCTCCTGTGCAAAAAAAAAAAAAAAAAAAAACGTTTCCATTATGTCTCTTTGTACACAGACAGTTTCATCGTTTTCTGCGATTAGCTCCACCTCTTCCCCTGTAAGGCACATGCCATCTACTGCCACGTCTACTTGTTCAACAGAATCATCACACTTCTGCAGAAGAAAAACAAGATGTGTTTGTACATGATCCCCTTACAACCAGTTTTTAGAAATATGACCTAAATCTAAAACTTTGACCTTGTAAACTTGATCTAGTGACGAAAAGAGACATAGTACCACATCATCTCAGAATTTTAATTTTCTTTTAACTCTTTACCACACAATCTCGACTTTTAAAGACCCTAAGAAAGAAGTCTTGCGAAAACATAGTGGGAAAAGGAGAAAATGCTGGTAACCAGCATTCTCTCCTTTTCCAATAATGTTTTCTACCCTTCCTAGAACAAATTTCATGTTTTCGGTCACATTTATTTTGTCGTAAATGCTTTAAATTTGGACCAGTCTAAAAATTTGCCGTTTGGTAAAGAGTTAATATGATGACATTTTTTTTAGACTGGTCTAAATTCGAAGCTATTGCAGACAACAAACTGGATAAAGCCCAATGAAATTTTAGTCAGCAAGAGCAGAAGACATAAAGACAAGATGTTTGTGAAACATGAATGCCTCCATAAGGGCAAATTTTCAAAAATATGACCTTGTTATATGACCTTGACTTTTGTATCAAATGTGTATCAATGACATTATCTCTATTCCAAATGTGTGCTTTGTCATTTAAATATTTTCAAAGTTACAGGGTAATGTTAGTATTTCAGGTAAAGTTTTCAGATTAAGTTTATATGATAAGGGTTACAAAGGGGAGAATTATATAAATGCCTACACACATTTTTTTTTTTTTTTTTCTTTTCCCTACAGTGTTTTCTGAGGCTGTTTTTCTCAGGGATGTTAAAACTCGGTATTGTGTGGTAATAGGTAAAGTTACGCAAGCAACAAAGCATGATAATGCATCTTGTATATACTAAACAAGACAAGTTAGCTCTAGTTGAGGACAAATAACATTTTTCTGTAGATCAAATAATTATTCCTATATGAAATGTGGGTCTTGAAAATGTTTTGCATAAAACTTTACATATTTCTTAAAGTTCACAGAATTTAGAATTCTTAAATCAGTCACTTTGTCACCAGAAAATATATTTATTTCAAAATTATTAAGATCTCTTAATCCTTGTTTTTCAAAGAAACCCAATATTTTAGGGGGATCATCATGTGATCATATAAGCATTTTGTTAAGTGTTTAAAGGCCAATGCAACGCTTGCACTTGCAACCATCATAACATTTTGAACATAGATTCATAAGGTTCATTTCTTTGTGCAAAAAAGTTTTTATTTTTTTTTTTTTAACTGGATTATTTATGTGACCATAGTTACATTTAAGACTTAGATGAAATTTACTGATTAGCCCCCTCTTTAAATAGTTAATCGGTTATTGCCTTACAACAAAACATTCAGAGAACATTCAAAAGAATTGTATTTATTTTACTCCAGTAAGTAGTTGATAGTGATATAACACTGTTAAAACTATTGACTATGACATCCGTAATGGTGACATGATCGCCAGGTCTAATATCCTCTTCTGATGCTTCTCTCAAAAATGTCACTTTACAGTGACCAATACTGTCCGATATTTTTGATTTGGACCTTGTCTTTGTTTTTCTACTGTCCTGGGTTCCTCTTCCTGGAATATTATTTGAACAAACATTTAGCTAAATACTGGTAAAATAAGTTAACCCTTTCCCAAACGACAAATTTTAGACTCCAAACTTAAAGAGTTTGCAGACGACAATTTTACATTTGATGAAAATGGTGGAAAGTTCTACGAAAGGGTGGAAAAGGTCTTATTTGGGAAAGGGTTAAATGGTAATGAAGTAGACTAATTATCAGTAATTTTGCAACAGCCAGTGCACCTACTCACGTCTTCCTGTCTGATGATAAAAGAAAAGATTAGAGCACAGATAGATCATCTCAGTAAAATAAAGAAGTGAAGCAAAAATAATGGTTATCATAAATAATCTATTGCCTTTTCGCAACTATGATGTTTTGAGAGTAATAACTGTAGACAAGCTTGCATCAACATTCAAATCTAATTATTTTTAGTGATTTTAATCTTGTCAGATGTGTAAATACAAGGGAGATGGGTAAAGAAATCAATATATCTGTAGACAGTGTGACAGATGGGTTATAAATGAGTTTGTTGGCACTCTTTTTGTTTGTCTGCATTCAGGTTTTTCTTCTTTTACCAAAGTTTCAGTCATATCATGGTGAAGTTCACTTACTAATCTGCTTCCTGGGTTTCACTAGTACTAGGCTGGGACTCTAACTGCCCAAGGACATACTATCATGAAT
The DNA here is from genome assembly GCA_946811185.2 of Hippopus hippopus. Classification (NCBI taxonomy): domain Eukaryota; kingdom Metazoa; phylum Mollusca; class Bivalvia; order Cardiida; family Cardiidae; genus Hippopus; species Hippopus hippopus. Next base: position 65,021,839 of record OX328100.1, read on the forward strand.
AGCTGCTCTAGTGGGAGTGAGATTCAAACCCAATTCTGAGTTAAAAAATCTGACACCTTGTCAAATGGCCAAGCAGGACCCTAGAGATAGCATTGGTAGATTTACCTGGTAAAAGATTGGCACTAGAGATAGCATCGGTAGATTGGTAAAAGAATAGAATGTAAGATAAGCATACACAGTTGTGCAGTTTACCATTCTCAACTGAACTTAATACTCTACAAATACCATGGGGTAGTGAGCATACACAGGCTTGCAATCTACCCATTCTCAAACTGATCTTAACACTCTACAACCTCTGAATTTACCATGGAGTACCTTGAATTTTGAAAATAATGGCCGTCCGTATTAATACAACTGGACAAAGGTTTATAGGAGAAAAGGAGGGCTCCAAACAACCCAACAAAATGAAGTCCCTGTGTTTTTATATTATCAACATGTTACAGGCTTCACAAATTACATGTGATTATGTAGCCTTGAACTTGTTAGCCCTTTACTAAATCACCATTTTAAATTACTCTTAAGAGAAAGGTATAACTTGGTTGATTGTATGAGGTTTAAATGCTTTTACAATTCAGCTGTACCATGTATGATGTTTAGTGCAAATCACAACATCTTATCCTAGCTGCCAGCTCCTAAACTTTGAAACAACCACACATTTGATTAACTTAAGGTATTCGGACCCTGAAGATCGGATTTTTAATCGTGTTATCTCGGATATTTCCGTTGTACTAAGGGAAACCACTCTCACTATTTCAGGTTCCATTGAGACAGCCTCACCAGTCGAATCTGAAATAGTGAGAGTGGTTTCCCTTAGTGCAACGGAAATAACCGAGATAACACGATTTAAAAAACCGATATTCAGGGTCTGAATACCTTAATTAACTTATGGCATAAGGAGTTTGTTTTGCTTTCTGTGAGCTTTAACTCTTTACCACACTATCCCGAGTTTTAACGACCCTTAGGAAAAGGCCTTTTGAAAACATTGTGGGAAATGGAGAAAATGCCGGTAACCAGTATTTTCTCCTTTTCCCACAATGTTTTCTACCATATCAAAGACATGAATCATCTTTATAGCCACATTCATTTTGTCATCTGCAAATGCTTTCAATTTGGACAAGTCTAAAATTTTGTCGTTTGGTAAAGAGTTAAAGCTTAAATGCTTTCCAGAATAAAGCTTTTTGTCAAAAAAAAAATAATAAAATAAATAAATAAATAATAATAATAAATAAATAAAATAAAAATAACAGCTTACCTGTGTGATCTTGCCTGCTATGGACACTTTCTTTTTCAAGGGTGATGACAGGGCTGAGGTGATTGAAATTACCTCGGCAGGGGATGGATTTAGTATTTTCTGTGCCTGATCAACTAAATCTTTCGTCACCTCTATGTTTTTAAAGACAGTGATCACCTTCGTCTTAGAGGTGATCTTCTCTGTATTGTCTACTTTTGTAATCGTCTCCCTAAGCATCATATTACCTCCATTCTGAAACACATAAAATCAGTATGATCTTCGGATGGAAATCTATGAGGCTTATCTTATGGCAATTTGATAACCGGACTGCCAGGTAGAATCATCAAGATTGACCAGCTGATTTAGGAGATGTTTAACATATAACTTGAGGTGAGCTAAAACAAACAAGAGTACTGTATGTAGGTGCAAATGCTTGTCTGCAATATCCAAAGTTAAAATTTTAAGTCAAACAACATGGTCAAAGATGTGACTTTGATATTCAAATAGGACTTTTTTTGGATCATGGTCTATCAGCTGATTTTTAAGGCTTTTGTGCAGATTCAAGTATGTAATGGAAGCTGAACAATCAGCATTGGTCTTGAATCTGTACAAAAAAAAAAAAAAAAGAGCATCCGACATACCGTGATTAACTCTTTACCAAACGATAAAATCTTGGCCTAGTCCAAATTGAAAGCACTTGCAGGCGACAAATTCAGTCTTGCTAAAATGATGATTTCAGTCTTTGATAGGATTTGAAAACATTGGGGGAAAGTCAGAAAATTCAGATTACCAGCATTTTCTCCTTTTCCAACAATGTTTCAAAAGACTTCTTATACAGGGATGTTAAAGTCGTAACTGTGCGGTAAAGAGTTAAAAAATGATTAGGGCTGTAATACCTTAATGATGGTGCACACAAACAAAATATGAGCAATGTAACTTGAATACTTCCAGAGTCATAGGCATTGTCAAAATGAAATAATAATGTTTGTGTTCAGATAGACAGATGACAGCAATACATTATGATCCTACTTATCAAAGCAACAAATTACAAGAGCTCTGCATCCGGGTCCCAACATTTAACTGTTAAGTACTTTATAGTAGGTCGAAAAAAAAGACCGAATTAGGTCAAAATAATTTTCAGAACTACCTGACCTATGTTCACCATGTTCAAAGTTTCAAGTTGATGTCTGGTGTGGGAGCAGAGACATTACAAATTGTCAAAACTTTTGCACAACAATGGTGACAGACGACAACAACAGGGCTATGGCAACACCTAGTTTTCTTCGAACACAGTCAACCTAAAAAGATTTCTTAAGATAACTGCCCTTAATTCATACAACTATTTCAGTTTTCAAGTAGATACGTTCAGTGAAAATAGCGGAATCTTTGTACACAAGAGAACAACAGCTTGACATGATTGTGTTCTAAACATTGTTGACCATAACCTTTACACAAAATTCAAAGGGGGTCCTGCGTGGCACAGTGGTGGAATGTTTGACTCGTAATTGAGGGGTCCTGGGTTCTAGCCGCACTGGATCTTCTGGGTTTTTCGTGGAAGTGTCCTTGGGCAAGACACTTCAGAACCCCAGTCTAGTACTGGTAATACCCAGGAAAGATATGAATAATGTGAGCTGTCGCCGTGATATGACTGAAATACTGTTGAAAGCGGCGTAAAACACCATTCAATCAATCATTCAATACAAAATTCAAAGCTTCTTACCTTAAGTAGCCGAAACTTTTCACTGCTATAGCACAGCATTTTTACGACATCTGTGCTATCACTTACGGCACATGTAAGCAATGGCTTTGACACCCCATCCTTCATGTAAGGAACTGGCTCTTCACGAGCGACAACTTTCACTTTCAGGCCCAGTGAATAGGGCCCTGTTGACCTGTCTTTGAAGGCTTTCTCAATACTTGTCATCTGCAACAATAAAATGGGTTGGATTTAGTAAATAGTAATTTTAAGGTGCATGTTTATCAACCATTCTCTGATTTAATAACAAAGGATAACAAAAACAACTGCAATCTAGTTATTTACAAAATTTCCCAATACATTCAGCCCTTTTACGATATCAATTTTCGTACCATTAATCTCTTTTCTTGCTATAATACTTCATTTTTTTTAACTTTGACATAAGCAAGGACTATTAAGAGTTGAGAGCAAGTCTTAAATGGCTAACAGTACTTTATAACAAAAAAGTAATGTTAGAAAATTAACCTTTGAGTGCTAGATATAAGGGTTTATAGTCAGAGTAGTAGGATTCAAGCACTCCAAATTTTTCAATAAATCTGTTATTCATGTTTGTATATATGTGATCTAGACAGCTGTCATAGTCAGTTGTAAAAGGTGTGATCAACTGTTCAAGACAAAGACTGTCACTGAAAAGGTTTGAAAAGGTTCTGCTTTCGGTGTTAAAATCATAATTAAAGTCACCAAAAAGAGTAACAAACATCTTTTTGGGAAGAAATCCAGAAAAAAATTTTCGAACACTTTTTTTTAACCAAATAAAGCTGATAGGAATTTGAAATAGAAACAGATGCATACTTTGGTGGCAGTATACAAATCCTAAAATGTGTTGTCCAATACTTATTACAGTTATTTCCATTCCAAAAAAGGTATTGACAAAAAAGTTTGTAACACTCAGAAATGCTTTACAATATATTGCTATACCATGTAAAAATTGCTCATATTCTGAGCAAAATAGTTTAAAACCATCAATTTTGAACCTTTCAGCTGTTTGATTTGAAATTCTTGTTTCAACAAAACCTAAGATGTCAAATTGTAGTAACATGCAATCTTGCTTAATATCAACAAAGTGCTTTTTTAAAGATCTACAATTTCGATAACCAATTTTCAGTCCCGCTGTATTTTCAAATCATGTTAAATGCTTTGTGATGTTCTTGTCACTTCTAAGTCGTTCCATTTCTTTAATGACTTCTGAAGATATACTTATCTTTGATGAGTTAAGATGCAGTATGTGTATGCCTGACAGGCTAGTCACTCTACTTAATCCTACATAATGATTGTGGTCGATTTTCCTTTCACCAAAGTCAATAACAGCCCCCTTAATGGTCGACCCTTGTGCCTTATGAATTGTCTTTCCAGCAGAAAGGTTCAATGGAAATTGACGACGTACAATTTGATACATTTTGTGGTAGCGATATGAAAACCTGCGACATGTTTCTAGAATGGGTGTCCATGCTACAGATATACCATGTTTGTATAAATGCTTGTAATTTCTACCGCAATTTTTCCCAGTACAAACATCATCGAATTCAACCCAAATTATGCTACATCTCGAGGAATTTTCCACCTTAAAGTCAAATTTCTTTATTGTGCCTGAAGCACCATTTGTAAGGCCATCTTTTGTATCAAGATTACAACAGTTCTGTTGCTAAGCCTATTCCCAGTAGTTTTTTTTTTTTTTTTTTTTTTTAAAGCCCCATAGTTTTGTTGGGTCTAAAGGAATTCTTAACTCAATTCCAAAAGGTTAAGACGAATATAGTTTTGATATTCAAAGCTGTCAAATAGCTGAGTGTTACAATCATACTGAAATATTAAAGGGTTTATCAAACTTGTCGGCAGACATTGTGTATTTCTTTTTAATGCTAACGTTTGGTTGTATTAGAATCTTCTGTCACAATGTTTTAAAGTCTTCAACTATCTGAGTATTGTAAATAAGCTCACATATTAATTGGTTTAAGAACATTGTCAGTAGATATTATGTTTTCTTTTTTTATTTTTTTTTTTTTTTTTTTCAATGATAAGCTGTGGGTGTATTACAACCGCATGTCAATTTTCTCAAAAGTTTTTAACTGCAGGAGCTTAAAAATTGAGAAGTTGCTGATTGATGTACAGATAAAGATTGTTAATTGTTATTATGCTTAATTGTAGCCTTATGTTGCAATGTTATCTTCAGGCACAATATTTTTAAAGGTTGTAACTTAGAGAAACACAAATGTGGTTTTGAAGGCCTATTTGTCACAATGTTTTCAAATACGTTTGTATGTGGTAGCATGAAAAGTAATAATGTCCAGCAGTGGGTTAAGAAATAGATACTGTTATTTTAATCATGTTTTCATGGTAATCTTAGATTGAGTCTTTTCATATATCACAATGTTTTCAACACTGATACGGTACTGGTTTTAGAAATAAACTCATTCAGATGTAATGTTTTCTTTACAAACCACCTTGATGTAACGCCACTGTCTGCTACATAAGTTTTAAATCAAAGGAGCATGCAGTAAATGTATTATACTTGCGGCCATGGGTTCATGAACAAATATTATTGATAGTAATATTTCTATATTATGCTTTGGACGTGATGGTTTTCTTCTCTTTTTTTCTTTTCCTCTGATCAAAAGCATTAGATGTTATATGTTTACCTTAACCTCGATTGCGATTTTTCATGGAGTAAAATTCTCATTGACGGTTTGAACAGTCCTAGATAAGACTGCATATCCGTGTGTTTTGGTCTAGATCTGTTCCAACCGTCAGTCATGTTACAATCATGCTACAAACACCTACTCAAACACACAATGGACGATAAGCAAAAAAAATAGTAAACTAAACTTTAATTTCATTTATTATAAATATGTCACTCATTGTACAAAATTGTATATTTTGTAAGTGTATATGGGCCAGAGGCCTAAATACTTGAATAAAGATATTGAAGTTGAAGTTGACTTAACAAATTTTTTTTCTTGTAAAGAACAACGTGTATTTCCTGTAATAGAGTCAATGGCCTCAACTTCCACACGGTCACAAGGAGGAATATCAGACAGGATTGTGTCATTATGAGCCGAAGCATCTACTCGCCTACAAAATAAATGCTGTAGCTGTTTCTCATTCATATCTAAAGAGTTCTTATTCACAACACATCTGCTCTGCATCATTTTCAAGTCTTTATCAGTATAATTTCCTTCACGCAGCCTATTCAACATTTCTGCAAAAGCAATATCACTTTTTTGTCTCATTATTTATTTTAATTCAAAGAATTCAAACCGGTCAACCCACAAATCAGTGCCTAAACATTGAAGTTGTGAGGTCGTGTATTTTTGAGAAAACACCCAGGAATCAAGAACTGGTTTCAACTGAAAAAGATCACCAACAGCAAGAATACTTATATCTCCAAATGGCTTCGTGCATCCTTTTATCTCCTGTAATCGCAGATTTATAAAATTAAACATTGTTCCGCCTACCATAGAAATTTCATCAATTATGATGACCTTTAAATCATGGTATTGTGCACGCATGGTGTTCAACTGTTGCATATCAAGAGGTTTGAAGTGGAAGCCTTGATTTGCAATTATACAAAATGCTGAATGAATTGTGCTTCCACTAATATTATGTGCAGCTTTACCAGTGAGAGCACACAATAACAATTTGACTGTACCTGGATCTTCTTCATGTAAATGACTAAATGTTTTAAAAGTGCTTGATAAATTGCTCTTATCAAAACAGATTTCCCGCATCCAGCGCCACCAGACAAAAAAGTAAAGAATGGAAAGCATTTTGATTTTACGTTATTCAGGATGTAATAGAAAAATAACTTCTGGTCATAATTCAAATCTCTGATAATTTTCAAGTATTGCTCATTATCCATTTCTTTTTGTGGTAGATTAACATCACAAACTAAGCGTCTGCTTATGCCTAAATCTCCTCCGATATCATAGTTTTCTTGTTCATTGACACACCGACTAGGGTCAAAGCACTCTGGTCTAGAAGAAAGATCATCAAGATCAATTAAATCCTGATGTTGTGCTTCTGGGAGAATGTTGGATTGTAACTGTTCTGCTTCTATATCACAAGCCAACTTGTCATAAAAACTTTCATCTAATTTAACATACTGAGCTTTGTTTTTAGTAATTTCTGTTAGCTTAGGTTATAACTTTCTTCAAATGTTGTGAAATGATCTTTCAAGTCCTTTTCATCATCTCTCCAGTGTGTGTACAACATAATCTTCTCACGATAATGTTCTTCACTGTCCTGATTCAAAGGAGTTATCCTGCTATAAATGAACGTTTGGCCAATCTCCGTTTTACTTGCGTTTCACAAGCAAAATAAATAATGCTGTCATCAATCTGATTTTCTATTATACCTTCTAATTCATCTTTCTTATCAAATGCATACTCTGTTTCTGGTAATTCTGCTTCTTCAAGTGTGTTGGTAGATGCATTTTTGGGGGGCTGTTTACACAAATCATACCACGATGCAAAATCTGCGTAACAAATTTTTTCGAGTATGACAGGTCTTCGCTTATATTTCTTTATCACATTGTCCATTTCAACTTGTTTTGAATTGATAGGCAACTGTTTCAGTTCTGATACAGGCTTAATAAGTAATGTGCGCTCATCAGGTTTTTTTGGTATTAACATATATTTTGTCTCTTGTGCACCTTCGAAGAGGTAACTATAAGACAAAGTAAACAGCTTCTTGAGCACCTATTTCAACACTTGAAAGAAATTAGTTGCCTACCCTTCTTACTTGCTGTCTGATATCACTTTCTATTTCCCTTGCATTTTCACATCCTTCTTGCAGAAGATCTGAGCGGTCACGTTGACCTTTGGCAATATATGAGACAATGTATGAAACACATGAGTATAGATCAAGAACATACTGTATGTCCATGTTTGCTTGCCAACACTTTAATAGAACAGTATTATAATTATTTACCCTGCACTCCCTCACAGAGCGTTTCATGAATACTTTAGGTCTTGTCAATGAAGATGAATCATCTGAATGTAAGTTTCATAATCAATGCCAAGCCTATCCAAAAAGTCATTAAAATACATCTCCTGCTTGATAGACATCATTGAGGAATCTGTAAAATCTTCGAACTGTTGAAGAGGCAACTTTTTTCACTATCATCCAATGGATGCAAAACAATTGTTTCTGGCATAGGGGGAATTGGTAAATTGAAGCGACATGCGGCTTTACCCCGTTTTCTGCAAGTTTTAACATGTCTGTGTGTTTGTTAGTTGATCAAAGTGGAGATAGTTTCATCTTTATAGCAAGTTATGAATTTGTCAACAAATGATGCTACAGTTTCATCTGGAGATAACCCATGAACAGAAGCATTTTCAATTCATATGACCTTATGAATGTGTGGCTATCCACGTTGTTGAAATTCAGCACGATAGAAAAAATAAATCAAGTATCTTCCAAATGGGTTCAGATTTATGCTTTAAGAAGTTAAAGCTAATAAAATATATTTGGAATACATAATGTAACTCGGCGATCCACACTTCGCAACTCCCACTTACAAATGTCACTGTAATGAAGAGCAACTCTTCGGTCACAATTTTCGACCCTACTTTGACCACAATATATTGGTGGAAAAGAAAGGGCCTCAGAATAAGCATCCTGAAATAAAGCAATAGGAGAATTCTTTTCACCAGGTGCTACAGACACGACCTGATTAAATTCTCTAAAGTCAACTGATTGTAGGCATGTATCAAGATTGCCTGAGGGTCTATTATCACATAGATCTTCCTCTGTCCAATTGTCAGAGGCTTCATTACTTTGCTCTGTAGTACTCCTGGCTGTTCCGAATGGTATTGCAACTCATGTGGCTGGTGTAACCAAGATTCATTGAGAACAATTCCTTCGTTTTGAAATAATGAACTATTTTGTACAAGCCATTTTGCAGCCTCAGACACTTTATTTGGTCTTATGTTTTCAAAAGCAACATGGTGCTTATAAGACAGATTTCTTTTCAATTTCAACATGATAGTTTCATTATCATTTATCATCCTATGGAGTAATTTTATAGTGCTGTTAACATCAGCTGGAACATTAACAGTATTTCCCTTAAAATTGTTCTGACCATCTCTCGGAATTTCTCGCAATTGCATAAAGAGCAATCTTGGAGATACCAATCTTTCTTCCAGATTTTAAAGCTTTAATTCTGATGGAATATCTGGAAATTTAAGACCATTATTCACCCAAAACTTTGGAGTTTTACCATTTGCAACTGCGTCATAACAACTACGACAAGCCCATTCTGTTTCATTTACATTTTTGTACCTTGAGAGAAATTTAGACAATTTTAACTTCATGTTATCTTTCATTTGAAAAACACTTTTCATATTGTATCCAAAAAAACGTTTGAGTACAAAATGAACAGACATAATTGGGACCATCTGCTACACAAATGCTAAAGTCATTTATCAACTTTTCTTGTAGGTCATTTTCCTCATTACAAATTCTTTTATCCTGTTGTTTGTTAAAAGACATACTTTGTTTGTTAAGAGCACAATGATTGCCAAAAGGGCCGTTTGTTTTTTCCTACTTCAATGGTTGATTTTCTTCTTTTTCTTTGACCTTCTTGTACTAGATATTTGATAATGCAACCATTTTGACCATCCAGAATATGGAAAGAACATGGTGTGTTTCTGTACTTTGAATTTAATACAAACACATGCAGGTCAAGCTGAACACTACTATGTTTTGAGCCCAACAAGGACCTCAGATAATGACAAAATGCTGGCAAAGTCTTCACCAAACCAAAAACACATTTACCATCAGCGCAACATTTTTGTCATGGGAATGACAGTCAAAAACATAGAAATTTGAACCATCAAGGTATATACCAACTGACAAACCATTGAAAACAAAAATAAAGTTTTACCTAAAACACTAGCTTTTAAAAAAAAGCAGTTTCAAGGTGAAAAAGGTTCACATTATCTATTAGAGCATTTTCTCCAAGGAACCCAAAAAGTACAACTTTGTGCCTAACAATTACCCTAGTTTTCTTCCAAAATATGCTTTCTGGTAAATCTGATGGGTTGGTAAATCCTGATGCTAAGTTATAAAGCACAGTATAAGTGACTGCCTGCATATAAAATATCATCCAGATATTGCGTATTAACTTCTTTGATAAGCTGTATTTTATTTATGAAAATAAGAAACATCAAACAAGCAAGAACACATTGTCTACCTCTTGCCTCTGCCGGTAAACATACATCAGCTTGGTGAAAGTTAGCTGAACATAAGAGTTCAAAAGCCATTTCTAAATTGGGTTGCTTACATTGGGCTATTCGAGATAATGCCAAGATGATGGAAGGTATTTTTTTTTTTTTTCTGTTTTCGTACTCCCACGTAGAGTTTTTATTCAAGCTAATATGCAGTTTACATTTTTTATTTACAAGATGATTTTAAGCATCTGAACTCCAAGAGTCTCTTTATGTGTGTTTGATCTGTTACATCGTGTTTTTATCAAAGCCAGGACACTCTTGTTACTTTTTATTCAAGCTAGAATGCAGTTAACATTTTTTATTTCAAGATGATTTTAAGCATTTGAACTCCAAGATGCTGGTTATGTGTTGGTTATCTCTGTTATATCATGTTTTTATCCAAGGCAAGACACACCTGTTCATAATTTGGTTTGATCTCTAAGATATTTTAGTACTATGTCAACTCCAAGAACAAAACTCCAAGAATTCAACTCCACACACTCAGATGTAAGATGTTTACTTCTTGATGTGCAGTGTCAACTCCAAGAGATTTTGAATGAACAATTTATGTACAATGTCAACTCCAAGAAATTTTAAATGAACAATTTATGTGCAATGTCAACTCCAAGAAATTTTTCAAGAATAACTTGTCAACTCCAAGAACTTAACTCCAAGAATTCAACTCCACAAACACAGCTCTAAGATGTTTATTTCTTGATGTGCAATGTCAACTGAAAGAAATTTTGAAACAACAATCTATGTGCAATGTCCACTCCAAGAAATGTTTAATAGTCTGGTGGTCAGACAAGTAATTATTGATTTACTCCAAGTCTGATAATCATTTTCCAAAAACAGGAATAGGGATTCACTAAATAGTGAAAATATGCAGAGTGGAATTGAGTAAAGAAGGAACTGATAAATAGCAGGTCAAAAGGAAAGTTTGCTATACACTATGCACTAACATTTTTTTTTTTTTTTTTTTCTTCTTCTTTACATTTTCTTTCACAGGTGTGTTGCGAGATTTCGAGAAGAAAAATAGTCGAGTTGTGCGTTCCTCTCTCATATAGATCTAGGTCAAGTGCAGGCAGGTGTAACGAATGTCTAGTTCTTCTTTCAGAACAAACTTAGAACAAACACATCGGAATTCAATAAACAATCGTATTTTTACTTACCTTAATAACTTATCAAGAAATCTTCCGGGGATTTTCCTAGTCAATTGCTACCTCTTTTTTTCTTGGAACTTCGTCGTAGCCGCTTCGTGGTGGGTCTGGGAGAGTGGGTTTACATACAATATTAATGCGCCAAACGCACAAAACATCAAACACGGTATATTCAGTTCAAAAATATTAATCATAATTATTATATGGTACATTAGTATACCTGTTATAAAAACATATTTTTGTTATAATTTGAAAAAAAGTAATGGTACATTTGCTTCACAAAACCTCGATCTACCTTTTAGTTGGTAGCGTGGTTTGGTAGTTTGGTCACAATTTACGAGGATCACCGAGATCAACCGAAGTTTGCCGATTGTTTTTTCAAGTAAAAAGTAGAACGAAATAAATGTTAGATCATTGCGCATTTCAAATTTACATTTAACTGTCTATTAGGATGTATTTTTACGCATAAATCAATCACTATCTACACCTTTTTGATCAGTAAAATTAGTTAAAGCCATCTACGTTAGAAGCAGTAGATTGTTTGGTGGACTACTTTTTATGGGGGTTAACTGAATTGTTATGGCGGTTGTTAGGTTGGTTCATCACCGATACGTAGGCCCTGAGTTTGGTTTTTACACTTTTTTAATATTCGAATTTTGCTTAGATTTTTGGAATTTTCGTTAACTCTATGGCGACAACCGCCATAAAAATTGTCGGATTTCACTTGCGGGATATACCAGCATTGTATATCTAGATATACAACTGTTGGAGTTGTATCTTCTATATATACCTTTGAGATACTGATCGGTGATTTTTCAACTCTCAACATTCGTGGTCTAAGAGTAGCATGAATTTAAAAAAAAATCCATAGTTCACATATATGGGATAGAAAACGAGTGCCGTGGAATATGGGAAATACACACGAGCGTTAGCGAGTGTATATTTCACAAATACCACGGCACGAGCTTTTTTATCTACCTTACAAAACATGACTATTTCTTCTCGCTTTTGATGTCATATTTACATGTGTACGTACGATAAAAAGCTTGTTCCAAAATGCCTTCGTCGTGATTGCTAAAATGAGAGTTATTGCTCCCGATACAAAAGAGACAATTATAAGGTACAATTTAAATTCTCAATTATTCATTATGATATTTAATCAAAGTAAACCTCAATGCAGAGTGTTAAGATCGAACTCGTATTTGTCTGCAATATTTTGAAAACGTTACGTTTTCATTGATGGTGGTTCTCAAAGACAAAAAGGACGTTCGTGTGTTTAGAACTTACTATGTGTCTCTTAAAATTTGACAGAACTGTTATATCTGATACTTTATTACGAAAAACATTATAATGTTGTTGAGAAATGTCGTGTATTCCCTTTTTTTCGGCGTGGCTGAATGTGCTGCACGTTTTTGATAGAAATTTGTTATTGGTTATTCAAAGGTCCCCTGCCTATTTGCTTGCAAATTTACGCGGTCTATCTTTTTCAAAGATATTTCTTGTTTGCAATTATTTTCAATACGTGAAGTACGACCAGTTTTTGTTAGCAATTTCAAGTCGGTTCATGAAATTTTTTGTAAACGTTGTAGAGCCATAGAGCTCAAACCTTACGCTGCTAAGAGCAACTCAAGGACCTGTTTTAAACAATATAGATTCAGATCAGACTGCACGGAACGTGCACATCAATATCTTGAATCTACACTATTCGATAAAGAGGTGTTCCCCCAAAAAGTATCTTTGAAACAGTAGATTTTGGGTTTTTACCATTGGCTTGAAAGTTTCATTTCATTTATTTAGCAGGTTAAGGGTTAAACATTACGAAAGGAAAATAAAAAAAAAAAAAAAAACTACGCATCCGTACGTGCACCGACAGCCGAGATAAAACCTTAGCTGATGAAATGGCGTGAAATTCCAATACATGTACAAGCAAATTAAAGAACATAATCGAATTTATTGTTATTTTTTTTTTATGAAAAAAGATTTACCCTTCTCAATTAAAAAAAAAAAAGAAAAAAAAAAAAAAAGGAAATATAATTTCCTAGTTTGAGGAACGAATTAGAAGGAAATTATTTTCCCTTGTTCGATGACGTTTCGATATGTACCTGTAGGGTATAAAGCACGGGATTCATGATAAGCATGTTGTACATGTAGTTGGTACAAGGTTCAATCAGCTTTGAGAGGGCAACGCGTACAGGCTTTTTTTTTTTTTTCATTTTGTGAAAGTAAGCGTGCGTACCTAGCGATACATGGTTTAGTGACTGTGGTTCTGAAGCACTGTCGCTTATCCCTTGCAAGAAAACCATCGATATGGTAGTACCATTTCCAAAAGAAATCACTTGATTTCCACGGGCGTTGTTATTGTCATATACAGTACATTGAAGTTGTTTTCGGTAGCTTAAAATCAAATTCATTGAATGAGACCCAGCATTCCATGGAACTAGACGTTGACAAATGGGCATAGGTTTCCAGAAGATTTTTTTATATGTAGTTTTTAGTCCCCTACAGGCGAAGTTGAAGGGGACTTTAGGTTTGCACTCAATCTGTCCGTCAGTCCGGCAAATCAGTTTTCCTGACTTTTTTTTCTAAATGCTGGTAGATATTGAGCTCATTTTTGGCGTGTAAGTCAACAACTATGAGTAACAGATCAAGTTCGAGTTTTGTTCCTGTCCATTGATTTTTGACGAAATTAGGGGCCTTGGACTTGGAAATTTTCACGGAAAAAACAGTTATCCGGATTTTTTTTTTTCTAAACGCTGGCAGATATTGAGCTGATTTTTGGTGTGTAAGTCAACCACCATGAGTTACATATCAAATTGAGTTTCGTTTCAGTCCACTGATTTTTGACGAAATTACGGGCCTTGGACTTGGAAATGTTCACGGAAAAAACAGTTTTCCGGACTTTTTTTCTAAACGCTGGCAGATATTGAGCTGATTATCTGTGTGTAAGTCAACCATCATGAGTTACAGATCAAGTTCGAGTTTCGTTCCAGTCCACTGATTTTTTAAGAAATTACGGGCCTTGGACTTAGAAAATTTCACAAAAAAACAGTTTTCCCGACTTTTTTACTTACAATGCACATGTTTGGTATGTAGGTACCTGTCACTGATATCGATCTTCTGTGGGTTATATGTCCAAGGTCAAGGTCAAAACTTTTAACCCTTATCATGAAAACTTGTCGTCAACACTTTTCAACACTATTTTTTAAGTACTTAAGTTATAACACATATATGGTAAGCTGGTACCTCTCATTGGTACACACCTGCTGATGATAAGGTCAAGGTCATCTCACAAGGTAAAGGTCATATTTCTGAAAATTTGCTTTTACAGGGGCATTTGTCTTTCACAAACACATATTGTCTTTGTTAAATCTTCTTCAATGAACTTACTTTAACGAGGAAAATGCTTATATATCTGGCTTTCATTAAAGTATTGCATACTAAGACAGACACGGTGCTTATAATTCTGAAAGGGAGTCAAATACGTTCTTTCTCCTCCACAGAGTTTCACAAACTATACCTGCTAACGATATATACGGCCGGTAGGGGACTCGGTATTGCTATCCAATACTATCAGAATGCTTGTTATCTCTGTTTTTTCTTGGGCGAGTCAGCCATAGAATATTTGATAAATGTAATGAAAGATCCTCATATGGTCAAAAATACTGTTGAAAGAGACAGAAATCACCATTTTTTACTAATACATGTGGTATTACTTATAGTCATGTATTGTACATACTGGATTGAGCTGTAAATTGAACAATGTCCATGTGTCATATGTATTCATATATTTCTGTCGCTGTTCATACCAGCATTTCTGTTTGCTCAACAAAAGTTTTTGTTGATGGTTGTTGTTGTTGTAGACAACAGGAGAACTGGTTTAGTTTTTCAAGTTCGGCCAAGCTGAACATGAGTCGGTGTATTACTACATATGTGTGTTTATGGTTAGTTATGATGTAAATAATGTATTTGTAGATATAGACGCTTGCTCTCTCAAATGCTCCATACCACGTTACCATTGCAAATAAATATGCTATATTTATGTTCGCTTGTGTTGTACTATGAAAAGGTCAAAGGGTTAAGGGAAAGGCATA
This sequence comes from Hippopus hippopus, assembly GCA_946811185.2. Classification (NCBI taxonomy): domain Eukaryota; kingdom Metazoa; phylum Mollusca; class Bivalvia; order Cardiida; family Cardiidae; genus Hippopus; species Hippopus hippopus. The sequence continues at coordinate 65,037,282 of OX328100.1, forward strand.
TTTTGAAAAGCCAAAATGCGAACGTTGTAGTTTTTCCCCCTAACTGGAGCCTTATTTTTCTACTGTGAAAACACACTCTACTCAAGACCTTGCTTTAGTAAATCGATAGGTGAATAAAATACTAATTTAAGTGTCTGCAAATTGTATAGGCACACAAAATAGTAATGCGAGCACTCATCGAAATGCTGTATCCGGTTTACTGAATCATATCTCAAAATGATTTTCCCGTGAAGGGTACATTTTGCCTTAACTCGAAATTGCAAACTAAAATTGGCGGAATTTACGTGCGGGATATACCTGCATTGTATATCTAGATATACAACTGCGGGAGTAGTATCTTCGATATATATACTCAAAGGCAAAAGAAAGTGTACAGCTTTTGATCTCTAATAATTTTCTAATTTTTCACGTTTTTGACATGAATTCTTTAAAAACACATTGCTACTAGGTTTGAAATGATATTCTGTCATTAATTTACACATTGACACACTTGACTGGCTACAGTGCAGGTACATGTCGATTTTGCATATCTGCATCTGCAACCTATTGGACAATTAATATATCGCTGTAAATCAGTATTTGGTTTCTAAGTTGATAATCTGAAAAATGGCCAGCATTTTCTTTTTTCTATCGAACAATGGAACGGCTTTCAGAAGCCGATAGAAATGGTGTCATTAAAATTGTGCAGGCTGGTCGTTCAAGACCGTTCTGTGACTTGTTTGTTGCAATGTACGCAAGTCACGGTTGATCGGCTATGAAGGTTCTATGAGTTGAAGGAAGTGCCATTCTGGTTGACATAAAGTAACCGTGTCGAAGTAAGATCGGTACATCGGGGGTTGGGGTGGAATCATGCATGAAAACATTGCGAGGTCCTAGTGAATCATTTAAGTGAAAATTAATCAGGGTGATGTGCAGTGTCTGCATTCAATCAGACTTAGTCAGATTCAATGCCATGAACATGATTTTGATTCATTTGAGATCTGCAATCAATAAATGGGAATAAGATTTGATAACATCACATGAAAGTGTTTGGAAATTCGAAGGAACTGATTAAAAAGTATGCCAAAGGGAGTTAACTTGTCACAGATACTATCCAGAGGCCTGAATATTGAAGGAAATTGAATCTGACAATGCTTTTACAGATCGAAATGGAAACATTTGCTTGTCTTTAAAAGAAATAGAGGGCCTGCGTGGCTTATAAGTAAAGAGTTCGATCCCGACTCGAGGTGTTCGAATTTTGTGCGAGTTTCCTTTGGCAAAACATTTTAGGGCCCCATAGTAGATTCAGGATGAACATGAATAAGTTAGCTAGAAGTAAGCTAATGTTGTGATATGACTAAAATATTGTTGAGAGCGACGTGAAACACCATTTAATCCATCAACCATTGAAAACCTCCATCGTAATAAAAAGTATTTCGCTAACCTTTAACAAATAACCCCCTTGTTTTTTTTTTTTTTTTTTTTTTTTTTTTTTTTGATATCTGTGTATTTCTGACAATTTTTTGTGTTTGGCATTTAAAAATGATTGGAATATTGCAGGAAAAAGATAGCAAGGGCTTAGCTTTAACTATGTTTGCCAAAACAGCTAAAATTGAAAGGTGTATACTTTCTTTTGCCTCTGAGTATACTTTTGAAACACTGATCTGCGATTGGTAAACTCGCAACATTCGTGGTCTAAGGCATATTTTAACATGGTCAAATCACATGGATTTTGTAGTACACTATATTGTACATCTTAAAACTCTTTACCATACGATCCCAAATTTGAACAACCTTTAGGAGAAAGGCCTTTGGAAACATTAAGGGAAAAGGAGAAAATGCTGATAACTTTTTCTGACAATGTTTTCTACCCTTTGAAAGGCAGTTTCTACTATTTCAGTTACCTAGTACTTGTTTTATGCGACTGAACAGGTATTTTTTCCCGTTCTGTAAAGAGTTAAAGCAAGAAGCAAACCGAAATTGACTGTGCATGCCGTAATGCTTGTATACATGTTACAGTAAATCTGTGAAACTAGGAATTTCACGAAATTCCTAAAAAAAAATCAAGAAATTCGTGAAATGACTGTTTCACTTAGGGATTTCGCGAAATGCCTGATTTTTTTCAGGAATTTCGTGAAATGACTGAAAATCCTTAGACACTTTTATACAGATTTACTACAGACCTTTTCATGATTCAGGAAATGTGTGAAATGGTGTGTCTTTTAAACAGCTCAGTGTGCTACTTAATGACTAACTCTTTATAACTTGCTTTAGTTTCATTAATTAGTCACATGCTTATTGACTTGCTTAAAAAAATCTGAGTTCATACTGCATTTTATTGATACTGGAAATTAGTAAAATGATGTGTCCTTTAAACAGTTATGTGATACTTAGTAACTAATTCATCATACCTTGCTATTTTTTTCACATGCTTATTGACTTGCTTTAAAAGACTGAGTTCATATTGCATTCTATTGATTCAGGAAATGTGTGAAATGATGTGTCCTTTAAACAGTTGATACTTAATAACTCATTCATTATAACTTGCTAGTTTTCTTTAATTAAACACATACTTATTGACCTGCTTAAAAATTTTGAACTCATTTTGCATTTTATTGAAAAAAAAATCTGACATGCATTAATTTGTAATTTAAAGATATCAAAAATATATAAGTTGATACAAATAGACTGATTTGTTTGCAGGTGCAGCGGCTTTGCAATAGTATACGTCATAATAATCTGACTTGTTAAAACAAAAACTAAGAATTTGACATTTGATAACTTTCAAGTGATATTTACTCGTACATATCAGTTTAACTGATATGCTTTCTGAGTGTGTTCAACTGACATGTACTTAGGAAATAGTAAATGAAAACTGTACTTAAAGTATTCAGTATACATGAAATAGGTTTTAGAATCATCATTTTAATGCTTAACCCTTTCCTACACTTAGAGAAAAAGTGAGTTTGGACTGAATGAGAAATTTCATATATTGTCTCAGTATTTGAAAGTATGAAAATGAGAGATATGTATGATAGCAATTAAAACCGTTAAACCATCGTAACAGAATGAAATATTTTATCAGTATTCATTCTTATCTCTACTGGCTGAAAGCCAGAAGAGCTTTTGGCATGCGTGGTTTCCGTCGTCCTTCTTTCCGTCTGTTTCTTAGTCTTTTTTCTTGTTTACGTAATAAAGTCTGCATTTGTGGTTGAATTTTGGAGAAACTCACACGGTTTGTTTATACCATTTATAGCTTGAAGCCTATTAAAAAAAAACAAACAAACAAACAAACAAACAAAAAAAAAAACGAAAAAAAAAAAAAAAAAAAAAAAAAAAAACTGACAATTAGTAAGCAAAAAGTAGCCGTTTAAATTTGAAGATATACATTTCTTGTTAACGCGATAACATGCCAGTCGGCCTTTTGATTCAGTTCTTTGAAACTTGCACAGTTTATGTGAATCATCAAGGAACTGAACCCTGTCAAAATGAAGAAAACTCTGCAGTCAGTTTCCGAAAAGCAGCCATTTGATGATTTAGTCTTGTCTACTCAACACAGTCCATATTATTGGTCACGTTTCTTTGAAGCTTGCAGGGATTGTTTTATACAGTGAGTTCTTAAACCCAATCAAATTTTGCTGCATTCGAAAGTATTGGTTTTGACAAACTTTATTTCAATTACTTCATCATTTGTTCAGCTCACCATGTCTTCGTACTATGCTATTTTAGTTGGTTCAAGCTCAGTTGCAACGAATTCTCCCCCTTTTTTTGCGTGTCTATTTCAATTACTTCACTATTTGTTCAGCTCACAAAGTCTACTTATTATGCTATGTATTTCAGTGGGTTCGAGCCCAGTTGCAACAAACCCTCCCCCTCTTTTTGTGTGTTTGTCTTTTCCCTTTTTGCATCATGAATGAATAATTTATGCCAGAAAATAAGCAAATTCCCGGTCAATAGAACGATTCAGACCCTGAAGGGCCTCTAGTTTATGTAATATCTTTTCGAGTTCATTTTTCATTGAGTTTGTCAAATAGGTAAAATTTCATGAATAAATATAAGAATAAACAAGTCACATTTTAGAAAGAAACTGTTGAAAAAGATGTGGGAAAGGAAAAAAAGTTTGTAACCAGTATTTTCTCCTTTTCCAAGAATGTGTTCTGTCCTTTCTTTGACAAATCTTAGCGGAACAGAACAGAACAGAACATCATTTATTTGACAAAAACTTTACATTTTTTATAGTTATACATGTTGTATAAATAGCGTTTGAATCTGAAAATTAGTTGTCTAGTACAGAGTTAAAAGTATTTCAGTCATCCAAAATTATCTGAATGATACAGAAATATTGGGACTTATCAATATCATACTGCCAATCAATAAAATAATAAAGATGAAGTCATTTCAGGAATTTCATGAAATGACTGAAGGTATTTTCTAGTCATTTCACGAAATTCCTGAAAAAATGAGGCATTTCGCGAATTTCCTGACTTTTTTAGGTATTTCATGAAATTCCTAGTTTCACAGATTTACTGTAACATAAAATTATATACGTTTTCCACTCTCTAACCTCAAATGACACTGAAATGATGGGATTTTTCTGTTTGAGAATAGACCACATTGTTGGAAAAGAAAATGCTGGCTACCAGGATTTTTCTCCTTTTCCCACAAAGTTTAATTTCTCAAGCTGTTTAAAGGATTAACTTTAGAAGTGCATATTGGATGTAAGACAACCGTGGTAAGATACATACGACCATATCCACCAGCTACATCCCCAGGTCCGCCTCGTCCCAACACTGATATATTGTATATCTTGTACTGCTGACCTAGATCTAGTTTATACCAAGGTTTATACTGCTTCTCTGTTGCAGCGCAACAGTTACAGGTATTTGCTGACCTATCTGTAATTCCATCGACTGCTCTCCGCATATCCCATTCCGCATATTGACCGCTTGCGGTGATAGTTTTATCTCTTGAAACAAGTCTTTGTGCTGCAAAAATGATAGAAGTCAAGTTTTTACAAACAATCCAGTGTTTTAACAACCCTAAGGGAGAATCTTATTAAAAACATTGTGGGAAAAGAAGAAAATGATTGTAACCAGCATTTTTCCCTTTCTGGACAATGTGACTACCCTTTCAACGACAAATACCGTCAATTGAGCTACACTGAATTTACTGAGTGTTAATGCTTTGGATTTGAACAAGTCCGACATGTTCTCTTTAAGTAAAGGTCAATTATTTTATTTTATTCTTATCAGTGAATTACTTGGATTTCAGAGTGAATAATACCACTGGTGATGTTAATTATGGTATCATTACTAGTGACGATATAGTTTTAGAATGTTTGTCGGACCTACTTTTTGCCTATATTACTCATATTGTACCGTTCTTGATGATTATTAGAATAAAAAAAGGTGAATTAAGAATATAATATATAGGATAATCGATTGGTTGTGTGTGATATTAAAAATCTGTCACTTGAATGGGGTTTGATGCGGTTGAAAAAATCGTCCTTCGAACTCGTTTTTTCAACCGAATCACACCCTTTTCTATTGACAGATTCTTCTAGTGACAGATCACACACAACCAGTTGATTATCCTCTATGTATTCACATCCTTTCTGAATAGATCTAGATCAAGGTATTATTCTGTAACGTTTTCGTTTCTTTGTTATTTTTCTATACTATCAGACTGGTTTGATTATTTGTGCGCCCAAAAGGGTTTAAGATATTTTATTTTCTAAAGAAAATATCTGTTCATCAATAAGCAGTTGTAACAATAAAATGTCGTGCAATTTTCTCAATAGGCACGACGGGCATCGAGCATCTTGTCTCGGCTATGGTCTTGTGGAAAGCAGCAAGCGCCTTGGGAAAAATATTATGCTAAGAACTGGTAAACTCCAGGAAAGCAGAAAACTTTGTTGTAAAAATCACACACACAAGCTTGTAGAATATGCAGCTTGATTTTGGGTCTATACCCTCCGTATGTTCGATCAAGGTAATGAGATAAAGATATTTTAACCACTATCATTGGGCAAGTTTGTAAATGGGACCTTGACAGAGACGACGTAAAGCGCAGATATATTTCGACCTATACTCACAGCACTAGTGATCTAAAGGTTGTAAGTTTAAATCCTGGCTGAGTGTAGTACATGTATGTTCCAAGGATTGTCTTGTTCTTTCTTATAAATATATATGGACATTGTGCCGGTTAGCATTAGGGGTGGGAATTATTACAGAGAGGCAGGTATTTTAATTTTTGTTTTGATATACAATTATCTATATTCGAATATATCTAATCGTTTTTAGAGAATATCTACTATCTAGAACTCCTTCACCTTTACTTCCGCTAAAGAGTCAATAAGACATACATCAACTGAAGTTTCGTAATCAAATTTTAACTAAACTTGTATAATCCTATGGTAGCTTTTGTTACAAATGAAAATGTTTTCATTTCATTCATTGCCATTTTTGAGATGAAAAACTCAATTAAATACGCAGAGTAGATCTATCCCTCATTTGGCCGTCGCACACGTCACACATATTAAGTAAAATACACTCGAAGTGCGGATTTTTTTTTCATGTTACAATTACAGGACTGATAAAACAGTTGAAATGCAAAATGTGTGAAGTATTATTTTTTGTTCAAGAAACAAACACAACACCAAGACACTCACAATATTATGGTATACATTGCTAAATTAAACTGCTGCAGCAAATGTAACGGTGCCAAACACGACAAATTAAGATGGGACAACTATAGTAGATTATAGTAATAGAGGGGTGATAAATGGAATTCCATTCTATGTTGTTTTAATGAGCCCATGAAAGTATTAATAAGAGTATAAGTTCTAAGACTTTCATATTCGAATATTCAGATGTTTTAAAAGAAAAGTCGAAAGTTTGATTCCATCCTCAACATTCATTTTTGAAAACCTTGTAAGTGTCTTTGAACGAACGTTTGGTGTTTTACTGCTTAAGAGGGAATGCGTGCGAAGCTGTAAATGTATACTGGTTGGCCTGATACAACAAGGGATAGATTTGAATGTTATGAAGTTATTTAACATGCTTGGGTACAATACTGAATACTATTGGATGAATACATTGCAGAACCAGTCGATATTTTGGACAAGGCGATAGCTGAGTCCAAAATATCGACTGGTTCTGCAATGTACGAATCAAATTCAAATCAGCATTGTACCTAAGCATGTTAAAAGACCTCTTAATTTCTCACTTCCGTACTAACTATGAATAAACGACAATTATTGGGAAATGTATATAAAGAAAAAGACGTAACGTGCCTATAATATATCAGAATACAACTAAACAAACATGATTCGGCTTTCGGCTCATCAGTAACGTTGTAACTATCGGTGACGTCGTTTATTACGTCACTTCCCTTGTAACGTCATTGAAGAGAATGATTCAATAGGGGTCATTTCAAACGATGTCAGGCATTAAGTAATAGTTTGAAACAATCTATGAAGTATTTTTCTTTTGCCAATCTGACTGACAGTTTGTCCGAATGTAACTTATAAAAGAAAAAATATTTTGAACTTTATTTCATCCTTAAAACAGAGGTCTATTTGACTACTTAGTGGTGTTTGTCGTGTCGAAGGAAAAAGCTCATTACTAAAGCTAGATTCACGGAAAATAATACTGACACCTTTACAGTAAAAACATGTGGTCGATCAAGTCTCTGTCTTTACATGCTTGGAGGATCCACATATAATTTCAGTGGTAAAATATTTAAAGTTAATGCAAACATGAGCTGCGATATACAGAATGTCCTGTATGTCATCACATGTAATGGGTGCGGAAAATATTACACAGGGCAGACAGGGGACAAAATAAAAACACGCCGAACTATATTTGCCCAACCAACAAATTAGAGACCCTTCGAACTGACAATTACCACTAAGTAGAAGAAGTCGTGTACATGCCTTCGGTCGAGATTTGTCAGGGAATTTGGGTCCTGGGGTGATAAAATTGACCTGATCGACAGTGGGAACCTAGCATTAAGGACCTAAATAACTCTAATGTCTGTGTTGCTTTTAGCGGCCAGTGTAGATCAAATGTCAGACATCACGTTTCGTGTTGTCTGATCTTCATCTACACTGGCTGCAAAAGCAACTACATAGTTGTGAAATGCGTTTTAAGCGTTTATACATGAAGTTTGTATTAGCAGTCTGATCTTTGATCCACAACGTTCAAAGAGAGACATTCTAGCCGAACTGATCTAAAGTTGTTGATTAGCATTTTCTCCTTTTCCCATTATTCTCTTCCTAACTTAAGGTCGTTTGAACACGAAATATTTTGTAAAGATTTAAATGGTTGTTGAACTAGAACAAAATAAATGCACACTTGACTTACCTGAAGAAAAGCTTTTTGATAAAACACAAATTACGGAGTACAAAAGTCGAAAATGCATCGTTTTGTAGATGTTGTAAGTATGGTTACATTACAAAGCCCTATTCTCCATCTGAAATGATGTAAAATTGAATTATACATAAAGTTGTTTTAATGTAACTTTAACACCTAGGTAAATAACCCTTTGCCACACAACTTCCTGTTTACACAACCATTGAGAAAGAAGGTGTTTGAAAACATCGTGGAAAATAGATAAAAATGCCCGTAACCAGTATTTTCTGCTTTTCTCGCAACTTTATTTTAATTCTTTCATAACGCACAATCTATAAAATAACCTGCTCAAATCTAGTTTGCGGTCTGTATACTCACTCATGTCTAAAATTTGGTTGTCTTGTAAAGAGTTAAACAAAAAAGTATTGATAAAACAAAAAAAAAAAAAAAAAAAAATACATTCTGCACGATTTTCTGTTTTTGTCAGAGAATATGATAAAGTATACTGAGTAGATCACAGATCAATCCACATGATTTGTGCAATCTGATCTGAATCTACACTACCCCCACATGAGTAAATAATAATGAGTTCAGTACATACAGGGTTTGGATAGACGCACAGTTAACCCTTACCACAAATTCTTGAAATTAACTTTTTTTTCAATCGTTTTTAAAAGTCTCAAATATCTCATTGTCTGTAATATTTTGGTAAAAATCGTCTTGTATATTCAAGACCAGACTTCAAATTGCATGGAGTCTGATTTTGATCCGCTCAGCCAGAAAAAGAAGCCCAAGTTGTCCCGTGTCCATACAAAGAGTCAAGCCTTTAAAAAAAAAACTGAGTTTTAGCGACCCTGAGAAAGATGGCTTTTTGAAAACATTGCTGGAAAAGGAGCAAATGCTGGTTACCAGCATTTTCTCCTTTTCCAACAATGTTTTCTACCATTTGAAAGAAAAAAATTACGTTTTAAGAAACACACAATTTGCCGTCTGCATATGTTTTTAGTTATAAATGTTACAAACATTTGTCGTTATGTGAAGGGTTTACTTTTATAAATATAGTCAAAATTTTGTGAAGATTTACCACACGATACGAATTACAATTTATTCAGTAGCTTTAAACCTCGGAGCAACTTTGTTTATGAAGACAGTCTATATTGAGATCAGATCGACCAATAGAGCAGTTTGATGTTTTATTCACATTTTTTTAAATCAAATAAATGGATTCTGGGAGAAATAAAAGTTGAAATGCCAATTTAGGATTTTTTTCCCAGAAGAAAATATTTGTTTGAATATGTTAGCACTAGAAGGGTGTAACCCAGTACCAAACAATCGCGTATTTTAACGATCCCGAGTAAGACAGCCTTTAAAAACACTGTTGACAAAGGAGAAGATGCTGGCAACCAGTGTTTCCTACCTTTTCAGACACTAATCCTGTGACACACATCTAAGACTAGTTTAACTTGTCTGCAAGTTTTCAATGTGGACTGCTCTTAAATTTTGTCGAGTGGTAAGGTAGCATCTTTAAAACTTCCTGGTTTGAAATATTGATAACCTTTCTCCGTCCCGATTTTTAAAGGATTTGAATTGCTTTATATGTAACCGAAGGGAGATAACTCTTCTTTATCACCATCTTTTGCTCTTCTCCTTCTTCTTCCTGTTTGTCTATCTGTCAGTGAAGTAGTCCTTACTTCCAACTTTACGTCTTCTTCTCTGTCTGTCTGTTTTCTCTCTCCCTCTCTTCCTCTCTCTCTCTCTCTCTCTCTCTCTCCGTCTGTGCGACTATCTGTGACTATCTCTGTCTTCCTCTGTCTTTGTAACTCTTTTTCCGTCTCTATATCTCTCATTCTCCCTCTCTCTCTCATTCTCTCTCTCTCTCTCTCTCTGTGTCTCTGTGTTTTTCGCTTTCTCTCTCTTTCTCGCCCTCTCCCTCTCTCTCTCTCTCTCTCTCTCTTCATCTGTGACTCTTTCCTTCTCTCTCTCTCTCTGTCTCATTCTCTCTCTCTCTCTCTCTCTCTCTCTCTCTTCTTCTTCTTCTTTCTCTCTCTCTCTCTCTGTCTGTTTCTCTGTCTCTGCCTCTCCCTCTCTCTCTCTCTCTCTTTGAAAGGATTTTTAATAAGTAAGACAAATAAGATGGCAGACAGACTGTGCCATTAACCCTTAGGCTACTATGTGCGATTCAAGAACTTTTGCAGAAGGTGTAGATCAAGATCATACTGCACAAAACGTGCAGTCTGATCTTTGATCTACACTGTCCGATTACGAGATGCCCTTCCCCCAAAAAATACCATTGAAAAAGCAAAATACGGGCTTTTATTATCGGCTTTAAAGTTTCATTTCACTTGTTTCTCAGGATATGGATTAAGATTATTTACGGATCGATTGAAATAGCTTTGTTACCTTTTCCGAAACATTCAAGTTTTCCAAAGACACTGGAAATAAAGCTTTAGAAAAATCAGGGGAAAAGGTTAACATGATGGTTACCAGCATTTTCTCCTTTTCTGACAATGTCTTCCACCCTTGCACTGACATTTTCCATTATTTGAGTCATATTTGATTTGTCGTCTACAAATGCTTTCGATTTGGACAAGTCTAAAATTTTGTCGTTTGATAAAATGTTAAGTTGCTTGCTGTCTTTATTGCCTGTGTGGACAAAGAATTTATATTATGTTTCTCGATATCAATTCAACGAAGAATTCATAAACATAGATCGTTCATATAATTAGCAAATTCAATAAGAAGCATGTTTAATGATTAGCATGTTCAATAATTAGCATATTGAAACAGTTAGAAGGTTTGCAGTGTGAGCAGAACAGAACAGAACAGAAATTTTATTTTGGCACATAAGCATACAAGCTCAATGGTCATAAACAATTAACTACAAAGCATGCAATATATATGACATATTTCAATATACAAATATTGAAGGAAATGAAATATTTTAGTGATTAAGTGGACTTTATTTCTAAGTATTTGAAAATGTGAGAGTGCTTTAAAAATTATGAATCTTTTTCCTACAATGTTTTCTATCATTGAACCAATTGAATGTGGTTGAGAGCTTTCAACCAGTTTTTACAAGGTTGTAAGCTGTATAAAGACTAATATAATTGCATCTTAACTAATACTATTTCGGGTTAATCGTTAAAGATTAAGCCAGATTATCCAACATAGGGACCAATACCCTATTTATTGAGTGCCGTATCACGAGAGGTTTGTTTGTTTACTCTGTACTAGTGGCACGAATTTTTGTTTACTAGCTCACGTGAACCTGCTTCCAGCGTACTATATAAGCGGGGATAAAGCCCGCCAAAGTCCTTTCTAGAAGCGCCTTTGTCAGAGTAAAACATAGATAGTCTACGAGTGCAAAGAGTTTGAGCGCCACGTGGCTTAGAACAATCCGAAGAGAGAGCTAGGCAGTAATATAGTCTTCTTTAAATTTTCTTCTATTTAAATAATAATAACCTCAATTTTAATTTAGTTTATCTATTTTCAATGCCATTATTGATCTGTCAATCGTGATTTAATTCTAGAAATAGAAAATTCTGTCACAGTGCTACTTCGCTTTTACATTAACTACAACATATTTATTCTTAACGTTAGGCATACATTTGTTTAATCTTTAATCTCGTGCTTTACGACCGTATGAATGTCAAATGCCTTTCTGAGTAGTTTTTAGATGAGTACATGTAAGCCTGGTAGATTTGGGTTAGACTGAAAACATTTCGCCTTGGTGGACTCGGACCAGACAAAGTAGAGGTTTTGATAGATTTTGACAAGACTGAAATCATTTAGCCATGGGTCTAGAATCAGACGTAGCTTGTGGTTTGATAGATTGATCAGACGGAAGTCATCTCGTCTTCGTGGTCTAATATCAGAAGCAGTCGTGCTTCAGTGTGCACTAGTTGGGGCAGTCGAAGTCATGCTCTTGCGTAAGTTGTCATTTTGGTACTCTACCTTTTTGTCAAATGTTTACCCCTTATCCCCTTTGCCAAATATTTTGCTCCTTATCACCTTTAACATATTTATTTAATTTTACAGCTCACGACTTAGGCAAACAGTCTTAACGCAACAGCACCCTAGTCCACGATAAAATTACGAGTTGTATCTGGTCAACTCTGGATTTGAGAATTACTTATACTCATGTAATTAAACGGACAGAACCTTATTGTAATTTGACTACAATACAAGAAAGCATTTTGAGCGTGAGCACTATGCAAGCTCCAGAGGAGGGGGTAACTACAAGGTAAAAAAGAGAAACTGTTGTCTTTTAGCTATTTCTTGAACAAAAACATTCATAAGTATGATCATAATGAGGATATTTAATTAATCAAGAATAAACAATAGATATATCGATGCTGTATTTAGAGAGTGTGTATTTAGAAACAATTAGGATAATAATCACGATGGTAATATCATCATCACAATCATCGAAGTTGGATGCACCGGTGCGTAAATGTCATTGGATGTTATTTTTATATGAAATATGTAGTTTTGTACATCATTTAGAACAGTCAGGATAGATGGGTTTAGAGAGTCTTCCAAGACCGGTGCCTCGTCACGTAGTACTCTTTAAACTATTCAGACAGCTTGCGTAAGTATGAATAAGTGGTAAGTACGATCTTGTTCTACACAAAGCTCGCAAAAAAAAAAGAAAGCTTAGAAGAGCCGACAGAATCCAGTTGGTTAAGACAACTATTTTTAAGCAGAGCGCTTGCTGGATCGAGATAATCATTTTGCATGGATTAAGACCAAGCTTTTTACAACTTCCTCAGGCTCACGATTTCTTTCGGGACTCGTGACTATTAAAGCGGTCTTGCAAACGTTCAAACCTTTACGGCTGTGCACCGGATTTGATCGTGTAACTTCTTCATCGTACGCAAAAAAAATCATTTATACCAGGCTATTGCAAAGGTCAGGGTCATTTAATATAAAAATAAATAAATAGATAAATAAATAAATAATAAACAAATTGATAAAAAATAGATAAATAAATAAAACTATCTAGATCTACAACGAGTTTATACAATTGTGTAATTCTGACGTTTGGCATTTACCCAGGCTTTTCAAATTTCCCAGGTTCCGCTAACCATGATCTGGATAAACGTATACAAGATAGGTAGTTTGATTCATGATTGAAATTGGTTTGCGAGATGGGGTTTAATTAATTTCCATGTCACAGCAATATTAAGATGGATAACAAAGGATATAACGAATAATGGTGATTATGAAAAGGGTAAGTCTGTACGTAACGGAAATGCACATGAAAATAAGGGAAGTTGCTGTTGGTCGATCATTTTAGTATTTCATAATTAAAATCATTTTACATATGCACTTAACGACTGCTTTCAGAGACGTAATCCAGCTTCATCGGTTATGGCTCCGAAGAGAGGTCATGAAACAAAGCAGACAAGACCAAAGAATAAACCGAAGAAAGATGCTCCCACTGAAGGTGCAATGGTTCGCCCTAACGAGCCGGTCCTAGAGCAGAAGCAGGGGATACAGCCAGAATTAGAAACGGAGAAGATCCCTACAGGAATAGATAATACTGAAGTTAGCCTTACTTTTGGGACAAAAAAAAACATGCATGTTTCACAAAGCACGAAAGAGAGAATTTGGAATGACGAATATTATTGAGTTGGCCTCATTGTGTCAATCTAACAGTAAAGAAAACAACAAAAGATTCAACTCCTCAATGGTGAACTTGTTGTCTCAAAAGGCAAGGCTTACTACAGTTCTTTCATAACATACGCCTGGTCGCTCAAAGATTCTTGGGCTGATCGAATTATGACAAACAGTTTAGACTAAAAAGGGTTTTTCAACCGAGCATTGGCTGGGATTCGGTCGATCCAGAACTGTGGATGTTATTCATGCACCCTCGGTTATATCTCGAAGAAAAATTTAGAACAAACCAAGGCAAATGTTTTCACTTCAACAATAAAGGCTGTTGTTATGAAAGGTCCTGAAAACATACCCATAAGTGCATTGAATGCAATGGTTCTCATTCTGCTGCTAATTGTTTGGCTTTTGGTCAAATAGGTTCGAGATCTCAGCCCTTCGCCGCTGCAAATACAAACCAAACTCAAAATTTCCGAAGTTTGAAAATAAATACCTACTCATCACGTTCCGGGGCACAGGCCCCAAGATACTCATTCAGACCAGCTGCTCCTGGAAGGTTTATGGGACCTCGCCAAAATACCAATTAATGTACAGGAATTAAAATTATACATAAAGAGTTATCCGCGAACGGAGGACGCTAAAATCATTGTAGACGGTTTTCGCGATGGTTTCAAGCTTCCATCTAAGGGCCACGTGTTAGTGTAATATCTAGGAATCTAAAATCTGTATATGACCACCCTGATCTTCTGTCAGGTAAATTATGGGAAGAAAAATACCGATAGCCTATAACAGGACCTTTTAAAGAGATCCCTATATCAAACCTACGTGTAAACCCGGTCGGGGGCTGGCGCTTGATTACACACCTATCACACCCTTCTGGTCGAAGCCTTAATTATTATATCGATCCATGTTTCAGTCACGTTAGTTATTCTCAGTTTGATAAAGCTTTTAACATTGTAAAGGGCTTAGGACAACATGCACGAATGACCAAGGCCGATATCAAGTCTGCCGGTGTAGCCCGGCGAATTCGAACTATTGGGTATAAAATCGGAAGAAGGGTACTGGACTCAGAAGACACTTCCTATGGCAGCGTCTTGCTCATGCTTTATTTTCGAAAAGTTTGCGACATTTTTGCAGTGGATAGTGAAAAAAAAGGTCATCTTCAAACAATGTTGATTATCTACTCGACGATTCCTTTATGGCAGATTCGGGGTACAATGAAAGTTTCTTTCTCATGGAAACGTTTTCGAATGTTAGCGCGAAACTGGGCTTTCCTTTAAGTAATGAAAAATGGGTCGGGCCGGTAGCATGTATTTCATATTTAGGTCTTGACATCGATTCCGAATCACAGAATATTAAAATCACCATGGATAAAATAATACGTACATCCGAATTCTTAAAATTGCTACTGAGTTCCAAGAAACTACGCCAAAAACAATTACAAAGTCTGACAGGCTTGCTAAATTTCTTGTCAAAAGCAATACCGGCCGGTAGAGCGTTTATAAGGCGACTGCACGATTCATTCTCAAAAGTGAAAAAACGCAACCGTTATATCAGAATTACAAAGTCCAGGAGGGCAGACGCCGAGATTTGGCTTCATTTCCCACACTTTTTTAACGGTGTAACTTCGTTTAACGAGGACAGCTGGTCAAAAGATTCCGAGCTCGATATATTGACGCGTCAGGTAATCCATCTTTTGATTGTGGGTGCTATTTCAACGGCCAGTGGTCTGTTTTGCAATGGCCTTCCTTTTGGGACAGTCTAATTTTTGGGGATATTACCTTTTTTAGAAATGGTACCCACTCTTTTAGCTTTCACTATATGGGGGTGATAAAAAAAAAATAATAATTCTTCATTCAGATAATGAGGCTTTAGTGGAGATTCTAAACAAAAAATCGTCTAAAAAGGTTAAGGTCATGTATTTGATTAAACAATTTGTGCTTATCTTGCTGGAAAATAATATTTTAGGAAGAGCTGTTCATATGGATGGTAAAGATAAAGATATCGCTGATGCTTTGAGTCGTTTTCAGTGGGCCAAAACGAATCGTCTACTACCACAAACCGCAAGCAACTCCCCCTGTGCAATACCAGCCGACCTTATGAAGATCATCGATCCGAAATCAACAAACTATTGAACGCATCTTTGTCCAGCAACACACACAAAAAAAAGCTTATGACCGTAGTCTGACTGTGTTTGAAGACTTCCTGTCAGAACAAAGAGTCCACGAAGGTTGGCCCCGGTCAGTTGATATTCTGGTCAAATTTATAGCACACTTATCTCTGAAGCCGAGCCCTGGTAGCTCAGTCGGTAGCGTACAGGACTTGAGAACAGGGGTCGTGGGTTTGATCCCTGGCTCGGCCAATTTCTTTCCGAGGATTGATGATAGTCATTGCGACAGGATTCATTCCTCTTCCACCGCTGACCATTGTCTCGACGATGGTTATGTGGGAAAGCAGCCAGTGGCTTGGAAAGAAAATTTTGCTGAGTACTGGTTAAAGAGACTCCAGGAAAGCATGAATAGGTGCACTGGCCGCCGCGATATTACTGAAATAATGTTGAAAACGGCGTTAAACACCATACAATCAATCTTATTTCTAAAAGGCTATTCCTTTTCAACTGTGAAAAGTCAAATATCAGCCATAAGCTTAAAAAAAAAGGTTTGGTCGATAACAAAACAATTTATCATCAATCGTATGCTCGAAGGTCTCCACAGATTCAGACTATCTCTTGACAACAGGGAACCTATCACGGTCGAGGCGCTTCATAAACTCTTGAGCGAATTGCCTTTCATATGGAGGTCCCAAATCGAAACGGTTCCTTTTTCTGCTGCCTTTGCTCTAGCTTATTTAGCATTGCTCAGGGTGAGTGAATTTACTTTGCCAAATAAACGAGCTAAAAATACTGTGCTTCAGTATAATGACATTATAGCAGGGAAAGGTATTTTGAGAAGCTGTCTTCAGGCATCAAAAACTGACAAAAGAGCCAAAGGTAACCATGTCGACATTACGATAAATGACCAAAACAGAATTTGCTTTAAGAAGATTCTAAATTACCTAAAATATCGTCCCGACTGTTCTGGCCCCCTCTTCTGTCATCGTGACGAATCCCCGTTGACGGCTTATCAGTTTAAAGCGGTATTGAGAAAGGCCACGAAATCAGCGGGTCTTAATAAAAAAAATCATTAAATCACATTCATTCCGCCTCGGGGGAGCTACAGATTTGTATAAATGTGGCATGGACGTGGATTCGATAAAAGCAAGGGGAAGATGGAGATCTTAAGCTTATAAATTGTATATTCGCTGAGCCAGAATAATTCGAAACAGAGGCTTGTAAATACACACAAGATAATACTACCAACAAAACAGGGCTTGTTAGGCATTAATATTATCACTTTTCATGTTTAACAGGGATAAGGTGATACATTTAAAGTGATATATAAAGCATATAAGATAAAGATAAGTGATGATAATAAGGCTTATAAAATTTAATGTGATAATGTTATAAGGATGATGAAGTATAATGTGATAGTGTTATAAGGATGATGAAGTATGATATGGTGTTAAAAGGATGATGTATACTGTGATGATAATATTAAAAGGATGATTAAATATAATGTGATAATGTTATAAGGATGATGAAGTATAATTTGATAATGTTATAAGGACGATGTATAATGTGGTATTATTATAAGGATGATGAAGCATAATGTGATAATGATATAAGGATAAGGAAGTATAAGGTGATAATGAAATGCAGTTGATAAAGTATAAGGTTGATATTATTGTTCTTGTAGTCTTTTAAGTTTACAGTTACATTAATAATCTTTTGGCTTTCAAAATTCGATAAGGTATAAGGAGGATCTGCCAAAAAGGCTTAAGGCGAAGGCCGTGCGATCCAACATTGGCTTCAAAATTAATACAGCAAGCGTGTAAATGAGACCGTTGTCGGATCATTTTCACATTTAATCAGCTCTATAATTCATACAATTATCAAGATGTGTGTTTTTTCTCTCTCGAGACAAGCCTCTTTCGTTTTGTTTCAGGCCGGTGTATACATAACAGTAGCTTCACGGTTTGGAAAATAATCAAATAACAGTAAGAAAGGTGAATAAACGTCCAGGAACGTCCTTTCATTTGAATTAATTCTCTAAGTAAGGTCTTCGTATACATTATCAGTATTTCTATGAATATCACGGAGTAATGTTTAATCTGAATTACAGATCTAAGGGCAAAGGTGTGGATTATCGGCCCCTCTTTAATTAAAGGAGCCTATCGTAGGGGTCTGTCTTGGCCCGATGGACCTTATATTGGTTTACAGAACGTTAACATTGAGGTAGTATGGGAATATTTAGGAGGAATGAGATTCTTTCAAGTTGTTGATTCGGTGAGATATTAGCTAAATTTTCATCAGCCATCGGACCTTTTGATCATACACTGCGGAGGAAACGATATCGGAACAAAACCGATGGTTGACCTTATTTGGGAGATCACAAATAGTCACGAAAAAATAATGGCATTGTTACCTGAACATTCAAAATTGGTCTGGTCCCAAATTCTACCTAGGATTCACTGGCGTTACGTAAATGACAACAGAACAGCTAACAAGTATAGGAAAAGAATCAATAGGCGTATTAGTACTCATTTCATTAAACACAACGGATTTGCAATAAAGTATCCTAATATTGATGAGCAATTACATTTTTTCAATTAGATGGTACTCATCTGTCAAATTTAGGCTATAACTTAATGCTGAATACACTGTCTGGGGCTATTTACAATGCCGTTCATAACTAGGATAATGCTGTAATATTTCCGAACTGAACGTGGCTGGTGTCCTAAAGTCGTGCATGATGGACCGCTGTTTGGCGGCAGGTTCAATCAGTACGCTGTGCTTCCTTCTAGTACCTTTTGGTGTAGATTCATCATGCTCGGAGTTTGCGACCGATGCCGGGGCAAACCAATTCTAATAATCAACTGAAGTTATGGACATAAATTCAGCTCCGTTTTGCGATGTTAACGGAGCAGTTTAATAAGACAAATTTCATAATTTGATATTCTGAAATATATAAATGTATATTAATACACCAGCCATGGCCAGTTCCGCCAACTAAATTTATTAAAGCAATATTTCTTGATAAATACAAGTTGTTACATTACATGTAATGGTTAATACGGAAATGCGAGAATCTTTATCTATTGACCCATGGCTGAAAGCATTGAGATCTTAATATATCCGCATTCAAAGTTTTAGTAGCAATGTGGCAAAAGCCATGGTGCTGACATTTTTGGATGTATATTTTTTTCTCACCTTTGCCACACTGTATAACAGTATTACTGTTGATTTTCCAAATTCGAGAGACATGAATTCGATAATGTAGAATTTCCTCGATAGTGGCTTTTGGATGGTCTTCTTTGTACTGGAAAATGTCTTCTTTCACATAAGTCTAAACTTCAACTCGTCGTCTTTTGTTAATCGGCGTACCCTTCTGTTGACTTCATATAATCGCATTTTCAACGTGGTAAAATGATAAAGTAATTGGGAGTATTGATTGACAAGAGATTCGAAGTGAAAGACGTGCATTTCCATCTATAATCTGTAAGGGGTAAAATAATTTTGAAAAAATTATCGTGTTTGGCGGCCATTTTGTGTCAATTTTGTGGAGAGTAAACATCTCGAGGAAGAGATGAATTAAACTGTTTTTGTTTTTTTTTACGTTTAGCATTTAAATTGAGAATATTTTTATTTGAAACGAAGGATTGTAAAATAAGGAAGTGGCAGGTATGTTCAAATTCTAGTTTTATTGTCAATTGAGAATATGACAGTTTAAACATGAGCACAAAATCTGTGTGGAAATTTCAACAATTTTTTTAAGCGATCGTCTCCGTATTCAAGTTATAATTAAACCCTAAACAACAAAAGCGTGTAAAAGTGTGTAATTATCACATCATCACATCAGTACTACGATTTTTGATAATCTATCAAATTGACACTTAACAATGGCACATATGTGTCTTTAACACTTTACGAAAACCACCTCTAATTAAGACGCGAGTTTTCAAAAGTTTGAAAACCATCTGAAATAAACTGTCTCTAGACAGTTATTCATGCAAACTAGGACCCAGTCCACAATTGCTTGAAGTAGTCTGTATCGATACAAATCTCTACAAAGGTAAAGGCCAATCATCAGATCCAAACAATTACAGACCTATCACAATATTATCATGCCTAGGCAAGTTATTTACTCCAATACTAAACAATAGAATAAACATCTTTTAGATGAAAACAATCTACTTGAAGAAAGTCAAGCAGGATTTAGAAAAGGCTATTTCTTGCTCAGATCACTTATTCTCCACGAACTGCCTTATCAACATTCTGAAGAAAAGAAAAAATAAATTGTTTTGCTGTTTTGTTGATTTCTCCCAAGCATTTGATAAAGTCTGGAGAATAGGTCTTTGGTCAAAACTACTTACAACTGTATTTAATGTTATTTATCAACTTTATCAAAATATTAAATCATGTGTATCCTTGAGTGGCAAATCATCATCTTTTATATAGCCGAAACATGTTTGGTTTTATATAGTGTTTATTAAATTTAATACATTCAAAGGCGTGTGACGTTTTAATAAATCCGTTTATCCACTTAACCTTCTGTCGGACCCGCATTTGCCGAAATTTTATATATATATATATATATATATATATATATATATATATATATATATATATATATTCTCCACTTCCTTTTGTACCACTGGAACTTCCTTCGTCAATATATTCAAACCAGTTTATTATATGACCACCCAATCTCATATTGCACTGTATTTATGTAACTGAGAGAAAGTAAAGTATATTGTTTAAATGATATTTATGAAACCAGTCTACAATAGTACCGGGGAAAATAACAAGTCCCAAGTGTGTGATAAGTAGTAGTATAGGAGGGTCGCATACGGATCTGACAGGGCCGGGTCAGATCCGTATGCGACCCTCCCTGAGAGCCCTACGTTGCCTACCCTACAGAGAGTTTATCCCCATTCTGCCACCCTGAAAGAATTTGCATTTTTTATAATACCCAGAGTGCCTACCCTGAGTGGGATTTTTCTGCAAAAAAAGCGAAAGTTAAGGGAAAGTAAAGGGTAAGTAACGATCAAAAATGATTTTCTATTGTCAAGCTTCTTTTCTCTCTAAAAGCCTGATCACTGAGTTGGACTTAGTTTTTTTCACCCTATGGATGATTTTTCTCTTTCTAAATGCCTTAGTACTGAGTTGGACATAGTTTTTTTCATCCTATGAATGATTTCTCTTTCTAAATGTCTGACCATTGAGTTGGACTTAGACTTTTTTCTGCAATTATGGATGATTTCTCTAAAAGACTGAGCGCTGAGTTGGACTTAGTTTTTTTCACCTATGAATGAATTCTCTTTTCTAAATGCCTAACCATTGAGTTGAACTTAGACTTTTTTACCCTATGAATGATTTTCTTTCTAAAAGGCTGAGCGCTGTGTTGGACTTAGACGTTTTTACCCTATGAATGATTTCTCTAAAAGCCTGATCACTGAGTTGGACTTAGTCTTTTTCTGCAATTATGGATGATTTCTCTTTTCTAGAAGACTGAGCGTTGGGTTGGACTTAGTTTATTTGCATCTATGGATGATTTCTCTTTCTAAATGTCTGAACATTGAGTTGGACTTAGTCTTTTTCTGCATTTATGAATGATTTCTCTAAAAGACTGAGCGCTGAGTTGGACTTAGTTTTTTACCCATATGCTATTAGGATTGCTTTATTGTTTACTTCTATCCACTACTTGGCCTTTAAGTGGTTTCTCTCTAAAAACCTGATCACTGAGTTGGACTTAGTTTTTCACCCTATGGATGATTTTTCTCTTTCTAAATGCCTGAGTACTGAGTTGGACTTAGTTTTTTCACCTATGAATGAATTCTCTTTTCTAAATGCCTAACCATTGAGTTGAACTTAGACTTTTTTACCCTATGAATGATTTTCTTTCTGAAAGGCTGAGCGCTGTGTTGGACTTAGTCTTTTTTCTGCATCTATGAATGATTCTTACTCTTTGGAGTGTAACTCTTTGGAGTGTAACTCTTCTAAAAGAAAGAAGTTTGACAATTTGAAGAAATGACAATTTTGAAGAAAGATAGAACTTTCGTGGTAATGGTTAGTCCTGAAAAGGACTGATGGGTTAGCTCTGAAAAGAGCTGTGACAATTTGAAGAAATGACAACTTGAAGATAGAGCTTTCGTCTGACAGCTTGAAGATAGAACTTTCGTCTGGCATCTTGAAGATAGAACTTTCGTGGTAAATGGTTAGCCCTGAAAAGGACTGTTGGGTTAGCTCTGAAAAGAACTGTTGGGTTAGCCCTGAAAAGGGCTGTTTTGTTTTGGAGGCTGTGTTTTTTTCGTCTCACGTTGTTTTTTTTTTCCACTTCTAATGACAGCATCCGAAATTCGCTTGACAAATGGGGCATGCTTCAACTCTTTTTCTGATTACCATTGCTCCATTATCGAAAGTAATCTTCCTCCCAAATTCGATATCAACCAAAATGACATCCGGTGTTGTCTTTAAAAATAGTTGAACTAATCTTTCGCCGAGATCTTTGTATGGCTGTGTTATACGTTGTAGTTGGTTTTGTTCCTCCTCTCCTACGAAATGAGTGTTTAGTTGTAATAACTGTTGACCTGCATTTAGATATTCTTGGAGAGCCTCACGTAGTTGACAATTTATCTCCTCCATATTGATACTACTTCCGAATATTGATACTGCTTCCGAATATTGATACTGCTTTCGAATATTGATACTGCTTTCGAAGTGTTCGTTAGCTGAGAGTCAAAAAATGATGAATGTATGGAAATAACCCTGGGTTTTATACGTTTAAGGAGGATTGAAATTTTTAAAGAGCTCGGACCTGGCACAAAGCACATACATTTTTTCCCATCCTACGTTTCATGCTAATATAGCAAAAAAAGTTATGACCCGATGTATGGGGAAAAAATGTAGACAGAACAAGTCTTGGGGAAAACAGAATGAAGAACTCTATTGTTTTTGAACTTTTATTTATTGAACAGAACTGAACAATGAACATATTTACAATGAACATATTTTACAATGACCTGTAAAAAAAGACAAAAAATGAAATATTCACAATGAATTGATAGCAAAAAAAAGTTCATTTTTCACTGTTTGTGGGTTTGAGTCTCTGAAATTTTCTTGTATAGAATCCCGTAGTGTTGATTAAACCACAATGATACATCTCGATCGTTTCGATGGTGTTTCGTTGAGAGGAATTTCTGTTGAAGATATTTCTGTATATTGTATCCTCTAGCAGCAGCATCCAATACAAAGATACAGTAAAGTCCGCAAACTTTACCCTGTAGACTCTGAAGAGTTTGTCGATTGTATCTCCATGTTGAAGAATGATTGTCTAAAAAGTTAATGATTTCTGGCTCAAGTGGTGGTAGTCCATACGAATCAAAGTATAGTACATTGTCATTATTGTTGAATATCACCGCCACCCAGTGTTCTCCTGGTTTATTTGATCTCTCTGTATTCACAATGTAGGCTTTCACATGATTTGGTTTCTGTCGAGGCAACTGGTCTTTTGCACAGACTTTCGCCTGTAGATTTTTTATCCAGGTTCCGTGATCCAATATGTATTGAATTTCAAAAGTATACATCACGTTTTTTTCTTCTTGGTCACTTTCTTCCCAGGATTGTTTTACTTTGTCACACCAGTATTGTAAGTACGATTCTGTGATTTCAGATAAAATGTTTTGTTTTATATTTTGCCATATTATGTAGGTTTCCACATAGTCACTGTCATCGAGTTTCATTTCCATTAATTCAGGATACCATTTTTCCATGATTTTGTATGGATTTAATTCCATCATAGCTTTTTCTATGAACATATCCGTATGTTCTTGTCTGTTCTTGAATAAACACAGATCGTGCTGTATTTGACTGGGGTGGTCCACTTGACATCCGTAACACTGGTTGCGAACTTCACTGGCAATAAGATTTTGTAATTCTTCAATCATATGTTTTTCGAAGCTATTGTGAATGTCATTTTTCCGAGTAGAGATGCACTTTGGAGTAGAATATTTCACTTTTTCTGCTTCTTCTCTCAGTGATATAGCAAATCTGAGTCCAAGCATTGTTTTTTTTTCTATATATGCTCTTTAGTCCTGAAAAGGACTGTTTTTCTGATGTGATTTTTTCCGAAGTTAGTAATCTGTGATGATTTCTCTCAAACTGTTGATTTCGATCTGGTTGTCAAATTCAGCAAAAACAATAACGTTGATCACTGCCGCCAAGGCTTGGGCGAATTGAAGCTCAATTCGAAGACTTCCAGTTTTTATAGGATGAAGTTGACCTTCTTCACTGCCTTGATCAGCTGTCAAATCGTACCCCCACAAACAGTATCCACCAGCATAATCTTCTTTGCCAATATCAAATGATTTATTGAGTCCAAAGGCTGAGACAGCCTGATACATTGACAAATATGATTTTAAATACAAGCCATTTTCAAAGTCAGGCTGAAAGGGTCTGTTATGAATACTGTGACCATTACATGATACATCTATTTTTGACAGATTGAAATGTTGGAAGAAAAATGGATTGGTATCATAACCTCCATTATAACTAGCATTTGTTACCATTGCAATGAAAATACGTTTCGGAAGCTGTCCTTGAAACAAATGATCTTCAACTTTAGACTGAAGTCCCATACCAATGGTAAAAGTCTTTACTTCTACTCTGCGGATAGGAATTTTCATGTTTTGCTGAGAAATAATTTGATTTAGATCATTCGCAACAACAGGCAACAATTCAACATTTCGCATATGCAGACTGACTGTTTCCAGTACAATTTTTGTAGCTGGTGCACCAGTACCTCCCGTAAGACAAAAGTTTGATGAGACTCTGTTTAATCTAAGTCTGATTTCAATACCGTTAGGCAAATATTTTTCTTGCTGAAATAGATCAAGATGCAATCGCCCGAAAAGCTATGCAGTTTTGCTTAGTGGGATTACACCGATTCTTCCTTTTAATCCTTCATTATCCCCATCATGGTTGAGTGCTCCAAATTGACCAGTGGTGTCTTCGATCCAAAGTACACCAGCTTTCAAAAACGTAGTCTTGCAGTCGGCATTATATGACAGAAGATTTTCGATATATGCTCTGTATGGATAGGTGTCTGAATTACTGTTGATTAGTTTATTATTTAGATACAAATCGACACTGCTAAACATACTGTGCATGAAATTGTTTACAGGGGCTACATTTGATCCGGCATCTAAATTGCTATCACCTGCTTTAACGATTTTGAATTTGATATACAAATACGATTGTGACAAATCTGTCCAATGTTCGGTTTGAAGTGATATGATGAATTCTATCGGTGAATTGTTTGTCAAAGATGATATTGGAAAATGCTCAACCCATTGACTTTCTTGCATTGTTGTCAATGTAGGTGGTACAGAAAGAACATTAAGTTCTGATTTACTGCATTCGCAAGATCCGTTTTGCATCATTTTCAAAAAAGATTTTTCAAAAAAAGATTTTTTCAAAAGATTTTTCTCTCAATCAAATATATCAAGAGCTCTTGGTCTAGTGTAATGATTTCTTTGTCTTTTATTAATGATCTTGCCCTTGCGAGATCGAGAAGATAAATGACGTGTCTTTTGTGATTTTCGTTTATTTATCCCAGGTATTAACTGTTGCGCTAAATTATGAACAGATTGTTTTCCCCGCGAGATTGCAACTTTTTTAGGGTTTTTATCACGTAAAAAGATATCTTCTGCTGCACGTATTCCTTGTTTGATTCCTTCTTTTTTTATAGCATTAAAACCAGATTTGACCAAGGGTTTAAGCAATGGAGTCACTGTTTTAAGTGCTGATCTAAATAGGGAACCTAATCCATACCCATACTGATGTTTTACGCCACGATAAACTGGTAGCATTTTTTGTCAATGTATCAGTTTAATTATTTCAAAATATCAAATATTTTTTATTTTTTCTGTCTGAAATGTAACTTGACGATTGTCTTACCAGTAATGAAATGAAACGATATGCCAGAATCGCCTGTTATTTGAATGTGAATAGTATCGAAATCAGATTTCGAAACGGGGATATAATGCGGTAATGTAATTTCATAGTTGATATGTTGGGCTTCATAATTATTTTCAACTGATTCGGTTGGTTTGAACGGTAAAACACGAAGTATGGGAGCAAATGTATCACCTACTATAGTGTGTTCGGCAATATCTGAATAAACAAACTGATGGTTGTAGCCAGCATCGATGTTAGGACTGTATTTAAATGCATTTAAAAATCTTCTACCCGGATAAATCACCTCGTTTTGAAATTCTGGCGATCCTCCCAGTTTTAAAAACAGCGATGAGTGGAATTTGATTCCGGTTTTTGGAATATTTCTGATTGTAAGTTTCGGACGTTTGGATGAGGTTGAATAGCTAATAGACAGTAGCATTGAATTCTTTTGAAGGACACCCGATAGGTTATTTTGAACTAAATCATCGATCACCTCTATAATATGCTTTGGTGAAGTGTAACTACCCGGTGGAAAGGTAAATAGAATTGACCATTTTTCTGCTCTACCTTTATTGTCTCGCCTTAATACAGATATCTCCATATTATCTCTTTTTTTATCTACCGCTGCTACTGCATTGTATAAACTGGTATCTGTAGTTATAATTTCGAACTTTGCTTCTTGTTCACTTACGTTTAAAAACTGAGAGGGGGTAATAAGTTGAACTAATGCAACTTCCCAATTTTCCCTATCAATATGAACTGTCTTTGGTAAATGAACTTTAAAACAGCACTGTGTGTTGTTCGGATAAAGGTTTATGGAACTATCGCTAGGTAAAGTAACATAAAACGAATTCATTTTTTAAATATTTTATTGTTTACTGTCAATGAAATCAAGTCCTGGTTGTTTTTGTTCTGTCTTTGTGAATTTTAACCCCGGAGATGGGAGAATATATCCGAGTGAACTACTTAACAGTATCAACCACAATTCACGATCCTGACTTTGAATACTTAAATGTACTATGGAGGTTGCAATAATTGCGTAAATGACTATTATCTGTGAAATATATGTAAACTGATTCTTTGGAACACGATTTCCACAGCAGCTGTAATTTTTAGTACCAACACTATCGACACTTTCTGTCGCGCACTCAATGTTTTGACTGTGAATTCATCATAAATGTACTGTCTTTTTATAAGATTTTTTATTATAAGATTTTTTATCTGTAAGATTTTTTTATCTATAAGATTTTTTCCCCTTCAAAGACACCAAATGCGATTCTGGTATCCAACTTTGAAATTTTTTTGGATAACCTTTCCAATTGACTTTTATTTCTTTGATTAATTTTTTGCCCTCACGCCTTGTACGTCTATCAAGAACTGAATCAATTTCATAGACTTCATCATCTTTTATTAATTGAAGTTCGTATTCATAATAAGTTCCCAAAATTTGTTCACCCTGTAAATCTTTTATTTTATAGGTGATAGGTGAAAATGTCTTGTTAACATGAGTGATTTCAAATATTTCTTGCGTCCAATTTGGTAAATATCCCTTATCAAATGTGCGTTTTGTTTTATTGATCCGAACACGATCTCCAATTTCGAATTTTGGCTTTTTCGTCATAGCGATTGTCGATAATCGAGGATACAGATTTTTCGAAACCTCTGCCTCATTTGATTTTGTTACCATTGCAGGAGATGTTTTAATACTTCTGTGAAAAGTATGATTGTAATTCTGAACTAAAGAATTCAGTACGTCAATGTAACGTCTTGTTTTCTTGTACGTAAAGTATTTCCACATTCTCGATTTTAAAGTTCGTTGAAATCTTTCAACGAGGCTTGCTTTTGTCTCTGGATTTTCGGTGGTGAAAAAATGAATCTGACTCTTTTTCAAGTATTGTTGAAACAGTTTGTTTTTGAATTCCGAACCTTTATCTGTTTGAAGTGCCAAAGGTTTTCGTTTTGATTTCTGAACAATAGATTGAAATGCTCGAATCAAAGTTTTTCCCATTTTATTTGGAATAGGGACAACCCATGAAAATCTTGAAAACACGTCGATTACACAAAGTAAATATTTCTTGTTATCATTTTGTTTTGCTAAATGTTGCATGTCGGCCAAGTCAGCTTGCCATTGATAATCTATACCACTTACAATAGTTTTTCGTCTTTTAAAACGTCGACGGATTGGTTTGTGTAAGGTATAGGTGGATTCACCTCGTAACCACTCTTGAACATCTTTGTATCTTATTCCTTTCAAAACAGATTTTGCAGCGTGATACAATTGGTTTATTCCAGTAAATGCGACAGTACTTTTGGGATCATAAAATAACTTTCTTAACACGTAATCAAGTTTAGGCTTTACCAGGGCTCCCATGACTGAGCCGTTTTACGACTAGGGGTCTTTTTTATAGATTCTGGTGGAGTTAACAACTCTTTAGTATAGAATTGCTTCAGTCTTTCTTTTTCTTCAGGTTTCATGTATGGAGTTTTCATGTATGGAGTTTTCATCGTAGATTTTTTAACACTTTTTGCAGGCGATTTCCTTGCAGTTTTTTGTACACTTTTTGGTGTGTGAAATAAGTAATCAGACTCACCATGGGATTCTTCATCTTCACTCAGCGGCTTATCATAAGCTTTATCATAAGTTTTATGCATCCACCTCCATCTGCTTGGATTGCCAATGACTTCTTGAGGAATATTACTTTCATGTAATGCCTTTGAAAAGGTTTTCCAGCCTTTGGGTTCAACACCTTTTCTTTGACGTATTGCATCATTGACAAGATCGATGATATTGGAACCATGAATGCGTCCGCCTTTATATGACACAACTCCTTGTTCATCCCAAGTTAAATTATTGTTATCTTTTATCATATTCAAAAGTAACTCGGCTTTTCTTTTCATGGTTTTTGGTACACTTTGCAAAATTTGATCATGCAAGGTAACAGATGTTGATTTCTGTACACTATCATCACTTTTTGTCGTTGAAAGTAAATTGTTCAAAGTCGGTCTTGCTTTTTGAAGAGAATTTTGTAACTTAAACAAAGTCTCACCATACTTTTGAGCTTTTTCCGATTCTGATAAATTGGTGTTTTGTAAAATATGTCCAATGTCCTGTTGAAGATGTACTACATCTACAACTTGTGGATTGGGTGGTAAACGAGGTCTTTGAGCTTGTTCGGCTTTCCAACGATTCATATTTTCTAAGGTTTGGTAAGGCACAATAACTATTTTTTTAACAGACATAATTTAAAAATTATAAAATTACAAAGCCTTAAGAGCTCCTCCTATTCCTCCGATAACGGCTTTTCCTAACAATGGTAATAATGCAGGACCAAGCAATTGAAGAAATCCACCTTTTTGATTTAATATTTGTTTTTTATTTTTTACTGAGACTGATTTCGAAGCTAAACGTCTGAGATGCTGCCTACTTGAATACAATTTCTTCTTCTGAGGTGATGATAAATGTACATTGCCTTTTAAAACATTATGACAGCATTCCGATATGCATTTTATCACTTCAGGTGATGAATCTTTTACAAGTTTTTTACGTGCTTTTGGTTTAGCCTGTATCATAGCCATAACCATTGAACCATGTTTTTTTATCAGAGGTGTTTTCTTCTTCATGTTGACTTGATCTCGATTTTGGATTAAATGATAATACAAGTTCCATATCACTAACATTTATAGCTAATATAATGTTTTTTGTAGACAAAATTTGTTGTTAAAATTTCTTAAGAAAACTGTGAATAGAGATCATCGGCTAATGTAGTGGCTGTAGATAAAGATGAATCCACGGGAACAGATCTTCCTTTCCCAAGGTGGAGCACCTCATTTTTGTCGTCAAGATTATATCTCCCTGTATCAAGGTTGTGTTTCACCATATCATAAAACATTCGTTTATATTTTTTTAACCCTTTTTTATGTTTAGCTAATGTCTTTGGAGACCACGTGCTGGAGGGGATTTCTTGAAACGATAATTTTTTACCTGGTAATATGAATCTTGAATACTTTCTTTCGTAATCCTGAAGTTTTTTTCTCATTCTTTCCTCTTCGGATTTCGGATACTGTTGATGTTCTGAAATGTTGCTTCCTACAGAACTTCGTTTTCGGGTAGTAACAAATCTTTCATCAATCGTAATTGGGGCATGCTTCTTTGGTGGTGAATTCTTCTTCTTTGGAGATTTTTTCTTTGGTGGAGCACGCTTTCTTGGAGTAAGCTTTTTTGGAGATTTCTTCTTTGTTGGAGATTTTTTTCTTTTTCGGAGATTTCTTCTTTTGCGGAGCACGCTTTCGTGGAACACGTTTTCGAGTTTGTCTTTCAGCTCCAAATTTTCTGATGGTTTTTGTTCCATCCCATCTCAGCAAACTTCTGATAATCAAACCACCTAGAAATCCACCCCCTCCAGGTTTTAAAATGAGTTTACGTTTACTTTCCTCATCTATGGACGGATCTGCTAGCTGTTCAATATCTGCTCTATGTTTTGTCATGTACGTTATGGTTTGTTTTGGTAATTTGATTTTATTTTCGATGATGTTTTGCGCAGCTAATGTAAACCATTTTAAAATTTCTTTTAATCCTGCTTTTAACACGGCTTCTCTTTCATGTTTATCGGTTTGTTGACTTAAATTTCGCAAAGCAGCTAAAACCGATCTTGGTGTAGGTGGCAAGTCCATGTTTACTCACGGATGGGTATCATAAAAATGATTTATATTTAAAAATGTAATTCTCTTTTAAAGCAAGAACTTTTGCATAAAAAACTTTTCTTAAAGAAACTTTTTTAAGCAGAAGAATAAATAACAGGTCCTCTTTTATTACCTTGTGTATACCAACGGTAAAATATATCTGTTCGGAGTCTTAATTCTTTGTTTGTTTGTGAATGAAAATCTACGACTAGATATCCATGGTCCGACAATGTAGCATCTTCATAAGCAGGTACCAAATGTGGGGCTTGCATTTGTCGAGCTAATGTTTTAATCTGATTCTTGTCTCGTTCATTTCGAAATAAAATCATATATCTCGAATTAAGGCTAATGGTTCGACTCGATTTCGATTGTAGAAACATATTTTGCGTAATGTAAATCACACTTGCATTACGATGATGACCTTTTCTTGTAAACCAAAGTTTAATTTTTTCCTCATCTTTTTCCCCCAACATGTCATCAAAGACGATTAAATGTGGTATGGATACATCACTGACAATTTCGTTTTCGTCGTCAGGAATCCCCTCCACGAATTTTATCAATTCAAATTGTGAATTAAACTTTTCCTGCATAACACTGTAGGCGTGTTGCCATTCTTTGTAACACCAAACAACTCTTTCAGGAACGATGTTGAACAAGTCTTCTCGATACTCAATTAATTTATGAACGAACTCTGTTTTTCCACAACCGCTCGGCCCTGTGATGAAAATATTACAAGGATGTTGAAATAATATGGATTGTACATCCATTTTTTACTTTACTTTACTCTTTAAAGGCTAATGATAAAATGATAACATCATTGAAAATGAAAGCATTTTTATTGAACAGAACTAAACAATGAAACATTTTTTGCAATGCAACATAAAAAACTTTCTTGACAATGAAAAAATTCATAAGGAAACATTTTTTTACAATACAGCGTAAAAAACATTTTCTTGACAATGAAAAACATCACACTGAAATATTTTTTTTACAATGCAAATTCGCAAATACCACGAGTTTCACATTTGTCTTCATATTCCGTAATGTCTTTGTGCAATTGCTCTTTCCGAGTCTGATTGACACCGATCTGGATAACCACTGGCTTCTTGCTTAATTTTCAAGAAATTGTCCACATAACGTTTAAAGAACTGATCTGACACAGAATTGAAATGCCAAATTTCATACACTTGCAATAATCGATAACCGCAGTCAAGAGCCTTGAATAATTCAAAAGTAACCCAAGTTCCGACCAAAGCCCTCTCTTCTTTACCATGGCTACAAATACTTGAACTTTCTTCTGCACATTTCATACAGAGTGGAAACATCATTTTGTTGTTACAGTGAACTGGGAGAACGGGGTGTAACAAATCAGTTGGAGGCAAAACTTTGCATTTGAGAATGAGAAACAGATATCAATGTACTTGATTTCCTTCTTGCTTTTTTTTTCATCAACATCAGGAACGCAATAATAGGCCATGAGAGCTTCGCATTTTTCCTGCGATCTCTTGGCAGTCTGGGAACTTAAACAACACCGTGCCAACTCAGTGGAAACGCCGTTTAGTGTGACAGGGGGTTAGATCACAATATGCTAGCGTCTGTTGCTATAAATAGACCATTGGGTAGAGGTACACTACGTCAGCGTCTAGTAGTAAAGCTTTTTTTTTTTATAAATAGCTCTATACGCTGTACTATCAGCTACAGTGTTTTAGATCAAGCGACGCTCGACAAACGATATCGGATGAATGGTGAGAGAACAAATATTTGTTTTACGTGCAACGAAGCAGGACATTGGTCCAGAAATTGTCCAAAAAAGAAAATCAGACAGGAACATTTGTTTTTTTGTCTACGTGAACCCACACAGTCATGACATCGAAATTTCACCATCGTTTTACAACGTTGTCGGTCTCCAACATACGAAATTCGTCGGGACACTAAATTCATTCTACAACGAAAATACATGGAAAACAAGTTCACTACAGACTACAATATCACCGGTTAAAAATCAGACCGTAGACATGCAGTCCGACACAACGGATATCACCGATTCAAAAATCTGCAAAATAACAGAACAGGCAGAGAAAAAAATATCTACAAGCGATAATCTAAGAAAACAACAAACTTTGGATCTAAAAGAGGAGAAAAAAGCAAAACAACGAAAAGAAGAAAAAACGAGTAACAAAGAACTGTTTCTTTTGCAAATCAACAAAACACAAGGGTAAAAAAGTATGGCAAAACATTTCCCACACTCTATCAGACATCTGCTTGCGCAGTGGGGGTAGACAAGAATTCGAACCATACTGGAACAAATATGATTTTATGTAAAAATATCGCTGGGTTTTATAGCTTTACAGGAGGATTGAAATGATTGACTCATGACGTCATTTTTTCCTATGTTTTTCCCGCGTCGGCGTTTCATGCTGTTTTTACCACTCCTAACTCAGTGTCACACAGTACAATCCTGGTGTTTCCCGTCAGGTCCGCGCTCTTTAAAAATTTCAATCCTCCTTAAACGTACAAAACCCAGGGTTATTTCCATACATTCATCATTTTTTGACTCTCAGCTAACGAACACTTCGAAAGCAGTATCAATATTCGAAAGCAGTATCAATATTCGGAAGCAGTATCAATATTCGGAAGCAGTATCAATATGAAGGAGATACATTATCAACTACGTGAGGCTCTCCAAGAATATCTAAATGCAGGTCAACAGTTATTACAACTAAACACTCATTTCGTAGGAGAGGAGGAACAAAACCAACCACAACGTATAACACAGCCATACAAAGATCTCGGCGAAAGATTAGTTCAACTATTTTTAAAGACAACACCGGATGTCATTTTGGTTGATATCGAATTTGGGAGGAAGATTACTTTCGATAATGGAGCAATGGTAATCAGAAAAAGAGTTGAAGCATGCCCCATTTGTCAAGCGAATTTCGGATGCTGTCATTAGAAGTGGAAAAAAAAACAACGTGAGACGAAAAATACACAGCCTCCAAAACAAAACAGCCCTTTTCAGGGCTAACCCAACAGTTCTTTTCAGAGCTAACCCAACAGTCCTTTTCAGGGCTAACCATTTACCACGAAAGTTCTATCTTCAAGATGCCAGACGAAAGTTCTATCTTCAAGCTGTCAGACGAAAGCTCTATCTTCAAGTTGTCATTTCTTCAAATTGTCACAGCTCTTTTCAGAGCTAACCCATCAGTCCTTTTCAGGACTAACCATTACCACGAAAGTTCTATCTTTCTTCAAAATTGTCATTTCTTCAAATTGTCAAACTTCTTTCTTTTAGAAGAGTTACACTCCAAAGAGTTACACTCCAAAGAGTAAGAATCATTCATAGATGCAGAAAAAAGACTAAGTCCAACACAGCGCTCAGCCTTTCAGAAAGAAAATCATTCATAGGGTAAAAAAGTCTAAGTTCAACTCAATGGTTAGGCATTTAGAAAAGAGAATCCATTCATAGGTGAAAAAACTATGTCCAACTCAGTACTCAGGCATTTAGAAAGAGAAAAATCATCCATAGGGTGAAAAACTAAGTCCAACTCAGTGATCAGGCTTTTAGAGAGAAACCACTTTAAGGCCAAGTAGTGGATAGAAGTAAACAATAAAGCAATCCTAATAGCATATGGGTAAAAAACTAAGTCCAACTCAGCGCTCAGTCTTTTAGAGAAATCATTCATAAATGCAGAAAAAGACTAAGTCCAACTTAATGTTCAGACATTTAGAAAGAGAAATCATCCATAGATGCAAATAAACTAAGTCCAACCCAACGCTCAGTCTTTTAGAAAAGAGAAATCATCCATAATTGCAGAAAAAGACTAAGTCCAACTCAGTGATCAGGCTTTTAGAGAAATCATTCATAGGGTAAAAACGTCTAAGTCCAACACAGCGCTCAGCCTTTTAGAAAGAAAATCATTCATAGGGTAAAAAAGTCTAAGTTCAACTCAATGGTTAGGCATTTAGAAAAGAGAATTCATTCATAGGTGAAAAAAACTAAGTCCAACTCAGCGCTCAGTCTTTTAGAGAAATCATCCATAATTGCAGAAAAAAGTCTAAGTCCAACTCAATGGTCAGACATTTAGAAAGAGAAATCATTCATAGGATGAAAAAAACTATGTCCAACTCAGTACTCAGGCATTTAGAAAGAGAAAAATCATCCATAGGGTGAAAAAAACTAAGTCCAACTCAGTGATCAGGCTTTTAGAGAGAAAAGAAGCTTGACAATAGAAAATCATTTTTGATCGTTACTTACCCTTTACTTTCCCTTAACTTTCGCTTTTTTTGCAGAAAAATCCCACTCTGGGTAGGCACTCTGGGTATTATAAAAAATGCAAATTCTTTCAGGGTGGCAGAATGGGGATAAACTCTCTGTAGGGTAGGCAACGTAGGGCTCTCAGGAAGGGTCGCATACGGATCTGACCCGGCCCTGTCAGATCCGTATGCGACCCTCCTATACTACTGTGATACACAGTCAGGCCCAGCCCAGTTTATCTGATAAGGTTTGAACTGTTTTTGACCCTTCGCTCCCGTTTTTTCCGTTCCGGGTCCGAAACGCGGATTTCCCGAATGAAAAGTAAAGTTTGTACAGAAAATATACCTTCCAGATGTTTTTTTTTTTTTTTTTTTTTTTTTTTTTCCGGATTGTGAGATTTCCAGAAAGATATGGCCAGGATTAACGCGGCTCGACTGCATTTAGTGTGAGCACAGAGCACATCAAAAAAAATCTTGTCTCGATATCTAACCGGCCAAAAACGTCATTATTTAGTTCCAACACTAAATGCAATCAAAAGCT
This sequence comes from Hippopus hippopus, assembly GCA_946811185.2. Classification (NCBI taxonomy): domain Eukaryota; kingdom Metazoa; phylum Mollusca; class Bivalvia; order Cardiida; family Cardiidae; genus Hippopus; species Hippopus hippopus. Next base: position 65,072,761 of record OX328100.1, read on the forward strand.
CGAAGTATCATACAAAACTTTATCTTTGGACTTTACTAGACGACTAACTTTAAACCCACCAATATTCAGTGTAACTGTAAACGACAAAATGAAATATGACTAAAACAAGTGGATGGGCCTGTGAACAGTCAAATACAAGAAATCAGTGGGATCTCGTACATGTAGAATATAGCCTTCTTAGTTTACGTTAGATTCTTTCTCTTACATAAAATTCTCTCTTTCTCTGTCTCATGCATTCAGTAGCTTTCTTTCCTCCTTCGATTGTTAAGTAGTTCTGTGTACTCTTGAAAATGTTAAAACATAGGTGTAGAAGATTTCCAACCCCCTTTCTTCCCGAATGTTTGAACTGTCCATCTTTTTCTGAACATGTAATGTAATTCATTCTCCGGCTCGTGTGAATAGAACCTCAATCGAAAGATGACTGCCCCCACCTCCAATTTGAAAACCTTCGTGCTCCCATGGAAAAGATACAACTGCTAAAGAGACTGCATACCTCATTCAGAATTAAACCTGATGCAACAATCAACACTCTTTGGTACTAATCCATAAGTTAGCATCTCTTTGGTATTGTTAAACTCTTTACCAATCTTTACCATGAAATCACGAACCTTACTAAAGATCCTTTTGAAAACATTAAACTCTTTACCAATCTGTACCATGAAACCACGACCCTTATTAGAATTCCTTTTGAAAACACAGTAAGAAAAGGAAAACAAATGCTAATAACCAGTTTTTTTTTCCTTTGTCCATGTTTTCAATGCTTTTGAAAATAAGCAAAATCATTTCAATAGATTTAATTTGTTCTGCAGAAACTTTAATATAGACAAATCTAAATATTTTTGATTGGTAAAAAGTCCATCTCAGTTAGTACTCTGTTGCCACTTAAATGACGTTAAGTCGTCTTAAACTACCATTCAATCATACTCTTTCATCCACAATTATATTATGCGATATATCCGATATGCACGTGAACACGATTCGATTATTTTTGTCGATGATTGACAATACAAGTTTTTGAACAGCAGACGAGGATATATGTGTTTCAGGGGTGTTGTTAGACATGTAGTGAAGAAGAAGTACAATTTGCTTTTTTTTTTTTTTTTCATTCTGGTAAGCAAAATGAGTGATGACACTTCAAGTGCTAAGCACACATTTTGCTCTGCCTTGTAGACAATGTATTTTAGATTGACATGGTATTTTGCGGAAATCATTTATCAAGATCAAACTGCAACTAATTTGAAGTCTGATCTATGATACACGTTTTCCATTTGTATGTGAAATGTATTGGCTTGTATTTTAGATATTTGGTGCCTTTTAGCGGTTTTAGTCCCTGATCAAGACACGCCAGAGCCCTAGACTGGTACTCATGAAACCGAAAAACGACAAAAAAACGAGAAATACACGAACAAGTGAGCTGTTGCCATAAAATGACTGAAATGGTGTTAAAAGCGACGTTAAACACAAATCACTCGATCACACAGTATAACATTAACGGTAAATGTTGAAAACCTGGTTTTCGCTTGGCTTAATCCTAGCTATGAGTATGTATTTACTCGTTTAAAATTTCGTGGTAGAAGGTATAGTATTTTCTATTTTATTTTATTTTTTTATTTATTTTTGTTTATGTTGTTTAACACCGTTCGCTACCACATTTCAATAATATCGCGGCGGCTGGTGTACATATCCATGCATTCCTTGACTTTAAAAAAGAAGAATATTGATGAGCTTAACCCTGCGTTTACGCCATGTTCCCGGAAGCCACGGCAGCCACGTTTCTGTCAACCGTGGACAAATCGGGATTGCCGAAATACAACGCAGAGGAACGGGATAAGCAAACTTGTCAGAGCGTGATCGCCGGGGTTGCCGTGTAAGATTTTTGACCGTCAAAAAATATGCCTCGGCAGATCCCGGTGATTATGAGAAACCTAACAGACCGTAGCGGAACGGATTGATCGTTGCGTACTACTACGGCCTGATCCATACCGGTCACAATAGGGATTCCACGTCAAAACACTGATCGTCTCTGAGTCTTGTTACGGCTTGTTACATGCTGGTAAATTCTGATGCGATCAAGTTTGTTTATCCCGTTCCTGAAAGGAACTGGAATAAATCTGGAAAGAACTGAAGTGAGGAGAAAAGATAAACAGAAAACGAAAACAATTATAAATGACGTAAACAACGAGAAAATGAAAAATCGACAATAAAGAAATGATGGAATTGAGATGAAAAGTGTTACGCAGAAAATTACAGAATTAAGAAAAGATATAGAAATGTACTCACGTAACATTCAACAAATGCAGACTTCTCATTTGAAAGCTGCTCATCACAAAATGAAGGAAGTTGATATCGTCGAGGGTGTATATTTCAGGCTGTATGACTAACGTATCGTCAAACTTCCTGTTTTATAACGTGACTTTTATCTGTGATCCTGAACTTTCTACTGTTATGTGAGGCAGTCGTTTGCATTTCACCTGATAAGGACGGACACGTTTTTGAAATAGTTTGATAACCAGACGAGAAAAAACTAATATGCTTCTCGTGCATGTAGATTTTGAATCCCTGTTACCTTGACATAGCTGACTTGTTTGTGAAACCTCAAAAGTATGTACATTTAGCCTCGGATGGAACAATTTGTAAAATGTAATTGACTTCCGACAGAAGGTTAAGAGATATGAAGCTTACGCAGTTATAGTACACGTGACCTTTCAATACCCTCTGTCACCTTGACCTTGTAGTATGCAAATTTAAACCATCGCCCTAAGGGATGAATATTTACGAATGAGTAAAATATCTTATAAATTAGACATGGTGTTCAAGAGACATTGCGCTTACATGGTTTATTTATCTATTTATCGTGAATACTTTTTTTTTTTTCTTAAAATCATTTTAAACACTGATAAATATTACAAAATAAAGTTTTCCTTGCAAACGTATAAAAATTGGACAGTTATATGCCTATAAACGGCCAAAAGGTTTGCGTTCAAACAATGGGTAGATCGCTTCGCCGTTGGTAAATCCGTCTACATTTATGAGATCAAACATGACATCATCTTGCTCAAGTGAGTATGATCCCACATAATGTACGAGTTATTCAGATAACGTTACATTCCTGATAACCATTGCAGAATCCTGGCGCGTAATCTGAAAATTCCTAGACGGACTACTAGCCAATCAAGGGGGCATTTAGATCAATATACATTTTTTTCAAACATAGATATAATATCGTACACTAAAACATGGTTTGCACCAAAGAGAAGTTTATATTTTCTTTGTTTATCTGTAAAACAATTTAAAAAAATTGTTAAATTAGAAATGACAAACAATAGAACAAGTTCACTAAAATACAATTTCTGTATATCGTATGCATTAATCATTTACCGGGTGTCTAATTTCGACACATTTATATTGACTACATTTGCAGAGAACACAGTTTATAAATCTTAAAAGAGAAACTTTGTCATTGAAAGGTTAAAAGAACAGGCGGGCCATGATGGCCCTGTATCGCTCCACAACGCTAAAATCAAATCTACCATAATTCGCATAGACAAACTATAAATCTAAAAGAAAAGTTGGCTGCAATAAAATTCCACAGAAAAATAAGCCAAACCCACTGGAAGACACTTTTTCATTATGTCAACAAGATTTCACTAAAAGCAAAGAAGGTCTACACAAGATTCATACATAGGCAATATCAATGAACTTGGACAAAAACATTTTTCGCAAAGTTTCCAAACAATCTGTAGCAGTAACACGATTTCTTGTGTGTTTTGCAGTAAACTATGCTTCATTTTGAAAAGTCTATACGTCTGAAAATAGCATTAAACAACGAATAAATCACCTGTCTGTTACTGGCTAAAAACAGACGTCCAACACTCAACGCTGTATCATATTTCTGTCGATGTAACTATGGAATATTAGATGGTTATGACCCTTGAACCCTCAGTGTTACTTTGACCTTGCAACTGGTATATAAAGCTACCGCCTTGGATGTTATCTTACAAAGATGAATATATGATTAAGAAATCATTCAAAAAAGCCCAACGGGTGCAAAGGAGATATAAGGATGACTCGAAAACACGACAGACAGTTAGATGGAAAGATAGGTAAGAGGGAAAGAAGTATGTCTGCCCGAAATACATTATGTCTGAAAAATGAATATTTGCTATCCCGAAAACTTGAAAAGACAATAACAACTTATTTTTTTAATGAATTGTGGCAATCAAGGAAGATGATCGAAAAAAGTCATAAAAGTGGGTTATTCATCTTGGCCACGACATAGCTTTTATAAGTTAAGAACTAAAAGCTAGTCAAAGAACAAAGTATCCATGTTCTTGAATTCACTTCTGACGGTCAAGAACTGCAAAGGAGGTGTAGTCAAGGATCATTTACGTCAATAGAGACATAGTAGAAAAAAAAAAGTAATTGCATGATATATGCATGATTGACACAGAGCCATGACACAAGTCTTTGGCCAGTGAAGCTAAGAGAATCGTTGTAAAGGAATGGAATGCTTGTGATCTGCAGTCTTTCCCCTCCAACAAAGTTTCCAAAACTCTTTATGTTTTCAACATTGTTTGGTAAACGGAAGCAATGAAATGGTTGCATATAGGAAACTGTCGAGGTTAATTGCAATTCGATCACAGACTGAAACAACAAATAAAAAGAAAAATGTTCAAAGAGAAATGATGTAAATGTATCTTGTACATATCTGAATAAAAATGTAAACCATAATTTACAAACGATAAAACAAGTTCAGCAAAATAGAATCTCTACATTCGGAACTTAAGCCCTCCGACAGCTTTTTCAGACAAGCAAAACAAAGGTTATTTTGACCGAATGTGGGAGGGCAGGTTACACCAGATATTTTCACTGTCCCGTATGAAGGATTCTGGATGGGGGACAGAGGTTACACTACATACTTATACTATTCTTTTTGAGAGATCCTTGGCTTTCGCTATAAGCTTACACTGTTCTATGTGAAAGACTGTGGATGGGGGCACGTGCACTGTCCAAAGTGAAACATTCCTGATGGGGAAACAGTGTTGCAACGGATACTTATACAGTTTTATGTGAAAGGTTTTGTCATTGGGAGGCGTTTACACCAAATACATTGTCCAGTGTGAAAAATTTTGAACGGGGTCGAAATTACACCGAATACATTCACTCTCCTATGTCAAAGGCTTTCGACGGGAATAACATTAGATACTTTAGGCCCGTCTGCACTGGCAAACAACACCAAACTTTTCATATCCATCAAATTAGGAATGAACTTTATGTAGTTGCCGAAAACTTTTGATCTGGGTTAAAATCAATTCCCCATCAATTAAGATTTTATGAAGGTGTGTACTGGACTGCGAATTAAGCATTGTATATCTATACTGTTTGTTGGGGCTTAAATATTATGTTAAATATATCGTACTTAATCGGTATTATTTTTTCTTAACCTCTATCTCCCCCTACACGTTTTCCAAGCCTTGGCCGCTTTTGTACATAAATGACGTTGAAATAATGATCATCAGTGAGAGAAGGATAACACCTGTCGCAATGCCTATCATCAGTCTTTGGAAAGAATTTGGTCGATCTTAAAATTAATCTAGTGACCCTTTGGGTTTCGATCCCTGTAGGTTACAGACTGTAATGCTTGGCATGGTACATATTGATAGAACTATGTATTTATTTGACCTGTTCAGTACTCTGAGTCACGGGAGACAGTCATTGGAAAGAAAAATCTTCATTTCGTCTCTCAACATCGAAACAGAATCACTTTCTCTCGTGGGCTACTGAGCAAGACTTTCCACGCTTCTATGGACAATGTAAATCAAGACCAGACTGTAAAAAATGAGCGGCCTGATCTTGGATCTACACTGTCCAATACGATCTGATTCTCCGATCGAAAAGAAGTTTAAAATCGTAGTTTTCTTACCGTTGGCTGGAAACTTTCATTCAATTCATGCGTTAATAAAGGGTTAGTGAGTTAGTGAGGATGTGAATTTCAGAGAAAGATAGAAATAGATATTCGCAGGAAGTACTTGGATTGACGACCCAAAATAATGTTTACAGGAGGACATTTAACTTCCGAATTGCCGTGGCGATTGAGTTTTGATTACTCAATGGTATGTTGTTAACATCCTTTGCAAAATTACTTCACTTATATCGGGGCGGCAAGTGCATCTATGCTCTCCTGGTGTTTCTTTTATTAGTTGCGTATTATATGCAGTATTTTTCTTAAGCCAATGACTACTTTCCCACTACTTTCCCCAGCGGTAAGCGTGGGCACAGGTTCGAAAACCCAGCTCGGCCAATTTCTTACCGAGGATTGATGACTGTTATTGCGACGAGGTTCATTTTGCTCTCACCTCTGATTATGTGGGAAAACGGCGAGTGCCTTGGGAAGATACCTGTGGGAAGTTCTCGGAAAAGAAACTCCAGGGATTAAGAGATGAACTGAATGCTGCGATGTAAATGAAAAGATATGGCGTTAAACACCATACAAACTAACATATAAAACTTTTATGTTAAGAGGGGGTTAACAAACGAAATAACTTGAAGAGGTTTGTGGAAAACTTGACGTTACGAGACGGAAAACCTACTTAACAGCTTTCAGAATAGTCGCGACAGCAGAAAGTTTGCCACTGAAATGACCCTGAGAAATAGGGTTTTTGAGAACACCCTGAAGAAATGAGTAAATGCGCGTTGACAACATTTACTACTTTTTGCTTAATATATTCATATCACTTCTTCCCAAGAGTCGTCAACACAAAATGGTTCGGTAAAGGGGTCGATTTTTGATTAGTAATAGGTAGACCTTGATTCAATATCCGATGGCGCAGCTAGTCACTTGGTAGCCCTTGAGCAAGACATCACAGAGCTCTAGTCTACCACTGGTAAAACTCACAAATAGGATTGGATAAGTGAGCTGTTGATTTAAAGCGACATAAAGCTCCGGTCAAACAGGGGAACAGATGGTAAGCCTGCACCTCCATTTTGTCTGATCTTTGTTTGCAATCAGTTTATTGAAAACAACATAAAGCTAATATCAATGAAACAAAAACAGAAGACTGCACTCTCATGGGTGTCTTGTAATACCTACCCAGCAGACAAATAGAGAACATGTATGGAGAATAAAGAAACGTCATCATTCAACATCTTGAGCAAAATTTTTATTTCAACACAATCCATGACAACAAGGGAGAACACAATAGCAAAAGAGAAACATGCATATAACAAGCATTATTTCCTTTTGCAACCATTTTTATATAACGTTCTCTCACTTAAACCAGATCTGCAAAAAGCCACTTGCAGGAATTATGAGTTTTGAGGTTCCAAAAGTCTTTTTTTTCCCTGGAGAAGTATAACCGTGTCGTACAGTGTAGACCCATGGTCTGCACAATTTGTTGAATACTTTGATCTTGATGTGCATTATCCACGAAGGTATATTGAGTAGCGCGGAGTAACCTTCGGAAATTAAAAGATGACACATCCAAGTAAAAAAATCTAAAGTAGTAAAAGGTTTATATCATAATATCTTTCTATCCCTTCTTAAATTGACACACACACACACACACACACAGACACACACACACAGACAGACACACACACACACACACACACACGCTTGCTCTCTCCTCAGTTTACACAAAAACCTGGCTTGTCATCCTATGATTCTCGGGATCCATAAGTGAGGTTACACTACCCTCTGTTTATGGGATGACAAGCTAGGGTTTAGTATAAACTGAGGAGAGAGTAATAGTCTGTAGACAGATATTTGTGGAAGGGAGATGTGATTACTTGAAAGGTGCAGGGAAAAAATATTTTTCTTGGGTGAGTTATGTTTTTAAATGTAAAAGTGTTCAGTTTTAGAGCATTTTTTTGGGCGGGGGGTAGACTTGAAAGCATACAGTGTTATCATGAACAGTGACTTGAGAGAGGATTGCTACATTTACAGTTTCAGAAAACATTGTGAGGAGGGTTGTATTGATTTATTCAGGAGTGTACTTTATTGTCTTCTGTTCTTTTGAAAAGCACTTTGGAAGATGGCACTTGGGTCAGTGACTGGTTATTCTTATTTTCTTGTATTTCGTGTATACTTTTAAGTTAGACATATATTCCTTTGTGATAGGATTTGGTATGTTTATGTTATATCTCTATTAATAGAACATTAGGAGAGGGGGACGACGTAAAATGTACTGGGAACTTAATTTTACTCATTTATTATCAGGTTGACACAATGACTGGTACAGGGCTGATACATTGCTGCAGCTTGTATATCTTATGGTGAGAGAGTGTTTAAGGCAGAGAAACCTAAGAATTGGGTGGGGACATGTTTTGGCTTGGCTAATTGTGTTGATACACCGTGGAGGGAGTTTGATAACGTTTTCTGAAAACGCAGAGGGAGGGTGTCGCAGAGCCCGGAATACGTGGAGACTTGTGTGAGAGGTAGGAACAACAGGTATACGGCGCGACCATCGTGTTCTGGTAGAGGTGTATAACGGTACCATCGCATTGGGGTAGAACAGCATTGTTTTGGGGAACTTAAATGATTACGGGAAAGGGGGAATTTACAATATTTGGATATTTTCTGTAAGAGTAAATTATAAGTTCAAGGTAAAGGCGTGTAGGAAAGGGAGAAAATGCTGGTGACTAACAATTTCTTCTTTTCCAATAATGTTTCCTAACCTTTCAAAGAAAAAAATCAAAATATTTGTGTCACAAATATAATTTGTCATCTTAACAATAACTTCCATACTTTTAAATGGTATGTTATCAATCTAAATGTATTTTTATACCCGCTTTGTTTACTTTTGCACTTATTTGTTACTTTAACAGTTAGGATGTCAATACAAGCCAAAAGCTTTTAATTCAAAGCTTATCAACCATCACCATACAACCAATTTTTCGACATGTCAAGATCCAAAGCATTTGTAGACGACCGATTGAATGTCATTCATATTCTTGGATTTTTTTTTTTTTTCGAAGCATGGAAACCTTGTGGGTTACCAGCATTTATCCTTTTTCTTTAATATTTCTTTTAATTATTTACTATTTCCCACACAATCCCGAGTTTTAACGATCCTGAGTAAAAACACTTTCGAAAATATTGTAAGAAAAGGACATTTTGCCAGTCATTAGCATTATCTCATTTTGCAACACTGTTTTGTACCCTATCACTTACAACTCCGTCATTTGAGCCACCTTTAAGTTTTATACGGTAAATTCTTTCCATGTGGAAAACTTAATAAATTTTATGCTTGGTATAGGGACTGTCATGTTAGGAGATAAGGGTCGTGAAAACTCGGAACTGTCATGTTAAGGAATAAATCACTTAGTTCCTAAAAGAATGACTTAAAATTAACCTTTCGTTATAATAGGTGACGTTCAAATGTTGTCCACTCTAATTCATCCCCATACCACAAATTTTGGGTATTCCAGGAAACAAGACATGTAACACATGTCCAGAATAATAATCAAAATATCTTTTTAAAAGTAGACACATCTGTAATTAACCAATGAATCTGGGCGGCCAATGTACATCGTTCAGCATTTAGCGTCTGGTTTCCAGCGGTCCTGCAGGTTTTTTTTAATCAGTATTTCGTAAAAAAAAGTCTTTCAAAGCCGCAGGATGCTTTCCCACACAACCATCGCCGAAATCGAAATCAATTGTAATGAGTAACTTATATTTTGTAACCCAGCATTATCATGCTTTAAAAGATCAGTCAATTGTCTAAAGTACGCCCCTCCTTGGTAGCTATGCTTAATGTGTAAACCATTTGTAATTTTTAGCGAACGGCAAACATTTAGGCTCATCCAAAAGTGAAAGTTTTCCAGATAACAAATGAAATACGTGTGAAAAAAGAAGAATTGGACTTTTGAAACGTAGGAAAGCGTTGTTGGAAAAAGGGGGAAACACTTGCGTTTCAGCATATTATACATTATTCCCAATAAAAAAAACAACGTTTCTTCCTACTGGTCGATGAAATTCGGGGTTGTTTGATAAAATGTTAACGTTTTTTATTTCTAACCTCCCGGTACAATGCTTGTTTACATAAAGCAATCATGGGCCAGAGAATCAATTTTATCACATAACCTTCCTTGTTTTCAGTGTAATATACCCATTACGAATTTTCATTTCTCATACACGTGTAATATCACAATTGTGTGACGTCATTTTTGACGTCATTTTGTACGTATTTCATAGAAGTGAATAAAACCGCGGATGCATCTATCTAGATGGTTTAACATCATCTTATCTATGATTTTTTAAAGTTTTGTGATAAAAAGAATCTGACAATCGTTGGCGTATGTGATAAAGTTTTATTAAACTCGTCAAGAAAAAATGTTATTAAGCTCGCCAAAGGCTCGCTTAATAACATTTGCCCTAGACTCGTTTTATAAAAGTTTATCTCAACGCCAACTCATGTCAGATCCTATATATAACAAGACAGAAGGAGGGCTATGATGGCATTTTATAAGCTGATAATAATTATACAAATGAAACTCGAGGAAACATGATTTGCAAATATTGTTTTCTATTTATTGTCTGGCAGTCCTTTCAAACGTATCCCATTGGTTTAAAATGAAAAAAATGGTTTTACTATATTTTCGTTTTTAGCTCTACTGACTGAAAACGATATTATGGCCCTGTGTCCTTCGTGTGTGCGTGCGTTAACTTTTATGTCAAATATACTCTTCTCTGAAGCTACCAATTTTGACCAAACTTCACAGAAATGTTCATACCATGGCCCTCTTCAGAATTCCCAGAAATAATTTAATTCCTGTAAAAACTCTGGCTGCCATAGCAACACACCCATTAGATATTGATCTAGTGGACCTTTACTAAAATTGTCAAATCATAACCCAAGGGTCAAACTTGGTCCAGCGCTACAAGTCATACGTTCTACTAGGGCTTATAGAGTGAAGACTGTAAAAGTCTTCTTGTTCCAGACCATGAGCTAGAGCTGTAATATTTTGTGAGTGTTATCATTTACTGTGCCCCTTCCAAAATGTTTAAATCAAAGCTCAGGTGTCAAGACTGACCCATCCCATGGGTCATAAATTTCATATGTGCTTAAAGGATTAAAATTCTAAAAAAGTTTATACTCTTAACCATCAATCCTAGGGCTACTAAATTTGGCACATAGATTTATGTGTGGATTACTTCTCTGTTAAAAATAGCCCTGCGATCAGAATACGCATCTCCTCAGGAGTCTCATATTTTGCAGGGGTTCTATACTGAGAACATATTCGACAATCTTCTTGCTTATAACCATATTTCCTAGACCTGTATCATTTGCAACGAGGCATTATCATGTGGACATCTACCTGATTCAAGTAATTATAGTTATTCCCCAAATTTAATTCGGGGGGCATATAGGTTTTGGATCGTCCGTCCATTTGTCTGTCCGTATGTCTGTTTCCTTGTTTGGGCAATAATTTTTCCCTGTTTTTCATTCCAATAGAAGTTGGCACAGATGTTAAACACACCGAAACGATGTGTCATGCACAAGATTCATTTCCGTGCGCTAAAGGTCAAGGTCACAGTAAGGTCCGATATGTTTTGCCGGGTAGTATTCGTGTCCAACCTGTAACTTTGTTTAACTATGAGTAAACTTCAGTATATCTTTACAGAATTGTTAATCATATTAAAGACCATGTGACATACACAAGAGTTATGTACATTAATTAAAGGTCAAGGTCACAGCGAGGGCAAATATTTTTAAATGGGGTAGCTGTTTTCGTGCCAGGGCTATAACTGTTTTCTCTATGACTTAATTTCACAAATATTTTGTACAAATATTAATCACACTGAGACGATGTGTCATGCCAGAGTCTTGCACGTAGGGTCAAGGTCACGGTCACAGCAAGGTGAAACTATGATGGGAAGTATTCATGTCTGGCCTGTAGCTTTTTTAAATTATGAATTAGTGTAAGACAAAAAAAAAAAATAATAAAAAAAAAAAAAAAAACATAAAGACATTATTTCATGTGGATTAAAAGTCCAGGTCACAGCACTGTACAATGATTCTGAGGGTATAGTAGCCTTCATTTCCGGGCAACAACGTTTTTCCTAGGACTTGATTTCAAAAACATTCACAAATGTTAACTTCATTGAGACAATGTGTCATGCACAAGAGTCATGTCCGTAGGTGAAAGGCCAGGGTCACAAAAAGGTCAAAACTTTTTTTTTTTTGCGTGTGGTATTCGAGCCTGGCCCTTTAAAGTTCTAAAAATGAGTAGAATTAGCATGACTTGGCAGAATTGATCACTGTATAAAGGCAATGTGTCATGTGCAAGGGTCATGTTCTTAATATGTTAAAGGTCAAGGTCACGGTAAGGTCATATTTTTTTTATATTTATTTTTTGCGAGGTATTATTCGTGTCGGTCCTGTAATTATTATTATCAATGAATTCTAATACAACTGTATAGAATTATCAACTAAACGGTGTATTGGGTGCAAAACTGTTGTCAGAAGATTATGATGAGTTTTGATATATAGGTAGTCTGAGATTGATAGAGACTACCTGAATTATGAAATATCTTAAAAAATTCAATAGCCATTGTAATGAAAATGTTCATGGTTAATAATATTACCTTTACCAACCATGGGTAAAATTTTCAGAATTTTTTATTGCTTTGGCTTTTTTGCATTTAATGCAATGTTAAAAGTATTAACAAAACAGCTTAAAAACGGCGGGAGGATTGGCACCTATTCCGAGTAAAAGGTATACCTTTTTGTGAAAACAATTTTCATGCAAGTACTTTAAGTGTGTTCGTCTATTGTTTGAATAGTACAAACTTCAACTTTCGAGGCCCTGATCTCGTTTTTCATTCGGTGTTTGTTTTAACCCTCATCCTACCAACATATTTTTAACCTTAATCCTACCAACTGGAGTCTGTTTGGACCCCAAATTGAAAAATTAGTGCTGATGCTAGGAAAATTGAAAAGCAAACGCAAATAATTGTTAAAACTGTTGAATGACACAAAATCAGTATAAAATTTAAAAAGGTAAATGAGATGATTTTTGGTAAGATGTTACATTGTTGGACCATCCACTGATCGGTCCTGTAGTTTTTATTAACACTTTTCAACGATAGTTTGTTTGCCACGATGAATGTGTTTCGGACAAACTGGACGGCTATAGATCTTGCAGGTCACATGTTGCATGCATGTGTTTAGCGTCTTGCTTTCCGATTAGTTTTGAACACAGGAATGCCAATCATGACACACTCTAGAGAACGTGAAGGAATTCTTAAGGTTTTCACAATTCACAGCATTTGTAATTCCCAGTTGTTGCTTTATAATGACATGTGGATATCGACAACCAGTATCCGGAGGGTGTCTCTGCCAGACAGTTCCACTGCAGGTAACATACATGTATCTGTCTAAGGCGTCCTTTGTGGCTCAGTGGTAAAGTGTAATGTCTGGGTTCAATCCTCACCGAAAGCACTGGGCTTTCTGAGGGCGTGTCCTTGGGCAAGACACTTCAGAGCCATAGCCTAGATATGGTGAAACCTAGGACAGACATGAATTTGTGAGCTGTCATCGTAATATAACAGAAATGATGTTGAAAGTGGTGTAAAACACCATTCAATCATCAATCAATCAATCAATCAATCATTCAATCAATCTGTCCTCTTTGGCATCTGGTGATTGTTGTTGAGGGTGTGGCTGATGCTCTCTGTGGTCTGCGTCACCTAGTTCTTGATCATTTGATCTCGTCCCAGAGTCTAGCTCCTCCTCTAGCCTGACCTCTTGCTTGGGCTCGGTCCCTATCAGGAACAGGATGTACATATTCCTCCACAGCACCCATGAGATTAGGTTGAGGCTGCACCATTACATCTACATCTTGCGTGTCACCTTGATCGGCTGGTTAGGATACATGGTGAACATTACCGGCTGAAGCGTCCCGGTCTTCAAATTCAGACTCCACAGTATCTTGTAATAATGACTGTCAGAGACTGTGCCGCTATATATGTTCTGCGCAGAGTAGGAATCGGAACAATTCCGGAATTCTTCTGCGCAAAGTAGGAATCCCTACTTTGTCCGCCGATTCCAGAATTATACCGGACAATTCTAGAATTGCGCAAGGGAGATATATCGTATTATGATCAGATAGGGCTCGTGCGCAAAGTAGGAATAGGCTTCAACAAAGTCAGAATTTAATGGGTAGTGCAACGTGAGAATAGTCGGACAATGAAAGAATAACCAAAGGGATTTCTTCACAAAAAGGTGTAAAGAAACAGAAAATGTAAGTGGAAGATGGAAATAAAAAAGTATTTCGAAACTTAAAATAGCCGAGGAGCCAGTAATAAATATGTCATAACAATCCTATAGGCCTATGTTGCAAAAGGTTTTAGATTCTGGTGATCATGATCCTCTTTCCGTTATCTTTTACTTCTCAAAACTGGCTTTGCCCTAATTTTATGTAGATTATTTGATCTATTTGATATTTCTATTATTCTACGAACTGAAATCATTCCGAATCCAAAGGAGGGAGGAAGTCTTATTCTATATCTGTAATTGAAATATTCTTTGCCTGATTTTGGTTAGCACTTGTTTTACCGAGAGAGAGAGAGAGAGAGAGAGAAAGAGAGAAAGAGAGAACTGCATATTACAAGTGAGAAAAAAAATCGATTAATCTCTGTAAAAAGAATATTTCATTATGAACTCCTTCAATCATTATGATTACTGCGGTTTATTAAGAAATCATTAGTCAGATTAACAGCTCGTGATTGCTTCTTAACTAGAAACACCCACAATGTTTTCTATCCTTTTAAAGACAAATCCCGTCGTTTAAGCAACATCTAATTTGTTGTCTGCAAATGCTTTCATTTTGGACTAGTCGAAAATGTGGTTATGTGGCAAAGGGTAAACTACAAAATATCGCGATATCAGAGTTCTTTTCACTAGAAAAAAATCTCACAGTATCAAATAGTGTAGGTCGAAGATCAGACTGCAGTCCAATCTTGATCTACATTCGCTACAATACAAAACTCGTGTAGTTCGTGCTCAGCAGCTAAACGGTAAATCCTGAGATATCTTTTTTCTAATCGAAGACTGGGACAGAAATAGATTTACTGATGGTTAACTCTCAGCCAAAGGACACAGTTTTAGATTCGATGTAGCTCAAATGAAAACACCATGTGAAAGGAGAAAAAATGCTGGTTTCCAGCTGACTTCTTCCCCAGAGTCGTTAAAACTTTGGAATATCTACATACATATATGCCACCGTACATGTTACTCATTACTAAATACTAAAAGCACGATTTCTGTCTTGATGGGGTAGAAAACATTATAGAAAAGAAGAAAATGTTCGTTATCAGCATTTCTCGTTTTACCACCATGTTTTCAACAGCTGGCTTCGAAAGTGTTTGAAGAAGACAACTACATGTAGCTCAAATGAAAACGTTTTGGAAAAAAGAGAAAGGGTTAATTTGACCGAAAAAAATACAGATTTATTTCTCATGCTCATGATGCAACACATGTTATTTATTTCTCACTACATGTTTCTTTTTATGATCTTTGTTTAATATTTTGTTTCCAATTCCTACTTTTTGCAGGGAAAATAGTAGATTCTCACTTTGTCCCGATTCCTACTTTGCGCAGGGACTATTCCGGAGTTGAACCGAGCCAGGTAGGAATTCTTACTTCGCCCAGCAAAGTGAGAATTCCTACTTTGTGCAGGACAATTCCGGAATTGTCCCGATTCCTACTCTGCGCAGAACATATACATGACCTTGCTATTTTATAGGGTCATAATTTAACCGAAACAAATGTGAGAATTAGTTATAAAATTGAAACTTGATTTTGGGTCCAGTCGGACTCCACACTCAAAAAAGTTAAGAATCAGCTCACAAATCGAGAAATTTTATCAATATGGCCATTTTCATCAGTTTTTACGGTCATGGGGACACGGTATCTTTAAGAGCACCAGTTTTGACAAAGTCATAAGATGTCACAAGTCTATCATCGGTACTTTTTAATACATGTAACTCCATGAAAATAGCGGTTGGGGTCAAATTGACCGCAGTTAGTAAAATGATTCAATATTGGAGACTTGCACACACTTGTTTACACTTTGAATTCTTTTCCACGCCCAACCATAAATGTTTGTTTTTCTTTTTCCGAAACCCGGTCAAACTATGGCTCACATCATGTGGTATAGCATACAATAATGAAATGAAGAAGTCTGAATTGTATGAAGTGGTTAAGTTCCATAAACAAGATCAAAAGTGCTATTTTAGATCAGTTTTTACGGTCATGGGGACACGGTATCGTTAAGACTACCACCCTTTGAATGTGACCATAAAACAATTTCAAGCTAATTATAGGCGAACTGATAAATCCGTCGCGGAAAACGATTCAAAACAAACAATGAAAGAATTTCAAGTCTAAGTGTCAGGTAGTTTGGAACACATACCTCAACAGAAGTGGTATAAAAACTTGAAGCCATGCCGAATATAAAATTTAAGCAAACATAGAGAACAGACACCATATAAGAGAACATTGAACAAATCATTTTAAACTTCATCTATGGTAAAGTAAAGAACTACATTGTTTGTACAATAAACGATTTCAAGGCCTCATATTCATATAAAATGAGGCACTGATGTCATGTACTTATTCAGTTATGTTTGCTGTTCTGCTCACTGTGCAAAACCGTCTGAGAATGTTAAGTTTCAGAGCAAACATTTAGCATTACTGGAATGGGCAAAATTATCTTCTTTTTTTGAAGAAAAATTCTAATTTACGCTGTGAAAGTTGGTAAGGTCACTTTAAAAGACCTTAAAAAGATTAGTTATATTTGATACGAGATTTTTGAAGATATTTCAAAATTCAGGCGGTCCGTAAAAACTACCAATAGCTGTGCAGAATCATCAACAAGATAAAGACGATGTGTTGCAAAACCCGAGAGGTTCTTTGTTAAGGGGGATCAGTTACTTTTCAGTGAGAAATTCTTTTGTTTGTTTGTTTGCTTGTTTAGTTTTGGTTTTGTTTATTTATTTATCTTATTTCTTTTTCAAAATCTAGCCATTAGACCTGAATATTGAACGGAATCTAGTCTGGTAATAGGTTAACGAAGAGATGTTTTCGTAAAGTTATATCAAAATCTTTCAAATAGTTAAGGATGCGAAACCTTTTAACTCTTTACAACGCGACAAAAAAGTAGACTTGTCGGAATTGAAAATGGTCGGGTTGACAACATTGAGAGAAAAGAGATATAACTGGTTATCCATGTGTCTTTTGGTCTAACTGAATTTCAAAAGGTTAGTTACACATTGTCCAAAATAAACTAATGAGGTTTGTACTCGACCTAGAAAATACTTCTAATCTTGATAGACGTCTGTCTGGACCAAATTACACTCTTCCTTGTATGTATTTAAGGTTTAAAAATATTTTTATAACAGAAATGATAAGTACACCCTTACGGATCTAGATCAATTCAACACGAGGTATTTCTACCATCAAAGGCTGAAGGATTTATAATGAAGTCCTTCTACATACGATGTAAGTTATGGGATGATCTTTCTCCTCATATTCGAAATACCAACTGTCTTTCTGTATTCAGATATGCACGTAGTATAAGAGCACAGTTTAGCTATGTAAAAGTATGTTTAATATGCTTTCTTTACTTAATGTTTATGAACCATAGATAGGCTTCGATGTACAAAAAGGGCTTTACCACAATTTTTACTCTTTAAGTGTGTCTGGTAGTGGCAAACAAATATTAGCATTTCATTCAAGTTTTTGTAGAATTGAGCAGTGACATGTAACTCTTTATCATATGCACACGGGTAATTACCATCAACTTCTTTTGTTGTTATTATTATTTTTATTATTGTTATTACTAGAGGTATGCATGTATTTATTTCGTTTCTTCATGATTAATGCCTCGCTACCGGACCATCACCAGCAAGGACAACATGGAAATGAGTGACTTTGCTCTTTTTTCATGTCATCCTTGATATTGAAATGAGAGACTTGTCTCATAGCACAGCATTCAAGATCACATTTTAAGCCTTAACCTGCTACGTAAGTTAATTGAAACTTTCAAACCGATAATAAATTTCTGTTTCAAAGGTATATTTTTAGAATAATTTATCTCCATATGGGGCATTGTAGATCTAAGATCAGACTACACGTTATGTGCAGTCTGATATTGATCTTTGCTGTCCGCAAAAGGTCCTCGTATCACGCTGGGCAGCCTAAGTTGTGATTTTGGTACATGTGTGTGCTGTAAGACTATGTAGTGTTATTCAATATTGAAATAAATCTAATGCAACTTTTTAACCATAGAGCCATGCACAGATAAAGCTGTTTTAACAATATCATTTGTGTTCTGAAGCTTAAGTCTAAATCTTTGGTTAAGACAATAGTTTCTAATACTTCAGTAAAACGCATACAATTCTATCAACAATAGCAGGGCGGCTTTCGTTGCATTTTAATGCGTTGTTGAATGTCGAGCGTTTTCATTACATTGTACATTTTGCAAATTTATTTTCTTTTGTTTTTCCTCAGGGTCGTCAACAATGTGTATCTTTTGATGATGGTGAACCCTTCAGCTCCTTTCACAAGTATATTTTCCTCTACAGCCAGTTTAGTTCCAGATTAGAATTTACAAAGATGCAGTCTGACCTTTAATCTATACTGTCCGCTTTTACAAAACAATCTCATCAAAAACCACCTTGATATTATAATTATTCGGTCTTATTTCTAGCCTAAAGATGTTCCATGGATGAATGCATTAATCAGTTGCAGACAACTTTGAACTGCTAATATCTAAAACTATTGTGACAAGAGTACACTTTTCTTGTGACAACTGGCTTCTTCCTTTGCGACAGTGTTTGACTATTGTTCATGTTATTAAAATAGAAATTTTTCAACTGTTCATTATTTATGCACAGTGAGATTTTTTTAGGATGACTACTCAAAATTTGTTTTACGAAGAGGGGATAGGCAATGAAGTTATATTCTTTAGTGTAAATTCATAGCATAGCATAGCATGAAAAGTGCACAACCTTAGGCCGAAAAGTGCACAACCTTAACTTGTTTTAAACTACCTGTGCTATCAGCGAAGATAGCAATTATCGTCGTATCATTTTAGTGAACAGAAAATCCATTTTTACTCATCGTTTGCTAAGGATTACTTTTTTGACATAAGATATATTTCTACCAAAGATACATCAATATCGGGTCTCGCCATAAATGTATATTGCAATATTGTCTTTTATTTCTCTACGCATTAGACTTAGTAACAAGTCTGTGGTTAAGTTCAACCTTTTTTAATGGCAGATTTTACGGTAGCTATCAAAAGAACAATAATTTTGTTTGTTTGAACCTTTTCTATTCATATTGTTTTAGTACTC
Organism: Hippopus hippopus; assembly: GCA_946811185.2. Classification (NCBI taxonomy): domain Eukaryota; kingdom Metazoa; phylum Mollusca; class Bivalvia; order Cardiida; family Cardiidae; genus Hippopus; species Hippopus hippopus. The sequence continues at coordinate 65,092,127 of OX328100.1, forward strand.
CATTGACTACGCTGCATGAGAATCGTATGAAACACAGAATCAGGAGAAAGCCATTAAGCACCGAAAAGGAACAATAAACGGAGTAAATCTTTAACTTGATATAAACTGGAGTCTTACCGGATTAGACAAAAACGTACCCTTACTGTATGGTTTAAATGAAAGTGGCCGGAAAGACAACTTATTATGACAATATTTTAATTCGGCATAGTTGTTCATTCGACATGTACATCTTGCAAGAGGAGCGCAATGAAAGACAACCAAAGGGAATTATTTATTTTTGGCAAATAGCTAGTGGTATCGTCAATTTATATAGAAATTTACGTAAACTGTGGCAGATCCACAGGTTAGGGCGAATTTAAGAAAAGGTGGGGTAAATAAGGGCATTCGATTTCTTCTAGCTGGCTTGAAACAGCGGCAGATTGTGTATGTTCGTGGAGTATACAAAGGCATTTTTTTCTCAAAATGTGGCATCGGTTTCAATTTGGTGTAACTATTGCACTCCGGAGAACGAGAATGCTCAAGACTTAAGCTAAGCTCAGGACGGAGTTGTCGTCCCACCCGTTCAGTAACGCAACAAATTACAAAGCGACTTGCAGAATGTCATTGGTGTACGTGCACAATCATGTAGCTGACTTGAAGTCATGAAGCCGCAATGTCCATCTCACTGAGAAGACACCATATCCAAGACCGTTTGATACGGGCATATAAAAGATCATGTTACGTGGACCCTTAATGACTGGACTCCTGTTCTATTCATATATGGGTGGAAAAGCGTCTAAGATTTGGAGCTTGCCCAATGAATATCTATCTCAAGTGTGTATTGTAGAGCATGATTGTTTTGGCCGGGGTTCTGTCATGATGTGGAGGGGAATTTGTATTTAGGAACAAACGGACCCACATGTCATTCAAAAAGGCAAAAAGATAGCAGAGCTATGTCAGTAAAATTCTGGGTGTCCATGTACACCCGTATGCAAGTGCTAAAAGTCCTGCTTTCATCCTCATGGACTCCAATGCCCGTGTTCACAGGGCCCGCATCACCAATCAGCATCTTAGGCAAGCCACAGATGTACGCTTGGATTAGCCAGCGAGATTCCAGGATATAAATCCCATTGGATATGTATGCGATATTTGACAGAAAAGCATTTCTTTTCCCAAATTCCAACCAGTAACTGTCCATGAGGACAGATAGATTCTCATTATGGAATGGGCTCGGCCTCCTAAACTTAAGATCCCTGAGATTATCTGCAGCATGCTGTGAGGGTAGCAGGCCGTAGTCGGGGCTACCACACACGATTTTCAGACTTCAGGCTACCATCCAAACATGTTAATTATCGAGCCCTGTATTTTCTCGGTCATATTCACACATTCATGACAATTTCCATTGTTATCTTAATGAAAACGAATTCCTTACTAACTTTGTTTGGAAAACAATTTTTCATGTCGTCAAAAATTAATAAATTATAAGTTGTAAGACGTTCTCTTTGGCAAATTCTAGTATATTCCGTATTTCTAGCTATATTCATATGACACGAGGAAATGTTTGTGGCATGGTTAAGTAGGAGAAGACGATTCGGACCCAAATAGATTCGGCCCAGTGCAAAAGGCGATGAAGATTCGGCTCACATAGGAGAAGATTTTACCAAATCGAGAGGAAGATTCGGCCACAATTTTAGATTTTGTTTCTTGTATTGATATTGTTACTATTACTTATTGTCACGTAAATATTCCAGATTCATCTTCAAAGAACTTCAAAAATTATGACTAAAACTGCTTTTTTCATAGTTTGAGAAAAATTCTTCTTGCCTGGTCGATAAATATTATAGTTGTTTTGATAAATGTTGTGGTTGATATTAATACTGCATATTTATATTTTTTTCTGTTTTCTTTAGTTGTTGAATCTACTGCAAACTATAGGGCATTTTTCTTCCACATTTCCATTTCGAAATTTTGATTATAAGTGGATTCTTAAATCTAGACTGGCTATTTATAAAACGATATTTTTTGATATGTGTATGTGTTTTAATTCCTCTGTGATCTATGACACTGTCTGAGTTGTGTTTATTGCATATTAGTTTTGTCACAGCCGAAAATCAGCATGCCATAACATCTGATGTAACATTTTGCGAGAGGTGATAGTATAGGATATCCCGAAACAAAATTTAGTTCAACTCTTTGTAAAACGTCAATAAATTAAATGCACAATGAAATACTCAAATGAATTATACATCAGGAGGGCAGCTAAGGTACATGTCAAGGATGACAGAGATAGGGTAAATGTAAAGTTTGGTTAAAATGGCGTGTAGAATACACTGAGTTGAGGTTAAGTGTAAATGATGATGGATAGAGCAGAATGGTGTATATCACACTTTTATCTGGCTTTTGTACCCAACACCTGTCTTTACATATCAGAGTAAAAAGGAATGAATTTCCACCTTAAGTCTTCACCATAGGACAATATTTTAGACATCCCCAAACTAATAGTATTTGCCAGCATTTTCTCCTTTTCCCACAATCTTTTCAAAATGCTTCCTCTCCAAGCGTATTAAAACTCGGAAATGTTCGGTAAAAAGTTAATTATGTCAGTATTACTATAAAACAAGGAAAAATGGAACATTGAAATTCATAACAAAAAACAAGATTATAAGGAGGTATGCATATTTTTACGGTTATGTAAGTGTTTGTTTTACCCAAAAACCTCTAATATATTTTATCTTAGGGCCAAATCCTCTCAAAAGATGAAGAAAATAACGCAACTGTAGCAGTAAATAAATAGCGATATTAAAACACCATTATGATCACTTTAATCTGCGAAAGTTTTACAGAAGACCCAGTAACGAAGTCAGAACTTAAGAACATTGGGTCACAGGTTCAATCCCTGGCTCGGCCAATTTCTTTCCGAGTATCCATGATAGTAACTGTGACAAGAATCAATCCTCTTTCACCGTTGATCATTGCTTCTATTATGGTTGTGTGGCAAAGCAGCCAGTGGATTGGGAAGATTATTGTGTGTAATACTGGTAGAAGAAACTGCAGGAAAGTTTGGATAGGTTCATTGGCCGACACGATATAACTGAATTAATGTTGAAAACGACGTTAAATACCATACAATGTACATCCAGGTAGAGTGTGGATTTCACGTGACAAATTTTTATAACAATGTTAAAATACAGTGTATGTACAGTGACAAAACAAGTTATGTGTGGATCCTCAAAGATAGAACAATATACACATGTCAAAAAAAGAAATGAAAACATCATGGACTACAGTTATTGTCGATCGGGCAAGTAGAAATCACTAACGAAAAATGCAAAAATACTAAACACTAAGTAGTTATTTTAACGCTTCAAGAGCCATGCAAAGCTGAAATTGTTTCAAACACCGTTTGCAGTTAGTTATAGCGTGCATTCTGTACAGTTTATTAACGTTATATATCATTGCCACAAACACCATGTTATCATCTTTTCATTTTCAACCGAATAAACATACTTTATCCAAACACGATGAAAGACTCTTTATTATGTCACACTTTATCTCAGGCTATGAGCTGTCGGTAACTGAAATCGTCATTGAATTGAATATTTTGGACGTTGATAAAAGTCTGTATGTGTAGTGTCTTTGTCCGTTAAATGTTTAAACTTATTATTATTATTATTATTATTATTACTATAACTATTATGTAAAAAAATATTTCAACGAAGACGTTCAAGTTCAAATGTTTTCCAAACAAATCGTTGTTTGGAACCTTTATTATTTTATATTACATAAAAAAAATTTCCTATTAATTTCTGTCGGAAACTGAATTTTCCGTTGTGAAAATATGGCGGCTGAGAGTAAAGTCAAACTATTTTGGAATTTCATAAGGCGCTTCAGCTTCATCATAAACTGTTGCGGTATTTTCATATTGATGCTGAGTTTTATTGACACTTCGGTTAGCCATCTCGTATGGTCCACTGATTTTAGAAGGACGGTTTATCGGTTTGTCCCGCTGCTTTCCCCTGAAGAATAGATATAAAGTTAAACTTTTTTATGTGTGGGTGGAGTTCCATAAAGTAAACAACATGTCCTAGTAAACTATACCCAGAGTAAGTTGGGTGCTTTTTAGGACTTTGATAACAAGAAGCAGCGAATGAAACTCTAAAAATTACACAGTTGATATTGTGGCGCCGTATTCACCGATAATTCGAAAGTGAGGTTTTGTTCTTAACTCTTTACAAAGGGTAACATTTAGGACTAATCCATGTTGAGAGCATTTACACAGACATATCAAAATGAGAAAATACTGGTTACCATTTTTTTCCCTTTCTCACAGTATTGCCAAAAGCATTTTTTTAGAGTGCTGGAAACACGTCATTGTTTGGTGAAAGGTCAATTAACGGACTACGTATTTGACAGATACTGACAGATTTCAGTCAATAAAACGTCTAGTCTTGGACTTCATTTTAGACAGGCATTTAGAACTGAAGTGACAACTACAAAACCAAGTTTCTGTCCTTTCCAATCCTTATGATAGGAAACAAGACATTTTGCTAAGGCTTTAGAATTCATTGCCATGGCTAATAATTATTTCTTGCGTAATACTAAAAGAAATACAAGATTACATTTAAACAGATTCTGTACCTTTTTCGAGTCACATAACAGAGTACAGTTACTACGTTTCCAATGATCGATACAGCGGCGATTGTTCCGACAAGTGCTGTTGCAAGTTGGTAGATCTTGACCTCCGAATAATCGGTCTTAAGCTCGGCATTCTCTGCGGTAGAAGGCCAATACAAAGTGTACTGAGAACATATTTTAGTACATCTGAGGAACATGTAGTCCATTGCTAATAAGCACAGAACGTGTAGTCTTATAGTCTTATCACGTATCGACAATAAACGGTATTTTGTAAGATATTCTAGAGAGCTCTTGAATTACAATAGCCATTTATTTGGAATCTTGATTATTCTATCACATACTTCGAAATGGCCAAAAACATTGTACTTTCATCCTTTTCTGTTACTACGATCTTTGGAAAAGTATACGACAAAAAATATATTGCTGATCCTAGATCAAACTGGATGTTCCAATCAGAATATTCTTATTCTTCATCTACATACATGCAAAAGACAGTGTTTTCTCAGTATATACTGTTTGAAACAATGTTATCTTGATCTGAAATATCTATAAAAACCATCTTAGCAGATGGTTTGCATGAGACAATTACCACAAGTCCATATACAGTTTCTCCCGAATGTACCATCTGGACATTCTGTAAAGAAAAAAGAAAATGTTTTCGTCAGCGTTTATCTATACCCGTCCTTTATCACATGACATGTCTTGCATTCTGTGTCGTATAGTCTATATAATTCTTTTTATCTTGCGAAAATTCTGTTTGAGGTAATTTTGTATGAAGTCATCAGAGCAATTTTTGACGTCATTTTTAAAATCATTGTATTACTTATCAGTGCTGATGTGAGAAGGCCAGGAAACACATAGGTGCGTCACTCAACGCCATAATATGACCCAAGTTGTTAAAATGACGTTAAACTACAATACAAACAAACAAACAAACATTGTACTCCTATCCACTATCTAAAATTCATCAAGAAATGTATTTTGATAATGTTTATAGTTTGTCTCTGCCTTGTTTAGTAAACTTATATCTCGAACGTCAGCTTATATGAGATTTTATACAAACGTATATCTATTAGTGTCTGCCACAAACTCGAAGGGGAAACTTGAAAACATTGATAGAGAACATTTATTAGGAGTTAATGCATAGGTAAAAGTAAAGACATTATGACATTAGGACAAATTTTCTATTGTAAGCGGTTTCCCCCTTTTGCCACATTTATTTTTCACAGTTGTCTGCCACGAGAAAAAACAGCAATGTCTGAGGTCAAGAGTTAAAACACTTGTTTTTGTATTTTGGGTGTAAAGACTGGCCTGCATGTAAAATAACCTAAGTAAAAGTTATAATCCTTTTATTCCTTTTCTTTGGACGCCGTTATGTCCGCATGTTATAACTTTAAGTGTCATCAATTGAAGCCAGAAAACACTTCTAAGTAAATTTTTCCACCGAAATTTTAATTTTAGAAACAGACCCTGTTTACAATATGTCCCGGTATATCCCTCTGAACAGTTGTTGTGACAAAGCCCTGTTACAGCATCGCATGTTTCTCCTTCGTAGCAATGTCCTCAGTCGTTGGCACAGCTATCACCGTATTTTCCTGTTCCACATGCTGGTCACATGATAGATAATATTGATACAGATAAAATGGTGAATATTCTCTTACCAATATCAAAACAATTAATTACTGATACTCACCAATATTCTTTCACAGGTTTTCTTCTTGTATGAGGAAGACACAGAAAACAAAGTATGAATGTAGTGAGGAGATTTTTAGAAACAAAAAAATATAGGAAATGAGTAGTTGCTTCTTTCAAATGATTGCTTCTTTTCATGTTTTAAATCAGACTTAAAAACAAACTTCTTTTTCTATTTCTAGCGAAGTTCTATATAAAGATGTAGTAACACAAGGGAAGTGTAAACTTTTTTTGTAGAAAGTCACATTATATTGGTCCACCAAGGTTGTTTCTAAAATCTGTATTTTACATCAATAGATGTTCGCTGAGTCAACGTATTAATCTCAATCCTGCCATATTAAACCATGTTTGTAAGTACCCAGAAGGAATCGCCATGCCCTTGACAAGATTATGGTCTTGATTAGCACTTTTTATCTCAGTGTGATTGCCCTTAGTCTAAAAAATGATTGCAAAGGTGGAATATATATGTAATTGGACAAGGTACTATCTATACATGGCTCGTGGGAGGCAAACTATTGAAACAAAGAAAACATATAAAACTACTGTAGCTATGAAGTGACTTGGATGTTATGAAGATAATGGTATATTAATGCAAATGAAGCCATCTACAAAACGTATCGACCCATGTCAGCCTGACATCAATCAGAATTTTTTGCTATTCATAAATTTCCAGTATATCAAAGGACCATCTTACCTTCAGATTGTCGATAGTTGGACTAAATGGATTTTCGACCCATAATCATGTAATGACCTCCTTGGTATTAAGCAAAAAAGAAGATGCATTAAACTTCTTTTGTCAGAGCATAAGTCATGTGCAAGAACTGCATGTGGAGACAACTATTATGACAAATGGGGAGGTTGCTTATGTTTTCAAAAGTCATCAAATGGCGCTTGGGAGAGAAAACTATTTAATTTAAAACCCAGCCATATGACTGGCCGAATATCAGCAACCCAATGACTAAGAGAAAAAATGCTGAAATAAATATCAGCAAATGAATACTGTAAACGCAGCATTGAATCCGCATGACCTTCTTATTATCATCAAATACATCTGCTAATAGCGAGTAATGCTTTATCAGATAAAAGCTAAGAGGCAGTTTAAAGACATTTTCGTAGCTGCTTTACCTTCTTAATGTCACAAACTACATACACCATATGTACTATATTCGGAAAAGTAACGTCTGAATCAACGTCAGAAAACATAAAGATTACAGACACCCTTTCCGCAGATTAAGACACATGTCATTATCACGTTTCCTTAAAACTGCTCTACAATAGCTAAATTATAGCTCGTAACAAAGGGATACTTTTTCTCAATTATTATCTGACGGGATCATCCCATTGATGTTTTAACATTTGCAATAAAATGATAGCTAAACATACTGGCATCACACAAAGCCCCTTCAAAACCAGGATCGCAACCAGCTGGACAGCTTCCATTGATTGTATTACACTGAATACCGTCAAGGCAATGTCCGCATTTCTGAGAACAGTTCGAACCAAATGTTCTTGAGTCACACTCTGAAAACGAAATAATGGAAAAACATGCTTTTGGAATGACAAAATTCATTTGCACGTTAAGTTAGACTTTTTTTGACGTCATTTTATCCGTATTTCGTAGAAGTGAATAGGTTTTATGGATATTACCGGGTGTGCATCTATAGATGGTTTTGCATCTTCTTATCTATGATTTGTGAAATATCGTTATGTGTTAAAAAGAATCTGACATTCGTTGGCGTTGGAGATAAAGATTTTATTAAACTCGTCAAAAAAAAATGTTATTAAGCTCGCCAAAGGCTAGCTTAATAACAATTTCCCTAGACTCGTTTAATAAAATTTTATCTCAACGCAAACTCATGTCAGATCCTATATAACTTCCTATTACAAAATGAATTACCATTCTTAGTCCACGAAATATCAAAGTACTGAATCTTTTAAGCATGTTGTAAATTACGAAACACTGAAAATAATGTTGATCAGTTTTGGTCTAATACTAGAATAGGTTCTCTGTGGTAGTCCCTTGGGTGTATGCAATTCAACAGAAGAGGCAATAAAGTTTTACGTCACATTTGTAACTTTGATATAAGCCTTTACAACGATACGGCAAGATATCATCGCTTCCTGGCCTATCGCTGGTACAATCCTATATGAACCGAGCTCTATTTAAAGGGTGCTTAATGCATCTACAAGATGCATCATGTCAAAGCAAGTTATCACATAATTATGGATCCAGTAAAGACATTGCATAATACAGATTTAAGGATAATCTCGGGTTCAAACTGAAGGTTTTTACTCTTCTTTTGCTTAAACATAATTTACTAAGACCTGGATTGAAAGTTAAACCTAGAGGTTTTCCTGGTTATAGCTTAGCTAAAGCACAAGTTTGAATTATCCCGAGTTGACTTAAGTTATATGAAACTAGCCTTGCGAACGCCATATACATTTCAGTCAACAAGTTTGCTAAAAATGATAATATGTAAAATAAAATGTGAGATTCTATTTATCCCATAAAACGAATGACAGAGAAATAAGTACCCTGCATTATCGTCTTCAGCATATTATACCGTTCTGGGGTCCATGTGTACAGAGGTTAGGTTTGAAATGAAAACATACATAAGAAAATAGATCTGTGACATTTACATCGAAAGTATAATAAAAAAAAACAGATAACAGAGGGAGTAAATTTGAATAGTTTCACTATTTCTTGGTTTCAAATACCTTTCTCTGTATTTATTGTTGTTATTTAACATGAAAACAATAACGAATTTAGTTCGATATAGAATACATCTATAGGTAATTTAAAGTTCAGAGGGAGTCCACCTCAATTTTGAAATATTTTGAAAAATCCTGTACCGATCTCTATGACATTTTTTAAAGTCTTTTAAAATAAACCTATCAACTTTCACAGCAAAAATTATAATTTTTCTAACGTGAGAACAAGCATTTTACCAATTCCAATAGTTTTAAATTTTTGCTTTGAAGCTTAACTGCCTCCAACGGTTTCACACAGTGACTAGAACAGCAAACATAACTTGACAAGTGCGTGACGTCACTACCTTTCTTTAGTTACATATGAGGCACCAAAATTGCTTTCTTTGCAATTAAGATATCGCTTTTGTCACTTTCATCCAAGTCTACGAATCTAAAATGATTTGTCCAGTGTTCTCTTAAATGGTATCTGTTTTCCAATATTTGGTGTCAATTTTATTTTCCGCATGGCTTCATGTTTTATACCACTTCTGTTGAGATATGTGTTCGAAACCACCTGACCCTAAGACTCGATGGTCTTTGGGGTTTTCAATTCTCCCAAATTTAGCTCAATTGAATTTTGGTAACAAATACGGGATGGTGATTTTAAAGACTCGGTGTCGCTCTGACCCTTAATTTAACTCATCTACACAATCCTTTGGAGCTTGTTTATGGAACTTAACCAGTTCATACAATTCACCCTTCTTTATTTTATTGTCGTGTGCTGTACCACATGATGTGAGCCAACGTTATACTGTGTTTCAAGATAACATCTATTGTTTGGCGTGGATAAAAAAATGTAAACAAGTGAGTGAAAATCTCCGATATTAAATCATTACAATAGAATGAAAAATGAGATATGGACTTCAAAAGTTAAAGTTTTTGCTGTTCAAACAATTGACGGTCACAGTTACAGTACTTGCATGAAAACTGTCTTCAGAAACAGGTAACCTTTTACTCGGAACAGCCTTCAACCCTACCTCCGTTTTTCTGCATTTTTTTTTTTTTTTTTTTTCATACTTTTTGACACTGCGTTGAATGCAAAAAAGTCAAATTAATTTATCAAAAATACCGAGAATTTTACCCAGAATTGGCAAAGGTAATATGCAATTTTTAGTGCCAAAGCTAAACCACTTTTTAAGATATTTCAAAATTAAGGGGGGTCCCTATCAACCTCAAACTACCTATACAAATCATAATAACAAACATACTCCGGCCTTGTCTCGCAAATTATATATTGTATACTTTCCTATTTAGTAGTGCAGCATTTAGTTTTTATTTACCCATATGATGATGACTATGGCTGTCTTTGCAGTCATTGTAGATCAAGATCAGACTACACAAAAGTACTGTCTGATTTTTTCATCTATTCTCTCCGTTTTGCCGAGACCTCCAGAGCAAATGCAACATTGAAATTATTTTGAATTAATTGTAAGACTGAACATATCTGTTTGGTTTATTCGCAGTCAAAGTTTTAATAGCGAAACGTACTTTTAGCTAACTCACACCGTCAGTCTACTGGATGAGCTCAGTGCTCTTTAAGACTTAATTTCTTCCTCTCATATACCTTTTCGCTAATTTTGTATATGTACAACCTGGGCCACTTTATGCTCTATACAAGCGATATTGTTATATTTGGTGTGTTTCTGTATTCATCTCTTTTGTGGTCATAGGTCAGAAAATCAGTAACTTGTTTCATCTAAAGATATTGTAAATGCAAATTTTACACCTAGAATAATCCGATGTATGTGGAATAAGATAATTAACACGTGAAATCCTCTTTGTTGTTGACACATAGAAACAGTTCTGACATTATGAGAAAAACAATCGCCAGCTTTAAGTAGTGTACACTTTTTTACGCAGCATTTTTATGACGTTTTGGCTTTTAACTTTCTAAAAAGTACAAAGTTCGAAAACTAGATGGAAAAGACACTTAGAATGAAAACACTGAATAATGCACCATCATAATTTTTTTTTTTTTTTTCCCTCTTAAAGATGCTCTTAACAACATTTACCTGTCTTACAATCCGCCCCATGGTATCCTCCCCCACATCTTGTACAGTGCCCATCGATATGGTTACAAACCTCGTTGTTGAAACAGTGTCCACATTTCTTTGTACATCCTTGTCCATAGCTACCATTTCCACATACTACAACAAAAACCATCAAATAGAACATTAATCATTGAGGCTTCACCACACATTTTCGAGTTTTAACAACCCCAACGGTGTAACTATGATTTTCTCCTTCTTTCCCAATGTTTTAATCGTTTTACAAAAATTCGAAAATTTGAGCCAAATTTATGCTTTTCGCCTGCAAACACTTTCATAGCGGACATTTCCGTGAAAGGGTAAAGAAAAATACAAGAACGGATGTTCTCTGCAGTATGAATTCGGTGTAAACTATCATCAGTTGCAATTTAAGTTATTCTAAATGTGTCTAATATACTTGTGTCTATTTGTCCTATATTTGGGGCTTAAGGTAACAGGTCTGATCAATAACTTCCCGGGGCAGTGATTGAACCCAGGACCTCTATAGCAAGGCAGTATTAGTGCCGGCTTATACAAACACAAACTATACAAGTATATATATCTGTGGTGTAGACCAGTATACAACATAAAAGACAAATATGCATCTTTTAATTTTTGAAACTTTGAAGTAAATTAATTTCTTTTTTCTTGTTTTGGTAGAGTATCTCAACATGCATATGAAAAATTAGACTGCAAGTTCTGTATGTTTTCTCTCATGATATACACAGGCAGCCTATGCATATGAATTAAAGACAATCCAGAAATGCCTTATCTTTATTAAACGACAACATTTTGGACTAGACCAAATTAAAAGCATTTACAGATGACATATTTAATGTGGCTCAAATGATAAGTTCTATCTTTTATATGGTAGAAAACATTGCTAATATTTTCTTCTTTTCCAAGAATGTTTGTTAATTGTTATTTTTCATTGTCGTTAAAGAGTGTGGTAAAGAATACAGAAAGATTGAAATAAAAAAAAAAAAATGAATGTGTAAGTCACATTCATCACATTCAGCATAATTGTTTGATCTGTTTATAATCTACCTCTTATGTATGCAACAGTTAACTCTATAGCAAACAATCTCGACTTTAAACGACCCTGAGCAAGATAGCTTTTTTTAATACATTGTTGGAAAAAGAGGAAAGCTGGTTACAACATTCTTTTCTACCTGTTAAAACCGCAATTCTATTCTTTAAATAATTTCCAAATTGTCGTCTGCTTTGCTTAGAAGTTGAAGAAGTCTAGATTTTTGTCTTTTAGTTTGAATGAATGATTGAATGTTGTTCATGGCGCATCGACAGTATTAGTCATTCAGCGCGTATATCAGTGCTAAAAGATGATTAAAGTGGATTTTTTGAGCTGAAACAAATATTAACAAAATGATGAAAATAAAAGAATTGAATTAAGATGGATGATGTGTGATCGTCATTTATGCATAAAAGTCATCTTTGATTGATAGGGCAATCCCTATCTACTCAAAATTTATAAATGATTACGTGAAAATTGTGGTGAAAAGATTTGAACAAAATGATCAATATTAAAATGTGTTTTAAATGAGGGAGGTCCCTGTGTAATTTTCCATGTGCGTAAAAGAAAATATTGAGCGGCTAAGCTTCCGTAACTACTCAAAAGTTTTAGATGAAAAAGTTAAGACTGTGATTAGTAGCTTCAACGAAATGAGAGCTTAAAATTGAGAAAGTGTGGAGCTTCCAATGGGAAAAACTCCCATTAAAGAGATCCTATCTCCAATGAGAAAAGATGTGTTTTTCTGTTTAGTAATGAGTTAAGTGGGGTGCTACTGATGTATATTTGAAAATTGATTATCATTTCTTTAGTGCTAGATTTATAGAAATGATGTGGAAAAAATATAAATCATGTCCAAAAATACGTACTTTGTTTACATGGGACTCCCTTATATCCAGGAGCACATGCCTGACAGCTTCCATTAAATCTGTCACATGTGACAATACTGTAACATGCGCCACAGTCCTCTTCACAGTTTTTTCCATATTTACCATACTCGCATGCTGTAATATCAAGAAAAGCAATTTCAATTTTATATAAACTTTTAAGCTGACTTCATAATCTTTTCTGAGTACCTACATTGTTAGCCAATCTTTGATCTGTGACTGCTGTATGTATTTAGACATTTACTGTTGGAACCAAGGGAACACATGAATATGTGAGCTGTCGCAGTGATATGACTGAAATGACGTTGAAAGCGGGGTAAAAACATTCAATCATTTAATCAACCTAGCCACATAAACTATTAGAAAATTATGTGTTTGGTTATTGCCATATTACAGTTGTCAGCTAGCCTTAAAAAAGCATGCATGTACTCACGCGTATCACATTTGTCTCCCTTGTATCCCTCTGTACATCCACCTGCAGGACAGATCCCTGTCGCTTTATCACATGGGCCGTTTAAACAGAAACATCTCTGTGTGCAATCATTACCAAAGTAGCCACCATCACATTCTGTAAATAAAAATGATATTATTAATGCATATGATGTATTCAATATAAGCCAGGATTTTTATTTTAGACAATGTCTGATGGCTTGGATTATTTTAGAAACAAAATTACTTTCTTCTACTCTCGTATTTTCTTATATGTAATCAAACCTCGATCGAGTTTTATATATCTATTTGTGTCATATATTATGAGTTTACTTGTCTTTAATGAGCCCATTTAAATATTCAGAGTCTAAGACGTGTCGATATTGGTTATTGCCATATTACAGTTGTCAGCTAGCCTTAAAAAAGCATGCATGTACTCACGCGTATCACATTTGTCTCCCTTGTATCCCTCTGTACATCCACCTGCAGGACAGATCCCTGTCGTTTTATCACATGGGCCGTTTAAACAGAAACATCTCTGTGTGCAATCATTACCAAAGTAGCCACCATCACATTCTGTAAATAAAAATGATATTATTAATGCATATGATGTATTCAATATAAGCAGGATTTTTATTTTAGACAATGTCTGATGGCTTGGATTATTTTAGAAACAAAATTACTTTCTTCTACTCTCGTATTTTCTTATATGTAATCAAACCTTGATCGAGTTTATATATCTATTTGTGTCATATATTATGAGTTTATTTGTCTTTAGTGAGCCCATTTAAATAGTCAGAGTCTAAGACGTGTCGATATTGGTTATTGCCATATTACAGTTGTCAGCTAGCCTTAAAAAAGCATGCATGTACTCACGCGTATCACATTTGTCTCCCTTGTATCCCTCTGTACATCCACCTGCAGGACAGATCCCTGTCGCTTTATCACATGGGCCGATTAAACAGAAACATCTCTGTGTGCAACCTTTACCATAGTAGCCATCATCACATTCTGTAAATAAAGATGATATTATTAATGCATATGATGTATTCAATATAAGTAAGGATTTTTATTTTAGACAATGTCTGATGGCTTGGATTATTTTAAAAACAAAATTACTTTCTTCTACTCTCGTATTTTGTAATATGTAATCAAACCTCGATTGAGTTTTATATATCTATTTGTGTCATATATTATGAGTTTATTTGTCTTTAATGAGCCCATTTAAATAGTCAGAGTCTAAGACGTGTCGATATTGGGAGCATTTGCCGATGTCAAATCAAATTTAAACCGTCTTGAAATTGAAATCTTTAGGGGAAGCAATCACAACTATTCAAATATTAAGGTCTGCTTCTTAATTAAAAGATCATCAATCTGCTTGGCTGTGACGACCTATCTTGGCAAATCGTTAGAATTTAGAACTGCATATAAGTCTGGCTATGGAAGGGTATTTAAGTAAAAAAAAATATGTTTATACAAATAAATCATTCTTGGGGAGCAAACTAAAGGGAGGGGAAACTATCAAAGTAATTTTGGGACAAAGTATGGGAGGGGATAGCAATTCAATTAATACTAGGGCAAGCAATGGCAGCCAGAGGTTAGAAACCAACGTATTGCTGGGCCATATTGAGAAAGGGAAAAGGAAGCGATCTATGAAATGCTGAGCTAAGAAGTAATGAAGAAAACTAAGGCAGGGGGAAGAAATTAAATGTAATCCTGGGCCACGCTAATGGAAGGGACAGAGTCAATCGAAGAGACGGCGGTCCACACTGAGGGAGAAAAAAAAACCAATCAAAATATTTTGGAGCATGCTGAGGATGAGGAAAAGAAGCAACGAAAGTAACAGCGAGTCTTACTAAGTAGGTGGTAAAAAGCAATGGAAGTAATATTGGAGCAAAATAAGGAAGGGCAAAAGAAGCAATAAAAGTAATGGTGGGTCACACTAAGGAAAGGGAAAAGAAGCAATCGAAACGAGAAGTAACGGAATGTGGATAAATAACCTCACCAGCATGTTGTCACTGAAACAGCAAAATCAGACAACGTAAATGTTTTTGTTTTTTTTTTTTCAAAACAAACATCAACAGTGACCTTGACCTTTGACCATTGTAACTCCAAAAGTGTAGGACACATCTTTGGGTCTAGCCGGGTTCTAGTCTGTTCATTTTTTCCTTTTCTATCATTCGGACGTTACATTATCAAAAATGACGGCCTGGGGATATTCGAAAACCGATCGCATGACATCTACCATATTCCATCTGTCAGTGGGGTAAAGTAGATGTCGCTGCAATCGGTTTTCGAACGTAAATGACTAAAAATAGACTCCGAAATTCGTTACTCTGGGTCATGGGCAGCACTTATATACAGTACCATTGTCTTAGGTAAAAAGAATATTGAGTTATAGCACGAAACGATTTCCAAACAAAGTTCACCTGTGACCTTGAACTTTGACCCGTGTGTTCTAAAAACCTTAAGGCACCACCTTGGGCCATTAGCAAAACTTTTATAAAAGTTCAGAGCCCTAGGTAAAAACGCCTTTAGAGTTAGAGCACGGAAACGAAAACAGGACGGACGGATTGATTGGCAGACAGACATGGCGAAACTAGTATACCCTCTCTGCTTCGTAGGTGAGGTATAATGATGAAGGGATACTTCGGGGTGGGAAAAGGAGAAATCGAAGTAATGGCACACTGAACGAGGGGGAAGAGACGCAATGCCATTTTTCCTGAAGGCAAAGATCAAGATCAGAATGCACGGAACAAGCACGACGAAAGTCATGTGAAATAGAAGCGTATATCTACTTTAAGACCTTTAAACATGTGCACTTTCTGCACTTTGTAGTGAAAGGGTTTATTCTCTCGAGTGTTACGGGAGACCACTGCTTCATGCATGGCTTCGTCCCGATTTAAATACAATACCTAGCAACTGCGTTAGGGAGATATCTCTTTAGCTCAGTGGTTAAGGTATTGGTCTTTTAAACCTCGAAAAACGAGGATCTTGTCCGCCATGGGTTCGAATCCCGCTAGGTGCAGTTTGTATTTGAGCTATGCATTTGTTGCGAACCTTCATGTTCGTAAGACCAGACGAAAAAAATCAGATGTTTACACGCAGAAAACATTTGCAGACTTAAAATCAGTCATGGCTTAAATGATGGGATTTGGCTTTAAAGGATGCGAAACATGGTGAGAAAAGGAGAAAATACTAGTTACCAAATTTTCTCCTTTTCCCACAATGTTAAAAAAGACTGAGTTCTCAGGTAGTTAAAACACAGGTTTGTTTTCTTACGAACAAAGTCGTAACAAAGGAACAAATGAATAAATGCATGGCAGAAATAAAGGAACCGGGCAGGATTCGAACCTAGAACTCCCGGACGAAAGGCCAATACCATCACCACTGAGCTGAAGAGATATCTCCCTAATGCAGTTGTTATGTATTGTATTTAAATCGGGACGAAGCCATGCATGAAGGAGTGGTCTCCTGTAACACACCCCCTCTTAAAGTCATCATTTATTGATGACGCAAAGCCTTATTAGGCAGTAAGTCTATTATTTAGACAACAAATGTCCGTTTTCGGACAATAAATGGGATTAATGGCTCAATGGCCAATCCCGGACGAGCCCCCATCTTACGAACAAAGTCCGTAACAAAGAGACAAATGAACAAATGCATGGCACAAATAAAGGGACCGGGCAGGATTCGAACCCTAGAACTCCCGGACGAAAGGCCAATACCATAACCACTGAGCTGAAGAGATATCTCCCTAACGCAGTTGTTAGGTATTGTATTTAAATCGGGACGAAGCTATGCATGAAGGAGTGGTCTCCCGTAACAGTTTGGTAAAACAGTAAACCTTTTCAAAAATGACAATTTTCACTTCTTCTACTCTGAAAGTATTAGCAGATGACATATAATTATACATGTACAAATGAACTGGTGGGCTTTGGCAGAATGCAAAACATCGTGGGAAACTGATAAAATGCTGGTTACCAGAAAAAGCCTTTTTTCCCACAGCTTGTTGAAACACATGATTAGCTGGCAAGAGTTAAGTGAAAAACTATGATAAATACCAGATTTACCTGCATAAACTGATAATTCACAGATTACAAAAAACTGTGTCATTCCACGCAATGTCAGAGTCAAATATCGACCTTCTCGTGATGGCCGAAGTGTGTAATCATACGTGTAGTCGTTGCCAGTATACTGTGTAAGTATCTGTTCATCCGATTCAGTGGTACCAAGTTTAATCTCCATGTTTTTCAATGTGTCTGAACATAATACATTTAGAAACAAAATTATCATGCTACAGCAGCACCACCTGCATAAATTGATAGGTCACAAATCACAAAAATATCGATATATTTTAATCAGTGTAATAGGTAAATACGAACTTCCCCGTGATAGCTGAAGCATGTAATTAAAGACGTTTAAATGTTGACTATGTTCTTTGTAAGTTTTTGTAGATTCCAATTATCTCTACCAAATTTTGTCCTTATTCAGAAGGGTGTCTGAAACAGTAGACATTTTGGTACTAACAGGTCATGCTACAGTACAGATCATGTATAAATTACAAATGTATATACAATTTCTCGCTACAACAACAGGGATTGGCGGCAATGTTAGTGTACTCTTTTCTTCTGCTATTTACTACACAGTATAAACAGTTAAAGAAACATTGTAATAATCGAAACATTCCTACCCTTGTGGTTATATCACTTTTCAAATTTAACGATGCGTAGTTTATCCGGGTACGGCAGCATGCAACAAGAAATAAAAAGCTGCTTTAAAGGAGTCTAATTATCTAAGAAACATTTATTTACTGATTAATTTTTTTTTTCTTTTTTTTTTTTTTTTTATTATTTATTTATTATTAATATTATTATCATCATTGTTAAATATTGATAAATACTACAATCTTACAAACTTGTCCAAAAAATACGTAGACTTTTATCATTACTTCTATATTTTCCGATGTACAAACACAAGACTGCACCATTTCACGGTAAAAAATATTTTCCTACACTACAATTTACAGTTGGTCATTTTTTTACATTCCGAATAAGTGTATGGTGTCGCTATAGAAACCCAATACAGCATCACCTGGGCAGGGGATGAATATAAGTTATTGCTTATGACATGTTTCTTAGCAAAATGCCTTCCTGTTACTGCAGACATATGAAAAATTCGGGAAACGACATTACCATCATTTAACGATGTTATGACAAGTTATACATAATTTTTGAAGTTGAAAAAAAAAAGGTAAACTCAGGTTATCTGATTATTAAATTTCAACGTCATAACATCTCTTCAGAGAACAGAAGTGCGGACAATCATAAAATTTTCTTCAGAAGTAGGGAAAACGTCTGCAGAAACTTTGCAGTTGATGAGACAAACTGAAAGTACAAAAACCGTATCAAGAGCGCTTGTTTTTGAATCGCATAAACGCTTCAATGAAGGGAGAAATACGCTATAAAATAATGCAGTGTGCAAAAAGGAAACAAATTGTTGATGACGCCGGCATCAATGATATTAAGGACGTCATTAAGGAAACCAGTTCGTTTGAATGCTGAGACGACAGGACTTAGTCATGGAACTTTTCACACGGTTCTTTTACATAATTTAAAAATGACAAAAGTATTTGCTTGATGGACACTACGACTTCGTAGCAGTTTAGAGAATGAGAAGTGGATCGCAGAATCAAAGTTATTCCTACGGCAGGTTAAAAAAGACGGGGACATTTTCCATAACAGAATTATCACAATAGACGCAAACTGGTTATGGTTCTTTGATCCTGAAAAAATACAACAGTTGGCAGTCTAGAAAACTGCTGGTTCTCTACTACCAGTAAAACCTCGTGTAAACAAAAGTGGAAAAAAACACGTTTTTTGTGTCACCTGACAGAAAGAGCATGTTGCTGCGTCATGCTGTTCCGAAAAGCAAAACTGACAACTCTGAATATAATTCAAAGGTATGTTTTAAATCTTACTGACGTACGGGTATATTTGACCAGTGGATAACCCGCCATGAATGGGGTGTGTTCAACAATGGAGATAATTTGGAAAAGAAGTAAATGCCATAGTGCAGGTGAACTGAAATAAGTGACGTCGTGACATAAACGTCATTGCAGACCTACCCTAAGATGGCTTCAGGTGGTGTTTTAAAATGTTTGTAAAATAATATTGGTACAAGATAAAGTAACAAAATTTTCACAGTATCTTAAAATGTATTTTTCCGTCTGAAAGTAGTTATATCTTAGCAATGATATGAATCACTGAGAGACCCTCGTACTTTTATCTTCAAAAGTAAAGAAAACCTGGAAGGTTACTTTGCGTAAAAATTCACAAAATCTGATATTCAAATAATATAATGGCTTTGTAAGCTGTCCTTCTATTTCTGAGAAATCACACATGGAATAATTATGCTTATTTGAATATGAACCTCCAGTTTTGATGTACGCCACTGATCATGTGACATTTCAAACAAGCCTTTGTGAAATTCTGGTGCAAAATAATGAAATACATTAAGAGGCCACCCTGCCAGTGCATACCTCATTTTAGGGAATGTCGTTGAAATACTCGTATATTTTTCTCTTACGTTTTTTATTTTTTTATTATTTTTTTTTTTTTTTTTTTCGATTCTATTTGCTGTTTGCCAATTATTGCCTGACTTATGTCAGTGATGAGTCATTCTGAAGTTTGGTGAGATTATAAAATTCTGAATATATCCTTTTAAAGGGCCTAGTAAGTTTTATTCCGTAAACCAAACGTTCTTGTAAAATGCCAATGAATACAGCAACGTATTCATATCTGTTTTTGCACCGTTAGTTTTGCAACTGATAACTCGCTATGTTTTATTACATAAAGAGTAAATTAGGTAGGACGTCCATATACTGATTTGAATACGAATCCTCGTAACCGACGATTTTTATTGATCATGTAACATTCCAACAGTTCTTTCTAAAACTATGGCGCAAAATCTAAAAATAACTTAATAGGCTACATAGCCCATTAAAGAGAGAGGACACTGACAGTAACATCTTTTTAACTTTTAACTTTCTTTTTTAATGGTGATATACCTATTTTATTTCATGCTTTCCGGTAGGATATCGGGAAATAGCGGTGAAAATATTTTTCGATATTCCTCGGGTACGACCAGTGAAAATACCAATTTTTATATTCTAGTTACCTAGGTAAAATGCGCGTGACTCACAACCAGATGGAAATATGACGTCATTTACCTTACATTTCTCGCGCTTGACGTAATATTGTAATGCTATGCGGAGGGGGTACGTCACGGGGAATAACTGAAAAGACTGTACTGGATTTTGATAAAGTTCCTCCCAGAAAGGGTTAAAAGCATGAAATAAATAGAATATTTGTTTTTTAGGTGAAAGATCGAAATTTATTTCATCTCGTGAACACCATCGGTAATATTTTCACTCGTGGCTGCGCCACTCGTGAAAATATTACCGATGATGTTCATTCGATGAAATAAATTTCGATCTTTCACCGAAAAAAACAAATATCCTCTATTTCGCCTTTATTAAATCGGAGATATATCAGTTTTCTTAGATTTGTGAGATTTTAGAAATCTGAATAGTTTCCTTTTAGCTTTAAATTCCTAGATAATAATTAGCGCTCTATTCCTGTGGATTCAGGAAGGAAGGTGCGGTTGGTAACCAAGGTACATTCTTGTGTACTCTAAGTGTTCTGGACGTGGAAAGATGTGTTGTATGTTAGTAACTACAGAATATTTATGATTTAAGAGCAATATAAATCAATTCATCTATAATTTACCGGGCAGAATTTTCATTGGTCAAAATCACATAGATTCTGTATTGTACATTTGTTAAAACATGGAACGGGTTATAGTCGACTGTGCATGCCGTAACACTTGTCTATGTACCTCCGTTTCTCACTCTTTCACCTTATATGCCAATGAAATGATGCGATTTGTCTGATAGATGATTGAAATCGTGGAAAAGGAGAAAATACTGATTATAAACATTTACTCCGTTTTCCAAAATGTTTTCAAAAGCTTTGTTGATTGGGGTGGTTTATAATCGCCCTCTTTGATAAAGGATTAATTTGAGAAGTGCACATGGGATGTTTTACATTAATGGTAAGCTACATACGACCCCATCCACCACTCTCATCTTCAGGTCCGCCTCGTCCCAACACTGATATACTGTATATATTGTACTGCTGACTTAGATCTAGTATATACCAAGGGTCTTCCTCCTTCTCTGTTGCAGCACAACAATTACAGCTATCTGGTGACCTATCATAATTTCCATCGACGGCTTTGTCAGCCACCCAATCATCATGTTGACTGCTTGCAGTTATATTTTTACCTCTTGAAACAACTTGTTGTGCTACAACTATGAAAGAAGATAAAATATATAATTGCTTTCTTTGTTTTAAAATATCTCATTTATTTGCATTTCCTTTTGCACATCGCACATCAGTCACTTCTAAATTATTATTTCTTTGATGCAAACAGTTTAAAACTTGATCTTAATATACAATGTCTGCAAAAGCCTATTAAGTCGCTCTCAGCAGCCTAAGTGTTTAAATAGCTGAACTTTTTGTGAGTGAGTATAAAGCCTAGAGGAATGAGTGTATCAATCAAGTAGCCCACGGGTATTATTGTTGTCACACCAAATACCATAGTGTACTGTCCAAGAAAGTTAAGCGACAACATATCAGTCTTTAAACTGTCCAAATCCATTTCAGTCTGGACTCTGTGAACTTTAGACTTCGCGTCTTTTATCATGATCGTTCCGTCCTTGGTCCATGCACTAATAATCTGCTAGTCTTTCACCATTTTTCTAGCCGGGTAGAAAATGTGATCCCTTGTAACTGTCAAATCTTTATTTAAAAAAAGTGCGCACATAATCATTCTGTTTTTTTTTTTTTTCGTCGGGGTCTATAATTTGTAAATTTACTAATGATGTCTCTTAGTCTCGTAGCACCCTGGTCGCCCTGGGTCTACCAAGTCGATTTCATCGAGGACAATACTGGAAACAATCGCTTCAGCAACCTCCTTCATTCCTTTTTGCATCTAAATAGTCAGGAAATGGTTAATAAGTTGCATGTACGTTTATTCGTGTAAGTGCTTATTTGAACATTTACCAAATAATCCTCGGATATAGCAACCTCAAGAAAACAGGAGATTGGCGTTTTCTCTGTTTCTCAAAAAAGCTTTTCTACCATGCAGAGTCAGGCAACAAAGGTCATCGTATGCACCACAATTGTTTATCGTCTACAAATGCTGACAATGTGGATGATTATAAAAATGTGTGGCTGTCTGGTGGAAACACAAATAAGGAATCGAATATATACATATACGTTATAACAAACCTCTGCTGAAATGTTTTTAAACTAAAACAACTGCAAAAAAAATCATACATACTTACTCGAAGAAACTGTACAACATAAAACACAAGTTGCGAAGTACTCGAATGTAAAATTCATCGTTTTGTGGTTCTTATAATTATGGTTACGTTACACAGTCATGTTCCGCATCTGAAACCATATAAAACAGTGAAATATGCATAAATATTTCGTACGATGCAATTCTAACACCACAATTACTGTATTCATCTTGCAAGGTAATCCTGGGTTTAAACCACCTTGCAGAAGAATGCTTTTTAAACATTGTCAAAATAGGATAAAATGCTGCTATTTCTTTTTCCCAACAATGCTCTTTTATCCGTCTAAAAAGACAAAATATTATTTGACTTATTCACATTTATTTGTCGACTTTCAGTCCATTTTTGTAAAATCTGAATATTCTTGTCTGCTAAAGACTTACGCAGGTAAATCGGATATTTCACTTAGTGGAAAAAATTGAGACCTTGCAAAAGATCTTACAGAATGTTGAATGGATAAGAAACTACACCACATGATATGTCGAATCTGATCTTGATCTAAAGACATGATTTATCTACATTTCATCTCAAACATTTTATACAGGAAGTTGAAAGAAAAAATATGCACGAGTAAGATTATCACACGTACACGCGAGTCTTCAAAATCAGTTTTCCTGCATGGAATGTGAAATCGACTGATATTGTACAACCCAAAATTGTAGTCTGATCTTTGATGTACACCGTTCGATGGTAAAGGAAATAAAACATATTCTGATAAGTAGTAAATGCTTTGAAACTGCTAAAGTTAAATTTTATTCCCGACATAAATTGTAACCTATATATAATTGACTGGTTTAAGCCTTTACAATGCAACCCTGTGTTTTAACGAGCCCTTGGGTTATCGCTTTTGATTTTATGGCATGAAACGGAGAAAATGGTGGTAACGACTTGTTCTTTTTCTCCTCAATGTTCTCTATCTTGACCGATACTAATCTTATAATCTATGAAACACTTTCTTGTCGTCTGCAGTCGATTTCAATTTTGCAAAGTCTTGCCTTTTGTTGTCAGGGTTAAACTTTAAAACTTCCTGATCTTAATTACTGATAACCTTTCTCTCTTTCGCCCCCCCCCCCCCCCGCGATTTTGAAAGACTTCTTATTCCTTTTATGTTTTGAATGGAACACTGTGAGATAAAAAAAAAAGGTTTCGCCTAATCAGATAACCTCCGTCCTTCTCTCTCTCTCTCTCTCTCTCTCTCTCTCTCTCTCTCTCTCTCATTTTAAATGCATTTTATATTTGTGATTTTATATTTTTTCATACACAAGCAAATGAATATATAAATATATTGATTATCGTTTTATATATATTTTTTATTTAGAAACATAAGAAGGGTGTAATATGACAAATGCTCTCATTTTAACTCTACCAAATGGCCGTATAAGATTTCGGCTCATCAATATTAAAAGTGTTTAACTCTGGCGTAAATATACATGTAGGCCGGGAAGAATAATACCGGAACAAGAAAATATATAATAAAAGAGAAATGACACTACAAATAGTATTTTCAACGTGCCAACCGGTTTCACTTTCACTTTCGCTCATCAGGGCAACGCTTTAATGAAACATCGTAACTAACGTCATTTTGACGTCATAGGACAACAGTTAAATACAATTCAATTTTGGACGAAAAATGCTTATGATATATTTTTCCTTTGTTAATCTAGCTGAAACGTCGGGTGATTTGCATTTAGAAAATGGAAAAATTGAAAATTTTAGATCTGTTTTACAACAACTATCTAAACGAGAACTCACTGGTATTTGTCTGTTGATTATGTATTGGCATGGTTTTGCGGTGACCCGTAAAATCAGTTAATTGGCATAACAAGAATTCGATTGGTTCTGCACTTCTCTTGTATTCCTACGCCTGGTCTTTTATAAACATGTATCGCGGGCTTCTGCACAGTTTCTTTTACTAGCGAAGGTAGTCAGTCGTTTGAATTTTTTTTATATAGTTTGATTCTGAACAAAGGGTTAACTGTGTCTTTGTTCTTTAACTGAAGTATTTTCATATAGTGTACTGAAGCCGACCTTTGTATAGAGTGAACTAATTTTTTTCTTCTTGGAGGACTCCAGTGGGAGTAACTTTTTGTTTCATAATTATTTAAAACTTTAAAAAACTTATTGTGAATTACTTTTGCGTTTGTACACGCCTGTGTGTAATAAGCAAAAAGAAAAAAAAAGTAGAACAATGGCCTAGAAGAAATCTTTGCTTGACCGCCCAGTTGTAGACTACAGAAAAATGCATGAAACTGAATCTGATTCTGTACAATTTAGATCTCAAATGCACAAATCGTGTATAACATCAAAAGCGTCAGATTCGGTCATCTGCCCACAAAAATACCCTCATTCCCATTTAAGATTTGAATTTGTTAAATCAATCTGTCGATTATTACAAACTCTCATTCAACATGTTTGTTGCAGGGGAGCTGGAAATAATCTCCAGTAGTGGTATTTCATCCACTGAAAGAAGGGGTCGAACTGAGTTGTTAAAACGCCTTATGTATTTAAACAATGCATATGATTTCAGTGTGTTAAAATCCTTGTATGCAGCAATCCTGAGAGAAATTGAGTTGGGCTACAGAAAGTGGGGGGAGGACTTCATATATATTGAAAATACTATTTTAGCATCCGCCTCCAGTAAACTTAGACTAAAAACAGATTTCTCTCAGGGTTGATCTATGCCCACATCAAACAAACAGGAAGAAAGAGTATGGTTTTGCTCAAAATTTCAACCCAAAAAATGTGCATTTAAAGATTCGCATATAGTTCAAATTAAAGGCAAAGTTAAAATGGCAAAACACATCTGTGCAACTTGTTGGCAGGAGGACAGAAAGGAACTTTCTTATCCAGAATGTTCTTCTGCTTGTCCTTATGCCACACAATGACATTGTTTTATTGATGAACAAAAACTATTGAAGTTTAACGAAGCAGCAGACGTTCTCTTTCCAGAATTCTGTAAATTCAGATCCTTTAGTGTTTTTTTTTAATGATTGTAAAAATAGAAAATGTGATATACAATCCATTTCTTCCTGTTCACAACATTGCAAAACTTCCAGTTGTAACTTTAAAAATTGTGTGCTTTGTACAGAGATTAAACCTATACTTCATTCAAGCACCATAGATAAACTACAATTACATAACTTAGTAGTAAATTCTGGCCAGTTCAATTATCAATGCTGTATAGTACAGGTAAATTTTAAATTCATTGTAGACTTTATGAGGAGAATGTTACATGGATACAATGACATGTTAGTTTTAGATTTGTTAAAATTTGGTTTTCCAATAGAATTATCACAAAAACAATTTCCTTTTGTTAAAAAGCCAAACTTAAAGATAAAAAATCATCAAGGAGCAGAAAATTATCCCAATGATATTAATAATTATTTAGCCAAAGAGGCCACTTATGGCGCAATTATGGGACCTTTTTCTAGTAATCCTTTCAAGGATAGGCTTTGGCTGTCTCCGTTGAATTCAGTTCCCAAAAGCAACTCCAACAAAAGAAGGGTAATTCTAGATCTTAGCTTTCCTAAAGACGGAAACAATGTAAATAGATATATAGATAAGGATTTTTATTTGAATGAAAAGGTTGAATTACTCTTTCCAAAAACTGATGACCACATTGCGTTAATTCAAAGTAAAGGCTCAGGGGCGTTGATGTTTAAATTTGATTTAAAAAGGGCTTATAGACAAATAAGTATTTGTCCGTCTAGTTACAATCTGGTGGCATTTAAATGGAAAAAGCACATATTTTGTGACACAGTGACATGGGTCTACGTTCATCAGCTCAGATTTGTCAAAGAGTGACTAACGCCTTTTCCTATATGTGTTTAAATTTAGGAATAGCGGTTCTTAACTATTTAGATGATTTTGGAGGCGTTGAGAGAAAGGAATTAGCATGGTTTGCTTTCAATACTGTTAGAGAAATTTTCAAGATTAGTAGATTTGAAGAAGCTTTCGAAAAAGCCTGTGAACCCTCTGAATCCATGGTGTTTTTAGGAGTTCTTTTTAACACAAGAACAATGACTATGTCGGTTACTCTTGATAAATTGGTGGAGATACGTAATTTAGTCAAAATTTGGCAGGAGAAAACATCTGCTTCTTTGAAGGAAATCCAAAGTCTTCTAGGCAAGTTGAATTTCGTCGGTGCATGTGTCAGATCTAGTAGAATATTTATAAACAGAATTTTGAATTGGCTTAGAGATTGTTATGCTTTGCAATTCTCTTCAAACCTCTTTGAGGTACCAGATGAGGTTAAAAAGGACCTAGTATGGTGGGACTACTGAAAATAGGCTAGCAGACAGCTTGTCTCGTTGGCATTTATAAGATAATTATAAAGATTTTTTTTTTTTTTTTTTTCAAATTTCAAAGATCATTCAGATCTTGTGGAATGTGTTATTGAGGAAGATTACTTTCATTTTTCTCATCAGTGGTAATTCCATTTCAGGTTAAAATCTACAGGTTTTAATTAGGCATATAAGACAGTCAACCAAGTCTGCCTTTGTTGTTGGTACTCATTCCAACCTGATTGTTCAGTGGGAAGCCTTCATTATGTTTTGTCTGTACTTTAAATTGTCTTTTTTACCTGCATCATGTGAAACCCTGAGATTATATGTACAATTTCTCTCTAGATCATTTAAATCAGTAGACAGTATCAAGAATTATATTGCAGGCGTTAAGACTTTCCATATTCTAGCAGGGAAAGAGTTATCTCCCTTTTCTGAATTTTCCTTAAGTCTTACTCTTAAAGGTTTATCAAGATTAAAGCCGCATATGAAAAAAAGAGCAAGTCCTATCACAGTAAAATTATTAAAAGAATTTCATAAGAATATGGATTTTAGTATTAGTGATAATATTGTGAATTGGTGTTTATTTCTTTTTGCCTTTTCCTTAGCTTCAAGATAAAATTTAATTTAAATGGTCTAAAACTACACAATTTGGGCAACGAAAATTAATGAGTCCCCTAGTACCTTTAACAGACAAATCAATTTGTCCGGTGACGGCATTTCATAATTTAAAAGCTTTTAAGTTAACACATCCTTCAGGAGCTCTTTTAGTAAACAGTATAGGAAACTGTATTACCTACTTTTTATTTCAAAAGAAATTGGGTGAATGTGTGGAAAAGTTAAAATTAGATCCAAAATTCTTTTCCACACATTCTTTTAGAAGAGGTTTTGCCACTTTGGCCTTTCAGGCAAACTTGCTCTCAGAATACATTCAAATTTTAGTAGATTGGAAGTCTGACGGTTATAAATGTTATTTGGAGGTATCCTGGAAAGATAAATTAGTCATTCTACAGAACATGCTTAAGGGGTTGTGAAATTGTCGTTCACACTCTTTTTTTTTTTTTTTTCTCTCTTTTCTTATTTTAGAACAAATATTAGTCCACATCATTTCAGACTCAATTGCGAAGCATGTAGACGGTATCAACCACACAAAAGTGCATGCCTTTCCGGGTATTAACAATTCCCGTTTGTCTCGCCGAGTCGAAACTCACCCAGAATTACTGAACACTAAATTTGTTATTTTACATGGTAGCACTAATGATATCACCACTCTGTCTGTTGGAGAAATAATGAGTAGTTATCAAAACCTTATCACCATTATCAAAAACATTTCTGATGCAAAAATCATAATGTCCAGTATTCTACCACGTTCAATTGATCATTCTACGTTAGCAGTTAAGGTTAAAAATGTAAATCTTGGTTTGAAAAATCTTTGTGTTACTAGAAAAATACAATACCTTCATTCTTATCGTCCTTTTTTCAAAGGAGGCAAACCCATCAGAGAGTTATTTGCCATACGGGATCGGGATTGCATTTGAATTCAGAAGACACAAGAAGGCTTAGATCATTTTTTATCAGTTGTGTTGCTCATTTATTGAAATGAGATCATCAAGTTTTTTTTTTTTTTTTTTTTTGGGGGGGGGGAGGGTGATTTGCATACTCCTTAATGAAGGTATTGTACTTCATCGGAGTGCTTGCCATATAATAGTGGTATCTGACACTATTCATGGTAATGGATAGGGAGGGGCCCTTCTTAATGGAGGTACTTTACTTCATTGGAGGTTTTAATCCCGGTTTAAAGTGGTATCTGACGCTTTCCAAGGATTGGGAAGGGATAGACTTGATGATTTTTTTTTTTTTTTTTTTTCATTACATCACTTGTAGAATTATGATTTCGTTCAATGTTAAAAAGTATTTTATTTTTTGCTATGTTGTTTGTATGTGTATTTGCTGTTGCTTGGGGGGTGGGGGTGGGGCTTGTATTTGGCAGTGATTCAATGCTTCCGTAACAGATTACATTCATTTGTAAATAACTCTTTCTTCCATGTTTTTTAGTAAATCCATCCGTTATCTGTTTCGTAAGTATTGTTTTGTTTACGTTGATAAACTCTTATTTGTTTGTTCTGTTTGTATTCATACTTAATAATAAAGTTAAAGCATGCCGTGAGTTCATAGTCATGATGTCTTTAGATTAAGTTTAACTAAGTGTAACTGACTTAGTCTTATAGATTAAGTCCTATAGACTGCATTTAGTTATAACTTATTCAGATTATTTTGTCAGAGACTATATTTGTGCTCTAATTTGTCTTATCTAAATTTTACTACAGAAAACTGCATGGCATGTAATTGCTTGTTTGTATCTTCATGATTCAGTTTGTATGTTGATATATATGTTTGCATTTATTTGTGTTTGAATTGCTTTGAAAAATTTGACAGACTGATGATCCACATTAAACCATGCATACTTATTTTATTTGTTATTCATATTCTTGTTATGCATAGCTAATTGTAATTCTATTCCTAAGTTTATATCCTGTTTTACCAATATAAAACTCTTGGCAGCCATTATATACTAAATGATACAAACAGTTAGAAACTTTACAATCTATATCTTCTTTGACAGTAAATGTTTTATCCTTGATTTTTGAATTCATTTCCTTCGATAATATGTTTACAGAGTCCACAGCAGCGCTCATTGCATTTTTTCACAGAAGATTTTGAAGTTGTGTCTTTGAATTCTGATTTAATCAAAATTTGTTTAAGATTTGGAAGTTGTCTCTTACATTTAATTAATTTGGTTATTTCTTAGTATTTGTGACATTGTTTGATCATTTTCCAAAATTTCAAAATTATTCTTAATAATTCCAAATAAGTCTCTATTTTAGGATTAAATGTCGAAATATATGTCATGATATTGTCACCATGTTTAAACTTTACCGGTAAAAGAATACGTCTTGGAATATTAAGAGCTTTACTTATTCCTGCTAAGATTACTGCTTTAGGGTATTTTCTTTCAATTAAAATGTTTTCAAGTTCATGTAATCTTAACTGTAGAATTTTTCTGTCAGATACTATTGTACAGATCCTTCGAGCTAGGGAGAACGGAATATTGATCTTTTTATGTTTTGGTTGGCATGACCTGAAATTCAAATATTGCCTAGAATCTGTAATTTTGAAATAAATATCAGTGACAATTTTACAACTATTTTAATCACTAACACGTCAAGAAAAGGCATTTGTTTAAGTTCATATCCATCTTAAATTTTATATCTTTATGTAATGAATTAAGTATGTAATTAAAAACAGATAAATTATTAACTGAGTATGTCCAAAAAATACAACAATCATCAAGATATCTTTTCCATTGTTTGCATATATAATCTGAAAAGTTTTCGTCTTTGAGTTGTCATATTTTTTCATATAGCATTTCTTCTAAAAATCCTAAAACTAATGTTGTATATGTTGGGGCAACTTTGGTTCCAATGGCTGTTCCTTTACATTGATTGAAAAATATAGAATTAAAGGAGAAATTATTATTTTCCAGTACTATTTTCAAACCTTCCAATATGAATGTTTGGTCAAATCTGTTATGAATAAGTTAATAAAAAAAATCTGCTTCTTCTTTAGTGATTGTTTTATTTTTGTTAATTAACCTTTTAAAAAGGTCAAATATCTGTGTTGTATTAGCATGTGGAAAAGGTTTATAACAGGATTTGTCAGAGAGCATTTCAGTGATTTTATTTTTATAAAAATATTAATTCATAATTAGAATTCCATCGCCTTTGTCAGCTTCTTTGATAATAATAGAAGAATCATCTGTTAGTGATTTTATAGATTTTCTTTGATCAAGAGATATGTTATGTTTTACAGGGTTGGTACTATTCAAAACATTAAAACATAATGATTTGATAGTTGAAATATATTCATCTAGTTTTTAATTTCTCCCTGAAGGAGAATTAAAAGAAGATTTGTTTCTCATTAAGCTATCGTTAAATTCTGCACTTTGTGAAAAGTATTCTTGTAATCTAAGCTTTCTAAAGAAATCATTTAAATCGTTTTCAAGTTCACAGGGATTATTTTTAAAGGTGTGCGTGTGAATTGTAGACCCATCAACAAGACTTCTTTTCATTATTTGTTAATTTCCGATATGAAAGATTGTAAATTTTTGTAGATTTTGCGATAGTTTCGGTTAGATTTTCATTTTTTAGAACTGGTTGTAAAAGTTATGGTCTGCCTCCAGAAAAGAAGACTCCCTATCGACCACTTCCATATCATTATTATTGTAAGAAATATTGTTCCACCGTCGGTTGGCGTTGAATTTGTTATTTTTTCTGTAGTTATGATTGTCTATCCTTCTGTTGTTATTGTATCTCCATCTAGTGTTCGAATAACCATTTTCTGGATGCTTTGACTCAGTTTTCAAATGTGTTAAAAGTTGATGTAATAATGGTTCCACTGTATCTCTTGATTATCCTTCTTGCTCTGTACGCCTGGTAAACGTTTTTACTGCATCTGCATAAGTATATGGCTGCTTTCTTACGGTTGGTGCGGGATAATTATATATATATGGGGGTAGGTGTGTGGGTGTGGGTGTGGGTGTGTGTGTGTAGTTCACATACTGGGGCCAAAAGGGGCAGCCTTTACATTCGTAGCACACCCAGTGAAAGAAAGAAAGAGAAATATAAACAAGAACATTCAAAACAAAATGGGGCTCAGTCTTATATATTTTTGATATGTTTCTGGAATATAATACATTTCTTTACGCTTGAAGAAGACTTTTCTTTTATGACTTTTTGAATTCACTGACAGGTGTTTGTTAAATTTTCGCCTAACTTTGGTTGATGATAAAACAATTTTTGTAAATGACTTTTTCGAGAGCATTTGAGTCATGAAATCGAAGGATTGTTAGTCGAAACTTGGTTGGGAAGAATTTGTTTCTTTTATGAAATGGTTAATTTTTATCTTTAGAATCGAATTTTATATAATAATCTTTTGACAGTATTTTTCAAATAGCATTCAGTCTTACACTGTTTGAAGAAATGGTTGGAATGCATTCAGGGTACACAAGACGGTGTAATATAACTAGGACCATATAAATTTTCTCTAATACAATCGATATTGGACATGGATATCTATTTCGTCGTCTCTAGTCAGTTTGTACAAGTCTTGCTTTTGTCGTCAGTAAAGATCTGATTTTTTTTAAAATCTCCTGATCTGAATTTTTAATAGCACCCCCATATTTACAAACTTCGGACTAATCTATATGTCACCACTATGAGATAAAGCAAGAGGGCCATGATGGCCCTGAAGTCGCTCACCTGAGTCTTTTGACCAAACATGCTCCATTTTGAATGTCTTTGGACATTTTCAGTCCGATACCCATGAAACTTGGTCAGAATGTTTGTCTCGATGATATCTCGGACAAGATCGATAATGGGTCATATCGGGTCAAAAACTAGGTCACTAGGTCAAATCTTAGAAAAACCTTGTGTACGCTCTAAAGGTCACATTGTCTGGCCAAAACTCCTGAAAGTTGGTCAGAATGTTTGTCTTGATAATATCTCGAATGAGTTCGAAAATGGGCCATGTCGGGTCTCTAGGCCAAATCTATGTAAACATTGTGTACTTTCTAGAGGCTACATTTTTAGTGCAATACTCATGACACTTGGTCAGAATGTTTGTTTTGATGATTTCTTGGACCAGTTTGCAAGTGAGTCATTTCGGGTCAATAACTAGGTCACTGAGTCAAATCTTCGAAAAACCTTTTTCAATCAAATACTCATGAAAATCTTGGTAGAATGTTTGTCATAATATCTCAAAAGAGATTGAAAATGGGTCATGTTTGGTAAAAAGACTCAGGTGAGCGACTTCAGGGCCATCATGGCCCTCTTGTTTGATGATATTCTCGCACAGTTAGGGAAGGCAAAATCTTTACTGCTTTGGATTTGAAATCCGGATACCACCAGGTTGAAATGCAAGAACAGGATAAAGAAAATGTCTCATTTATCTGCCATAAGGAAATTGTTCACTATGAAAAAATGCCTTTTGGCCAGGCTAATACTCGATCTAATAGATCTGGATTTAATATCAAAAGTTCTGGAATGTTTGGACTTCTGTTTTTGATACATAGATGACATTCGCATATATTCAGAAACTTTAGAAGTGCATTTCATCATATCCAAGCAGTTCTCGATTGACTACGATAACATAGCTTGAAACTTAAACTTAAGAAATGCAATTACGTGCAAAAAGAGACACATTACCTCGGGTTTGTGGTAAATGACAAAGAGATAATGCCTGGCGCTTCAAAGGTCGAAGCAATACGCGGTATGTCTAGTTATTAACTACGCACTTTCTGGGGCTATAAAAGCTCGGCAAAATTGCTAACCGGGTAGGGATGGGGAGAGAGAGAGATTTTGGGCAGACTTTGGGGCACACATGGATCAGTCATTCTATATAAAACGTACACATGAGTGAATGAAAAAACATTTTGACTGAGACGGTCTTTGACATTTCCACTGGTGTTTATATGTTACATAATTGATCTTATTGTGTATTGGTAGCAAAGGTCTGAATTGATCTACTGAAATGTTTAAAAAAACGGACATTTCATAATCATGCCTGGAGCAAAACATCATTACCGTAACAGACGGAAAATAGGTGTTTGTTCGTTAATCCAACTTGATTTTTTAGAAAACAAACATTGTTAAATATTCTGATAAGATGTTGTTGTACATTCTGATAATAAATAAGAGATAAAAACAGGCGTTTCCGAGAAAATTACGATATATTGACAACTCTACCGTTTTAAGCTTCAAAGCGTTTACTTTCAAAAATAATATCTGCATGCAGAGGTCTTATACTTCACTTAAAACTACCCCACAAGAAACCTTTAGCCAAAAGGAAGGCACGATACTGCTAATAGAATTCATTTACCTTGAATTCTGACGATTTTGCACAAAAATAATGGCAGTTACGGTGATGATTTTGCGTTACGATATAGACAAAGGTGTAACGGTAATGATATGAGGAATACTTTTATTAACTAAAGTCACAAATCCAACAGTTACAGGTAAAACATAGAACATTATAAGTATTTAACACAAATGTATCAATCTGCCACAATGCTAAATAGAAAAATCATCATATGATCATATTTTTTTTCTCTTATAAATCTTAGAATTTCTCATAACTTATTAAATGAATGTATCTTTAATATAAATTCATTTAGTATTCGATTTTCTGTTATAATTTCATGAAATATTCGATTTTTTTCTCATGAAATCAGTATATATCTCTATAATCAACAGACTTTATTAAAAATCTATTCAACAAAATATTTAGGTATTCCTGTGGCAATAGCAGAAAAAGCAGAAGTAACTTTAGTAACTTTAGTAAACTACATACTAACAAAGAGAAACGTGTAACATTATCAAAACAGTTACAAAACAAACAAATAGTCAAAATGCTATTCAACATTTTAAATGCTTATAGTTTGTACCACTATGATTAAGATGAAACAGTTAATTACTCGATTAATTTTTGTCCCGATAGGCAACCTCTACTCAAAACACTAATACACTTGCGAATTTTAAGTTACAAATGTCGTAATTTGAATTACCCTATGACGATAATGTTGGCCTTTGATTACATACACAATATAACAAAACTAACGTAAAAGAATATAATACGCGTTAAATGCATTAATTGTTTCATTATGGTGAACTTATACTTTTACCAAAATGAAGCAATGCGTTTAATCTATTATTCCTTTAAGTGTTTGATTTGATATATCGTTTATGTAAACAAAGGTCAATATTATTGTCTGTGAGTATATGTTTGCGTTTCTTAAGATGATATTTAGAATTTATATATCATTATTATAGAAAGAAAAAAATGTTCCGTGTAAAAGAAACACTTCAATGTCCATTATGTCCAGCTTCTACATGTCAAGTTTTTTCATAATACTTGTCCAGGATCACGGTTGTATTTGCCAATGTCGAGATCCAATCCGTTCTAGTTCAGCAGACAGGACCGTCACTACCTTTTCATAATGGTACCAGCATACATCTTCAAATAGAGGCCAGTAAAATCGATTGAGTCCAGCTGTGTGCATAGCCTATAAAATAAGAATATCAGAATGATTTGTTTCAATACTAGATTTATTTCAATGCGTAAAGTTATCTACCCCCTAGGCACACTAAGGAAAGCAACATTCTTTGCGGTTTCGTTTCGGTTTCAGTGCATTCCATACTAGAATATAAAGTATAAAATATTGTGTAAAGAGAAGCCAATGCTCGTACGAGCAATGCCTTCTTTTTTCACAATTTTTTATTAAGCGTATTGCAATCTGTTTT
The DNA here is from genome assembly GCA_946811185.2 of Hippopus hippopus. Taxonomy (NCBI): domain Eukaryota; kingdom Metazoa; phylum Mollusca; class Bivalvia; order Cardiida; family Cardiidae; genus Hippopus; species Hippopus hippopus. Next base: position 65,127,621 of record OX328100.1, read on the forward strand.
ATATTCAAAATGCCTATTTAACGCTATGACACTGATTTTTTGTTTAGAATTTTTACGATTTCGGTTACGGTTTCGCTTCAGTTCAGAGGTTGCTTCCTGAGTTTCAGTACTGAACATGATATTTATCAGGGATCGTATATACACATATAAGATCCCTGTATTTATGAATAAATGTCCCGCTTATGGGTAGTGTTTTAAAGGTAAACATGTAATTTACACAAAATGTTTTACCTTGAATTCAATATCGGCTTCTGTTTTGATTCGGTTTTGGTGCATTTCATTCTAAATTGTAAAGTGAAAAACATTGTGAAAAAAGAAGCCATTACTCGTACGAGCAATGGCTTCTTTTTCCACAATGTTTTCTTAAGCTTTTTACAATCTGTTTTCTTTTCAAAATGCCTATTTAACGCTTTTGCACTATTTTTTGTTTACAGTTTTGCGTTTTCGGTGCGTTTTGGTTTTGCTTCTGTTCAGAGGTTGCTTTCTTGAGTTTCAGTACTGTATATGTCATTAACTATTCGGATTCTACCCAAACGCAGGCGATATTTCTTCTGTCTTTCTAGAATTGAAATAAGTAATGACAAATTTTGGACTCTTTCAAATTAAAAAAGATTACAGACGACAATTTCAAATAAGTGTAATGATGGATGTAATTACCTTAACAGGGTAGAAAACATTGTGGGAAAAAGAGAAATTGCTCATTACGTACATAAACCATTTACTGTAGACACGTGAAAACATTGGATTGTTTGATAAAGAGTTAGTTATGGATCGAATTATCCATATCTACTAATATTCTTACTTTGTCACAAGAAATTAAGAAAGAAACCACAACATGTTAGAACATCACTACCGTTACGTTAAATATCATTACCGTTACAATATATAGTGTATCGGTAATGAACGTTACGGTAATGATGTGTTTATACTTAGCCCTCGAAATATGACCCTAACTGTAATTCCACGTCAGTAAACATTCTTTCATTCTCAAGGGACCCGTGACGAAATACAAAATTTATGAAGAAAAAGGTGAAATAAACATTCGAGTTCTATTTACGTTTATTACGGTGATGATACATCTAAAATATACTTCATACATGAATGAATCTTACTTTGAATTTTCAGTTCCAAACCATCAGCCATGCTGTTTTCGTCCTTTCCGCTTAAAATGATCGCGTGCTTTTAACTTATGACGTCATGAAGAAGAGTAATCAAGGCACGATACTTTTGCAAAACCGCATCGTAACGGTAATGATGGAATAGATTGTTTCTGTGGGACAAACATTAAAATGCTTTTTTTAAAATTAAATGTCCTTTTTCTACACATAAAGACGTGTTCATAATGGTTTGCCTAAACAATATAAGGGAAATCACGTACATTGTAATATGTGATTGAAGACCATCTCGCAACATTATTTGCGTATTTATAAGAGAAACTTGATCGGGACAAATATTAGGTGGCCAACCTGTGTACAATCAAATATATTTTTTTTGATATCGATGACAGACACTTAACTTATTAAGCTTTGAAAACTTTAATTTAATCGTATTTGTTATGGATATTGCGAGTTTTTACCTAAATCGCTTTTATTTCTTCAGAAATCCGACAAGGACATCATATGTACGTTTTTTATGGAATGACTGGGATACGTACTACAGCGAGCAGACCTCGACGACGCCATCTTTCTTGTATAAACGCACGTTCGTGAACTGTACACCACGACTTGAGTTGTTGTGTTACAGAGGAAGTCATCAAAATGACTCCAATAATACACGTGGCATTACCAAGATAAGAAAGAAACGCTTTTGTCGATAGCAAATTTCAAGACTTGTCTTACTTGAAAGTATGTAACAGCAAAATGAAATATAACTTAAATGATGGGATTTGTTTGAGAAAGGGCAGAAAAAACTATGGCAAAAGCATACAATGTTGTTAACAACCATTTTTTCCATAAGCTAACAAAGTTTTCAAAAGTGTTATTGGTAAGGTTGTTAATACTCGAGATTGTGCGGTAAAGGGACAAGGTGGGAGAAGATAGGGATGCAAATTTAAAACTGAAAAGAAATCAATAGTAATATATAAAAGGGATAGAATTTAAGAATTTGTCGAGAAAAGAGAAATTCAAAAACCGAGAGAAAAAAGAAGGGATAAGAAATTTTACTTACGAAACCTTAAATGAGTACGAACTTCCGCCTTGTGCATAAAATCACTTAACCACGAAATAAAATTATGTTGTTAATATTGAATGTGTTCACGTGTATAACAAACACGTCTTCAAACTTCCTTGTTTCGTTGTAAAATTCCTCTCTACTCTGAATCAGACTACCCGCCATATTAGAGGCATGTCACACAATATCATCAAAAGCTATGTTTCACCGGGTCGTAAGAGCACAGATTTGTTTGGTAAAGGGTTCACATATATTTATTATATCCCATTGTATCAACTGATACTCTGAATTAAATGATACCATAATGGTGCATGGAACTTTATAATCTTTACAAATACCCTGTCATAAAACTTTTAGTCGTAATCCTTATTACTTTAATTCAATTTTACGGCAATATATTTGCAAAGAGTGCAAAAATCAGGAAAGTCAATTTATTTTAGGCTTTCGTCTTACATTTTCCGTGCAGTGGGCCAAAAACAAAAACCATGTACTTACCCAATCCGATATGTCTCATTTAAATTGAAAGCATTTGCAGACGACAAATCAGATGCAAATCATAGGATTTGTCTTCGAAAATATTGAGTTCTTTACCAAACGAGCTTAAACGATCCTTGGGAAGAAAAAGTAGAAAATGCAGACGACCAGCATTTTCCCCTTTTCCTCGAATTTTTTGTACCGTTTCTGATACAAGTAGTATCATTTATGCAGCATTTTATTTGTCGTCTGCAATAGCAAGACTTTTCAATTTGGACCAGTCTTAATTTGTTGTCGTGTAGCAAAGAGATGAAACATTGTGAAAAAACGATGAAATGCTCATTTCCTCCTGCAGCGATGTTTTTAAAGACCGTCTTCGTGTTGTCAAGAGTTAACTGGCCATTTCGGTCACTTGTCAACTTATTACAAATTACACAGAGAAGACATTTGATGGAAAGGAAGTAAAATAGTTCAACAGCGTGCAAAAACATTGATGCAAAAGGACAGAAATACCAATCTCTCTTAAGTGACACTAGATAGAAGTATCCGATAACATGATTCCACAAGTCTGAGCTTGAAAAAGGATTAATTGCAAGCAAGAAAAAATCGCTTAGTTTTTCAAAACTTGTCAACTGTTAAAAGGACACGAAATTGTTAACAGATGATTTGCCTAACTGTCTGTCCGGCAGGCTGTCTAATTTTATTTGTATGTTGTTTTACAATTTTCAGCATTATGGCAGTTAATTTGCAGCGTCCAGTGCACCTAGCCAGGCTTTCATGGATTATTATTTATTTATTTATTTATTTATTTTTATTTTTTTTTTTATTTTTTATTTTTTATTTATTTATTTTTTTTTTTGTCCAGTACTTCGCAAAATATTCTTCCCAAGCCACTGTTGCATGCTTTCCCACTTAACCTTCGTCAGAACAGTGATCAGCGATGAGAGGGGAATAAATCATGCTGGAACGAAAATTATCAATTTTCGGAAAGAAGTTGGTTGACCTGGGGATTCGAACCAGCACCCTGTCCGTCCCAAGTCTGTGCACTACGGACCTTGCAACTGGCACCAGACGGACAGACTACTGGGACATAAATAATATATTCCTTCTAGTGTATGAAAACTATTATTGCATAAAATGTGCCTTTCCGGGCTATTATAAGGATGTATTAACGGGTAAAAACCGGGCGTTAACGGGGGAAAACGTGTATTAATCGGTAAATTCACGCGCCGTTAACGCCTGGCTTTGTACTATAAATATCCTCGATCGGGGCCTACCTTGTTAACAACGTCTATTCTTGTCAGAACTTTTCTAGACTTCGACCAACAAACTGTAGAAACTTGTACCGTATTAGATCCTCTGTATGGCTTGTCTTTGATGATATTAATACACCACAAATAAAATTTTGCACAAAATCTCAGTCTAATCGAGATCTGAACAAAAAATCACTCGTGAAATATACTTTACACCAGCTAAATCCCACCCACTCTCTAACGTGATCGGCAATTTCTGCGCTTGATATAGATCTATCCCTTTGACGTCTTTCAGGTATAGAAGTTCATATCCACTCATTTATCCTAATTGTAATCGTTCAAACCTGTCCCAAGTTTATCCCAAAAAAGGCCACTTTGTATTAAAAATCAAGAGAAGTGAATTTACATTTATCCTGTTACATGGTGAAATACCGACCGTGAAAAGGGGTGCCGTGAAAACTTTGTGTTTCACGGTCACTTGCTTTGTGACCTTGCTCATTTGCATAACAGCCGGAACTACTTTTGACCTAGTATTTCCTTTCCTTTTCTCGACGGTTTTATATCAGAAAATTGAAAATGCAGAAAATTTAAAAAAAAATCAATATGAAATTGACTCCCTAGCTCACAAAACACACATAGTTTGGTACATGATTACCAACACTCTACATCCCTTCTTCCTTCCTTGGTGTACATGAACCTGACTAAAAGAAGTTGAGAATTTTTTTAAAATCCAAGAATGAACAACGTGAAATGTCAAAACTAGAGCTGGAAAAGCTAAGATCAATATCTAGCAAACTTCGTTACGTCCATGAGGAAAACTGTCGGGCATGAGTGAACCATCGACACTGAAATTATTGTGTAAAACTTATGCAGAAAGCTTAAGCTTATCCTTTGGCCTGTAAGACACGACACAATTTTTGACTTGTCGATAATAAGAGCATTTATAGAGGAAAAACTAAACATGGCTCAAGTGATAAGATTTGTTTTTGAAAAGGTAGAAGACTTTGTGGAAAAAAGAGAAATACTGTTATTCGCCATTTTCTTCTTTTCCCACAATATTTTCATAAGGCTTTGTTCTTGAGGTCGTTAAAACTCGGGATTGTGTGGTAAAGGATCAAAAAGCAAAAAATACCCTCATCCAATCATGAATATTTAGCTCAACACAAGAATTCCAAATAAGCAAGGATATCTTGGTAGCCAAACTAAAATCTCTTAAGAAACAAAGGAAAGAAAATAAACCCAACAGAGCATGTCCTCTTACAAACGATGAGATCAACCAACTGTATGAAAAGGGTGTCCTAGGCAGCCATAGTAAGAAGCTTGTTTATAAATTTTTATGGCTCAACAATTGCCCTATGTTTGGTATGACTTGAGGTGGGTTTTTCAAATGTTACACCTAAAAAAGTCCTTCAGAACATTTCATGAATGGTCAAAATGAATATAAGAAACTATATGCAACATGGCAGGCTTAGACAAGTTCTCTAAGCCACAAATGTTGTAAATCCTGTGAAAAAGTTGTATTTGTTAGGTCTGCACAACTGCCTATCAATTTCAATTGGCAGGTAACTGGTTTTACTCTTCCTTTTACATTATTATCTGAATCAATATGCATCAGAAAACTGATACTCCAGCAGTAAAAATAGCTCAGACCCCCACTGAGACTTGAACTCAGATCTCCTGGTTTCCCAGGTATTTTACTTTTAAAATACAAGGGTTTTGAGCATACAACTTAAATATCAATTTTCATCTTTTAGACCGATTCAGAATTCTAGAACAGAGTTTTAGTGTTTTCAAATATTCAAATTCATACAAATTTGGCATTTCACAAATGAGTTAATTTGTCATTTAGTGAATAACTGTAATGACCAGTTCCAGCTTGGAGAGGGTCAAAATGGCCCACTTTCAAAACAGCCTGGTCCATAACAGCCCACTGTCATGGGCACCGAAAAGGTCTATTTTAGACCTACTGTTATTTAAATCAATTTTATCATCAGCATAATTTATATTTAATAACTTTCAAATTCTTACTTATTTTTGAAAAGTGAATTTAATTTCAAGAGCTTTCGATTTCCCCAATACTTGTGTTCAGCATTATTCACCGCTGTTAAACGTGATAAGAGCTCCTCACCCCTTACTTTCTTTTCTCATGAAGGTTGGTGCATTTCGAATATGTTACTATAAAGTATAGAAAAACTAATGTGGCCATTTTGTTATCTAAAAGGCTGTGTGCAGGTAATATTTTTTCAACAGTTAGAGAGAAAAGGGGGCCATTTTGGTACAAGGCCATTTTGAAAGTGGGCCGTTATGACCTCCATGACCTTTTCCAGTTGAATTTAGTATACCAATATTTTCAAGTTGTGTTTGTATAACTTATTGACAATTGAAGTTAATACAAAAAAAAAATCCAAATTTTAACCGCCCCAGAGAAGGAAATCCTTTACAAACCTTATCTAAACACATTATCTAATTCAAGTGAAGTTTAGTGAATTAACCCATTACCAAACAATCAAAAGTTTTAACGACCCCTGACACAGAAAGCTTTTGAAAACATTGTGGGAAAAGAAGAATCTTCTTTTAACAAATTTCATGTTTAAGGTAGCATTTGTCATCAGTTAATGCTTTCAATTTGGTTCTATGAAATTGTGATCTTAAAAAATAGAGTTTGCAAAATTGCTCTTTTTTCCAAACAATGAAACTATTAACGAGCTACACCAATAGAAACTAAACCATGATTCCTAATGTAAAATTTTGAACTTGGGCTTGGTATTCATGCAGGAGACATGTATGTAGACAACTGTGTTCATGACAGACTATTTATGTAATTACACACATGGTTTGTAGGCTAACTGTTGCTTGAGAAATTCACTATTGATAGAATTGTCAAGATTTGATTAAGCTTTGAAATAAACTTACGGTTTACGTCATCCTAGGCCTGATCCGTTGAATTATACAGTAGAAAATGTGTTGACTCTATGTTGATTCAGTTGCCTTCCTCCTTCCGTCGACAAGTATTTCACACGAATTCTGATAGTTTAGCACACAGGCGAAAACACTGTTTACATACGGCAAGGTCAACACGTAGATCTAGTAGGCCTAGTTTACACAAATGTGTAAATCGAAGCGAGGGCGAAACTGAACAGTTGTTGTTCTAGAAAATAAGGTAGCGTGTATAAGTTTAGTCTAAGAAAATAATTTGTAAAATTGAAATTTCCTGATGAAAATCAGATCTAAAGAAATCGTAAGAAAATATCAAGGACTAGTTTTGTAACCTTTATCAGCGGAAGAGTTTTCGTGCATATTAAAACTCCCTCCAACTTTGATCAACCGCGAAATTCAAAATGCTTTTTTTTTCCCGTTGGTTTTTTCCCTCTCTTCTTCTCTTTCTCGCTTTGTAACAGGATAAATAGAATAATAGGTTCGTGTCTGAAATGGGTCAAGTTTTTCGGGCTCGGCTTCGGAATTTATTAGGTTCGCCTGCGGCTCACCTAATAAATTCCTACGCCTTGCCCGAAAAACTTGACCCATTTCAGACACTAACCTATTATTCTCTATCGAGAGAATCAACACAGTCATATAGGACTAACGGCCCTTCACTGTTCGTAACAAAAACTTCTTCGCCGACTTCCGGTTTTGACCCATTTTCGTCCAGTACATTTGAAGTTCGCTTATTTGCATTTCTATGGAAATATTTTTGCCATTATTGCAAATTATTGCTAGAATACTTTTACTTTATACAATAATAGCATTAATTCACGTTTTTTTCGGTCGTTAACATTCGCAGAGGCCCTCAAAATACTTTAACACCTTCGTGCTTCGCACTCGGGCGTTAAACCATTTTTCAGGCCTCTGCAAATGTTAACGACCTCAAAAACGTGAATTAACTCTATATTATTAAATACCTAAAAAATTTCATACCTAAAATACATGTAACAAGCGGATAAAATATCACACGCGACTTTAAAAAAAAAAAGTCCGTGTCTGCACATTGTCAAATACGGTTCCAAATATGGTATAATGACGTATCTCTTGCACCGAATTAGGAATGCATCATTTGTGATTTAATTCTTCAAAATTTTACGCAATCTTATTCATCCGCCATTCACAAAAAAAGAAGTTATTACCAACTTATCCTTTATTTGTTTTATTTGGCTTGTCGTTTTCAAATAAATTGTCAATGATTGCAATATTTTGTCGTTGAAAGTTTTTGTTGTAGGTATACAATAAAAGGAATACTATGTTGTTCTAACTTTCCTGGTGCTTGTATTTGCTTTTTGCAGCGTGAGTAAATTTTGACCTCTAACTCTCTCTTTGGTCTCGCGCGATATCACATTATCTCACTCTGCTCGAAGCAAATACAAGGTTAATACAACATTATATTCCGTAATTATTGTTTTACAAAAAGTCTATGAATTTGAAATTTAAAGGAAAAATGCTTATCGGAGCAAGTTATATATTTTCATTTTAGACAGCCGACAGTATACTTTATCAACTGCTTAAACAAAGACTTATAATGAAATGATTCTTGGGGGATAACACTGGACGGAGAGAGATTTACTGTCTGGCCTTAGATATTTCTGGTATTCTACTACAGAAGATTTTCTATCCGGCTGTAGGCAAATACATGTACATATTCCTTATATGCTTCAGCATTATCAGGTGAAGTAACCAGTCCAATTTAAGTCTAGATTAGTTACCTCCCCTAATACAGCTGTTCAAAGCGTACGAAGGAGTAATATGTATATCTTATAATCTACGACGGGAATCAGTTCAATTTTAGGTCACAATTATACCGATTCGAACGATCAGACAGCAGTATTTTGAAATAATGTATAAATGATGTTTTAGACCTTTAACTATGAGAGTTCTGAGATACAATTTTTATTGTTGTATATCTATATGGAATAGTACAACACTCTGCATTTCTGCATGGTCGGATCATGTCGAGTTGCGTGTGTAAGGAGGTTCATATCGGGTGAGACGCAAGTTTTGAAGCCATCTTTCTACATAAATTATTACATAAATTTTGAAGCCATCTTTTTACATAAATTATTACATAATTACCTAAGTTTTGAAGCTATCTTTCTACATAAATTATTACACAATTACATAAGTTTTTAAACCATCTTCATAAATTATTACATATTTACATAAGTTTTGAAGCCATCTTTCTACATAAATTATTACATAATTACATGTTTTGAAGCCATCTTTGTACATAAATTAAAACTGCCAGTCTTTAATGAGATTTTCCAAAAAGCTTCCTGAACGAAATCTGGTGGGATGTCCCTTTAAGACAGTATTTAAGATTCCCCTCTCAACCCGATCAACCTGATCTTCGCAGAATGTTTTTTTTTTCGTACTTTTGAAAACAATTTGAGATACATGTAATTATTAAAACTACCCGTAACAAGGAACTTTCTTTTTTGTTAATATTTTCTTAGACATTGAAGTACTGTATTAATATATATTTACAAGAATTTTTTCATAACCGTCTGTTGCAAATCTTATAGTCTTTATAAGGTAAGGAGAAGTCGAAGAGGACGAAGACGAAGACGAAGAAGAAGAGCAAGAACAAGAACAAGACAATCAACATTTAAGCAACATTTATTCCCATGTCATCACTTTATTTACGGATGATAAATAGAGAAAGTAAATATAAAGTTTGCGTAAAACGTGTACCACAATATCAATGTAACAGTTTTGTTTCTAAATATTGACAATTAAGTATCTCGTTTTGTATTCTTCTGACTGCGTTTCGTGGCATATCGTCGAGCAATTACTGTCAAGTGCCCCTATTCATGCTTTCCTGGAGTTTCTTCCACAAGTAATACGTACAACATTCTTTCCGAGATAATGGCTGATTTCTAACATTAACATTCTTGAACTAATGTCCAGCAATGAGAGAGGAATTAATCCTGCCGCAATGACTATCATAAATCCTCGAAAGAATTTGGCCTAGTTGGGAATTCGAACAAACTACTCTCTGGGTTTCAAGCCTTGTACATTATCGACAGAGCTACTGGCCTTTGACTTACTGGAAAAAGGAAAGGGCTAGAAATTCAAAAACTGTGAGTTCGATTCCCGGCTAGGACCAAGTACTTCCTGAAAGTCATTGCTGCAGAGTTTATCCCTCTCTCATGCATCAAAATTGCTCCGATTTTCGTTATTCGGCAAAGCAGCCAGTGTCCTAAGCAATTTAAGTTTTAACAGATTTTATTCATCAGTATGAGATACAAGTTGAATGAGACAAAAGGCAATACAATCATTATGACAAATATACTGAAGAAAAGGATAAGAACGGAAGTTGTCCTAAACAATTTTATGCTTATTATTGGTGAAAGGAAACATCAAAAATATATTGATGGATTACTCTCCACCCCAAAGTGTTATAACTGAAAAAAAAATGGCATAAAATCCAACCAAACAAACACTTCTGTCTCAACGGTTACCTTGTACCAATATTCTTTGCTGCCAGTGGTTTCGAACTATTGTTGTGCGTAGAAAATCAAATAAAAGAAAGCAACTGGAAAATCTTGATAGGTGTTCTGGTGGTCGAGATATAACAAACAATTTCGTATTCTTGAACCTTGAACAACAAAGCTTTTGGAAAACGTCCTGTGGGAAAAATGGTATAATGCTGCTTACCAACATTTTACCCTTTTACCACAATTTTTTTCTCCCAAGTTATTGTCAAATACCATCACTTGACCAACGTTTAGTTTGTTGGCTGCAAAATTCTCTCATTTTGGATGATTCTGAAATATTATCTTGTCGTGAAAAAAGGAGTACAGATAAAAAGATTACTAAGAAAAAAATATCTGGACGGAATAAATGATCTCTCCCTGTAAAATGCTGGTTACCAACACTTTACCTTTTTATCGATTTTTTTTCTACCAAATCATTGTCAAATACCATTATTTGACCAACTTTTAGTTTGTTGGCTGCAAAATTCTCTCAGTTGGATGAGTCTGAAATATTGTCCTTTCGTGAAAAAAGATTACACATAGAGAGATTACTAAAAAAAAAATATCTGGACGGAATAAATGATCTCTCCCTGTAAAATACTGGTTACCAACACTTAACCTTTTTACCACAATGTTTTCTACCAAATTATTGTCAAATACCATAATTTGACCAACGCTTAGTTTGTTGGCTGCAAATCTCTCTCAGTTTGGATGAGTCTGAAATATTGTCTTTTCGTGAAAAAAGGAGTACACATAAAAAGATTACTAAGAAAAAAATATCTGGACGGAATAAATGATCGCTCCCTGTAAAAAGCTGGTAACAAACAATTTACCTTTTTACCATTTTGTTTTTCTACCAAATCATTGTCAAATATCATTAGTTGACCAAGGTTTAGTTTGTTGGCTGCAAAATTCTCTCATTTTGGACGATTCTGAAATATTGTCTTTGCGTGAAAAAGAAGTACACATAAAAATTACTAAAAAAATATCTGGACGGAATAAATGATCGCTCCCTGTAAATGTCTGTCTCCCTGCTCTGTATGGAAGTAGGTCTAGCCCTCTAGCAGCACTTCTAGCAACGCTGGAAAACACAGATTATTTTAACCCTTAGACTGCTAAGTGTGACTCACTGACCTTTTGCGGACAGTGTATATTCAAGATCAGACTGCACGTTCTGTGCAGTCTGATCTTGGATCTACGGTGTCCGTTTAGGAGATATCTTTCTCCCAAAAATACCTTTGAAAGAGCAAAATTATGGGTTTTTACTATCGGCTTGAAAGTTTCATGTTATTTAGCAGGATATGAGTAAATAGCACTAGTAAATTTGTATAAACTTTGCGACAAACCAGTCATACACAGACATTCTAAACGACAGCCTTTGGTCATTTTTATAAGACAGGGTCGCATGAACATGAAAGATCGCAACAAATGCATAGCTGAATTACAAACCGCCAGGTCCGGGATTCGAACCCGTGCGAAAAAGATCCTTGGTTTTTTAGGTTTAAAAGACCAACACCTTAACCATTGAGCTAAAGAGAGTTCTCCCGAACACAGTTGCCAGGTGTTGATTTCATATGTAAGAAGATATGCAATAAGGAAGGAGTGATCTCCCGTAACACACCCACTCTTAAACGTCATCATTTTGATGACAGAAAGCCATTATCTACCGCTAGATGGCATTCTACAAATACACATCTATCTAATTTGGGCATTCTAGGCACAGAACCGGACTACCTTTCAAAACGACTTTACTTTGAATTTCAAAATGAAATAAACTTTTACTCAATAAAACGCTACCTGGTGCGATTCATTCAGCTATGATCGGCTAGTATGTAACCTATGCATAGGCCATTTATTAAAACAGCCCCTACATGCTTGGGTAATAGGCTAATAGCTTCGGTATAAGCCCTATCTTTTCCCAGGTATACTGGGATGGTTGATGAGTCATAGCAGACAGGTCAAATCTTCGAAGAATATGACATGCGCAGAGAACAGACAGAAAGCCTTATTAGGCAGTAAGTCCATTATTTAGACAACAAATGGCTCAGTGGCCAATCCCGGACGAACCTCAATCATACGAACATTAAAGTTCGCCACAAATGCATAGCTGAATTACAAACCGCCCAGGCCGGGCTTCGAACCCGTGCGGAAAAGATTCTCAGTTTTTTTCAGGTTTAAAATCCCAACATCTTAACCACTGAGCTAAAGAGAATTCTTCCCAACGCAGTTGTTAGGTATTTATTTTATAAAGGAAGAAGCTATGCAGTAAGAAAGGAGTGATGGAGAATCAGAAAACGCTGGTAATACATGGGACATCTGGACATAATTAACGAGTCGAAAAGGGCAAGGTAAGACAGCCATTACGAATTTTCTTGCCTTACACAAGTGTGAGATAAAAAAAAAAAATAGAGCCCTATTTGGTCACTGCAATTATACGAGCGTACGCCTTATTTTTTTTAAAATATTACCGACGAAGATTCTAGTGTGAAATTGACTGTCACACCTGATAATAGTGACAAAACTGCAAGTTTTAAAATCTTTAGATGTAAAACAAAACCGTTGTATGAAAGTTTCTTTGGAACTATGTTTTTGTCTGTGATGTACAAACCTGTCAGAGAAACGAATAAGCTTTATGAAAATTTCAATAAACATGCACATGTAGGCCTATGTTTTAACGCGTCATAAACTATAATTTTGAGATACGGTTATGTGATAAAAATAGTCTGGCATGCGTTGGCGTTGAGGTAATAACAATTTTTATTATACTGCAAAGAAATTTCTCGTGATCTGATTGGATAATATGCCCCGAACATATATATCATGTCCACTGGCAAAACCCACGTAAAAGCAGTTTCCTTTTCGGGAGCCCCGTAGACATGACTACACTATCAACACAACATCCAAAATGGCGACGTCGATCAAGATTAACATCAAGATTATGCGCAAAGCTGCACGTTTTAGCACGTATTACCAAGGTTTCAGCGACGTCAATTCCCAGTGACGTCAGTTTTCATTGAATTGGGGCACTCAGAAGGGAAATTCTACTTCGTCAGCGTACTCAATTTTTTAAACCAAAAAAAACAGGCAAAGTTCGCTTAACAAACGTTGGAATGGTAAAACTTTGCAGTATAATAAAATCGTTGTACGGTCAGGTGGCATGGGGCTTAAAAAACTTGTTCACGGCTGTGGTGAATCATGTCGCCACCTCGCCTTCGGCTCGGGTCGACATGATTCACCACAGCCGTGAACAAGTTTCCAAGTCCCCTGCCACCTGACCGTACAACTAATATTATTATACTGCAAAGAAATTTCTCGTGATCTGATTGGATAATATGCCCCGAACATATATATCATGTCCACTGGCAAAACTCACGTAAAAGCAGTTTCCCTTTCGGGAGCCCCGTAGACATGACTACACTTTCAACACAACATCCAAATTGGCGGCGTAGATCAAGATTAACATCAAGATTATGCGCCAAGCTGCACGTTTTAGCACGTATTACCAAGGTTTCAGTGACGTCACTTCACAGTGACGTCAGTTTTCATTGAATTGGGGCACTCAGAAGGGAAATTCTACTTCGTCAGCGTACTCAATTTTTTAAACCAAAAAACAGGTAAAATTCGCTTAACACACGTTGGAATGGTAAAACTTTGCAGTATAATAAAATCGTTGTACGGTCAGGTGCCAGGGGACTTGGAAACTTGTTCACGGCAGTGGTGAATCATGTCGCCCCGAGCCGAAGGCTCGGGGCGACATGATTCACCACTGCCGTGAACAAGTTTCCAAGTCCCCTGGCACCTGACTGTACAATTAATAATGTAGACTCGTATAAAAAAAATTTTACCTCAAACACCAACTTATGCTAGATCCTTTTTGTAATTGTCAGTGGTTAACTAAAGATACTGCTTTGGAAAAAATGAACAAGGCCCCTATAATTCTTTACCACAACACAAAATTCTAGATTTCTCCAAAATAAACGCATTTGCAGACGACAAACTGACATTGACACAAATGATATTATATGTATAAACAAGAGCGGCAAATTGTCGCAAGATACGCCCGTCCCACCGCCAGTTGTCAAGGGGGTATAATAATCGTAAAGGGCAGGTAATGCAACAAACATGTTTACCAAGTCTCAAGTCAATTTGACTTGAGGTGACAAAGTTCCGTTCCAGACAAGCAAGAAATACTGTAAAAATGAAGATCAAAGTGGAATTACTCGAAATCCGCACTAGGTAGAGTTATTGTTCTTGCGCACTGTACTCCGTATTATTGCAACAAACATGCATACCAAGTTTCAAGTCACTCTGACTTGAGATGACAAAGTTATATTCTGGACAAGCAGAAAATGCTATAAAAATGACAATCAAAGGGAAATAACTGCGACAGCATGAGATAGAGTTATGGTTCTTTTGCACTGCACTCCGTATTATTGCAACAAACACACATGTCAAGTTTCAAGTCAATCGAACTGGAGATTACAAAGTTATGCTCCGGACAAGCAGAAAATGCTGTAAAAAATGACTATCAAAGGGAAATAACTCAAGACAGCACGAAATAAAGTTATGATTCTTTCGCACTGCACTCCATATTATTGCAACAAACACAAATACCAAGTTTCAAGTCAATCGGACTGGAGATGACAAAGTTATATTCCAGACAAGCAGAAAATGCTGAAAAAATGACGATCAAAGGGAAATAACTCAAAGACAGCACGAGGTAGAGTTATGGTTCTTTCGCAATGCACTCCATATTATTGCAACAAACACACATGCCAAGTTTCAAGTCGATCAGACTGGAGATGACAAAGTTATGCTCCGGACAAGCAGAAAATGCTGTAAAAATGACAAAGGGAAATACCTCAAAGACAGCACGATGTAGTGCTATGGTTCTTTCGCACTGCACTCCGTATTATTGCAACAAACACATATACCAAGTTTCAAGTCAATCGGACTGGAGATGACAAAGTTATATTCCGGACAAGCAGAAAATGCTGTAAAAATGACGATCAAAGGGAAATAACTCAAAGACAGCACGAGGTAGAGTTATGGTTCTTTCGCACTGCACTCCGTGTTATTGCAACAAACACACATGCCAAGTTTCAAGTCAATTGGACTGGAGATGACAAAGTTATGCTCCAGACAAGTAGAAAATGCTGTAAAAAATGACTATCAAAGGGAAATAACTCAAAGTCAGCATGAGGAAGAGTTATGGTTCTTTCGCACTGCAATCCGTATTATTGCAACTAACACACATGCCAAGTTTCAAGTCAATCGGACTGGAGATGACAAAATTATGCTCCAGACAAGCAGAAAATGCTGTAAAAATGACGATCATGGGGAAATAACTCAAAGACAGCACGAGGTAGAGTTATGGTTCTTTTGCACTGCAATCCGTATTATTGCAACTAACACACATGCCAAGTTTCAAGTCAATCGGACTGGAGATGACAAAGTTATGCTCCGGACAAGCAGAAAATGCTGTAAAAATGACGATCAAAGGGAAATAACTCAAAGACAGCACGAGGTAGAGTTATGGTTCTTTTGCACTGCACTCCGTATTATTGCAACAAACACACATGCCAAGTTTCAAGTCAATCGGACTGGAGATGACAAAGTTATGCTCCGGACAAAAACTGGACGCCGCCTGCAAACCCACCCGCCCGCCCGCACGCCATGGGTGATCCCATGATAC
Organism: Hippopus hippopus; assembly: GCA_946811185.2. Lineage (NCBI taxonomy): Eukaryota > Metazoa > Mollusca > Bivalvia > Cardiida > Cardiidae > Hippopus > Hippopus hippopus. The sequence continues at coordinate 65,143,676 of OX328100.1, forward strand.
GTCCCGTCTTCGACGGGCGTATAATAACTCAAAAATTAAGCAAGCAAGAGTTATGATTCATTTGCACTGCACTCCCCCTTAATGAGATCTATCCACCCATGAAGTTTCATAACCGTAGCTAGCATAGTTTTGGAGATATGCTTTGGACAAAATTCAAGTATGAATATAAACAAAGGGAAATAACTCAAAAATTAAGTAAGCAAGAGTTATGATTCCTGTGCACTGCACTCCCCCTTGATAAGATCTATCCACCCATGAAGTTTCATAACCTCAGCTAGTATAGTCTTGGAGATATGCTCCGGACAAAATTCAAGTATGAAAAACAACAAAGGGCAATAACTCAAAAATTAAGGAAGCAAGAGTTATGATTCCTGTGCACTGCACTCGGCCTTGATGACATCTATCCACCCATGAAGTTTCATAACCGTAGCTAGTATAGTTTTGGAGATATGCTACGGACAAAATTCAAGTATGAAAAACAACAAAGGGCAATAACTCAAAAATTAAGCAAGCAAGAGTTATGATTCCTGTGCACTGCACTCGGCCTTGATGAGATCTATCCACCCATGAAATTTCATAACCGTAGCTAGCATAGTTTTGGAGATATGCTCCGGACAAAGAATGGGGACGCCGCCCGCCCGTCCGTCCGCCCGCCCGCCACGGGTGATCCCATAATACGTCCCGTCTTCGACGGGCGTATAAAAAGGTAGAGAACACTCTGGAAAAAAGGAGAAAATGTGGTAACCAGTATTTTCTCCTTTTTCCCTCAGTGTTTCAAAAGCTTCTTGCTTCAGGGTCGTTAAAACTCGGGAGTGTGTGGTCAAGACTTAACTTCGAGTTAACTTAATTCCGAGTTTTAAAGACTCTAAGGAGAAAAGCTTATGAAAACATTAATGGAAAAGGAGAATCCTGGTAGCCAGCAACAGTTCTTTCCTACCATGTTTTCTACCTTTCAATTTTTTTTTCCTTTTAATTTTTTTTGAATTTGTCAACTGAAAACGTTTTCAATTTGGATAAATAGAAGATTTTTTTAAGACTTTTTGTATAATCATTTTTATCAAACGAGTTGACTAAAATTGTTTGACGCGAGCGTTGGCGAGCGTCAAATACATTTTAGTCAACGAGTTTGAAAAAAATGAAAATACATGTACGTAAACACGAATGTGAGTCTATTTATCACATAAAACGAATGACAGACAAAACTATCCTGTATCATCACCTTTTACCTATATACTGTTCACGGGTCCATGTTTAAAGTTGTTATTCGGTTTCAAATCTGTACATACACAAGTAGATAGCTCCATGATATTTACATCGAAAGTAGAATAAAACAGTTTTTGGAGGGGGTAAGTGCAACTTATTCGGCAATTTTTGTGTTTTTAAAAAGCTTTAGCTGCATTTCTTGCTTTTTATTAAACATGAAAATCAAAAACTGCCCATGCGTATACGCCACAGCAACAATGACGTCATTTTTCCGCGAAACGGTGTAGTAGTACAAATTCTGGCATTAGGTGTGGTTGGTTTCTCAAGCTTCACGCACTCAAGACTAAAAATTCATCAGAACTGGACCAAAAAAGAAACGATAATGCACTAGTGTATTATCAAAAATAAGTCATGGGTTTAAAACACTCCCGGGGGAAGTTTTGTGTGATAAATCTAAATATTGGTGCGTAGTAAGTGTAACGTTATATTACCTTCTCGGGTTACGTAGCTACGATCACCGTCTTTATAATCTTCGTCAACTTTAGAGTTACAGGCGTCAATGAGGTCCTGAATTTCTGTTTTTGTAAGCGGATTGGTTCCCTTGTTTTCCAGTAGATCACTAGGGGAAAAATAGAACTTTAGTTTACATATTATCACGGCGAGGATGCACGTGGTTTTTGTTCTGATACACTATACAGACAAATTGGTAGAATTTCAACGAATTGCTGAGATAAGTGATATCTTTTTCTCTCGTGATCTTCTAGCAAAAGGTCAGTGAGTCGCGCTTGGCAGCCTAGGGGTTAACAGATCGTCGGAATTATGACAATCGCCATACTTTTAATTGGGATGAATAACATTTTTTTAATTTATTATCTGATACACGAAAAAAGAAAGTTACAATTGGCCGCTCTTGGAAAACTTTAAGGTATTAGACCCCTAACGCTTCTAGTGCAACATGGAATAAAATTTCCTGTTAGTTGATAAATAAGGATTTATACTGATATAATACTTTTGCACAGTTTTAACCGACCAGAAATTCCTTTGATGTCTATCTTGAAATTAATTGTTAATACTTTTGTTAGTTTCCTGAAAAGGGAGGTAATTATTTTCATTTCCCTTTGTAATGAGAATATAGTGGTTTTAGATTTATAAATGATAATTCTAAGAAGGAAAAGAAGGAAAAAGTGGCTCGGTTAAAGTAGTACAATAATACTCATATTTAATCATAGCAAATCTTATAGGATAATATTATAGTGGAAATAGTTGTTTAATACCTAGCTGTTTAGGGGTCTAATACCTTAAATCGAAAAAAGGGGCACTATTGTGCGAAAAAAAAATTTTTTTTGGCCTTCACCTTGCCCGAAAATCTCTAACCTTAGTTCGTTTATATCCAGGAGGCCGTTGCCATCTTTATCTAACTCGTTCAGTGCTTCGTCCAGGCTTTCTCGTGGATCCCTAAGATTCGTCAGGAACTCATCCCCCAATGCTTCGAATTGCTCTCTGTCCAAATAACTTTCATCTTAAAAAATAAAAAAAAGAAAAGAGTCCTTCTCTGCGAAAAAAGGGCTTAATGCATCTGCGAAAAGTATCAACCCAGCTCTGTGCAGGCTGACCTCGGCCGAAACTTTTCGCTATTTGTCAATTTTCTGTATGTCAAAGGACCAGTCTACCTCGTGGTTAAGTTGGTTGTTTAAAAGAGTGGTTCCTATGGATCCATGATTATGTGATGGCTTAGGCTGCTATCATGTATCACGGAGATGCATTAAGGATAGGGCACCCTAATGGGATTCGTGTAACATCGCCTTTCATCGTCAAAATCGTACGGATTCGGCTTAGACTCGTGTAATCCGTAATCGATTTGGGGAACCAGCGTCTATCGGCCGATCGATTACGGATTACCCAAGTCTTAGCCAAATCTGTACCTTTTTTTTTTTTGCGATGAAAGGCAATGTAACACGGATCCCATTAAGGTGCCCTATCCTTAAGCCCCATTTTGCCAGAGCATGGCTATCTTTGTCCAAAAGAAAAATAAAAAAAAAAATAATAATTAAAAAAAAAACCTCTTTTTTTGCGCTTTAGTATGGAGGGATCTAAAGAAATCGTGCAACCAAGCCAGCAATTTCCTCCGTTTCTTCAATGTTTTGAATATTGTTACAAAGTAAGCCTCAACGATTTTTGTTGTTTGATCAATACTGCTTTGAGGTTAGTCAAGATCAGGCGCTAACGTAAAGGAGTGAAAGCCAGTACGTCCCTGGTTCGAATCCACAGCTCAGCAAATTCCTTTCCCAGGATTGATGACAGTCATAGCAACAGGATTCCTGCCTTTCTCGCCGAGCCTCGGTAACTCAGTCGGTAGTGTGCAAGACTTGAGAATAGGGGGTCGTGGGTTCGATCCTCGGCTCAGCCAATTACTTTCCGAGGATTAATGATAGTCATTGCGACAGGATTCATTCCTCTTCCACCGCTGGCCATTGTATCGACGATGGCAATTTGGGAAGGCAGCCAGTGGCTTGGAAAGAAAATTGTATGGAGGACTGGTAAAAGAGGCTCTAGAAAAGCATGGTTAGGTCTACTGGTCGCCGCCATATAACTGAAATGATGTTGAAAACGGCGTTAAACACCATACAATCAATCAGTCGATCAATCCTTTTCCTGTCAATTGATTCAAGATTATCCACCAAGCAACTGAATACTCACTCACTAACCTATTGCGGACAGTGTAGATCCAAGATTAGACTGCACAAAACGTGCAGTCTGATCTTGGATCTACACTGTCCGCTAAGGAGACATTTTTCCCGAAAAATAAGTTTGATATAGCATTATTCGGGTTTTTACCATCGACTTGAAAGTTTTATTCAAGTTATTTACTAGGATAAAGTTTAATCCTTAGGGCTGCCAAGCGCGACTCACTGACCTTTTGCGGACAGTGTAGACCCAGATCAGACTGCACAGAACGTGCAGTCTGATCTTGGGTCTACTCTGTCCGATAAGGAGATATATTTCCCCATAAAATACCTTTTGAATAAAAAATGTGGGTTTTTAACTTTCGGCTTGAAGTTAAATTTTAAGTTATTTGGCAGGACAAGGGTTACTGGTTTTCCAAACGATCCTGTAGTCGTGTTTTTGCGACCTGGAGCAAAAAAGGTCTCGAAACCATTACGGGACATAGAGATAATGCTGGTTACCTGTATTTTCTCTATTCCCTACATTGTTTTCTACCTTTTTCAAAAATGGAAAGTAGAGAGATAAGTGAGATGGTAGGAGAGAGAGAGGGGGGGTGGAATGAGAAGGACAACGAGAGGACTGAGACAGACAGACAGACAGAGACATACAAACATAAACAGACAAAGACAGACAGACAGATCATAGGCCACTGAAACTCCATTGGTCTATCAAGGGAAAACGAAATTTTCATTATCGGACACCGTTACTATAAATAGCACCTTGGCGATTCCCTCTTTATCGTCTATGGTAAGACAAGGTGTGCAACGAAATCGAAGAAAATTTGACCCGGTCCCCTCTCAGAGAAAATATGTAAACGAAAACGGATAAATGGACCTAGTTTCTGGTGCAGATAGGTTCATAAATGATTTTTCTTTTGTACCCGGACCTACAGAAGAAAAATCATTTGTGAACCCATCTGCATCGGTAAATAAACTATTTTTTTTTTTTTTTTCATTTTCTGTTAAATATTATCCCTGAAAGGGCAAGGGGGTCAATTTTTTTCGATTTCGTTGCACACCTTGACTAAATATTTACGATATAGAGGGAGTTGCCAATGTGCTATTTATAGAAACAGAGTTAATGAAAATCTGAATACATTCCGTAATATAATGGCGATTCACCATTGTGTTATAAGCATTCCATGATCGACCAAGGAAAACCTTAGTGTTCCGTGATAGACCGATAGAGTTTCAAAGGCCTGTGGACAGACAGACTTACCGTCAGGGCCGAATTTTTCATTTATAAAGTCTTCCTTCTCTTCATCAGTTGGATTATAACCTTTCAAATTGGCATATGTCATCAGTTCGTCTTTACTTATTTTTCCATCGTCATTCTTATCGATATAGTCGAATAACATATCTCTCGTGACTAAAGAAAAACAAGTAAATACATAGTATAAATCTAACTTGATAAACCTTTCATTAACATTATTTATATTACTGTTTGTTTGTTTGTTTTTGGAAATACAGGTTTACAACCATGAACCGTGAAGAGATAGTATAAACATCATCGTGCATCTCGTCAAGGTTTAAACTAGTTATTTTAAACACCAACAATAATATAAACTGACATGTGATGTTATAAACCTTTCATTAACACTCTATGTTATTGTTAGTTTTTGGGAATACAGGTTTAAAACCATGAAACGTGAACAGATAGTTTGAACATTATAGTGTTGGGTTTTTAAATCATCTTGGCATGGTTTAAACTAGTTATCTCAAACACAAACAATAATATAAACTGATATTACTCTCAATCGATAAACGTTTCATTATCAGTTTATATTATTGTTTTTGTTTGGAATAACAAGTTTAAAATAACTTACCGTGACGAGATAATTTAAATAGTAGGCCTATGATATAAATTCAAATGCATTTAAACACACGCTTTGTTTACATTTGGCTTTTATTGTTACTTTAAACGCCGTTTTCAACATTATTTCAATCATCTCGCGGCTTCCAGTGCACCTGTCCATGCTTTCCTTGGATGTCTTCAACTTGTATTTAGCACACTATCATTTCCAAATAAATGGCTGCTTTTCCACATAACCAAAGTCGAGACATTGCTCAGCCATGAGAGATGAATGAATCCTGTCGCATGACTATTTTCAAACCTCGGAGAGGAAATGGAAGAGCCAGGTATTCAAACCATCCACCCGCGGCTTTAAGCCACTTGCCTTCTTGATTGTGGTACCGAGCACGGCTGCTTATACAATTTACGGTACCAATATAGAAATTACTTACAGTCGTTGATAACATATCCCTGTGTATTCTGCCCTCCAATATCTTCCTGTAAAATAGTTATAGTAGTTACTGTTGGATGGATGGATGGATGGATGGATGGAGATAGAGAGAGGGAGGGATGATGATTGATTGATTAATGGACGGAAGGATGGATCGATGGATCGATGGATGGATCGATCGATCAAGAGAGAGGAGAGACATCGAGTGACAGTGAGAAACAGGGAAGAGAGGAAAGAGACCGACCTATAGACAGATGGACAGACGGACAAGGAAAAAAAGAGGGAGCGAGAGAGAAAGTGAGAGAGAGAAAGAAAGAGAGAGAGAGAACTTATTATGTTATCATCTTTGCAAATAAAATTTAGTAGCTAACTGACTTTATCAATACCTAACCTTTACTGTCAAATTCCTATGGTATCCATTCCCTTTAGTAAAATTCGTCCCCGAATATTTCGCACCTTGTGTAGAGTCTTTGCAGTTCGTCAGGAGAGCATTCACACATTTTGAAACAACACTGAATTTTCGCTCGTTACTAGCATTGCCTAAGAGCATAAATCTTTCTCCTAAACTTTTCTCTTTGAGGGTTACACGATTGAAAATGAGCCATGCTCTGTGAAAAGGGGGCTTAATGCATCTGCGAAAAGTATTGACCCAGGTCAGCCTGCGCAGTTCGCGCAGGCTGACCTGGACCAAAGCTTTTCGCTATTGGTAAATTTTCCGTATGTCCAAGGACCAGTCTACCTCATGATTAAGTCGGTTGTTAAAAAAATGGCTACTGTGGATCCATAATCATCTGATGGCTTGTTTGGTGAAATGCATCACAGAGACGCATTAAGATCCCTTTTGCCAGAGCATGTCTCAAATATTATTTTTGTCAGAAAAAAAAGAACAAATTTTAATGATTTTATAGTATGGCTAATCTACCATTCTACATTGAATTCTGAATCTAGATTCCAGGTGTAATCATCTCCTTGGCTGTGACAAGTTTTCTCAGTCAATCAAATGGTGAGTTTGAAATAAGAGTTAGAATCCAATAACTGATAAGTAAAATTAAATTTAGAATCGTTACATACAATCCAGACTTTTTCATTACCAAGTCGAACTATATTGACCAAAGAACAAAACAGCCCGTTTTGTGCAATCTGATCGCAATTTACAAATTTACGTAAAAAGAAAAGCATGCAGACTGCGCAGGCTGACCTTGGTTGATATTTTTTGCGGTTGCAATAAGCCCCGTTTTTGCAAAGCATGGCCTCATTCAACTTCTATGCTTTTTAAAATCCTATTCTTTCTCTGAAATCATTATTTCACCTAAAGAAATCGCAACTCCGTTAATTGTCTGGGGTTTTTTTTTTTTGCATATTCCACGGCTGTTTGTGTGACGTATTTCCGGCGTATAATATGGTTCGAGTCTGATCACAATCTTCTTTGTTTCTCACACCCACCCCTTAAAAAAAAAATGCAACTGAATTTGCCAAAATTGCCTTGAGAATTTAGTAATTACGCTTTTTAAGATGTTGTTCTAAAATCATTTTTTCACTTAAACAAATCGCAACAACGTTATTTGCTGGTTTGTGCATATTCCATTGCTGTTTGTGTGACGTGTACGGAGTGTAATATGGTTAGAAAGCGGACACCGGGATGTATCTGCGGTAAAACCCTTTACCTAATGACAATATTTAACCCTAGCGCTGCTAAGCACTACTCACTGACCCTCTGCGGACAGTGTAGATCAAGATCAGACTGCACAGAACGTGCAGTCTGATCTTGGATCTACACTGTACGAGAAGGAGATATTATTAAAATAAAAACATAACTTTGAACAGCAATATTTGGGGTTTTACTATCGCAGTCAAAATTTCTTTTTAGTTTTTTAGCAGGATAAGGGTTGAAACGTACTAAAAAAGTATATGCAGACCAAATTTTGTTTAATCATATAAAACTCAATTGATGGAATTCGTCTCGGTAAGGGTAGAAAATATTGTGCGAAAAGGAGAAAATGCTGGTTACCAGCATTTTCTCCTTTTCTCGCAATATTTAAAAGCTTTCTTTTGGATAAGACTCGGGACTGGTAGGTAAAGGGTCAAAAAAGACTGTAAGTGCTAGACATTTAAATTTCTTTGCAAAGTTTGATAATTTCTCTTTGTCACGCACGTTTAATTCTCTAACCCGTTTCCGCACACACTTTCAAACAAAGGGCCTAGCCCCGGTAGCTGAGTCGGTAGCGTGCAAGACTTGAGAACAGGGGGTCGTGGGTTCGATCCCCGGCTCGGCCAATTTCCTTCCGAGGACTGATGATAGTCATTGCGATAGAATTCATTCCTCTCCCACCGCTGACCATTGTTTCGACGATTGATATGTGGGAAAGCAGCCAGTGGCTTGGAAAGAAAATTGTACGGAGTACTGGCAAAAGAGACTTCAGGAAAGCACCGATAGGTGCACTGGCCGCCGCGATATAACTGAAATAATGTTGAAAACGGCGTTAAAACACTATAAAATCAATCAATCGATTCAAACAATGGAGAAAACCTAGAGCAAGTAACATAAAAAGATTCTAGCATGACACGTGAATTCGGCTATCGCCCTCGTGGTTTATTGTGCCTCATACCTCTCAACAGTGGTTTCTTAAATGATAAACCACGATAGAAAGAAGAATATTTCTTAATGAATCCTGTCGCAATGACTATCATCAATATTCGGAAAGCAATTGGCTGGGCCGGGAATCGAACCAGCGACCTCCTGTTCTCAAGTCCTGTACGCTAACGACTGAGCTACCGGGGCTCGCCTGAAGTTTATACGACAGCCCTATGATTGACTTCTGTTTGAAAATGTCGACGTAAAGGGAGCAATTTTGTGCGGAGAACTGGTAACAGGAACTCCAGGAAAGCATGAATATGTGCATTGGCCATGATATAACTGATACAATGTTGAAAATGGCTTTAAACACCATACAATCAATCAGTCAGTATACTGTATAAGTGGAAATCTTTGCGACATGGAAATTTTTGCGATTTCGCAAATTTGGAAATTCGCAAACTTTTCTGTTCGCGAATTTTACCTTGGTTTGGTTTGTATTGGAGTTTAACGCCATTTTAACAACTTAGGTCATATCATGGCTGTCAGTGACGCACCCATGTGTTTCCTGGCTTTTACAAACCAGTACTGACACAACTTTCATTCCAAAGCCACTGATTACTTTTCTCACATGCATCAGAGGTGAGAGGCGAAAGATCGCCGGAAAGAAAGTTCGCCGCAACCGGGTATCGAACCCGCAACCTCCAGGTCACGAGTCAGATACGCTCACCACTGAGCTACCAGGCCGGGACCCTAGAAAAGACAGCAATTTAAAAGATCGCCGTAGAAGGAGAAAATGCTGATCACCAGTCTGTTTTATGGTACCGTAATGCCTACGACCAGTGGACACGCCGAATGCATCTCTCCAGTAATCGCTATGATAAAGTGCACGGTTAGTAGGCCAAGTTTGTCAAAACCCAAGTGCCATTTTCTCTATGTAATAAGTACAATAGAAAAGAGCTCAATTTTTTTCTAAAACTGAAAAGTTACAAAACTTCTGAATGGCCTAACCAAAATGGTTAAATCTGTCTGTCTGTCTGTCTGCGAGCTGCCTGCCTATCTATCTATCTATCTATCTATCCATCCATCCAGCCAGCCAGCCAGCCACCCGTCTATCTATCTATCTATCTATCTATCTATCCTGTTATTTTTCTTTCTTTCTTTTTGGAAAGAGTTCAACAATATCGTGAAGCGTGTTGCAGAAAATTGCTCCTTTTCCGTCGACATTTTCAAACAGAACTAAACTATGTGGTTGTCGTAAAAACCTTATCGGGTATTTATTTCTGTGTCATAGAGTATAATTGTTTACCCACGTCGTTAGGGAAAGAAAACTCAAATAGAAAAGATATAAAAGAAATCAGTCAAGTGAAATACGGCCTATCAAAGGAACGTAAATCCGTGCCTATACAGGGATCGATCACACCCGGTCACGCTATGTATATACCTGTAAGTCATGCCCTTCGACAAGGGGGCTTAATGCATTTGCAAAAAAGTATCGATTCAGGTCAGCCTGCGCAGTCCGCGCAGGCTGACCTCGGTCGATACATTTTTGCTATTGGTCAATTTTTTGCATGTCAGAGGATCAGCCAGGATGTCCGCGCAGGCTACCTGGATTGATACTTTTTTGCTTTTTGTTAATTTTCTGCATGTCAAAGAACCACTCTACGTCATGAAGCAGTCGATTGTCATACAAAATGGGATTTTATGGATCCATAATTATGTGATGACTTGCTTGGCATTACGTACTATGGAATTGAATAATCCTCTTTTTTTCACAGTGGATGGTTCGTATTTTTAAATCAATTAGGAAGTAGCTTCGTACAAAAACAGATTATTTCATAAATATACACATGTAAATTCGTGTTCGTTTTCGGTCGGTCGGTCGGTAGGTAGGTAGGTAGGCAGGTATGAAAGTAGGTAGGAAACTAGGTAGGCAGGTGGGTGGGTAGGTAGGTAGGTAGGTAAGGAAGGTAGGTAGGTAAGGTAGGTAGGTAGGTAGGTAGGTAGGTAGGTAGGTAGGTAGGAATGCAGGTCGGCAGGCAGGCATGCAGGTAGGTAGGCAGGTAGGTAAGGAGGTAGGTAGGTAGGTAAGGTAGGTAGGTACGTAGGTATATGTAGGTAGGTAGGTAGGTAGGTAGGTAGGAATACAGCCCGGCAGGCAGGCAGGCAGGTAGGTAGGTATGTAGGTAGGCAGGCAGGTAGGAAGGCAGGCAGGCAGGTAGGTAGATAGATAGGCAGGTAGGTAGGTAGATAGGTAGATAGGTAGGTACATGTAGTTACTATGTAGGTAGGTACGTAGGTAGTTAGGTAGGCAGGAAGGCAGGCAGGCAGGCAGGCAGGTCGGTCGGTCGGTCGGTCGGTCGGTCGGCAGGCAGGCAGAAGGAAGGACAGACAGGCAATTGGAACAGTTACTTATCACCAGGAAGACAGAAAAATAGAACACAACACAGAAAAGAAAAAATAAGATATATAATGTTGACAATGATATAATTTCTCCCATACCTGTTCTTCCATATTTGGTAAGCCTCAGTATAGACACTGTATCTTCCCTTATTCGATATTCGCTAATTAATCTCCAACAGGCTTGTTGTTAACAACAAATACCTCGAGCTGCAGAGAAAAAGGTTACGACTTTCGTGTTACGGACTAATGGCGTATTTACACTAGATGCTACTGTAAGATGACGTTGGATGAATTTGCGAACTGTGCAGATCAAGATCAGACTGCACAGAACGTGCAAAAGTGCAACGTAATTTGACATATACAATATATGGACATCCCTAGCGTATCCGTTTACAGCTCTCTGGTGGTATAAGGGTCAAGGGTGACCTACTGAAATAATGATTAATTAATCAATTAACCATTAGGCTGCTGAGCGCAACTTATTGACCTTTTCGGACAGTATAGATCAAGATCAGACTGCACAGAACGTGCAGTCTGATCTTGAATCTACACTGTCCGATAAGGAGATATTTTTCTCCAGAATAAAAGTTTGAAATAACATCATTCTGTTTTTACTGTCGGATTGAAAGTTTTATTTAATTTATCTAGCAGGATAAGAGTTAATAACTTGGAAAAGCATCAGAAAATTATTAGTCTTAGTCTACAAGATTATTTTAAATTTGAAAGTAACACAACTTTTGATTGGCTAAACCAAATGGTTTAGCCAATCAGAAGTTTTGTTACTTTCAAATGTAAAAAAAAATATGGAGAATAAGACTGAGAATATTTTTAAGAATGTTAAGTAAGTACAGACCCTAGTTTAAAAGAAGACCTGATAGTTCTTAATTAATGATTGGTTGATTGATTGTATGGTGTTTAACGCCGTTTTCAACATTATTTCAGTTATATCGTGGCGGCCAGTGCACCTATCCATGCTTTCCTGGAGTCTCTTTTACCAGTACTCCGCACAATTTTCTTTCCAAGCTACCGGCTGCTTTCCCACATAACCATAGTCGAAACAATGGTCAGCGGTTGGAGAGGAATGAATCTTGTCGCAATGACTATCATCAGTCCTAGGAAAGAAATTGGCCCAGCCGGGGATCGAACCAGCGACCTCCTGTTCTCAGGTCCTGTACTCTACCGACTGAGCTACCGGGGCTTGGCAAGAACTGGTTGAAACAAAGCTTGGAAAGCATTATTAGGTGCACTGTCCGCCGTGATATTACTTGTTGAAAGCGGTGTTAAAACTAAACAAACGTACAAGCATACATGTATGAGCGGAATACTCAGTTAAATCAACCCTTTATCAAACATGCCCAAGTTTTAACGACCCTCTCAAAAAAGACTTTTGAAAACATTGTGAGAAAAGGAAACGGTGCTGGTTATCAGAGTTTTCTCCATTTTCAACAAGTTTTTGATTTTTTTAGAAATAAATCACGCGATTTGAGCAACACCTAACTTTGTTGCCTGCAGATGCTTTCGGTTTGGACTTGTTTAAATGTTGTTGTCTACGAAAGAACTAGAGTAATGTTCTGTCAAAAGGGGGCTTAATGCATCTGCAAAAAGACCCGCGCAGACTGACATGGGTCGAAACTTTTTGCTATTGTAATTTGTTGTAAATTATGTGCATGTCCAAGGACCAATCTACCTCAATATCCAGTCAATTATCAGGCCATACAGATATTATTGATACCTAGTTATGTGATGACTTGATTGATACAATACACTACGGAGATGCATTAAGCCCCCTTTTCACAGAGCATTACTCACTATTAAGTAATTATGTCTAAGTAACAACAACAACAACAAAAAAAAAAAAACACGATAAATGTAAAAAATAATTACAAAGAACGACTAACCTCAAGTCTATATGGGGGTAAAAAAAAACAGTTTTACAAGTAAAGTCCCTCAAACGTTAGATGGTTTAACAGAAATATTTACGAAATGATTTTTATTGAATTAAGCAAAACTACCCAAGATATTTTTAAACTTAACAACTCTTTACTAAACGACATAACTCGACACTTATCCACACTGAACGTATTTACAGACGACAAATTAAATATGGCTCGAAAAAATGTCTTTGAAAGGGAAGAAAACATTGCGGAAAAAGGAGAAAATGCTGGTGACCAGCATTTTCTCCTTTTCTCGCAATGTTTTTGAGTCGTTTTCTATAGGTTGGTTTAAACACTGGATTGTTTTGGTAAAGGGTTAAACCCATAAATTGATAAGTCGTCGTAAATTATTTATATGCGTATCTTTGCTCAGCCAAAAACGGTGAAAATACTACCAAATCAATGTTAAATTCGACATTATCTCCCAAAGAATCAGACTGCACAGATGCAGGATCAAATTACACATTCAGTGCAGTCGGATCTTAATCTACACAATGTTGCAAGGAAACCCCTCCGCTTGTCTTTGGTAGGCGGAGGATTGGAGTGGGAAGATTTGAGTACGGTTTACTACCAAGGAGAGACGAATACATTTTAACGACAAATAAAGATATTTTATCAATACTCGACAGTTTACCCTTCACTCTTTATCGGACGACAAACTTTTAGACTGGTTCAAAGTGAAATCATTTGCAGACGACAAATTAGCTGTGACTCAAATAATGGTATTTGTTATGAAAGGAAAGAAAATGTTATGATGGGAAAAAAGGAGAAGATGCTGATCACTAGTATTTATTTCCATTTTACTGCCAAATTTTTCAAAAGCGTTCTTCCTCTTGGTCGTCATAACACAGAATTATTAGCTAAAAGATTAAGCTCTCTATGAAAGAATCAAAGCGCTAACGCACTGAAGGCAGCGGATTTCTTTACTTACTCCGAAAACATGCAACTAAATGGTGTGTTCTATGATTTTTCCTTCGTAAACTATAAATGAATAAAAAGAGATCAAACTCCAAGTGTCATTTTGAAAAAAATATTTTAATCCCGACTAGTTTCGGTTATTTCAAACCTTTATCAAGGGACATATTTTTATCATTAAAGGCTGATGACATCAACGTCACATGACGTCAACGGCAACGACGCCAAAAAATGGCAGTGACTTTAGCATAAAAAAATATATATACATGTATCTACAGCTTTAGTATATTTAATACAAACAGTAAACTATATAAATCAAAACGGAAAGTTCTCCAGAGAACTCTACCTTTGAGATTAGGGTACGAGTTCACCAGGGTCCGAGTTCTCCAGCAACGAGGTACGTTATTGTATAAATGTGCCAGATGGTGGAGGGTACCCGACACGATTTTTGTTTTATTTGAGCTGAAAATCTTTTGTTACCTTAAATCAAAAAGACAACTGAAACCTGACGGTTTAATTTTTTTCAGAGAACATACAGTATCAAGTTGAACTGCTTTGTTTGGATATCATTGGCAGAACTATTTTGTAAGTGTACGAAACTGGTTTTGTTTACACGCGTATCCAGGCAAAACCTGCCGGAAGCAAAAATCTTACGCAGATAAAAGTAGTAGGCTTCAAAAATCAGTATATGTACATGCACACGTGATATGGGAACTATGACAGCTGGGTAAACCCGCTGCCAAAAATGACACAGTAAATCTTGAAAATGAAGACCTTATGGCTATTACTGCAATTTAACTCTTAGGATACTAAGTGCGACTAATTGACCTTTTTCGGACAGTGTAGATCCAAGATCAGTCTGCACAGAACGTGCAGTCTGATCTTGGATCTACACTGTCCGATAAGGTGATATTATTCCCCAAAACATAGCTTTGAAATAGCAATATTCAGGTTTTTACTATCGAATTGAAAATTTCATTGTAGTTATAAAGCAGGATAAGTGTTAAAGCTGTTTTTGCAGGATAAATTACAACCATTGTGAAACATCATAGATCTAAATCTAAGATCAGACTGCGCGTTACGTACAGTCCGATTTTGAGCTACACAGTTTGAATAAGACTTACAATGGTATGAAGTGCTCTAAGGATGTCGAGTGCTCTTTGTCGATAGACCTCTAGGGCGAATCTTTTCACCCATACCCAGTATGCAAATACGTTTTGAGTATCGGCAGTGTCAGTATTTGGAAATGTTGTGATAAACATAAAAGCCTAAAATTGCTCGTGACGAGTAATTTTACCTTTTGTCACAATCTTTTTATCACACATTGTGTGGCTACATTTTACAGCATTGGAAGCCACTCTCTTTCGTACGGAATACCGTTAGGGCTATCGCATGTGAATTTGTTGATTTTAAACGCGATGCTCGATTGTACGATGGTGATAACGCGAAATCGCGATACTACGATGGTGATAACGCGATAGTACGATGATGATTGTGCGATATGATATCGTGTTTTCATCATGGTACTATCGCTTTATCGTCATCGTATTATCGCGTTATCATCATCTTACTATCGCGGTATCACCATCGCACTATCGCGTTATCATAATCGCACTATCGCGTTATCGTCATCGTACTATCGCATTATCGTCATCGTACTTTCGCGTTATCATCATCGTACTAACGCGTTATCACCATCTTACTATCGAGCATCGCGTTTAAAATCAACAAATTCATAGGCGATGGCCCTAACGGTATTCTATCATCATCGTACTATCGCTTTATCGTCATCGTACTATGGAGTTATCATCATCGTACGATCGCGTTATCACCGTCGTACTATCGCGTTATCGTCATCGTACTATCGCGTTATCGTCATCGTACTTTTGCGTTACCACCATCGTACTATCGAGCATCGCGTTTAAAATCAACAAATTCATAGTCGATGGCCCTAAGGGTATTCCGTACTTTCGTTTATCTTAGTATCCGATGTCTAAGCAAACGTCCTACATTAGATACTATGCTTTGTCTTTTACAGTTACCTAACCTTTATCCTGCTAAATAACTAAAATGAGTTTTCAATTCGATAGTTAAAACCCAGATATTGCTATTTCAAAGTTATGTTTGGGGAATAATATCTCCTTATCGGACAGTGTAGATCCAAGATCAGACTGCACGTTCTGTGCAGTCTGATCTTGGATCTACACTATCTGCAAAAGGTTAGTGAGTCGCGCTTAGCAGCCTAAGAGTTTAAAATAGTTTGACTCTTTCTAGATTGATTATCTCCCATGATACAGCTAAGGGTTCTGTAAGCCGGTAGCCTGTTATCGATCTTCATCTTTCAGACGGTTACGGAAAATAAGGGGTATAATGAATCTGCAAAATGTATCGACCCATATCAGCAAGCGCAAACCGTGCGGGTTTGCTTTTTCAGCAAACTTTCTGCCAGTCAAAGGACCGTTCTGCGTAATGAGTCGGTCGTGTTTTAGAAAAAAAAATTATCAATTGGTAACTCGCTTGATATAAAATGCATTACGGGGATGCATTAACCCCACATATTGGTATATTTCTTTAACGAGATACGAAATAACTATCGGTATAATTTTACAAAACTATCGCCATACATGTATATCAAAGTTTCCTGGATTTTTATCTAGATATATGAAAAGTTTTCTAAAAAAAAAAAAAGATAAACTTTGTTAGGCCTCATCTACAAAATTTTACATTGATCAGTAAATATTCTAATGCAAAATTTCTCATTCGTGCACGGAGCTGACATTCGAGATAAAATTATCGTGATAGTCTACCTGTTTCTCGATAACTGTAAATAGACATAGACATAGACATAGATTTATTACGATTTGTACATAAGTACCTCATCATGAAAATACAACAATGACATATAATAATAATAGTCACGATTTATCATGGGTTGATTTGTAAGTATTGTACAACAAATTTTTAAAAGAAGAGGAATATGGAATGTTACATAACATACCGTACTAAAGACGTGTCATTACATGTTGAAAAAAAAAATAAATAAATAACATGTGCACAGAGAAACATCAAACATATCGAAGAATGATACTGAAGAATAATGGAACAGTACTCAAATGGAAGATATAATAAATTAATGCTATTGTTACTGATAGAAAATGTTTTCTTTTTAGAATGAACTTGTTAAGGATACTGTGACATTCGAGATAAAATTATCGTGATAGTCTACCTGTTTCTCGATAACTGTAAATAGAAAAGTCACCATTTGGATGAACTCGGTAGTTTTTCAATTTACACACATAGATACCGTTATGTTACATACTGTCTAGTGAAGCCATTTCGCGTGATTCAAACATCATTCACACGTAGTTATGAACATACGACTGGAGATGCAGATGTTCTGATCCGTATCTATTTATAGGTACCGTGAATATCAGAAGTGGGCACGAACGCAAAAACAAATCATGATAAAAAATAATTATCACGATAGTTTTATCATGAAGCTTTTTATTAGGCCTAGATTAATATCGCGATAGTTTTCTTAAATCATCGCACTACGGTTTTCTCGTATCTCGTGGCAAAAACATGCCACCATACCCCACCCTTTTCCGATACCTTTTTCGTCGGCTGAAAATACAATCCAATGAAACTGACAAGATTGACCTAAATGTTTAAATCTTTATGCTCACTGAACAAACCGACACTATGGATCCAAGATAAGACTACGCTTTCTATGTAGTCTGATCTTGATCTTTGACGTTTACAAAAGTCACTGCTTTTGACAACATGCCGCTGAACGGGTTACACCGCGGACGCCTCAAATAAGGATCAGACGGCACAAAACTAGTCTACTTGGATTTAGTGTGATCTTGAATCATGGTCCCTCATTTTTTCTAAACTAAGATTAAATAGTCTCTTCATGTATGAACATGTTATTCTGCAAAATAATTGAGTATTTTCTTGTTCATTCCGCTATAAAGAACGAAAAAAATGTAAGTGCGTCCACATTAAATTTTATATAGGGCGGAAGTAGAAAGAGTGTCCGAAAGAATGCGGTTTGCTTTTTCGGGATTCCCCTCTGATTATATTAAAACGCCTCTCCTGAGAAGAATTTGTAAATTTCTGTGTGCTAACTTTCTATTTCAGACTCCCTGTTATTGCTTTGTCTATGTCTGATTGCATTCATCAACGTTCAACATAGGACTGTAGGGACCCCCAAGTTTGTACCGGTATTCCCCGGTATTATTTTTCTAAAATGCGCATGCGCACATCCATTTCCTGTGTAAAACGGAACACCAATGAAAACAAAACAAATCAAACGCAAATGAATTCGATGTTTAATACAACGACACAACAACTATTGGAGAGTTTTGAAGATTTGTGCATTTAACAGTCAGGATGGCTAAAGAAAGACTCGTTCTTTTTTGAAAAAGCGACATTGTGATTGCATTTTGATGGAAACATGTCAACAACTGGATTCTCAATAGCTCCGCCAGGGGCCATCGGCGGGGTTCCAAGTCCCGTCAAATCTGGACGTCCCAATACAAACAGTCGGAAAGGTCCAACTGCGGCCCAACTGCTAGACCAAATAAAACATTTGGAAGCTGAAGGAAATAAGTTGAGAACGGAAACATCCGCTGGATTCGGTAATAAGGCCTTTACTTCTATGGAACATGAGCAAGATTGGACATGTTCTTTTTAATTCGGATTTCCCTGATCATTGTTTGTTTGAGTTTGGTTCCCCCAAATGCCTGCATAGTTTAAATGTTTGCCTTCTTTCACATATTTGAAGACATTCAAATGACCTCTTCCATTGAGAAAATTGATGGAAAAGCCTGTCAGGCTTTCTCCCTTTCCACCAGTTTAAAAACCACATTTAGTTTGTTGTTTGCAAACAACCCCAATTTGGATTAATCTAAAATTTCGCAGTCTGGACTAGTAAGCAGTGATAGAATCCTCCCTCCTTCTGTCATATTGAAAATAAATTTAAGGCAACAGATAACGTATTTTCCAACTTCAATTTTGGCTTAGAAAAACAGCAAAAACCATAAAAATCTTTACTTCTGCTGTGTATTTGAATAAGACCTTCTGTTTATCACTTACTTACAGGTGGACAAACATTTGCAGCATTACCAGATATGAACATTGGCAATGGAAGCACTGAAAAATCTGAGGTAAGCACAGTAAAACCTGTCTTAGTTGCCACCTTGTTTAACTCTCAAAGTGGGTTTTACAATTTTAAGTTGCTTTTATGGACGGTTTAGATCAAAGATCAGATTACCCAAAATGTGTAGTCTCATCTTTGATCTAAATGTCTACTTTGCTGAAATATATTGTACACAAGTATCCTTCAATTATTTGCACTTGTTGTGTAAATATATCTATACCATCTTGCTTGTCTATATTTTCTTGGGTGTCCTCTTTAGCTTATATGTTGAGATAGTGGTTTTGTAATTGATCAGGAAATCTTTGTTTGATCAGGCTATTCACTTGTGAGTGTCCCTTGGCAAGACACTGCAGATCCCTAGGCTCATATTTGTAATACTAGAAGGGCTTGAACATGTGAGCTATGTGATTTTGTTGAATTACCAGGGATAAAGACTAACATTTTTTTTTCAGTAGCCAACTGGGCCCCTAAAATTGAAAATTTAGGGGCCCAGTCAAAAACTTAGGGGCCCAGGATTAAAATTTCAGAAAATAATAAAAACTCCAATAAAATTTTAATTAAAGCTAACAATGCCCGTAACACTCTGGGCACTACACTGACCTAAATTCCTCACTGAGCAACTTTGCAAATACTTTACCGTCATCCAAGGCTTCATGTTTTTTAATACTGTCAATCTTGTATGCCTGACAGCCTTTTACGTACACACAGCTTCGATCATTTCCAAATTCAGTACAAACTAAACAGATCAACCCATTCTCAGTATCAACCAGCCAAGGCCTACCTTTTTGCCAAATTGGGTCAAAACGGCGACGGCGCTTGTTTTCGTCATATTCCGGATAATATGCCCGTTTCTCTTCAACCGTTTTCTTCTTTTTTTTCTCGGGTTTCGACACACCCGGTATGAATCGCCACATGATTTTTGATCGAGAAAACTACAAAGTCATATGCGCCGCCATTTTGGAAGGGGGAGAGTATTCAAGACATATGGAATATTACAACAGTCAGCATTTCTACGTGGTCGGATCATGTCGAGTTGCGTGTGTAAAGCGGTGCATATCGGATGAGACCGATTATTGTTATTCACTGTCACTGTCAAGAATAGTACATTTCTTTTCGTTATAAAGCAGGAGGCAAGTCAAATGAATCGCGGTTCCAAAGTTCACGAGTGTATCGTACAGTAGCATATGGAAATGCCTTTTCGAAACAACACATAAATGTAGATCTAATAGGCATTGATTTCGGATAAAATCAGAATCTGCTTAGAAACAATTTTTGGGAAAAAAAAAAAATTTATGACAAATAATTGATGAAATAGCTATAGATACTCTAGAAATGGGTTTTTTGTGCATTGTCATGCGGGCCGAACGTGATAGGAATTTGGCGAAAAGACCCGAACGTCAATACACAGACATAGTGCGTCTACACGACTATGCTCTACACACGGTACTAGGCTGATACGGAAAAATTTTCTGTCGAGTTGTACATCTATTAGCGAGTTAGATAACACCCGTATTTTACTCAGATCATAGATAGGTGTATAATAAAAATGAAAATCGGTACTACGGTATACCGAAATGGGCAAAATACAGACGTTTACCGAAATTTTTCCTGGGACGATCAGTCGCTCGGCTGGGCGATCGTACGGGATTTTTCAGTCGTCCAGACCGATTTTCAGTCGCCATGGGCGACTGGGCGAGTGCTAGTCTTTATCCCTGATTACTGTAACTTTGAATATTGTATGAAATATTGTTTAAACAACTTTTTGCCTTTTTTATTTCAGCATCTATTTATTTTGTTACTGATTTACCTGTTGCAGACAAATGTTTTCATCTTACTCCAGACCTGATTTAACCCTTTAGTGCCTTTATCACACAATCCCTAGTTCGACAAATCACAGGAGAAAGCCTTATGAAAACATTCTGGTAAAAGGAAAAAATGCTGGTAACCAGCATTTTCTCAATTTTCCACATTTACTCATTCTCATCAAGGATTTACAAGTATATTTCTGATAACAAGGATCAGTTTAAAAAAAAAAAAAAAAACATTGAGGAAGAAAACTTTTTGAAAGCATTTTGGAAAAGGGAGAAAATGCTGGAAACTGGCATTTTCTCCTTTTCCCACAATGCTTTCCATCTCTGAAAACAAATCTCATCTTCTGGGCCATACATAATTAGCTATCTGGAAATGCTTTAAATTTGCTGAGTCTAAAGTGTTGGCATCTTGGCAAAACAATTTACCTGCTTTTTGTAATTTGTCTTTATATCATATTTCTCACTTCAGCTTCCAAAGTTCACTTCAACATCACCCAGTGCTTTGTCAGCTTTAGTCGATATTTCAGCAGAGCAGAAAACCATCTCAGAACTTAGGTATGTATAAGTTACCTGTGAAAAGTGCAGATTTAGAAACCAGATTGTACAAAATATACAATGGGAACTGAAATGCTAAATAGGACTTTTTTTAACATTTAACATTTTGATTTCAGCTCTGTTCTTTCTGACCTCTTAATGGACTTCCGTGGAGACAATTTGAAAGAATTCAGATATAGTCATTTTCTTACATGTATAACATTTTATGCCAATTTATTTGACAGTGGTTGAAAATATTGTGGAACAACATAATGCACTAACGTGCATTAAACTGCTAACACATGTAAAGTGTAGGCATTTTCTGTACAGAAATTAATTAGCTGGTCAGATAGATGTACAGGCAGACAGACAGACGGATTAACAGATAAACAACATAATGACCACTAATTGGCTGGGGATAAGCTTTTACTATAAAAACCTCTGTTTCTGTGACCCAGAGCTCCAGAAAGAGGGATTGATTTTGATTTCAAAATTGAAAATATTAATCATTCTCAACTAAACCCTATGTTGCAGGTACTCATTAGAATCGTCTCGTAGAGACGATTCTAATGAGTACCCACAACATAGGGTTTGGAAGAGAAATAATGGATTTAGAATACCATCACTCCCTCTTATCTGGAGCTTTGATGACCTATCGGAAAAACGCTTAGAAAGAAGGCTAAACTCTTACCTCATGACAAAAATTTTAGACTTCTTAAAATCAAAAGTATTTGCAGACGACAGTTTAAATGTGGCTCAAAAGATGGGATTGGTCTTTGATAGGGTAGAAAACATTGGGAAAAAGATAAAGTACTGGTTCTAGCATTTTCTCCTTTTTTCTATAATGTTTTCAAAAGTCCTCTTGTTTAGGGTCGTTAAAACTGAGAATTTTTTGGTAAAGAGTTAATCGTTTTTGTACAAGTAGCACTGATGTGAAAGTCATATCTGTACCATAAATTGGGAAGCAGGATTTGAAAACATTGTGGGAAAAGGAAAAAAAAAATGTTGGTAACAAGCAGTTTATTGTTCCTAAATGTTCCTTCCCTTCTAAACACAATATTTGATACAATTTACAGAATGCAGTTAGAACAGCAGAAGAAAGAAACAGAGAAATTAAGCTCCCATCTTGCTGGAGACGGATTTACAAGCAGTTCCCCCAGGACTGGAACAGTCTTTCACTTGCCAAACAGTCCGTCTAAGACGGGCTTTTCAACTCTACCATCAACAGAACTATTTGGAGCCCGTAAGGCCTTGAGTACAACGTCCATGGATACAGGACCTCCGTAAGTGAAGCTGCTGTGTTGTAACATTCAGTTACAATATATTTCACATGTATTTTTGGTTGGATAATTCTGTCCTTGAAAAAAAAAGAAAAATACATCATGGATTGAGAGAACAGTATTTTTAAAAAAGAAACCTGTAAACTTAGAAGGCTCACACCTGACAATGTATATCTTTTGAAGTGCCAAATATATGTAAACAGTATACATGTGTATATGTATACAGTTTAACTCTTTACGATAATACAAAATTTTGGACTGTTCCAAATTGAAAGCATTTGCAGATAACACAATAAATGTAGCTCAAATAATGCTTTCTGTCTTTGATAGGGTAGAAAACATTGAGGAAAAAGGAGAAAATGCTGGTTACCGGCATTTTCTCCTTTTCCCATAATGTTTTCAAAAAGCTTTTTCTTCGGGGTCATTAGCATTTAGAACAAGAAATATGTTCAAAATGAAAAACTGTATTACAGCATTCCATTCTGATATTGTATATGATATAAAAATTATAATGATTGAATTATTTTGTGGTCATGATAGAATTTTATCGTGCATTGAGACATAAGTATGCATGAAATGTACCCAGAGCTCACTTCATTATTCAATTTTGCACTTTGCATATATTTTTTTCCATTTTTTTTCTTGTCACAAATTTTCAGATCTCACCTGGAAAAGGCACTGAAAGACTCCCAGGAACAAGTAGCTGATCTTCGTCGTAGGCTGATGGAGGTAAGATGGGACAAGTATTACGATAGAATCTGAAAATTTTAAAAGAATTTTACATAAAATGCCTTGGAAATAGATTTCTGATGCGTGTTTCATTATACTACTGTCATTTTTTAACCCTTCCCAAACAATCCAGGGTTTTCACGTCCCTAGGAAAGAAGGCTTTTGAAAACATTGTTGGAAAAGGAGAAAATGCTGGTAACCAGCATTTTCTCCATTTCCCACAATGTTTTCTATCTTGTCAGAGAGCTTAAGGTCACTTGTACCAATTTTGAATTTGTCATCTGCAGATGTTTTGAATTTGAAAGATTCTAGAATT
Source organism: Hippopus hippopus (assembly GCA_946811185.2). Classification (NCBI taxonomy): domain Eukaryota; kingdom Metazoa; phylum Mollusca; class Bivalvia; order Cardiida; family Cardiidae; genus Hippopus; species Hippopus hippopus. The sequence goes on from OX328100.1 coordinate 65,167,503, forward strand.
CGTTGTTTGGGAAAGGGTTTAACAGGCTAGAATTGATGGAAAGAAAGGAGTGCTGGAAAGGAGAGAATGCTAGTTATCAGCATTTTCTCCTTTTCTCTCAATATTTTCATAATCTTTCTTCCTCGGAGTTATTGACTATGGGATTGTTTGGTGAACAATTATCTCAGTATGTCCATAGAACAAGACCACTTTAAGATATCCGTAGAAACAGTGAAGACTATCCTATATGATTAACTTTTTTACATAAATTTATGTAAGTTTATTTCATGTAAGTATTGAGACAAACTGAGGAATTGCATTTTACAAAATTTTTTTCTATGTCACAATTTTTTCAAATGCTATTATTGTCTGCTGCAAGAGGAAATAAAGTTTTCTAATTGTTTTAATGTGTTGAGTGAAGACAGCATAAACATTTATCAATTATATTGATTAAATAATTGGTAATTGATTTTCTTTTTGACAGGCAAGTGACTTGAGCGAATCTCAGAAGCGGCAGTTTAGACTAACTATAGAGGAGCTTAAAGCTAAACTTCATGATACAATGAGTAATAGAGATACACTTGTAGATCTCAAGTAAGTTTGTCTGTTTGTTTGGTCGGTTGCTTGTAGATAGACTTATAAATCTATGGCGGGATGGCTTATTTGTTTGTTTAGTTGTCTGTTTGTTTGTTTGGTGATAAATATAATTTTTAACAGTATTTCATACTTGAAATAAATGCTTATGCAAAGACCAAACTGCATAGGTAAGTAGGGCTATCCTAAATCTGAAAACATTTTCTCATAACTGAAATCTATGCCATAGGTACTCTTTGTATTTTTTGGAGTAATGTCATTCCCAAAAGCTGACTGTTTCAGTGAAATAGATGATTTATATACTTGGGCAGTGTACATATTTTGTAAAGAACTTATTTATTGTACTACACCCATCTGTAATGAAGTAAATGAGTATTCTCATATAAAGTTGTCTGTCTGTCTGTCCAAACAAGTGGCAGACTGTCAAAAGTTGAGGTTTTTGACCAGTTCTAGTTGGGAAATGTGGGAAAGCATGACAGAAAGTCTGTATAACGGAATTTATGATACTTCTAATGAATGAGAAATCCTCTGACCCTTGCTTTTCTTTTTTATGTTAGATTACTTGAATACTTTTAATATTTGAAATTTTCAAAATACTGTATGCTTGAGTAGTCAGGGTTTTATCAGTGTCAAGATGATGAATATGGTTACTATATATTCAAATCATTTGAATATTTTTTCAGGGTATGGAAAAACTCTTATATTGAAACATATAATTTCAGACAAAAAGAAGTAATTGCTATGGAGAACAAGATAGACCAATATGAAGTAACCATGAAAGAGCTGCAGAGTAAGATAAAGGCACAGGAGCAGGTATGTTTTGTTTTCTCCCTTTCCCACAGTGTTTATTCTTCCTATCAGAGATAACTGCCAACATCGAAACAACATTTAACTTGTCATCTGCAAATGCCCTTAATTAGGACAAGTCTAAAATTTTGTTGTCTGGCAAAGGCTTAACTTTCATCCATTATTGAAAGAATTCTGACAAAATTTACAATCCTCGTGTTACTAACCAGGACCCATATGGACCAAACATTGTTAAGTGCAGTTTTAGTCTAATTCTAGGGTAAGAAAATGGCACAATTTCTGATTAGCTGAACCAAAATTTAATGGTTTAGCTAATCAGAAATTGCATTTCTTGGTCTTTTAGAAAATTATTGAGAATTTGGTCAATGTTAAAAAGAATGGTTGAAATGCAGGCCCAAGTCTCTTAAAAAGAGCTGTGCAGGTTTTGATATTTATACTTTTCTACCCGAATAATAGTATGTAGTAGAAAAGAGCTGTCTTCATGCTATACAATTGTGATATCAGTATGAAGGTGCTATATATTTCTCACAAGTTTGAATACAGTGCAAAAAGAAAGCTGTGTAAAATGCTGAGTTATAAATAAGCTCTAACAGACAAGTCAAGACTTACACACACTGCCATTTTCTTTGTATTGTTGTAGAATATTTCTGTAAATTTGTGGAATTGGTATTATCTTTTTATACAGGACATAGCTTTTTCATAGTAACTTCTCTCTTTTTTTTTTGCTGGATATCATGTTTTGTGGTACAAACCTTAATTTTCAATTTTGTTACCCTTTTCCGACACAATGCCCACTCTTAACAACCTTGAGAAAGAAGACTTTTGAAATCATGGTGGAAAAAGGAGAAAATGCTGATAACCAGCATTTTCTACTTTTCCCACAATGTTTTCTACCCTGTCAAAGACTACTTCCACAATTCCAGCCACATTTGCATTGGTGTCTACATAATTATGCTTTTGATTTGGAAAGGTCTTAATTGTTGTGTAGTAAAGGGTTCAGATTGCTCAATGTGTTTGTGCAAACAGAACAAGACAGCATAATAATGTTCCTGCTCCATACCTCTGTGTACCTGGCATGCTCATGTTGTAATAGCTTTTGGTAGGGCTAAAGTTGTTGTGATAAATCTAATGCTGTATGAACTTTTTATTTCATGTATCTTTAGGCATTAAATGAGACCAGTAGGAAAGCCGAAGGAATATCTCGTGAGAACTATGTCTCAGAAACCACGCTGAACCAAGTCCGTCTGATTTTGGTCGAAGCTGAACGCAGGCGTGGAAAGTCATTCTTTGAGACAGACCCTGCTTCTCAGCAGAACTCTTCAATGCTAGTGCATACTCTGGAACGATGCATTCAGGAAATGCTGAAAGACTTGGAAGTGAATAAATCCAGAGTGAAAGAGGTACATGTATTTAACTTTTTTATCCATCAGTCCTGCTGTAACAACCCTGAAAATGAGAGCTATTTAAAACATTGTGGGAAAAAGGAGAAGATGCTGGTTACCAGCATTTTCTCCTTTTCCCACAATGTTTTCTAAATTATCACAGACAAATCCCATCATTTGAGACCCATTTGATCTACGGTCCCTACTGCTTTGACTTTTGATGAGTCTAGAATTTTGTCTCATGGTATATAAGCAATTTTTATGCAGCTCTTCAAGCAGCGTTACTCAACTCTTTACCAAACAAGCCTGTGAATGACCTGGAAGTAGAAAACTTTTTGAGAATATTGTCAGAAAAAGGTAATATACTTGCAACCAGCATTTTCTCCTTTTTCAGCACTTTTTTCTATCTATTTAAAGACCCACAGATCATTTAGACCAATTTTGAACTTGTAGGCTGCAGTAACTTTCATTGCTGAAGGGTCAATAATATGACTGCCTTTGCAAGTCAAGTTTTATATCAGATCTTTCACTTGTAGTGGTGAATTTACATACCTTTTTTGCTAGACAAAAGCAAGGATTACCATCTCTATGAGCCATGCTCTGGTGAAAGGGGGCCTATTGCATTTACATGATATATTATACCAAGCAAGCCATTATGAATTTGTGGATTCTATAAAATCCATTTTGGAAAACATGTGGATCCATAAACTCCATTTTATGGATTGATAGATTTTATAGATTGCAGCCTACAAGTTCAGCTGTTTAATTCTTTAATTGTTGATAACTTTTTTTGTTTTTCTTGATCGGATGGAAAGTATTGCAAACTGTTGTAAGTACTGTTTGGAGAAAGTAAGTATCATTGTTCAAGGCTGTATTCTGTATTTCCACAGCTTGAGGTAGACATAACTACTCTGAAACAGAGCCAGAATAGTGATCAACAAAGCATGTCTTTGGAGTACCAACAAAAGTAAGAATATATCAGTATATCACTACATCAATATGCGTTGTTTTTAACCCTGCACCGTGTAATCCTGTATTTTGATGACAAAGGCGCAGTTTGCTTTTCAAAACAGTTTGGATAAAGGAGAAAATGCTGGTACCCAGCATTTACTCCATCTCCCACAGTGTTTTCTACCCTTTGAAAGACTGTCATCCGCAAATGCATTTAGCTTAGATGAGTCTTAATTTTGTCGTCTGGTAAAGGTTTGAGCACTCATCCCACCCACCCCAGAATGTTATGAAAATACAACAAAGATATATAAAGATAGGCTGTAAGCATTAACTTAAATATCACAACTGTCTTAATTTTTTCTTGACTTTGTCTATATTTCTGTTTCTAGTCTGTAGAGTATAAAACTACTGTACATGAATCATGCAAAGAAAAGAAGAACAATTAGTTATTTGAAAGCCCTGTAACTTAACAGTAGTTATTGCATTAGTGAACTCTCATGTACACTGTTTTTCTTCCAAGTTTTGAGTTTTGGTAATTTTCCTTTTTAAGCAGATGGGTAGCTCAGTGGTTAGCATATCTAAATTGTGAACTGGTGGTTGTAGGTCTGATACCCAGTTGAGGCAATTTTTCCAGCAAGTTTTTGCCTCTCGCCTCTGGTGCATGTAAGAAAAGTAGTCAGTGGCATGGAAAGAAAGTTGTGTCAGTACTGGTGTAAAAAAGCCAGGAAACATATGCATAGGTGCACTGACCATTGTGATATGACCTAAAGTGTTAAAACCATGTTAAACTCCAAAACAAACAAACAAATCAATTTGGACCAGACTAAAATTTTGTTGTTTAGTACAGAATTGATGTTATACTTAAAGTAACAATAGCTGCCAAAGGCAAACAAATTGGGTGTTAAAATGCATTTCAATTTAAACCATACCATTTAAAAGTATGGATATTATTGTGAAGATGACAATCTATAATTGTGTGGTCGGTCCCAGTGTTACCTGCTGGCAGAGAAATTAATTTCAAAACTAGTTTAAAACCTGCAAAGTCAATCTATCTTTTTCACTTTTTGTATGATTAACACTTGGACCAACCACAAAATAACAGATTGTCATCTTCACAATATTTTCCGTATTTTTAAAAGATATGATTTTAATTCAAATGCATTTAACAATTGCATTGATTTTTTGGCCGTTATTGGGCCTTTAAACTTTACTGAAAGGTAAGCGTATTTAGTTATTGGGATGGTTCAAGGGGGAATAGCAGAGCATGTTTTTATATCTCTGTTTTATTTGTAATTGCACAGTGAAGATGAAACAGTCAGTTTATGCAAGCGGTAAAGTCCATGTTGACTTATAGCCTAACATAAATAGTGTTTTAACTCTAATGTGTGTTTGAATGCAAAAACTTTTTTTTTTTTAATACTGAAACTGTTCTGAACAAAATTCAGTACTGCATGAAACTTTTTTTTTTTTTTTCTGAAAATAGGTCAATATAAGGTCAATATATATATTTGAGTCGTGCTCTGTGAAAAGGGGGCTTAATGCATCTGCAAAAAGTATCGACCCAGGTCAGCCTGCGCAGTCTGCGCAGGCTGACCTGGGCCGAAACTTTTCGCTATGGGTCAATTTTCTGTATGTCCAAGGACCAGTCTACCTCATGAATAAGTCAGTTGTTAAAAAAAGTGGCTATTATGGATCCGTAGGTATGTGATGGCTTGCTTGGTATGATGGATTACGGAGATGCATTAAGCCCCCTTTTGCCAGAGCCTGGTTCATTTCTTTTTGAGTCTTTTTTTTAGCTTAGTCCTTAAACTGTGATGTTGCAATTTCAAAATTCTTTTTGGCAAGAAAAAAAATCATGGTTTTAGACTAACGTATAATCAAAAATATATCATGGTTTTATTACACTGCTGGAGGAGATTTTTTGTGAAAAAATACTATAGTTCAGAGTACGATAGCAGAGATTCGACATCTTCAGTGTTTAACATAGATGTTTGTGTGTGTGTTTTAGGTTTATTTTTTTGTGTTACCAAGTTCTAAATGATATGTGCTTTGTTTGCATGGTTTTGTCTTCTAATATTTTTTTTAAAGCAACATAACCGTAGGACTAACTCTGGCCTAACTTTATCAAGCAGAAACATGTTAAAGTCTGTCTGTGTTGCAAACCTTTACAGATGATAAATCAAATGTGAAACACATGTGTATCAAATGTTGCTGAAAGAGTAGAAACCATTGTGGGAAAAGGAGAAAATGCTGGTATCCAGCATTTTTCTCCTTTTCCCACAATTTTTTCTAGATCGGATATTTATGTATTTTTAGTTCCCTTGTTATCATCAGATCTCAGAAGAAATTGGCCGAGCCAGGGATCGAACCCACGACCCCTGTTCTCAATCCTGCTTCCTACTGACTGAGCTACCATAGCTCAGTCAGTAGGGAGCAGGATTGAGAACAGGGCTCGTGGGTTCGATCCCTGGCTCGGCCAATTTCTTCTGAGGACTGATGATAGTCAATGTGACAGGATTCATTCCTCTCCCCCCCCTGACCATTGTTTCGAAGATGGTTACATGAGAAAGCAGGTAGTGGCTTGGAAAGAAAATTGTTCGGAGTACTGGTAAAAGAGACTCCAGGAAAGCATGGATAGGTGCACTGGTCTCCGCGATATAATTGAAATAATGTTGAAAACAGGGTTAAACACCATACAACCAACCTTACAAAAGCAATGCCAAATTGTAATAATTCTGTGAAAAAAAAAAAAGGTATTAAATTAGGAAAAAGGAGTTTAAGCAATTCCTTCCCCCTTTTTTTTTCAAAATTTCAAAACCCATTGTCACCAGGGAAGAAAAAAAAAATATGTAATCCTTGACCAGACATCAAAGTTTTAGACTTGCCCAAAGTTTAAGATTGAAAGTGATGGCAGATATAACATAAGCTTGGCTCAAATGAGTGCATTATCTTGGAAAGAATAGAAAACTTAGTGGGAAAAAAGAAAACACTAGTTACCAGGATGCCACCATTTTCTTCTTTTCCTACCATGTTTTTTAAAATGTTTTTGAAAATCCTTCCCCCTCAGGCTTGTATAAAACACAGTATTGTGTGGTAAATAGTGAAATTATCTCTCTTTATTTACACAGAATAACACAGATGACATCAGAACATGAGCATCAGATGCACAAATTGAATGAAAAGTTAAACAGTGCCAAAAAAGAAGTTGCCAATTTACAGACCCAGTTGTCAACCATACAGTAAGTAGTTTTTATCCTGTAACCCTTTACCGCACAATGCCGACTTTAAACAACCCTGGGGAAGAAGCCTTTGGAGAAAAAGCCTATTGAAAACATTGTGGGAAAAGGAGAAAATGCTGGTTACCAGCATTTTCTCCTTTTCCCACTATGTTTTCTACCTTATCAAAGAAAAATTGAGCCATTTGAGCCACATTGTATTTGTCGTCGGCAAATGCTTTGAATTTGGACGAGGCTGAAAGTTTTTCTTCTTGTAAAGGTTTAAATGGTAACCTACAAATGCTGTGTGCCCCCTTTGAAATACCAGCTGAGCCCAGTAGCACAGCTGGTAGCGTACAGGTCTTGTAACTAAAGGTTCATTGGTTCAAATCTCCAGCGTGGCGAATTTGTTTATGAGGCTTCTCTTACTGAACTTATATTTGCTTCAAACTTGGGCTAGATATTGGCTCTGTAGTGATTTACAAATGGTTAGAAAAAGTTCTTTCGAATTTTGATCCATGGAGCAACCATTGTCATGGACAGAAATATTATATCAGGAAAAATACAAAACCTTACAAGGCTGATTTTGCTTGGATGTTCTAACACTTAAGTAGTCTCAATAATGAGATGATACGGTGATTTTTTTCATATTTGGACATATTATACTGTACACCATACCGTCTCAAGTCCAGAGGCGACCAGTCAAAAAGTAACATCACCTTTTGGGACAGTTATCTGTACTAAACCCTTAAGCTGCTAAGCGCGACTCACTGACCTTTTGCAGGCACTGTAGATCAAGATCAGACTGCACAGAATGTGCAGTCTGATCTTAGATCTACACTGTCTGATAAGGAGATATTTTAGCCCCCCCCCCCCCCCCCCCCCCAAAAAAAAGTTTGTAATAACATTATTTGGGCTTTTACTGTCAGCTTGAAAGTTTTATTAAACCCTTTACCACACAATCCTGAGTTTTAACGACCCTGTGAAGTAGGCCTTTTGAAAGCATTGTGGGAAAAGGAGAAAATGCTGGTAACCAGCATTTTCTCCTTTTCCCACAGTGTTTTCTAGACTATCGGATACAAATCCCATTATTTGTGGCATATAAATTTTGTAGTCTGCAAGTTCTTTGAAATTGGACCCGGCTAAAATTTTATAATTTGGGAACGCGTAAACTTATTTAGCAGGATAAGGTCTATTCTAACATGACACGTGAATTCGGCTCTATAAACACAGTGCAACGAGAGCGTGTTAAACTCAGTGTCATTCTATATAGAGTGACGTCATTCTGTATAAAGTAAGTAAGTAAGTTATTCAATGGAATATAATGTGCATCCGCGTTTTTACTCTAAGTATGAACTTGTTTTCCTTTCATTAAAAGTTGGTCATGTTAGAATCGAAATAATCTTCTTTCTATTGTGGTTTATCGTTCAATAAAGCACGTTGCGAGTTATGAGGTGCAATGAATAACCCACTCAGGCTGTCGCCCTCATGGATTATTTATTGTGCTTCATAACTCACAACTGTAGTTTCTTGAAAGATAAACCACGATAGAAAGAAGATTTTTTCTTAAATATATCTTTTCAAGGGACAGAAAACATTGTGGGGAAAAGGAGAAAAGGCTGGTTACCAGCATTTTCTCCTTTTTCCACAATGTTTTCAAAAGGCTTCTTTCACAGGGTCGTTAAAAGTTGGGATTGTGTGGTAAGGAGTTAAATGGTTTCATTATTTTATACTTTCTTCACATCTTGTTATACAGAAGCCAACATGACAATCAGATGAAGATTAAAGAAGACAGTATTAGAGATATGGAGGCTAAAATCAAGCATCTGAGGGAGGAGTTGAATGAAGAGAGAGATAAATATAATTCTAAGGTGTTGTCTTTGAGATATAAAGGATTTGACATAATTTAGCTTTTGAGATCGAAAAAATGAGCTGCACTTTCATCAAAGAGGTTTAATCCCAAGTGCCAAGTTTTAACGACCCTGAAAAAGAGCGTTTGTGAAAACATTGTGGGAAAAGGATAAAATGCATGTTATCCTATTCCCATAATATTTTCTTGCTATTCAAGAATAACAACGTTTACCAACATGAGAGTTCGCAACAAATGCATAGTTCAATACAAACCGCACCTGACGGGATTTGAACCCATGTGGAAGAGATCTTCGTTTTTCGAGGTTTTCACTGAATTAAAGAGAATTCTTCCCAACGCAGTTGGAAGGTATTGATTTTATACGGGATGAAGCTATGCAGTAAGGAAGGAATGATCTCCCGTAACAATCTACAATTTGAAAAACATAAATTTTGCCTCTGTTCCTTCACTATGGATAAGTTTCCATGTGATAAAGGGTTATTGCATCTAGCTGATGCACTATACCAAGAGAATCATCATTATAATTATTGACCCGTAAAATTCATTTTGTCTAATTACCATCTGAATCACAGAGTAGTATGGACCTTTAATCTGCAGATAATTTACCAAAATCTTAAAGTTTTGACCCGGGTCAGCCTGTGCCGAGTGGGCAGCGTGGCCAGAATCGATACATTTTGCCGATGCATTAGACCTCTTTTCCACAGAGGATGGCAAAAACATGGCCTGCAACACGCGAAAAGGGGCATTCGGACATTTGCGTAAAGTGTTGTCTCGGATCAGCCTGTGCAGTCAGCGCAGGCTAATCCGAAACGGCACTTTCCTTTTTCATGTAATTTTCTGTTTTGCACAAGTCTACTGTAGCACAAAATCTGATGTAGTGGTAAAGTGAAGTCTTGGATTAGCCTGCGCGGACTGCGCAGGCTGATCCGAGACGACGCTTTATGCAAATGTCCGAAAGCCCCTTTTGGCTTGTTGCAGGCCATATATGAGCCATACTCTGGCAAAAGGAGGCTTAACCCTTTACCAGACGACAAAATTTTAGCCTTGTCCAAATTGAAAGCATTTGCAGACGACAATTTCAGTGTGGTTCAAATGCTGCAATCTTTCTTTAACAGAGTAGAAAACATTGTGGGAAAAGGAGAAAATGCTGGTTACCAGCATTTTCTCCTTTTCCCACATTGTTTTCAAAAGGCTTCTTTGCAAGGGTCGTTGAAAGTCGGGATTGTGTGGTAAAGGCTTAATGCATCATTGTGATGCATGATACCAAGCAAGCGATCACAAAATTATTGATCTAAATTAGCCACATTTTTCAACAACTGACATAATCATGAGGTACACTGGTCCTTGGAGATATAGAAAATTGACCTCTTGCGAAAAGATTTGGCCCATGTCAATACTTTTCGCAGATGCATTAAGCCCCCTTTTCACAGAGCATGGCTCAAATATGTTTATATCCATATACTTAGATGACATTCTCACATTATGATCTATGATTTTCATTATACAGTAAAATGATATGAAAAATCTGGCATTCTAAGCTTTCAAGATAATACTTTAATTAAATTTTCTGGAAAGAAAAATGTAATCAAGCTTGCCAAATACCGCTACTCCCTAATAGTTTTTCTCACAATTTTGTCCTTTTTTAGCAATTTCTTTTCCTTTCCCCTCCTCTGAATTTGTTGGTTTTGTATGGGTTTTTACATAAATTGAAAATGCAATATAACTCTGTACAGAATGACAAAATTTTACACTTGTCTAAACTGAAAGCATTTTCAGACAAAAAAATAGTTGTGACTCAGAAATTAAAATTTGTTTTTTGAGTAAACTTTGTAGGAAGAGGATAGAAATGCTGGCTACCAGCATTTTCTCCTTTCCCACATTGCTTTCAAAAGCTGTCTTTCTCAGGGTTTTTAAAATTTTGATTGTGCGGTAAAGGTTTAAGTCATTCTTAGTAAAATTGTAGATAACTCAGTGGTATGCTGTCTTTGTAAATGATGAAATGTACTCATTGCTTAATTCTTTGAACTTACAGCGAGAGAATTTGGAGCACACTTTAAGTGGTACAGAGAAAGAAATGTCAAAATTAAGGAACGAGAGAGATGAAGCCCTGAAAAATCACTCCAATATGGAAAAGAGGGTGGCTGACTTACAGGTATACACCTTTCATTGTTTATCTTTGCTGGTTTTCTTAATTTGAATCAGAGCATTTATTTCATGCTTTCCGGTAGTTTATCGAGAAATAACAGTGGAATATTTTTCGATATTTCATGGTTACGATTAATAGTGAAAAATACCAATTTTATTTTCTGACTGTTCAATTGAAGGCAGAAACAGTAGTTCCCACACACTTGTTACCTAGGTAAGTAGCGCGTGCCACTCATCCAGATGGAAATATGATGTAATTTACCCTACATTTCTCAAAAGAACTGTACTGGATTTTGATGTAGATCCCCACAAAAAGGGTTTGAAGCATGCAATAAATAGAATATTTGTTTTTTTCGGTGAAAGATCAAAATTAACTCATCGAGTGAACATCATCAGTAATATTTTCATGTGTGGCATAGCCATGTGGCTTATCAGTTAACCTTGTACATGTATAATGTTTGTGCATGAGTTGCTATGCTACAGGTACCTGAGTCATTGGGACATTCTTCTATTGATAGTCACTCTTACAAGATACATATAGCTAGGGAGTAAATGAAGATTGTGTGAATGATAAATACTGGATTGTTATTTTTTAACCTACGTATTAGTAAAGTACTGTATACATGAATATACATGCGCGTTGAAAAATTTGCGAATTATCGATTACGGACAATTTGCGTACGGAAAAGTTTGTGCTTTTAAGACACTCCATGCCAGAGCAGGCTCATATGTTTGTATAATAAACTGATCGTGTCGCTGTGTCCATGCTGAAGAGGTAAAATGCCTGGACAAAGGATTCCAAAGTAAACATTGTATAAAATCTTAAATTTATCGGATATCTATAAATAGTTCATGTAAAAAAGACGGAATATTCATCAAGTGACAAGTTAAAGTAGTCACACAATTTCTTAAATACTACAATCAAAGTATACATGCAACCTCTGTTATTAACCTAGTTGACCATCAACAAGCTGACGAGGGACATTGAAGCGGAAAAAGAAGGTTCTGGAAAATTTTGGGAACGAGAGGCACAGTTACGGTCCAAGCAGATGACTCTTGAAGCAAGATTGGAAGAAAAAACTAAAGATGTAGATCGTCTGGAGAAGTTGCTGTCATCAGTTAAACAAGAATGTACGGCAACTGTGACGGAAAAGGTTTGTTTGTATTGCATTTAATCCTGTACCACACAATCCCGAGTTTTAATAACCAGGAAGAAGAAGAAGGATTTTGAAAACATTGTGAGAAAAGGAGAAAATGCTGGTAACCAGCATTTTCTCCTTTACCCACAATGTTTTCCAACCTTTCAAGGACAAATTTCATCAGGGGTCTGTGTGGCTCAGTGGTGAAGTATAGGACTCGTGAACTGGAGGCATCAGGTCTGAACATCACCCGATCCACTGGGTTTCTCATGGGAGTGTCCTTGGGCAAGACACTTCAGAGCCCTAGCCTAGTACTTGTGAAACCCAGGAAATACACCAATATGTGAGCTGTCTCAGTGATATCACTGAAATAATGTTGAAAGCAGTGTAAAACAAGATTCAATCAATCAACAAATTTCATCATTTTGGTCGTCTGCAAATGCTTTGAATTTGGACTAGTCTAAAAAATTTTCATCGAAAATTGCGAGGTAATGGGTCAACTTGTTACTTCCCAATTTTTAACCATAAAAACTTCAGTACTTTGAGATTTGAAATAATGACAATTAACATGATTTAACTTTTGATATATGAATGAAAGTGTGCCAAGCCCCGGTAGCTCAGTCGGTAGCGTGCAGGACTTGAGAACACGGGGTCCAGGGTTCGATCCCTGGCTACGACCCCTGGCTCGGCCAATTTCTTTCCGAGGATTGATGATAGTCATTGCGACAGAATTCATTCCTCTCTCACCTCTGACCATTGTTTTGACGATGATTATGTGGGAAAGCAGCCAGTGGCTTGGAAAGAAAATTGCGCAGAGTTCTGGTAAAAGAGACTCCAGGAAAGCATGGATAAGTGCACTGGCCGCCGTGATATAACTGAAATAATGTTGAAAACGGCGTTAAACACCATACAATCAATCAATATGAATGAAAGTGAAAATTCTGTGGCAATATAAGAAATTGTCGGAACTTGTTACCGCATGAGAAATTTAGACTGGTGCAAATTGAAAGCATTTGCAAACAACTGATTAAATATCGCTGAACTGATGGGAATTGTCTTTGAAAGGATAGAAAACATTGTGGTAAATGGAGAAAAGGCTGTTGACCAGCTCTTTCTCCTGCTCCAAAAATATTTCCAAAAGTCCTTGCCATTAGGGTCGTTAAAACATGGGATTGTTATGTAAAGGGTTAAACAAGTATTTTTTTTTCCTTTAATCACAATATTTTCAAGAGTGGGTTGCTTCAAAAACTTGCTTGCAGGAAGTGGTATGATAACATGGTTATCAACTTTACTTTTTTAACTCAAGACTGAAAAATCTTGTTTGAAAGGTTAAGTGATGGTAAAATGTATTTGAAGTAGATACTTCCCTCTTTCTCAGGTGACCATGATAGAGAAGCAAGAAAGAGAAAGACACATGGAAAAAATAAGTAGTCTGACTGCACAATTAAGTGAAACCAGTGAAAAATGTAATAAAGTATCGTTAGACTTGGACAATAACAAAGCTGAGAATTGGGACTTACGTCAACAAATAAGAGAACTGTCTGATCGTACAGACACCACCAAAGTTCAGTATGATGCAGTTGTAGCGGAGAGAAAACATTTAAGTGATATGTTGACGGCCAAAACATCCGACTTTGAGAGGGTGTCTCAGGAACGAGATTATTACTTCAATATCATGGAACAGAAGAACAATGAACTTTCTCAGTTAAAAACGGCAAAAGAGAGATTATCTGTACAGATTGAGGAAAAAGAGAAAAATATTGCAATGCTGCATGAACAAGTCACCAACCTGCAGCAAGTTATGGAAACGAATTCCAGAAATTCTGAATCCATGAGGGAAGAGAGAGATTTGTATGCCAAACAACTGCATGATACGACAGCTGCACTTGAAGAGCTGAAGTCGTCACGGGATGTCATGTCTAAGAAAATGAAAATTCGAGAAAGAAGGATAAAAGAATTAGAAACAGAGAAACAAAAGAATTCTGATGAATTAGATCTGAGAAATCAAGAACTTGAGATTATTCAACAGGAGAAAGAGACCCTGTTTAAAGAGCTAAAAGAAAGCAGGTAAATTTGCAGCCATGTTCACTAACCATTACCGACAAAATACCTTAAACATACATCTTTAATCATTTTCATCCAGTTTTTTAACCAATTTTTTCTTCATTTTATGAAACTATAATCACTCTTGTATCTTCATACCAAATATTGCCCCTGATGGTTGCAAGGTTGCACAGATTACGGTTGATAGAAAATGCATTTCATTCTATTGCAGCTAACCATAGACATAACAACCACAGTTTCCGGTTTAAATTGAAGACAAATCTCTACAGTTTCTTTACCCCATACACCTTATATTGATATTTTATCTACGTTTACACAGCTGACTAGATTATAACACCGTCAATTTTTAACAGCATTTGTTTACTCTCTGGCTGTAAAGATGTCTGTTTAACTCTTTACTAAACGACAAAAATTTAGACCAGTCTAAATTGAAAGCATTTGCAGACAACAAAATAGATGTAACTGAAAAATCAAAGTTTGTTTTGGGAAGGGTAGGAAACATTGTGGGAAAAGGAGTAACCAGCATTTTCTCCTTTTCCCACAATGTTTTTAATGGGCTTCTTTCTCAGGGTTGTTAATAGTCTGGATTATGTGGTAAAGGGTTAAATTAAGGCTTGTCTGTGTTGAAAACGCTTCCAGATGATGAATTAAATGTAGCTCAAATTATGAGATTTGTCTGCAAAAGGGTAGGAAACATTGAGGGAAAAGAAGAAAATGCTGGTTACCAGCATTTTCTTCTTTTTCCACATTGTTTTCAAAAACCTTTCCTGATGGGGGTTGAAAAAAAACTGGGAATAGTGTGGTAAAGGGTTAATTATCACAGGTGCTATGATTACTAAGAGAAGAAACTTTTTTCAATTCTTGTTCTAAAACTGACTAGCCATGCTGATTTGTTCAACAACAAACCCGCAATATTATTGTGACCATACAGATTGCTAATAACAGTACATGCACTATCCATTGGAATTTCTGATTTCTAAAAATAATCTTACTGCCTATAGAAGTTTGTTTTCAGTCAATGTCAAATTTTTGTGCTTGTCAACATGCACATATGTGATCATATGAGTTTAAAGTTTTATGTGGGACTTTATTCACTTTTGCTGTGCTTGACATGCACATATAAGACAAGGTTAGTTTGAAATATAGGACGTGACTTTCATGTTTTGTGCGTGATTCACACATATATGTACATGAATGGGAACTCTGTAGATTAACACGTGTTATCCTTGGTGGGATGAAAGACACTGTGGGGTGAGGAAAAAATGATGATTTTCTTGTTCCCACAATGTTTTCATAAGACTGCTTCTTCCTCAGGGTTGTTGAAACTAAGGATGGTTTGATAAAGGATGTAATTCATTGCTTTTATTGACAACAAACTCACTTGTCAAGTTTTCTTTTGGGAAAAGTATTGCATTTTAATCTGTAGGAAAAATGATCATACAGATGATAAATTTTCCCAATGCAGATATGAAGTAGCAAACCTAACAGAAGAAAAAGATGCCTTGAAGAAAGAATGGGAATCAGAGAAATACCACCTTGAAAAGTCTATAGGGAAGTTACAGTACAGACTCAAATGTATGTAGCACTTTGTATTGTCATTGGCTACAGGCTTTTTGGATTAACTCTTTCCCACATCACAAAATTTTAGATTCATCCAAAAGGAAAGCTGTTGAGGATGACAAAATTAACATAGCTCAAAAGATAATTTCTGTCTTTAAGATGGTATAAAACATTGTGGAAAATTGAGAAAATGCTGATTACCAGCATTTTCTTATTTTTCCGCAATGTTTTCAAAAGGCATTCTCCTGAGGGTTGGTTTAACTTGGGATTGTGTGGAAAAGGTTTTAGAAATTATCAAGTCTTTAGGAAGAACATTTCAAGGTAGAGACACCTTGTAACTATTTTTTTTTTTTGCAAATTTGAGGTCATGGATTGATAAAAAGAATTTTTTACAACATACTAGCAAATAAAATTTGCAAACAAAACTATTTGTATGATAATGTGTTACCTAAAATGTAGTTTTAACATATCTATTTTAGATTAATTGTGAAACAAGTTTTTACAACTTTAATTAATCACTCTTGATAATTGCTTCCTGGAACGCTTAACTAGTAAACGTGCCATGTGGTGGACAGTTCCAAAGGTAGATCCTACTGATCATGGGATTTG
Source organism: Hippopus hippopus (assembly GCA_946811185.2). NCBI lineage: Eukaryota > Metazoa > Mollusca > Bivalvia > Cardiida > Cardiidae > Hippopus > Hippopus hippopus. The sequence continues at coordinate 65,183,818 of OX328100.1, forward strand.
AACACAGAACCTTCAATGTAAGAAACAGATGCTCTGCCCCCACACCACTGTCTTCCTCTGGTTAAGTCCTTCAGTCCTTCATAATTTTAGACTCTCTTGTATTGAAAGCATTTGCAGACAAAAGATTCATTGCCTTGCTTTCAGATTTTCTCTTGGAAAATGTGTTTGACAGGATAGAAAATATTTTTGGAAGAGCTGAAAATGCTGGTTACCAGCATTTTCTTCTTTTGTCACAATTTGTTTGCAAGAGCCTTGTTCATCAGTTTCAAAAACATGAAATTGTTTTGTAAAGGGTGAAATATTAATATGTAAAGCTGTACTCAGATTTTAACACAATAAAACATTTTCTCAAAAGCATTAGAGCAAGATCTTGCATTGACCCAAAAAGCACTTCGAAAGCGTGAATCTGTCGACAATACTGCTGTGAAGATGGCAGACAAGATGCAGAAAGAGGTCACAGCCAAACGAAGCCTTGTTGATACTCTACAGTCGAAGATAAGATGGTATCAAGATCAAATAGATTCCTTGTTGAAGGTATGCAAACTTCATGAAACTAGTTTATATTGCATTTTATGTTTGTCAGTGGACCCTTTCCAGGTTAGATAAATCATTCTACACATAATGATTGGCCCAGAATAGTTTTATGTTTATAAACATTGTGAGAGAGAGAGTTTAAAATTGGTAATTTATGAAACAAAGTTCATTCTAACCATTGTTGTTTTAGGGAAAGGTATCAACACAGTTACAAGCATCGTGTTTATCTGCACACTGATATCCAAAATCAAGTATATACAACAGACATGACCCTGGCCTGCAACACGCAAAAAGGGACAGTTGGACATTTGCATAAAGTGTCATCTTGGATCAGCCTGTGCAGTCTGTGCAGGCTAATCCGAGACGGCACTTTACGTCTACATTAGATTTTGTCTTACAGTAGACTTGCGCAAAACAGAAAATTACATAAAAACGAAAAGTGTTGTTGTGGATTAGTCAGCGTGGAGTGCGCAGGCTCGTTGGGGACTACATTTTACGCAAATGTCCGAATGCCCCTTTTCGCGTGTTGCAGGCCACCCTGAGAGATAATTCTTTATCAAAGAATGTGATAATTCCGAGGAAGAAGGGTTTTGAAAAAATTGTTGGAAAAGGAGAAAGAGCAGGCAACCAGCATATTCTCCTTATGCAACATTGTTTTTTTTTTAAAGTTCCAGCATTTGAGCAACATCCATTTTACCTCCTTCAAATGCCGTTGATGTTTACCTGTCTAAAATTTTGTCACGTAGTAAAGAGAAATAGGTTAATATACAGAGCTCCTGACAGAGGGAGTGATTTTGATTTTAAAATTAAAAATATGAATTATTCTCAACCAAACCCACAACATAAGGTTTGAAAGAGAAATAATGGATTTAGAAAACCATCACTCCCCCTAATCTGTAGCTCTGAATATAGTTCAGTATGATCTCTCTAATGTACACAGAATGTACATCCTTTTATATGCTTTTATTTCAAGGAGAAGTCAAATCTAGAAGAAGATAAAGATAAGCTTAAAAGTAGCTTAAATAAAGCTTTGGTCCAGAACCAACATTTAGCTGTGGAGCTGGAGGCAGCCAACAGTAGATCCAGTGACCTCAAGACACATTCCCATAAACTGGAGGCATCCCTTGAAAAGGTCAGTATTTAGAAAGTAAACAGGGGTCTTTTATTTACCCCTTTACCACACAATCCTGAGTTTTAACAACGCTAAATAGGAGGGCTTTTGAAAACATTTTGGGAAATGGAGAAAATGCTGGTAACCAGCATTTTCTCCTTTTCCCACAATGTTTTATATCTATTCAAGGACAAATACTATCACTTGAAAAAAATGAATTCTCATCTGTAAATTTCATCAATATGGAAGAGTCTAAGAATTTTTTGCGTGGTAAAGGGTTAATCCCAACTAAATGGTCTAATTTACTGGGGTAAAATTAAGATTAAGGCAGGGATAATTGGAGCCTAGAGAGTGTTAAAGTAAGAAGAAGAGAGAGAGAGAGAGAGAGAGAGAGAGAGAGAGAGAGAGAGAGAGAGGGGGAGGGAGGAGGGGGAGTCTTCTGGACATATTGATTTGGATGATTTTCTTTGAACATTTTCAGACATGTGAACATGTTCATTATTCAATTATGAAAATTTTGTGTTCCATTATTTAATAGCTGGTAAAAACAAAGAAGAAAGATGTAAGTAAAGCATGGAGTGTTTTGGTTGATATTAATTATTAATAGTAATCGTTTAGAAGGCATTGTTTTTCAACTAGTAAAGTTGCATTTCATGTAGAATTAAATCATGGTTTAAATGTATGAGACATGCTCTGTGAAAAGGGGGCTTAATGCATCAGCGAAAAGTATCGACCCAGGTCAGCCTGTACAGTCTGCGCAGGCAGACCTGGGCCGAAACTTTTTGCTTCTGGTCAATTTTCTGCATGTCAAGGGATCGTTCAACCTCAAGATTCAGTCGGTTATTTGAGAAAATTAATTTTATGGATCCACAATTTAATGATGACTTGCTTGGTATCATGAATCACGGAAGTGCATTAAGCCCCATTTTGCCAGAGCATGGCTCCTATAATATTGTTTAATGATTTCTCAAACAACATTATTTCAGACAAGAGTAAAGTTTTGAGACTACAAAACAGCTTTTGCAGACAGCTTGCTAAATGTTGCTCAAATGATGTGGAGTTGTATTGAAAGGGTAGAAAACATTGTAGGAATCGGAGAAAACCAGATTTTTCACATTTTGTGACAGTGTTTTCAAGAGATTTCTTCCTCAGGGTCATTGAAACAAAGGATTGTATTGTGAATAGTCTAATTCATTCTTGCACCCATTGGTAATGATACTTTAGCTGGTTGTAACCTATTTTTCCAACAATTTTGAATAAATACCATAGTTTCACTTTGAAAAAAGTTACTGTTACCTTAATTTGTGATCGATTAAAGTATTGTTGAAATCACCTGAGTTTGAAACAACCTTGAAGATGGCTTTTGGAAACAGTGTTGAAAAATGGAAAAAAATGTTGGTAGCCAGCATTGTCTCTCTTTCCTACAAATATTTTTTTTTTTTTATTTAAAGACAAATCTCATAGTTGAACCATATTTATTTTGTTGCCTGCAAATGGTTTTATTTTGACAAGCCTAAAATTTCCATCAGGTAAAGAGTTGAGTGATTCTGAAGTACAGATGGTCATACTCATCAAATTCATAAATAGAACCCCTGTCTGTATGATCGAAGACCCTACATGTAGTCTCATCTCTATTGTCAGTTGGTTTTTAGAATTGAGGATGAATTATGACAAGTTGTTTGAATTGCTCTCTAACATGGCATCACCCTCAAAATATCAAGCCTCTCATCCTTTTTCCCCACCGGTAATAACATGTATTAACTACTCATTATTAAAATATGATATTTCCTACTGCTATCATCAACCCATTACCAAACAAGACCCTTTGTTTTCACGACACTAGGAAAAGGGCTTTTGAAAACACTTTGGGAATAGAAGAAAATGCTGGTAACCAGCATTTTCTTCTTTTCTCAAAATGTTTTCACACCTGTCACAGATAAATTCCATTTGTGAAAAACTTTCCTATTGTTCCCTACAAAAGCTTTCAAAGTAAACATGTCTAAAATTTTATCATTTGGTAAAGAGAGAATCTTTTGGAGTGTTAAGTGAATAAAAATGATATTTTCTGGCAGTTTAGTCAATTTTTTTTTTTTTTTTCATTCATTGATTGTTGAACGTGTTCTTACACAGTAGATCAGTTTCTGTGGAGGATTATTTACCTTGATATGGGTCCAGTTTTTGTGCCAGGACCTGGGTAGTTAAATTCGGTCCAAATTATGGAATATGTCTCATGAACAGTTTTAAACATTGTGGGAAAAAGACCTAAAGCTGGTTATTGGTATTTTCTCCTTTTATTTTAGTATATTCTACACATTAAAAGTCTAATTCCATCATTTGAGCTACAATTAATTTGTGGTATGCAAATACTGTCAAGTTGGACCAGTCTAAAATTTTGTTACTTGGTAAAGAGTTCACATACATAAGAACTTGAAATACATTACCTACACTTGTTATTATGAATGATTTTCATGTAAAGAAAAAAGAAAGACATTTATAATTCAATCTTAGAACCATAAAATATATTTCCACATAATTCATTGAACTGTCACAAGCTACTTATCAAAAACACTTCACAGTATTGGTTTCACAAGTTGTCCACATATTTTAACTCTTCACCAAACAACAAAATTGTGGACTAGACCAAACTCAAAGTATTAGCAGATGACATATTTAGTGTATCTAAAATGATGATTTCTGTCTATGATAGGTTAGAAAACATAGTGGGAAAAGGAGAAAATGCTGGTTACCAGCATTTTCTCCTTTTCCAACAATGTTTTCAAAAGGCTTCTTCCTCAGGGTCGTTAAAACTTGGGATTGGGTAGTGAAGAGTTAAAGAAGAATTTTACCTATTATGCTGTCTTTGCATTTTTTTTGACCAACAGCCAGATTTTTTTTTCATTTTTTATACAATCAGTATATAGCAATAGATAGACTGATGAAGAAAATAGTAAAAGACAAGGTATATGTTTGTACAGTACAGTAAAGTCAGGATAATTTGAACATGCAGTGATTAGTTTTGATACTAACTTAATATCACTTAACCCATTACCACACGGCAAAATTTAAGACCTATCCAAATTGAAAGCATTTGCAGACGACAATTTCATAGTGGCTCAAATGACACAACTTTTCTTTGATAGGGTAGAAAACTTTGTGGGAAAAGGAGAAAATGCTGGTTACCAGCATTTTCTCCTTTTCCCACAATGTTTTCAAATGGCCTCTTTTTTTAGGGGCGTCAAAAGGCGTCATTGTGTGGTAAAGGGTTAATATCACTCACATATCAGAGCTCCAGACAGAGGGAGTGATTTTGATTTCAAAATTGAAAATATCAATTATTCTCCAATAAACTCTATGTTATGGGTACTCATTAGAATCATCTTATCGAGACAATTTTAATGAGTACACACAACATAGGGTTTGGAAGAGAAATAATGGATTTAGAATACCATCACTCCCTCTTATCTTGAGCTCTGATTTGTCATACATATGTTTCTTTTTCATCAAAGAGCAGAATCTTAGAAAAGATTGTGAAAAGATTGATGCTAAAAGAGGAATTTCTCATTATAAGGATTTTTTTTCTTTTTCACGATGTTTTTACTGATTTTCATTTATCAAAATTTAAACTCGGCTTGAATATCCATACTTTAAATAAATTGTCAAAGTCATTCTGGTGCAAATTTTGTACACAATCCTATGAGAAATGAAGTATTGGAACTGCAAATGTGTTAAAGCTTTACCAAACAGTACCATATTTTGGTGACCTTGTTGAAGAAGGCTTAGACACCACTGTGGGGAAAAAAAAGAAATGCAGATGATCAGCACTTCATCTTTTTCCTACAATGCTTTCTACCCTCCTATATAGAAACAAACCAGATTTGATCAATTAAATTGTCTGCACATGCCTTCAATTTTAACCCTTTACCACACGGCAAAAGTTTAGACCTATCCTAATCGAAAGCATTTGCAGACAGTAATTTCATAGTGTCTCAAATGATGCAATTTTTCTTTGATAGGGTAGAAAACTTTGTGGAAAAAGGAGAAAATGCTGGTTACCAGCATTTTCTCCTTTTTCCACAATGTTTTCAAAAGGCTTCTTCTCCAGGGTTGTGTAAAGTTGTCATTGTGTGGTAAAGGGTTAATAAGTATACTTTTTGTCATTTTATTAAGGATTAAAGTTTTGATTGCGCTTACAAGCAACCAGAGTTGATATTGCATCATGTTTCAACTCTTTAGCTGATGACAGAATATAGACTCGTCCATATTCAAGCTGTATGCAGACAACAATTTTATTGTGGCTTAAGGTTTATGACCCCTTAATCATCGGTAAATATCTTGTAACATTTTTGTAAAGGCTATTCAGCCAATCTCGGCAACTTCTGTCTTTTATTATAAGAGTTAGGGGCCGTAGACTTTAAAAGGATACTTTCTGCTTTTGAAATGGTAAAAAAACGTTGTGGAAAAAAATAAAGAAAACACTGGTTACCAGCACTATCTACTTATCCCACAGTTTTTTGAAAAGGTTTCTTTCTCTGGGTTGTTAAAAGTCATGATTGTTTAGTAAAGAGTTTATATATTACTCTCAGACGTAAACGATGTCTTTTTACAGTCAGCCGATTTCGTAATAATAAGGGAAACCGGTTTTCTTTCCGTCTAAAATGACTGTTGTACTGTTTCTGTTATGTCGCAACGCGTTTAACCTGTCTTACCTTTTATGTGTTTGTTTTGTTATATTGTGTATATCAACAAAGGCTAAAATTATCATCTGAGAGTAATACCTGTTATTCAAAGTATTTTCCTCTACACTGTTATGTTCCAATTATCCAAGATTTCACTGTACTTAGGTTTGATAAAAATGTGTGCTGATGTAACAAGGGTGTTGTTATATAGACTAACTTCTTTTCCCTCATTGGAAGCTGCTAAGGGTGACTCATTGCACTGGAGGTCTGTTGCAGACAGTTTAGATCAAGATTAGACAGCCTGTTCCGTGCAATCCAATCTTCGACCTACATTGTCTAAGACAGAAAGATTTTTCTGCCAAGAAGAAATTTTAAAGTGCAGTATTGGGGTTTTCACTGTTGGACGGGAAAATTTATTTGCATATATCAGTGTGGGATTTTACTATATGTGTATTCTCACCTTTAAACTCTTTCAGTGTCAAATAAATAAACTCCACCTCTTTCAACGGCTCTAAATACGATTCGTTGAAACTTACAAAGATTTTGATTGTATAGGCTTGACTAAAGAAGCAGACATTAGAGATCAAAGATCAGAGCTCGTATTCACCAACAATTCTTAAGAACGTTCTTTGTCTTACTCTCCAGAATTTTCTATATCTGAAAGTAACACAACTTCTGAATGGCTAAACCATTCTGATTGGCTAAACCATTCGGTTTAGCCAATCAAAAGTTACGTTACTTACAAAATTTAGAAAATCTTGGAGATTAAGACTAAGAATATTCTCAAGAAAGGTTGGTGAGTACAGGCCAAGACGGCCACCTCCTTGCAGTGTGATCTTGATCTATGCCGTCCACAAAAGTCACTGTTTTTGCCTGTGGCGCCAAACGGGTTCAAGCTCTTATCTTTGATAGAGGAATAATTTTTAATTTTAGCTCAACTGGTTATTATTTAGAAAATGAGCCGTGCTCTGGCAAAAGGGGGCTTAATGCATCTCTGTGATCCATGGTACCAAGCAACTTGTCACATAATTATGGATTCATACAATCCATTTTGTCTAACAACTGACTAAGTCATGAGGTACAATGGCCCTTGGACATGAAGAAAATTGACCATTAACAAAAAGTTTCGTCCAGGTCAGCCTGCGCAGTTCGATACTTTTCGCAGATGCATTAAGCCCCCTTTTCACAGAGCAGGGTTCAGATATCTTGATACTGTCATTGCCTGGTTGCTGTCTGTGGTGTCGTTGTGGTACTAAAAACTTTGGCATTTTTTTTTTTCATTTCTCTGTTATTACTGAAGATGTCTACTTTAAACTTAGACTAGTTGCTAACTATCATAACAGAGACCCACACAAGAAGGGCAGGTAACACTGGACACAATTTTGACTTAGTTATGCCCCTTCTTTGCTTAAAATTTCCACAGAAAAATTACCTGCATTGAGTGTTAGCAGTGGGAGATACTCTGGTTTTTTTTGTGTTGATACAGTGTGAAGTATAGTTGTGTTTTCCCTTACGCAAACTGTCCCAATTCTTGACCTTAGACCCTGATCAAATTACGTATTTCAACACCCAACCCTTTCTTAATTTTTTCAGCAACAAATGAACCCAACAGAAATTTTCAGTCTCAGAATAAGATAAAAAAAATTGCAATTTCAAGAGGTTTGTTTTATCCAGAATGTCTAAGCACTGCGTACAGTGTAAGTCAAAGATCACACTGCAGGTTTTGTGGACCAGAAACAGACTGGCATCACGGATAATTATAAATTATGACAAAAGTGAATTATGCTGTTTTGGAGAAACAGTGGGGTTATCAGTTTTAGATATTCATCACTTTGAGCCTGATTCATAGTTTACAAGGGGTGTGCCTGGCTCAGTGGTAAAGGGTAGGACTTGTGACCTGGAGGCCCTGGGTTTGAGCCTCACTGGATCCACTGGACTTTTCATGGGAATATCCTTGGGCAAGACACTTTAGAGCCCCAGCCTAGTACTCATGCAACCCAGGAAATAAATGAATATGTGAGCTGTCGTTGTGATATGACTGAAATAATGTTGAAAGTGGCGTAAAACACCATTCTATCATTCAGTCAATAACAGTTTACAGCTGTCATTGCTCGCTAAACTAAAACCTTAGAGCACAATTTAGTGACAATTTTCTTTGATTCAAGAGGCGCTGTTCTTCACATCACTGTTTCCATAGGTAGCTGTATGGAAGGGAAGTTATACAAAGAAGATCATTCTCAAAACTGCCCTGCTCTATAAACTTAAAAAATGGCCTTTGTATGTAGTGAGTGTGATTGTATTACATGTATTTTGTGTTTTTGGGAGATATAGCTGACTTTCTGTGAAGTTGATTTCTTGTAACACTGTCTGTTGGGGCTCTTTACTAGAAATCCAAATATCTAGACAGCATAGCTTCAGACTGAGGGAATGATTTTGATTTCAAAATTGAAAATATTAATTATTCTCCACTAAAGCCTATGTTATGGGTACTCATTAGAATTATCTCACCGAGACGATTCTAATGAGTACCCATAACATAAGGTTTGGAAGAGAAGTAATGAATTTAGAATACCATCACTCCATCATATCTGGAGCTTTGTAGACATGTCCAAATTGAAAGCATTTGCAGGTGATAAACTAAAATTGAATGTGGCTCAAATTATGGGATTTGTCTTTGAAAGGTTAGAAAACATTGCAGAAAAAGGAGAAAATGCTGGTTACCAGCATTTTCTCCTTTTCCCACAATGTAGTACAGGGTTTTCTGGTCTCACTTTTTTTTAATCTGGGTAGATTATAAAATATGGTTAATTCTCTTTTAGTTTTAGTCATTTCACTCTGCCTTTTCTTGAAAATTTGATAAAGTAACTACTTTTAATCATGTGATAGCTAGACCACATTTAGGCCATGTACTGTCTGTATTTTCACAAACTGTCCTAATTTGCATTCTCAATCATATTTAGAAAATAACCCAGTTTCTGATTGGCTTAAGTGTCTTGTAGAAATTTTTTAACAGAACTTTCAATTATGGTTGGATGATGACTGTATTGTCCCTTTATAAATGAATTCATTGCATTTGACGAAGACATCTGTTGTCTCCTGGCAGACGACTTTTTGTAGAGATTTCTCATTTTTTTTTAGCATAGCTTAAGAAAACGACCAGTTGTTGTCTTGGCCCTGGCGTCGTCATCTGCGTCTTTGTGTGCCATTTCATCATCGTGCAAAAACTTTGACATTTTGTAATATCACTGTTATTACTGAAGATATTTACTTAAAACTTGGAAAAGCTGTAAACTATCCAAGTATATTTTACTCAGTTATGCCCCTTTTGCAACAGAATTTTCATTGAAAATCAAGCACTTTCAGCCAAGTATTGGCCTTTTGCACCCGCATGTGGTGCTCTTGTTTTAATATAATATTATGTATATATAATGTTTTATACCTTATTTCTTGTTGATTATCCACTTTCGTCTTATTAAAGATAAAAGTCTGCATAATTCTGCAAACTTTATTGATATGGTAGCAAGATTAGGGAGTTTTATAAGCCTGGCTCCACAGGCGGATGGTATAGATCCAAGATCAGACTTTTCATTATTCAAGAGCTATTGAATACATTCAGGGCAGCCTACTCTGAATCTATCCAGTCGGCAAAAACCCCTGTTTGCTCTGATGGCACTGAAAGGCTTACCAGTAATTCAGCTCTCTGAAGGTTAAATTCTGTTTATTCTGTAGGCTGCACTGAGAAATGCCACCACACAGGCCCAGGTGGAAATGTTCGAGCAAGAACTAACAAGAATGAAGCTAGCCCATCAACTGGAAATGCAGGTGAGAAAGCTAAACTGTCTCTGAAATCCTTACCGCACAATGCAGACTTTAAACAACCCTGGGAAAGAAGAAAAATTGAACCATTTGAACTACATTAGAAATGTCGTCTGCAAATGCTTTCAATTTGGACAAGGCTAAAATTTTGTCGTCTGGTAAAGGGTTAACTGCCAAGCCAGACAGCTCAGCTGGTAATATACAGGGATTGAAACTAAAGCATGGGTGTGATTCCTATCTATATTAACTCTTTGCAACATGACAAAATTCTTGACCGGTACAACTTGAAAACATTTGCAGATGACACATTAAAAGGGTAGGAAACATTCTGGAAAGAGTAGAAAATGCTGGTTACTTCTGTTTTCAGGAGCTCTTTTCTTCAAGGTCATTTAAACTCAGAATTGTGTGGTAAAGGATAGAATTTTAGCTCTACTCTACAGCCATCTTTCAGAGTAAGTGAGCACATCCAGAAAAGATAGTGTGCTGTGAAAATATTTTTCCAAAACAAAGATGCTCAGGCTGAGCAATTTCTTCTAAATAGTATAAAATTATACAGTAGCTAGGTGACTCCCCCCGTCCCCACAAACAGTATGACAAATGTTTGCTCATTTCAACATTTTCTCCATTTGGCACAATGGCATAAAAGCCATCCAGTTGTGTGATATGTACAGATAATGTAGTTAAAGCTTTTGTCTTTTATCTCTCAAGGAGGCTGTTCAAAGAGCAAACAACTTGAAAATGGAGTCCAAGTCAACCTCAGACACACAAAAAGTCAACCAACCAGAAGCAGGATCAGCAAGTGTTCAACAACCAGAAGAAATGGCACAGGAAGATAGAAAGGTGGCTCAGGTGAGATTGCTAGTTTCACATATATGATTTTTCCTTCTTGCAGAGGATTTTCTCCCTTTGAAGCTTAAAGTGAATATTCACGAACTGTCCTAGCTTGTGTGAAATTGCTCAGAAATTATGTACTTACTGAAGTGAGGTGGGCTTGGAGGGGTTTAGCGTATTTTCCATGCCTATCATATTTCATCCATCCCGTGCTTCCCAGTAATTTATGTTGGTATACCTTTGCTCAGTACCTTTTGAAAAAAAAGAAAGAAAAATTACTGCTGAAGAATGAAATATGCCTGTGGCAAATGGAGAGTCAACCTTAATCAAGGTCCAGCTCTCAACCAGATGCTTTCGAAATGGACAAGTGTAAAAAACTTGTCATCTGGTAAAGAGTAAAACCTCTATTCTAACATGACACGTGAATTCGGCTCTATAAACACAGTGCCACGAAAGCGTGGTAAAATCTACGTTATTCTATGTAGAGTGACGTCATTCTATGTAGAGTGACGTCATTCTATGTAGAGTGACGTCATTCTGTATAAAGTAAGTAAGTAAGTTATTCAATGGAATATAATTTGCATCCGCAATTTTACTCTAAATGTGAACTTGTTTTCCTTTGATTAAGAGTTGGTCATGTTAGAATCGAAAAAATCTTATTTCTATCGTGGTTTATCGTTCATTCTAACATGATACGTGAATTCGCCTCGATAAACACTGTGCAATGAAAGTGTGGTAAAATCTACATTATTCTATGTAGAGTGACGTCATTCTATATAGAGTGACGTCATTCTGTGTAAAGGAAGTAAGTAAGTTATTCAATGGAATATAATCTGCATCCGCATTTTTACTCTAAGTATGAACTTGTTTTCCTTTGATTAAAAGTTGGTCATGTTAGAATCAAAATAATTTTCTTTCTATCGTGGTTTATCGTTCAATAAACAACGTTGTGAGTTATGAGGCGCAATGAATAAACCACTCAGGTTATCGCCCTCGTGGATTATTTATTGTGCCTCATAACTCACAACTGTGGTTTATTGAACGATAAACCACGGTAGAAAGAAGATTATTTCTTAAATAAACTACGTTGTGAGTTATGAGGCGCAATGAATAAACCACTCGGGCTATCACCCTCGGGGATTATTTATTGTGCCTCATAACTCACAACTGTGGTTTATTGAACGATAAACCACGATAGAAAGAAGATTATTTCTTAATTAAACAATTCCAACAAAGATGGCTTTTAAAATTTTAAAAACACTGTGGGAAAAGGAGAAAATGCTGCTAACTCTCTACCCTACGACAAAACTTTAGACTGATTCAAATTAAAAGCATTTACAGATTATAAATTAAATGTGTCTCAAATGATGAAATATGCCCAAGAAAGGGTAGAAAACATAGTGGGGAAAAGGAGAAAATGCTGGTTACCAGCATTTTCTCCTTTTCCCCACAGTGTTTTCAAAAGTGTTTTCTTCAGGGTCTTTTAAACTCAGCATTGTGTAGTAAAGGATTAATCAGCATTTTGCCCTGTTCCCACAATGCTTTCTACCCTTTCAAAGACAAACCCCAAACCTCAACACTTGATTCACATCTATTTCTTGTCTGTAAAGGCTTTCAAATTTGAAAGAAATCTGAATGTTAACATCTAGTTTAGAGTCATGACAATGTTGCCTGTTTTTCCTTTCAGAAATCTAGTGAGAACTACAAAGAAATGGGAAGCGAGTTGAAATATTTGTTAAATGAGATGAGAGCTTTGATAACAGAGAAACAAGACACTAACAAGGATAAGGTACCAAAGAGATCTCGACCTCGGCCAGAGCGCCCGATAAAACGTCACCCTCCCCCGCCCCAGTTTGTGTCCCCATTGGACAATCAGAGGAAAGCATTTACACATTACAGGTAATGTGATGCACCTGGTTTCATGAAAAAACTTAACCCTTCATCACACAGCAAAATTTCAGATCTATCCAAATTGAAAGCATTTGCAGACAACAATATCATGGTGGCTCAAATGACACAACCTTTCTTCGATAGAGTAGAAAACTTTGTGAGAAAAGGAGAAAATGCTTGTTACCAGCATTTTCTCCTTTCCCATAATGTTTTCAAAAGGCTCCTTTCTCAGGCTTGTTAAAAGTCGTCATTGTGAGGTAAGTGGTTAAGTCTCTTATTATGCTCAAATCCACTGATGGACTCATTTTTTAACTTGAGTTTGTTATTTGAGTTGCATTTCACTAACATGAACAAAATTAAGTAACATTCTCAAATTCTGAGTTGACACAACTCGGCAAAATCAACAGACTTGACACAGTTATTTTGCTGATTCGAGTCTGAAATGTGTCAATCCAGGATTTTAGGATGTTACTTAAGTCTGTCAGTGTTAATGAATTTCACCTCAAATAATGAACTCAACTTAAGTCAGAAAATTATTCCATTGGTGGATTTGAGCAAAATAAGAGCCTTAATTTTTTTTTTGTCTAGATTACAGACTTTTTTTTTTTACCTGTCTTTGCCAAATGACAAAATTTTAGACTGGTCCATAATGAAATCATATACAGACAACAAATCAAATGTGGCTTAATGATGGAAATTTGTTTTGGAAAAGTTAGAAAACATTGTGGGAAAAAGGAGAAAATGCTGGCTACCAGCATTTCCTCCTTTTTGCCACAGTGTTTTCAAAAGTCAGTTTCCTCAGGGTTGTTAACATATGGGATTGTGTAGTAAATGGTTAAAATGTAGAGATATTGTCATAGCTTGCATTCATCTGTGTCAGCATTATGCCAAAACTTGAAAATTTTGTTTCATCTCTTGTCTTGCTTCAAATTGGTCTAGTTATTTACTATCAGATGGGGAACCCATCCAAGCAGGGGAGGTAACCTTCCAAAAAACAAATTGACACAGTTATGCCCCTTTTGGCTCAAAGGTTTCCACTGAAAAAGCAAGTGCACCCAAGCAAGCACTAGCTTCAGTTCTCTCTCACTACTGATCCTTATTTTTATGATGGTTATGTGGGAAAGTAGCCAGTGGCTTGGAAAGAAATTGATACTGTGCCATGTACTGGTAAAAGAATGTTCAGGAAATCATGGATAGGTGCTCTGGCTACCGCAGATGAATAATGTTGAAAATGGTGTTAAACACCATACAATCAATAAATGAATCAATCAAGAATTGGCACACACATGCTGTGGTCATGTCACAGTGACTACTATCATACTTTTTTCTAGCTTGGGGATCAAACCAAGGACCTCTGAACCGCATTTATGTTACTATCAGCACACTGACAGAAAATATCAATACATTTGATTTTGCACTCGGAAGATTAATGAAAGAGTCATAATGCGTGGCCAGGAAAAATGTTCATCACGTAGCTCTGCCTTGGAGTTGTTTTCTTTTTTTTTCATTGTGTATTTCTTACTATGCCCTCACCATTAAAATGGGAGAGCATATAGTGTTAGACTTGTTCCTGTATGTATGAACGAGTATTGTCTTGAGAGTTTTGTAGATTTCAAATTATCAAAACAGTCTCAAAACTTTCAGGACAACCCTCATATGTATGTATGTATGCATGTATGTATGTATGGATGGATGGAAAATAGTGGTGTTTGTGTCCAGATGCATGCATGGTCCAATTCTAAAATAATTTCAATCCAATGATCACCATGGATAGACGACGTGTCATGTGCATAAACCCTGTCACCTGTTAAATGGTCAAGGTCACAGTGCTTGGAGGGGCAACGGTGTCAGTGACACATTACTAATTATTTCCCAATTTCATTTATTACAGAGTTCCTCTGACTACCTCCTCTGACATGAGTTATTACAGTGACGGGGAAGGGGATGAAAGAACATGTCACAACAGGTCAAGGTCACTCACAGGAAATTATGCATTGTACTCGCCGGAGAAATCAGGTACAGAACATGTCATATGTAGGTTGACTTTCTGCTAGGCATAAAAATTTTGAGTCATCTATATTGAAAGAAGAAAATGCTGATCGTAAAATTTTCTCCTTGTCACGAAATATTTTCTACCCTTTTAATTAACTTAACCCTTTACCGCACAATGCCAACTTTTAACGACCCTTGAAAAGAAGCCTTTTGAAAACATTGTGGGAAAAGGAGAAAATGCTGGTAACCAGCATTTTCTCCTTTTCCCACAATGTTTTCTACCCTATCAAAGAACAATTGCACCATTTGAGCCACAATGAAATTGTCGTCTGCAAATGCTTTCAAATTCGGACAGGGCTAAAATTTTGTCGTCTGGTTAAGGGTTAAAGACATCTCTTCTTTTTTGAACCACATTTGTTATCTTGGTCACAAATTTTTAACACCTGGTTGAGTCTAATTATGACAAAATTTCTAAGCTTTCTTTGCTTAACCCTTTACCACACAATGACGCCTTTTGACGCCCCTGAAGAAGAGGCCTTTTGAAAACATTGTGGGAAAAAGAGAAAATGCTGGTAACCAGCATTTTCTCCTTTTCCCACAAAGTTTTCTTTCCTATCAAAGAAAAGTTGCGTCATTTGAGCCACTATGAAATTGTCTTCTGCAAATGCTTTCAACTTGGATAGGTCTTAAATTTTGCCGTGTGGTAAAGGGTTAAGGAATTTACAGATATGCAATGAAATCAGGCTCAGATGATGGGATTCATATTTAAACGGACAGAAAACATCATGAGAAAAGAACCCTTTTTTTTTTTTTAAAAGCCGTCTCCATTAGGGTCATCAAAAGTTGGTATTTTATGGTAAAGGGTTAACTTTTTAAAGGCGCAGTAAAGGCCAAAATATCAAAACAGGTGCCATAATACATTTAAATTTAAATCATCCCATTTAAAAGTATGGAAAATATTGTGGAAAATGACAGTCTGTTATCATGTGGTTGGGCCATATGTTAGTCGCTGGCAGAAAAAAGTTTAAAATCAAGCAAAAAGTAAACAAAAGACACAGCTACCTGGCAGGTTTTAACCTAGTTTTGAAATTAATTTTTTCTGTTGGCGACTAACACTTGGACCGACCATACAATGACAGATCGTCATCTTCACAATAATTTCCATACTTTTAAATGGTACAATATAAATTCAAATGCATTTAAAAACCTGCTTTGTTTACATTTGGCCTTTATTGCTACTTTAACTTGTTACCAAAAAATCCATTGATTTTATGACCCTCAGGGAGAAGGCTGTCTTTGTCTCACAACACTTTCTACCCTTTTAGAGACAATCTTAGAGAATTTGAACCACTTTTGATACCTTGTTCACATATATTCTCCATTTGGATGCTTCTAAAATTTTATGATATGATCTCAAGTTAACAGATTACCAAATCTCAGACTTGTCCATATATGGCCTGCAAAACACGAAAAAGGGGCATCCGGACATTTGCTTAAAGTGTCATCTCAGATCAGACTGCACAGTCTGTGCAGGCTAATCCGAGACGGCACTTTACGACTACATTAGATTTTGTGCTACAGTAGACTTGCGCAAAACAGAATTACATAAAAACGTAAAGTGTCGTTTCGGATTAGCCTGCGCGAACTGCGTAGGCTAATCCAAGACGACACTTTACACAAGTGTCTGAATGCCCCTTTTCGCATGTTGCAGGCCATATGTAGTGTTACGGGAGACCACTCCTTCATGCATGGCTTCGTCCCGATTTAAATACAGTACCTAACAACTGCGTTAGGGAGATATCTCTTTAGCTCAGTGGTTATGGTATTGGTCTTTTAAACCTCAAAAAACGAGGATCTTATCCGCCATGGGTTCGAATCCCACCAGATGCAGTTTGTATTTCAGCTATGCATTTGTTCATTTGTTTCTTTGTCACAGACTTTGTTCGTAAGAGTAGTAACTAGCATTTTCTCCTGTTCCCACAATGTTTTCTACCCTTTCAAACACAAACCCATCATTTGAGCCAGAGTCAATTTATAACTTGCAAATGCTTTCAATTTAAACCATTATAAAATTTTGTTGTTTGATGAGGAGTTATGATTAAAAATGACAGTGAATTGTAATTGGTAGCATTACGTTTAACCTTTACAGATTCACGCCAGAAAAAGCTGCCAAAGTCCAAACACCGCAGGAGCAGGTCTGCAGAAGCCTCATTCATGGTGCCGCAAGACTCCACAACATTTTCTGATAGTGATTATAGAATGTCGGATGGAAGCCATCCTGTGCTGGACACAGAGTCTTGTATTACAGGTAATATAGACATATTGTCTTGATGTTGTAAATATTTAGTAATTGTCTATCAAGCAAGGTTGTGATAGAAGAATTTAGTTTATAAACAAATTAAGGTTTTGATATAGAAAATATTTAGTTTGTATCTGTCTACCAACCAAGGTTGTGATCTTGAAAACATTTAGATTGTAACTGTCTACTAACCAAGGTTATGGTATCAAAAATATTTTGTTTATGACTCTCTGCTAACCAAGGTTGTGATACCAAAAAATAATTAGTTTGTGGTATCAAAAACATTTAGTTTGCAATTGTCTACCAACCCAGGCTGTGATGTGAAAAAATCTAGTTTGTAACTGTCTACTGACCAAGGTTGTGATATTAAAAACATTGAGATTGTAAAATTCTACCAACCAAGGTTATGATATCAAAAATATTTTGTTAATGACTGTCTACCAACCAAGGATGTGATATCAAAAAATTCAGTTTGCAACTATCTGCCAACCAAGGTTGTGACATGGAAAATATCTAGTTTTTGAACGGCTGCAGTTGAGGTTTTGCTGTGAAAAATATGTAGTTGGTAAACATTCGCAGGTTCTGATAAAAAAGATAACTAGTTTGTAACTGTGTAACAACCATGGTTATGATTTAACCCTTTACCACACAATTCTGACTTTTAATGACCATAAGAAGTAAGGCTTTTGAAAACATTGTGGGAAAAGGAGAAAATGCTGGTAACCAGCAATATCTAAATTGTTGTCTACACATGCTTTCAATTTGCACCAGTCCTAAATTTGTCGTCTGGTAAAGAGTTAAGGAACATTTAGTTTATGAACGTCTTCAGTCTAAGGTTGAGACATGAAAATACTGAGGTTTAATTGTTTCCCAACCAATTTGGAATCTAATGCTCAGTAACTGTCATCAAAATTAGATTGCAATTTGAAAAGATATGAAATTGATAACTGTCTACCAGTCATGCAAGGTTATGATAGAAAAAATGATATCTAGTTTGTTATAGCTGCTAACGTAGGTTATGATAATTAAAATTTTAAGTTTGTGACCGTCTATAAAACCCATTTTGTCTTACAACTGTCTAAATCCTGAGGTAAAATTGTCATTCTATTTGTAGAAAATTAACCAAAGGCAAAAAGTTTCGACCTAGGTCAGCATGCACAGACTGCTCAGGCTGACCTGGGTTGAAATTGTTTCGCGGATGCATTAAGCTTCCTTGTCACAGAACACAGCTCATTGATTTCTGTAGTGAATCATTCAAATTTGATTTAGGCAGTAATTCTGACAACCCTTTAAGTATACAAGCTGTGGATGAAATGTCCCGTGAAAGCAGTGACTTTACAAACTCAGGTGGTATATCTTTCGGGCCTCCAATCATGGAGAGTACAAAAGGTACATAATTTATGATGACCCAATTATAGACTTGTATATTGAGTGTATAAGAGCTTTTACATGTATTATAGTGACAAGTCAGCTTTTGAAAGGCACATTTTGTAATAATGATCTATGGTTTCTACTAATCTCAAACTTTATGTCTTTATCTGCATTTGTGTTTCCTGACCTTGTATTTTATGTATGCTTTTCCTTATTATATATGAGTCATGCTCTGCCAAAAGGGGGCTTAATGCATATCCATGATCCATGGTACCAAGCAAGCCATCACATACTTATGGATTCATAATATTCCCTTTATTCAACTACCAACATAATTATTGGGTAGACTGGTTGTTAGACATACAGAAAATTGATCAAGAGCGAAAAGTTTCGGCCCAAGTCAGCCTGTGCTGACTTCGCAGGCTGACCTGGGTCGATACTGTTCACAGATGCATTAAGCTCCCATTTTACAGAGCATGGCTCATATAGGGATTACACATTGCTTGAAAAGAGCTTTGAAAAATCTTACAGAATTACTCTTTTACCAGACTACAGCATTTTAGAATCGGCCAAGTTGAAAGCAGTTACAGATGACTTTATTATACTGCAAAGAAATTTCTCGTGATCTGATTGGATAATATGGCCCGAACATATATATCATGTACACTGGCAAAACCAACGTAAAAGCAGTTTCCCTTTCGGGAGCCCAGTATACATGACTACGCTTTCAGCACAACATCTAAAATGGCTGTGTCGATCAAGATTAACATCAAGATTACCTATGCACCAAAATGCACGTTTTACCAAGGTTTCAATACGTCAGTTCCCAATGACGTCAGTTTTCGTTGAATTGGGGCATTCAGAAGGGAAAGTCTACTTGGTCAGCGTATTCAATTTTTGAAACCAAAAAAACAGGTAAATTTCGCTTAACATAGGTTGGAATGGTAAAACTTTGCAGTATGATAAATTCGTTGTACGGTCAGGTGGCAGGGGACTTGGAAACTTGTTCACGGCCATGGTGAATCATGTTGCCACCTCGCCTTAGGCTCGGGGCGACATGATTCACCACAGCCGTGAACAAGTTTCCAAGTCCCCTGCCACCTGACCGTACAACTAATAAAGGAACTCTTTTTTAACCCCTTACCAAACAACAAAGTTTTGGACTTGTCCAAATTGAAAGAATTGAAAGGCAACAAACCAAATGTAGCTCAAAAGGGGAATGTTGTCTGAGAAAGGGTAGAAAACATTTAGGGAAAGCATTTTCTCCTTTTACCACAATGAACTCAAAAGTCTTCTTCCTTGGGGTCCTTAAGAATTGGGATTGTGTGGCAGAGGGTAAAGGATTGAAAGCATTGTGGAAAAGGGAGCAAAAGTATTTTTCTTAAGCATTTTCTTTTTTTTCAAAAATGTTTTTGAAAGCCCTCTTTTTTGAGATTTTGGGTAAAGGAAAAATAGATACAACCTGTTCTCAAAAAATCTATAAGCCGGGCCACGCTTTAGTCATCATCTGCAAATGCTCTCAATTATGACAAGTGTAAAATTTTGTCATGTAGTAAAAAAATCAGGTCTTATAGAAAAGCTAGATTTGCGCAGATCAAAAATACTGAAAATTGGTCAGTCATAGATGCTAGAGTTGTTTAACATTACACGCCCCCTCGTCCTCTCTCCCCCCCCCCATGAATATTTGAAGGGTTGTTCTAGAATTGGTCTTTATGCTTTCTGTACAGTCTGTTTGCCTGTCTGTCTGTGAAATATTCATGATGCAAAGTCTCTTAGAGTGAAAAAATAATTGTTGAAATAGAAGGAAGAGCAAGAACATTAAATTTTATTAAATTTTCTAAACCATTTTGCCACATAGTCCAGAATTTTAACAGCCCTGAAGAAGAAGGCTTTTTAAAACAATGAGGAAAAAGAAGAAATGCTGGGAACCAGCATTTCTCCTTTTCCCATGATGTTTTACCCTATCCAAGAACTGAGGTTCATTTGGAGAAGCTTTTCATTTGGAATAATCTAGGATTCGTCTTTCGGTAGAAGAGATAATTATTTCCAGTTCTGCCTACTGAAGAATCATATTTGTATGGTCCTGCATGGTAAAGTGGTAAAGGTGGAGGATTACAGGGTTAGGCCAGGGGTTCAATCCTCACTCAAGGGGCTCAGTTTTTTTTCATAGTGTCCTTTGGCAAAGCATGTCTTACCCTTATGCCTAGTACTGGTGAAACGCAGGACCTACATGCATAAGTGAGCTGTCCACTAGATATAAATGAAAAAATGTTGAAAGGGGCAAAAATTACCACTCTTTAATCAATATCTATCATCATTGATTAAATATTTTTAACACTTTACCACATAATCCTGAGTTTTAAGGACCCTGAGGAAGAAGCCCTTTGAAAACATTGTGGGAAAAGGAGAAAATGCTGGTAACCTGCATTTTCTTCTTATTCCACAATGTTTCCTGCCCTATCAAAGACAGAAACTATCCATTGAGCTACATTTATTATATCCTCTGCAAATGCTTTAAATTTGGACTGGTGTAAACTTATTGTCATTTGGTAAAGAGTTAAGCAAAGTTCTTTTTTTTGATGTTCATTTGGAGAGTCGAATATTTTTATCATTCTTTTATGAAAGAATTGTTCGCTTTTCTGTTTAATTTTTACAAGATGTTCAAATAAGTGCTGAATTAAGGATAGGGCACTGTAAGGCAGATTCTTGTAACAGCCCCTTTCATCGCCGATAAACATGCAGATTCGGCTAAGACTTGGGTAACTCGTAATCGATCGGCCGATAGATGCTGGTTCCCCACATTGATTACAGACTTAGAATTTTAGAACATGACTCTAACAATGGGATTTGTCTTTGAATAGGTAGAAGATAGTGTGTGTAAAGTAGAAAATGCTGGTTACCAGCATTTTCTCCTTTTCACACAATGTTTTCAAAAGTTTTCTTCCTCAGAGTCTAAGATTGCATGATTCTTTGGTAAGGGTCTTAACCCTTAAGTTGCTAAGCGCGACTCACTGACCTTTTGTGGACAGTGCAGATTAAGATCTGACTGCACAGACTGTGTAGTCTGATCTTTGATCTACACTGTCTGATATGGAGATATTTTCCCCAAAAATACTATCATTGAAATAGCAATATTTGGGTTTTTACTATTGGCTTAAGGTCAACGGCCCCTAACTTTCATATTATAAGACGGAAGCTGCCGAGATTGGCCGAATAACCTTTACGAAAACGTTGATGTTACATGATATTTACCCATGAGTTAGTGAGACTACAGCCCCTAACGCTCGTATTAAAAGAAGGGAGCGGCCGAGTTTGGCCGAATAGCCTTTATGAAAACGTCGATGTTACACGATATTTACCAGTGAATTAGGAGTCATAGACCTTCAAAGTTTCATTTCGTTTTTTTTAGCAGTATAAGAGTTAAGGTGGTAAAAGATGATGGTTTTAGACAATTTTCACTGTTATTTTTTTTTTTTTTTTTCAACAGAGGATCTTTCTGTATCTCCAGTCCGGATAGCTGTACCAGATACACATGAACTGTGTAAAAGACTTGAGGAACGAATTGCAAGTCTAACGAAAATGGGAGACAACTTACAAAAGGAAAACAAAGGTTCGTAACAAACTCCCGGGACATATTCTAGAAATGTATATCCTGCTTTTGTTCTTTTCTAAATATATGATAATCAGTCTTTGGCTTTAACAAAAATTCACAGCTATTTAGATGAATTGTTTAGGAATTTATGATTAACCATTTATTCTAACATGACATGTTAATTTGGTTCTATAAACACAATGCAACGGAAGCGTGGTAAAATTAATGTAATTCTGTATAAAGCATGTTGCACATGGCTGTTCCATGTTTTTGCCCACGGATATTTCATCAATGAAAGACATGTTGTGTAAACAAAATTAATAATAATTTCTGCTACTCAACCAAGGAGTTAGGAAAAATTGGGATTTACCAATATTTATACTGTTTTTAAAAAAAAGTGACAATGATATTTGAAAAACTGACAGTGATGGAACTATTTGAAATGTTACCAATAAACATGTGTAAATAAAGTGTCTTTTCATGTTGAAGATATACATCAAATTTTGCTAATTATGCACTGCAAGTGGGATTGGGAGTGGGTGGGGTAATATTAAGAGTTTGAAGTGACTGGCACTCTAAGGCTTGACTATGCATTCTTCTTTGTTGTTTGAAAGGGAGAAAACAAAATCATACATGGTTCCCTTTTGTATTGAAATATTGATTTCTTTTTTTATATTTACTGACTGGGCAGTGGGGTTTTATTTTGATTAGTAACTGGAACAGCCATGGTTTATTCAAGGGTATTCATCCGCATCCCCTTTTGTATACTAATTATGAACTTATTTTCCTTTGATCAAGTGTCGGTCATGTTAGAATCAAAATTATCTTATTTCTATCATGGTTTGTTGTTCAATAAAGCATGATTGTGAGTTATGAGGTGCAATGAATGACCCATTCTGGCTATCTCCCGTGTGGTTTATTTATTGTGCCTAATAACTCAGAATAGTGGTTTATTGAACAACAAAGCACGATAGAAAGATGACTGTGTTTTAACCCTTTACCAAAGGGTTTTAATGACCCTGAGGAAGAAGCCTTCTGAAAACATTGTGGGAAAAGGAGAAAATGCTGGTAACCAGCATTTTCCCCTTTTCCCACAATGTTTTCTACTCTTCCAAAGTCAAGTTTTCAATTTTTGAGTCACATTCATTTTGTCGTCTGCAAATACTTTCAATTAGGACCAGTCTAAGATTTTGTTGTTTGGTAAAGAGTTAAACAACCAATCCAGTGTTTTGATGATCCGGGGGAATTCTTGAAATATTTACTTCTTCAGGGTCATTACTACATGTGATTTCCATTGACAAAAATGCACCTTTTTACTTGAATTGAATATAACTGTCCAGTTTCTATACCCCCTATCAAGGAAAGCATATTTGCTAGTATTTACCATAGGCACTTGGTTTCCATGACTTTAAGTTTCACAACTTACATTTGTTGATGTAATATATTATAAATACTAGAAGGTTTCGCAGCTGCCATGTTTTATAGCAATGGAAGTACATTCACTGGTTTCAAATTGCACTGGTTCCTGAATCATCCCATAGCCAACAATGCAAAAATGGATACCACAGAAATTTAAACGCACCGTACATTTTAAATTTATAGATATTGTAAAGTAAATACTTTATAATTTGATATGAATAACAAACAGCTAAAATGAAGTGATTTTATTTAAAAGTCTGACATAATTGTGGTACCCGTTTTGGCAATATTTGGTATGTGACAATCTGGGAACCAGTGTACATGTAACTTGAACGACTTCAGTTGCTTTAAAACATGGCAGCTGCAAAACCTTCTAGTATTTATAATATATGACAGAAATAAATTATAAATGCAAGTTGTGAAACTTAGTCATGGAAACCAAGTGCCTATGGTACAGTGTATTTATCAGTTTTAAGAGAAATTTTAAGTAATAGCAAAAACTATAAGTATACCCCTGTACTCTTTTTTAAGCTTTCTCATATTTTGATAACCCTGAGGAAGAAGTCTTTTGAAAACATTATGGATGAAGGAGCAAATACTGATAGCCAGCATTTTCATCTTTTCCAGCAATATTTTCTACCCTTTCAAAGAAAAAGTCATTTCTGACACATCTTATAGATGTGTTGTCTGCAAATGCTTTAAGTTTGGACTGGTCTTAAATTTTGTTGTTCTAGTAAGAAATAATATTACATATTTTCAATACTGAAATAAAGCAAAAATCATAATTGTTATATTTTTGTCTCTGCAGAAATGGCAGATCTTATGAAAACCCAGGGAAAGAAGCTGAAGAAAGTGAAGGAAGTGGAGAAGAAAATCCGTAAAACAACCAGATGATAAACTGCCTGTTTTTGTCCTTTATTTTTTAACCCTTTACTACACTATCCCAAGTTTTAATTACCCTGTGAAAGAAGCCTTTTGAAAACATTGTAGGAAAAGGAGAAAATGCTGGTAACCAGCATTTTCTCCTTTTCCCACAATGTTTTCTACCATAGCAAAGACAAATTCCATCATTTTGGCAACATGAAAATTGTCATCTGCAAATAATTTCATTTTGGACAAGTTTATATTTTTGTTCTGTGGTAAGGAGTTTGAGGGACATTTAACTAGATTTTTACCAAAAGTCTTTTTTTAGGAGAAAGTTGATATTTTGTGAGCAAAATTTAAAAGGATTTGCAGTGTTCAATCTAGCTTTGCTTGTAAGGGGGCTCATTGGACCCACAGACATTGAAATAGGGGGCCATTTTGGAAAGCTGGGGGCCACACATAGAAAAACATACTCTATTACTAAAATGTTAACGTTTTTATGTAACAAGTGTTTCATTTTTATTTGACAAGTGTATTTTCATTCATGTAGCTATGCTGATAAAACTGCAGTACTGCAGAAATTATTATTGTTATTGATGCACCCTTGTTTCCACTATTAATTTAATCCTAAAAGAAAAGAAATGACAAAATATGTCTGTAAATGGTAAACTTTTGAAAATTCTGATATCCCATCACAGAGGGATTTTAAGTTTCCCGT
Organism: Hippopus hippopus; assembly: GCA_946811185.2. Lineage (NCBI taxonomy): Eukaryota > Metazoa > Mollusca > Bivalvia > Cardiida > Cardiidae > Hippopus > Hippopus hippopus. The sequence continues at coordinate 65,208,931 of OX328100.1, forward strand.
CGATCACTCGAACTAGAGTTTAATTTTCTCATCATAAACTTACCAACTTTTGAACTGATTACAGGGGTGCCATTTTGGTTGAAACTGGCATTTCTGTAAATTTTACTATTGTCACTTGATCTAGGACTAGGTACTGGCCCTCGGCATTCTGTTTATTGAGCAAGAAAAGCAGAAACAGACAAAAAGGACCATAATTTGTGGAGTGGCACATTTACGATTGAGTGCACCCGACGGGCCCAAGGTCGGTTTAGAATTGCGCCATCTGTGACTTTAGGGGGCCTATGGCGCAATGACACGCTCTAGATTGAACACTGGATTTGACTGTTTACCCTAGATGGGGGGGGGGGGGAGAGAATGATGAGAAAAAAGTGCCTTAGGTGAGACTCAGACTCACAATTTTCAAAACCGTATCAGGGACTCTACCAACTGAGCCATGGATCTAACCTATATTTTAGTTTGTTGAAATGTGTTTACCCCTTGTTACATTATGGAATAGGATATTTTACAAATGACTAACAAATAACTTGGAAATTTTCCATGTTTGTTACATGCATTTCTATCTATGATTCTTTAATTCTAAACCCATCTTTGGGTACAAATGAAAATTAGGAGTCATTTTAAAGATTTTTTTTAAAAAGTTTGCGAAGCAAAAATCTGATTAATTGCCCTTTAAATTTATCATCGTCTCTGTACAAAGCAGATTCATGTTGTATGGGTTCCCTTTTTGATAGTAAATAAGTAGTCCAAGTTTGAAGTAAATAGCTTCAATAATGACAGAGATATTATAAAATGTTATTTTCAATTATCTCTGTCATTACAGTAGATATTTACTTCAGGGTTGGGCTGGTTATTAACTATTTACCCCACGACAAAATTTTAGACTGATTAAAATTGAAAAAGATAGCAGATGACAAATTAAATGTTGCTTAAAGGGAATGATTTGCTTTTAAAAATGGAAAAAAACATTTTGGGAAAAGGAGAAAATGCTGGTTACCAGCATTTTCTACTTTTCCTAAAATGTTTTCAAAAGGCTTCCATCTCGGGGTCGTTAAAACTTGTGATTGTGTGGTAAAAGGTTAACTATCAAAAGAGAAACCCAAACAACAAGGGCAGATAACTCTGAAAAATGTTTGAAATGGTTATGGCCTAATACAGTTATGCCCCTTTTTTGACAGAATTTTCACAGAAAGAGCAACTGTCTTTTTTTTTATTAGTTTGTAGATCTGGGTAGAAAAGAATTGTGTATAGATAGTGATAGGTTAAAGTTAAGTTAAAGAAAGCTTATAAACGAGATTATGAAAATAAAGTTTAATTAAAAATAAAGAAAAAAATTGAATTTTAGAACTTGGTACATATTTTGTTGTTCCTATGATTTATAATTATTATCAGTTACTGGTAGTTTTTATTTGAAAAGATTGAAAAAAATTGTTTTCCGTTTTAGCTCACCTGAGTAAGCTTTTGTTTTATAGTGCTATGTCCATCTTGAGTCATCCATCGTGCTGTTGTCAGCGTTTACCTTGCGTGCACCCTAAAGGCCACATTTTCAGTCTTATACTTGTGAAACTTGGTCAGTATGTTTGTCATGATAAAACTCGGACAGGTACAAAATTGGGTCACATAGGGTCATAAAGTAGGTCACAGGACCAAATCTTAGAAAAACCTTGTGTGTACTCTAGAGGCCACAATTTGTGCCTGATGCTCTTGAAATTTGGTCAGAATGTTTGTCTTGATGGGATCTCAGAAAGATCAAAATTGGGTCAAGTCAGGTATAAAAGTTGGTCACTTGTGTGCAGCCTAGAGGCCACATTTTGAGCCTGATACTTATGAAACTTGGTAAGAATATTTGTGTTGATAATATCTCAGACAAGTTTGAATTGGGTCATGTCAGGTCAAAAAGTAAGTCACGGGACCGAATCTTAGGAAAAAGCATGTGTGCACTGTAGAGGTCACATTTTCAGCAAGATACTCTTGAAACTTGATTAGAATGTTTGTCTTGATGATACCTCGGACATGCCTGATATTGGTTCATGTCGGGTCAAAATGTAGGTCACTGAGCCACATCGTGGAAAAACCTTGTGTGCACTCTAGAAGCCACATTGTCAGCCATATACTCATGAAACTAAGAGTACTTGTCTTGATGATTTCTCAGATATGTTTGTAATTGCGATATCAGACTGAAAAGTAGGTCACTGGGCCAAATCTTTGAAAAACCATGCGTGCTCTCTAGAGGTCACATTTTCAGCAAGTTACTCTTAAACCTTGGCCAGAAAGTTTGTCTTGTTGGTATCACTGACCACTTTGAAATTGGGTCAAGTTGGGTGAAAAAGTAGGTCACACTGATGTGTTTTACATCATTAAAATCGGGATCTTTTTAGCTTTATCAACCCTTAATGACTTTACTCAGGTGACCTCTTTAGGGCCAATGGCTCTCTCGTTTGGGGAAAAAATATCTCCGTATCGGACAGTGTAGATCCAAGATCAGACTGCACGTTCTGTGCAGTCTGATCTTGCTCTACACTGTCCGCAAAAGGTCAGTGAGTTGGGCTTAGCAGCTTTATGGTTAAAATAGCAAACACCAGTGGTACTTACTGTAGTAACGCTCTAGTCTGTCAGCATCTGACATTGACTGGCCCCTTGAGGAAATTGACAGTACAGTTAGCCTCCCTTGCACTCAATCAATGAGCTACAACTTCTTGGAATCAGCAGACTACATAGGGGTACTGTCGAAGCTGGCAGGTCTGTTCCATAAGCTATTTGCTGACATCTGTTTTATATATACCAAATGAAAACAACTCTAAATACATTTGTGCCTAGTTTATGCTAAGCCCCGGTAGCTCAGTTGGTAGCGTGCAGGACCTTAGAACGGGGGATCGCGGGTTCGATCCCTGGCTCGGCCAATTTCTATCCGATGGTTGATGATGGTGCGACAGGATTCGTTCCTCTGACGATTATTTCGACGATTATTTGGGAAAGTAGCCAGTGACTGGGAAAGGCAATTCCGCGGAGTACTGGTAGAAAAGAAATCCAGGAAAGCATGGATAGGTGGTCTTGGGGTTGATATAACTGATATAATGTTGAGAACGGTGTGAAACACTATAGAATTAATCAATCAGTGCCTAGTTTACGAGCGCACCGAGTCTACAGTTTTGTTTAAACATTTTATTCAATAAATAAATGAGATCGGGCCACAAGTTCTTCCAACTTAGATTCGGCCCTTCCCCTACAATCAAATAAACAATACAAAAGAACAGATAATTTGTAACAAAACACAAAAGACAAGTTGTATTACTCCCAGAAGATAATTTTAACCTTTGTTGACAAACACAAGATAACAACACAAACACATAAAAGGTAAGACAGGTTAAACACATTGCTTCATTACGGCAAACGTGTCAATCCAGCACAAAACGGCGCAGTGGCGTGATTACGAGCGAGGAAGACAATACATATTAAGGTCCCCCGTTCGATTCTATTTGAATCATAAACAGTACATCGGGCATTTAAGAAGAGACGAATTCCCGTCTCCTCAAAAATCATGAAATCGGTGGACATTAAAAGGACATTGTTATTGTCTGAGAGTAATAGATAACTAAACGAAAACAAAAGAAAACTGTACAACAAAACAAATACAAGACAAGGTGTATATATAACTATTAAGTCTATCCTATGTAAATATGCATTCCACATTTTAAACTTCCTTTTTCCCACTTCTTTCAAGTGATTTTTCACTTAATTTGTTTGTTTATATGATGTTTAACGTCGTTTTTAATATCTTTTTAGTTATATCCCGGCGGCCTGTGCACCTATCCATACTTTTCTGAAGTATCTCTTACCAGCATTCTGCCAAGTTTTCTTTCCAAGCCACTGGCTGCTTTCCCTTACCACAGTGGAAACAATGGTCATCGGTCAGAGGAACGAATCCTGTTGCAGTAAGAGGGGGTACCAATTGATTTATTCGGCTAAACTTGGGTAATCTGTAAATTAAGTCCATGTTCTTTCGGAACCGACCGAGTTGTGACGATTGCACCTCTAGTATCGTTGTTGTTGTAGCATGGGTCCAGGAGATAATAACTTAGCATATAACCCCCCTTCTTTTCAATGTAAGGCAGCCATTACGAATTTTCTTGCCTTACACATGTGTGAAATAAAAAAATAGTGCCGTACTTGGTCTACGCGCTGTAACTATACGCTTTATTTGTAAAACATTGCCGACCAAGATTCCTGTTTAAAATTGACTGTTAAAACTAATGATCGTGACAAAGCTGCACATTTTGGTATCTTTTGATGTAAAACAAAACCGTTAAATGCAAGGTTCTTTGGCACTATATTTTTGTCTGTGATGCACAAACCTGTCAAAGAAACAAACAGGCTTCATGTAAATATCAATACACATGAACATGTAGGCCTTGGTTTTAACACGTCATAAACTATCATTCTTGAGATACAGTTACATGTATTTGATAAAAAGAATCTGTCATTTGTTGGCTTTTGAGGTAAAATTTTATTAAACTCGTCCACTAAAAATGTTACTAAGCTCGCCAAAGGCTCGCTTAATAACAATGTTTTTAGACCCGTTTGATAAAATTTTATCTCGACACCAACTCATGACAGATCTTAATATCTTTATCACTCTTTGTTGCGGTTCCCTTATGGTCTTTAGCTCGTATAGTTCTGGTGGAGCAGTACAGCATTTATCTTTTCCTTAATTATGACCATAATTGTTATTTTTGACAAAGTAACGTTTTATGAAAAGGAGGTTTCACGCATCTGCAAAATGGATTTTATGGATCCCTGATTTTGTGATGACTTGCTAGGTGTAATGAATCACGGATATACATTAAACCACCTCTTGCCAGAGCACCGCTTATATAAAAGGAAAAAAAAAATATCGGGCTGGAAACCTGGCTATTTGTATGGTCGCGTAGAGCACCTCTTGAAGAGGTCACAACGCAATTACAACATACAATGACATGCGTTTTATTTCACGGCTGACTGATACATAAAAGGGTACGTAAATACCAAGTTTAAACTTCCTTTTAAAAGTAACTAGATTTATAGTTGTGGAAACGTTCATGTAAAAAGCAACTGCTTCGAAATGTGATACATATTTGAGTTATTCTAAAAATGTTTCGAACGGATTATCTCAGAAAACTGCAAGTCATGGAAATGACATGAAGAAATTGTACAAAAATGGGGAAAAAACTTTCGAAAATTGCTCAAAAGGTAAGACTTTTAATTAGACTCATAATTTTTATGATTCGAAAAGACATATCTTGAAATCAGTATTAATAATAGACTTGTATTCAAATTGCAGGAAAAGAAAATCCTGGTTCAAGTTCTAACTACAGTTGGATTATTTATGAGAAATTAATTTTGAACTATCGATGTTTTATAATTATTGAAAATTTATTCGAAACATCTGATTCTCCCGAAGGATAAATGCGTAATATAGGTCACAGGTTAACGTCTGGCTCGTAAGTCTTCATCTTGGACTGAATGAATCTTTCCTGGGAAATACTTAAAGGCCCTATAGCGGCCATAAAATCAATGCAGGTGTTAAAATGCATTTGAATTTAAATCGTATTACTAAAAGGTATGGAAAATATTGTAAAGATGATAATCTGTTATTGTGTGGTCGGTCCAAGTGTTAGTCGCTTGCAGAACAAATGAATTTTAAAACTGGGCAAAAAGTAAACAAAAGATATATTGACCTGGCAGGTTTTAACCTAGTTTTGAAATCAATTTTTCTGCAAGCGACTAACACTTGAACCGACCGTACAAGTAGTATAGGGTAGTCACTTGGGGCAAAATAGGCGCTTTTGCCCCAAGTGACTACCCCTGAGTGCCCCATTCTGCTATCCTGACAGTAAAATGGGGCACTGGGATAGCAAATGGGGCACTTTTGGAGACAAACCGGAAGTAGATAACGCCAAAAGTCCGCCATTTTGACACGTGACTTTGGCACTATGACGTCACTTCCGGTTGCCCCAAGTGACTACCCCTGAGTGGCCCATTCTGCTACCCTGACAGTAAATGGGGCAGCTGGGGGTAGCAGAATAGGGCACGTGACGTCACTTGCGGCTGACGTGACCTTCCAGTACCTACTCTCCTTACCCTGAGAGGGAGAAAGATGGGTGTGGCTTAGGAAAAGTCATGTGACGTCATGGTTACAGGGCAAAGACCATTTCTGGTTGATCTTAGACTGTACATATTGCAGAGATTGGCCAGTCCCTATCTGACTTACCCTGAGTGCCCCATTCTGCTTACCCTGAGTGGGTTGTACTGACTGAAAGTCTTGAAAATTGACAATTTGAAAGATCACTCTTTCGTGTGGAATGGTAGCCCTGAAAAGGGCTGTTTGTGGAGGTTGTGTTTTTTAGGCACAACCTCCAACTTTTCTGCAGGCTGGACAGCTGCTTGCTGTCCGCCTCCTTAGCCTCTTTATCCGTTCCTCGTCCAGATCAAACTGGAGAGAGAACGCCGGCTCATTGTCGTCATCCCAGCATTCTGTCACTGGGATGACAAACTCCTTCTCTTCTTTGTTAGTTGGTGATGGTAGCCTTTCTTCCTCTGCCATCAAATGATTGAGCTGGTTGTTAACTGTCTCTAATTTCAATGAGAGGGTGGATACCGCTCTCATTAAATTGTGAACTGACTTCCGAAGATCTTCCATCGTTCAAATAAATAGTGAAAAATCGTCGGCTTTTATAAGCTGGTGGGAGGATTGACCTACTTTGACATAGAATTAACGGTGACCAATCAAAATGTGTAATGATATAACGAACGAATCGATTGGACACCGTTAATTCTATGTCAAAGTAGGTCAATCCTCTCGTCTGAACTAGGATTGACCTACTTTGATTCAGAATTAAGAGCGCGTTCCCGGGCGAAAGCACCCTCGATGAAGAGGGGTTTAAACGCTATATGTTATTAAGTGTAACTCTTTAGAGGTAGAAATGGTAAAAAAATTGAAAAGAATAATCTTTCAGAATTAACGTTTTTTGACCAATCAAAAGCTTCGTTGGCTTAATGTTGACCAATCAGAAGCTTCGTTATATTTCTTTGTGTGCGTAAAAAACTAGAAGGAGAAGATTCGTGTTATGCACAGGAGTTTGGACTTGTTTTTTTTTTTTTTTTTTTTTTTTTTTTTTGATATGGAATACAGTGTGAATTTAATGTCCACACTGTCTCTGGTCAAAAAGGGTTGGGAATAGACTGTTTTTGTCTGGTTAGAGTAAAAAATTTGCAGTGGGACTGTGGACTTAGGCTTTTTTGAGTATAACTCTTAGAGTGTAACTCATTGACTGAAAGTCTTTTGACTGAAAATTGACAATTTGAAAAGAAAGATCTTTTCGTGGTGTTGGGTTAGCCCTGAAAAGGGCTGTTTTTCTGTGTTGGAATGTTTTCCAGCTTTTAATGACAACATCCAAAATTTGTATGGCAGATTGGACATGCTCCGACTCTTTTCGTAATTGTCATTGCTCCATTATTAAAAGTAATCCGTCTCCCGAGTTCCACATCAACCAAGATAACGTCAGGTGTTGTCTCTAGAACTAGTTCGACTATTTTCTCACCAAGATCTACGTATGTGCGTGATATTTGTTCTAGTTGTATTCTATTCTCTTCAATCCTGTTCTATAGTATCAGTACTTGATCACCACCAATCAGAAAGACTCGGAGAGCTTCAATAAGCCGATGATTCATTTGGTCCATTTTTTCGTTAACACTTAACTGTGCTATTCGAGAGCTGAGTGTCGAATGATTTATTATTTGGAAAAATCGACGACTTTTATACGTTTACAGGGGGATTGACCTACTTTGACTTAGAATTAAGAGCGCGAACCTGGTAGAAAGCATCCTGAGCAAAGTTCTGAGAAAAAAAAAAGCTTAATGCATACATATGTGGAAAATTCTCTTTAGAACAGATCTATTTTGAATGAAGTAGAAAAGTATTCAATCGACCTAGACAAAAAAGTGAAAATTAGAAGGTTTTTTTGAGTGTAACTCTTAGAGTGTAACTTTTTGACTGAAAGTCTTTTGACTGAAAATTGACAAAATTTGAGGAAAGATAGATCTTTTCGTGGTGTTGGGTAGCCCTGAAAAGGGCTGTTTGTACAGGTTCACTTTTTTTTATCCTCCTCTCCTTTTTTCCCTTTTTTCCATCGCATTTAGCATTTGGAATAGATGCTCAACTTCACGCCTTATACGTCTAAGGCGTTCTCTTTCTTCTATCCAGTACAGCAATGTAAGTAAAATTGTCAGTCCAAACATTGTACTGATTTGGTTTTAACTCTACAGCAGCTGAGTTCCGAATGAATGTGTTTTGCGATTGCCTTTTATAGTCTACAGAGCTATAAAAATAGTGACTACAAAGTATTTTAACTATAATCACTGAGAATAGTTTTTTGTATAGAGGAAAATGCAGTTGGGTTAACGTTGACCAATCAAAATGTGTAATGATATAACGGACGATTCGATTGGACAAACGTTAATTCTGAGTCAAAGTAGGTCAATCCCCCTGCAAACGTATGAAAAACGAACTTTTTTATTATCGGGTTATTTCACAATGAAAGGCAGCAGCTTTTTCTGTGGGTTATTTGGAAAGCCAAAGGTTGAGGAGGAGAAAAAGAAAGAGATGGAGGAGAAGATAGAGATGGAGAAGAAAAGAGAAGAAGAAAGAAAGAGACTAAGTTCAAAGCACTGTGTGCTTTTTTCGAGAGGCGGGGGTACGAGTTTTATACTCGTACGCCAAAGGTGAAGATGGGGAATATTTACCCCGACCTGAGTGATTTCATGCCACCCACCGAGCATCGTGGATGGCAAAAGAAGTTGATGAAGCTGTATCCTTCACTGGTATGGAATTAATTTATCCAGCCAGTGAATGGAGAAAAAACAGCCCTTTTCAGGGCTACCATTCCCCAAGAAAGAGCTATTCTTTCGAATTGTCAATTTTTTCTCTCAAAAGACTTGCAGTCCAAAGACTTACAGTCAAAAGACTTACAGTCAGAAGAAAAAAAGTCAAGCCCAGAATTATTTCATATGTTTTTTATTCAAACAATTTTGTACAATGAAACAAGACATGAACTGTGAAAAAAACATTGGAATGAAAAAAACAATATCTGTTAAAAAACATTGGAATGAAAACATTTAAACAAGTCAACCTTTTTTTTTGTTAAAACATTTTTTTTAAAAAAACTTAAAACAATATTTTGCAACAGTTTTTTCAACAATCACATTTTTTGTTGAAACTTTTTTCAGTGTGTTTTTCTTTTTTTCTTTGGAATGTCAGATTCACATTCACTCTTTCGTTTTCTTCCCCTTTCATTATTTTTTAATATCATATCTGGACAGATTTTATCCCCATGTTTTTTTTTTTTTTTTTTTGATTTGCAAAAGAAACACTTCTTTTTTTTTTTTTTTCGCTTTCTCTTTTTTCGTTGTTTTGCTTTTTCTCCTGTTTTGGTGAAAGAGTCTCCTCTGAAGAAAGTTCGTTGTTTTTTAGTTCCAAAGTTGGTTGTTTTCTTAGATTATCGTTTGTAGATATTTTTTTTCTCTATCTGTTCTATTATTTTACAGATCTCTGTATCGCTGATAGTCGTGTTGTCGATCTGCATATTTTCGATCTGATTTTCAGTCGATGATCTTGTAGTCTGTAGTGAGCTTGTTTTCCATTTATTTTCGTTACAGAATGATTTTAGATCACCAACGAATTTCATGTTCTGAAATTCACCACAAAATCCCATTGTTGGTGAAATTTTGATATCGTGACTGCGGGGGTTCACATAGACAAAAACGACTGTTTCTGTCTGCTTTTCTTTTTCTGGACAATTTCTAGCCCAGTATCCTGGTTTGTTGCATGTAAAACAAGTATCTTTTCTCTTTCCATCCGGTCCATATCGTTTTTTGATCGTTGCTTGACCCAAAACTCTGTATCTGGTAATACGGTAAACGTCTTTTTCTGTTACATGTTGATGGGATAAAAATGATCCCACGTAGATCCCGATATGTTGAACTTGATACTTTAATGGAATATTGCTGATCTCGTAATCGTGGGTGTATGGGTTAACGTACAGATACATCATCTTTCCTATCAGTGATGTATTTTGTAGCTTAAACTCGCTCATTATTTTTTATCAACTGTACTGTCTGAAGTCGATCAGAGGAATGATATAGATTTCGTAGCTATCGTCTCTATTTATACACTATTGAGCTGAAAGGCTCTATAAAATGCCGAGTTTTCTGACTTACCGTATCATTGTCTTACATTCAGACATAAACGATGGCTAAAAGAAAAAGAATAGTACCCTATTCAGACAGTGAAAGTGACAATGAGTCATTTTCACCACCAAAAAAAAAAAAAAAAAAAAAAATGAAAAAAGAAGAAAGTGACAGTGAAGACGATTTCTCTTCACCCAAGAAAAAACCTGTAAAAATGATCGTAGAAAGTGACGATGAGTCATTTTCACCACCAAAAAAAATGAAAAAAGAAGAAAGTGACAGTGAAGACGATTTCTCTTCACCCAAGAAAAAAATGAACGTGAAAAGTGAAGCACCTAAGATAAAAACGATCATAAAAAGTGAAAGTGAAGATGATATCTCCTCGAAAAAATTGATTGAGGACCGAAAAGAAGAAAGTAACAACACTACTTTAGACATGAAAAGTCTGTATTACTTAACGACTTAACGGAGAAGGGAAAGAAGAAATCGAGAAAATTTAGAACAGAATCACATCTGTTGATGGCGTCTTTTAAGAAATTTGAACAATTACCACCCCATCAACTGATCGGATTATTTGATGAAGTTACCCATCAAATCATTCAAAAGTTAAATGCTGAGCCGAAGGATATGATTAGAATTAGTATCAACCATCCTTCATTGAAAATAGGGATTCATATTCCCTTTCTACCTACAGAACAGCTGAAAGGCGAAACTATGTTAAATGAGATTGAACGAGTTTTACAATCGAATACAGATTTCGTCTTGAACGATGGATTCATGACATTTGACATTACACATACAATACCTCCAAGTGGTAACGGGAGAAAAAGATCATCAGAATTGGATTCAAAGGTTTTTTCCCGGAAGAAAAAATCAATTATTCAAATTAACAATCATGATGACCTATGTTTTGCAAGAGCAGTTGTGGTGGGCATTTGCTACAGTGAACGTGAAAACACCAAAGCATGGGATAGAAGATGGTCATGCATCAGAAAATCAGATAGAATACTTCAAAAGACTGAAGCTGATAAACTGTTGCATGAAGCTGGAGTTTCGCCAACCCGGTCTGTAGGAAATGACGAATACAAAAAAATCCAATCTTTCTTGTGTGAAAAGGGCTATGTCATTAAAGTTCATCAACAGCATTCAAAAGTGGAAAAAGTATTTGAACACCCAGAAGTGAAAGACGATAAAAAAAATCATACATTTGTACTTTCATCAAAACCACTATGATTACATCAAATCCATTGCAGGTTTTCTTAGTTGTGCAACTTATTGTGAGTTCTGTGATGTGGGATACTCGTCACGGGAAAGTCATACATGTTCAAATATCTGTAAAGGTTGTTTTCGCAAAGGAAAATGTGCATCAGAATCAAAAGAATATGTTTGTGGTGGGTGTCATAGACGATTTTTCAGTGCTGCATGTTTGGCAAATCATAGAATTGTTCAAGGTAAAGAAAAGAAATCCATTTGTGAATTAGTAAAACTCTGTTTAAAATGTGGTCAACAATATCATCTCAGAAAGAAAAATCATATCTGCCATGGAAAGAAAAAGTGTCATATCTGCAAGAAAATTGTTGACTTTTCTCATCGATGTTATATTCAGCCTTACCAAAGTAAGACAAACACCGATGACAAGACGAGTTCTTCTGTAGTCAAAAAACCATTGTTCATTTTCTTTGATTTTGAATGCAAACAAGATACAGGGATACATATCCCGAATTACTGTATTGCGCACAGAGCATGTGATGAATGTATCGATAAACCACTTGATTTTCATTGTTCCACATGCAGTGAATTTGAAGAAGGAAGAGAAGTTATTTTTCAAGGTGAGGAAACTTTGAGTCAATTTTGCAACTGGCTCTTTTCAGAACATCATAAAGGAGTCACGGCTATTGCGCATAATTTCAAAGGCTATGACGGACAGTTTATTCTTGACTATGTTATCAAAATTGGATTAAAACTTCCAAATTTGATCATCAATGGCAATAACATTATGAAGTTAGAACTGAATGGAGTGCGTTTGATCGATTCTTTTAATTTCATGAACTTTGGTGTGGCAAAATTTCCAGCCACATTTGGTCTTCAAGAAATGAAAAAAGGTTACTTCCCTCACTGGGCAAATACAGATGAATTCTGGGGTTACATTGGTCCCTACTTGGACATGTCTTATTATATTTCAAAAAGAGATGGAAATGTACTGTAGGTCAGATGTTGACATCCTAAGACGAGGTTGTGGTGAATTCAGAAAAGTGTTTATTGAACAGGGTGGCATTTGCCCATTTCTAGAGACGGTTACCATTGCCGATGCGTGTAACAAGGTTTGGCAAAGCAAATATTTGCCTGAAAATCAAATAGCTATCATTTCAAGTAAAGATTCATCCAGACGTCGCTTTTCCATGAAAGCAATACGCTAGATCCAGAGCGTAGCTATGGAAAAAAGAATCAATATTCGCCATGCAAAAAATGGTGGTGAAGTTCAAATCGAGAGATACAGTGTAGACGGATTTCACCGTCAATCAAACACTGTCTACGAATTCCTTGGGGATTTGTTTCATGGCTGTCCCGTATGTTATACAGATCGAAAACAGATCAATCCTATCAATGGAAAATCAATGTCTGAATTGTACGAACGTACTTTTGAACGTTTAGGAGCTATCCAAAAAATGGGATATAAAGTAGAGTTCATATGGGAACATGAATTCGATGCTAAGATGAAAAAGGATAAAGAGTACAAAAAACTCATTGAAAAACTGTATCCAAATTCGGATCCCATCGATCCAAGGGAGGGGTTGTCTGGAGGAAGGTGTAATGCAATAAAAATTGCCTATGATGTCAAGGAAAAAAGTAAAAAGGAAATAAAATACATTGATATTTGTTCTCTGTACCCTTATGTTTGCAAACATAAATCTTATCCTGTAGGTCAACCAAAAATCTTAACTGCTGAGAATATTGACGTGAAGAATATTCGTCAGTATAAAGGAATAATTAAATGCAAAGTTTTACCTCCAGATGATTTGTTTCATCCCGTTCTCCCAGTTCACTGTAACAACAAAATGATGTTTCCACTCTGTATGAAATGCGCAGAAGAAAATTCGAACATTTGTAGACATAACAAAGAAGAGAGGGCTTTGGTAGGAACTTGGGTTACTTTTGAACTGTTCAAAGCTCTTGACTGTGGATATCGGCTATTGCAAGTGTATGAAATTTGGCAATTCGATTCTGTGTCGGATCAGTTCTTTAAAGGCTATGTGGATAATTTCTTGAAAATTAAGCAAGAAGCTAGAGGATATCCCAGTTGGTGTCAATCAGATTCAGAAAAAGAACAGTTTATTCGTGAATATGAGGAGGCAGAAGGTATTCGTCTTGATCCAAGTTGTATTGAAAAAAATCCTGGGAGAAGATCCTTTGCTAAGATTATGTTGAACTGTCTTTGGGGAAAATTAGCCCAGCGTGAAAAAATGACCCAGACGGAATACATCAACGATCCGTCTAAATATTTTGAATTGGTCACCAATCCAAATTTCATTGTGAAGCATGTAGAAATCTTTGACGATGACTGTCCATTCATCTTGGTCAACTACGAAACAAAGTTGGAATATATTGATACTCACGCTACAGCCAATGTTATTGTAGGAGCCTACGTAACAGCTTATGCAAGGCTGGAATTGTACAGCGTTCTTGAAAAGTTAAAGGATAGAGTTCTGTATTTCGATACAGATAGTTGCATGTACATTCATGATCCTGAATTATGGAACCCTCCCATTATTAACAGCAGACTAGGAAAATGGACTAATGAAGAGCCTGGTTGTAAAATCACTCATTTCAGAGGACTAGGACCAAAGAATTATGCTTACAAAATGAAAACAAAAGATGGAAAAGTGAAAAGCAAATGTAAAGTGAAGGGAATTACTTTGGATTACAATACAAGTCAGGTGGTGAATTTCGATACATATTCAAAATGTGCTTTGAGTCGCACTACAGAAATCAAAATTGAATATGATTGTAGAATCAAAAGACATAGAGATAGAACGGTCACCAGTGAACCGTAAACAAAAACGTTTCGTTCTGTATACACCAAGAGAGTTATTGTAAATGATACTGACACTGTACCCTATGGCTATAAAACGTTGAGAAGATAATTCCATGTTACATTGTTTTGAACTGAACGGTCCGAGTAGACGTAAAATAATATCACTGAAAAAATTATGCTGCCTTTACCAATAGAACTACGTGAAAAGATTTATGGAGAATTCGTTCAACAGCATACGCTCGATGAACAAACGCAACTTCACATTAAATTCGGCTGTGTGAAACTTTGGATAGATAAATTGCACAAAGGTTTTGCAAAAGGATACTTCTCTGTCCGATGTGCGGTAGCAGATGCTATATAGAATGCGGAAAATGTCTTGCTATTCTGGACTACCTTGGCCAGAAGCATAACTGTCCTGATCCTGATGAGGGATTTTATGACGATGATGAAAGCTCGGCAGTATGCTGTGAATACTGTGGATGTGAAATCATCCCAGTAAATCGTTTAGAAGAGCAGTAGTCTTTATAGATGAATACTCGAAAAACAGCCCTTTTCAGGGCTAACCAACAACACGAAAAGATCTTTCTTTTCAAATTTGTCAATTTTCAGTCAAAAGACTTTCAGTCAAAGAGTTACACTCTAAGAGTTACACTCTAAGAGTTATACTCCAAAAAAGCCTAAGTCCACAGTCCCACTGCAAATTTTTACTCTAACCAGACAAAAAAGTCTATTCCCAACCCTCTTGACCAGAGACAGTGTGGGTAACAAAAAATCACACTGTATTCCATACCAAAAAAAAGTCAAAAGCGTAAATCCTATCTTCTATCATTTCAGATTTATCAATTGTTTTTTGGATAAAAAAAATGTAACGAACGTTCTGATTGACCAACGTTAAACCAACGAATCTTCTGATTGATCAAAAAAACGTTAATTCTGAATCAAAACTAGGACTGATGGGAGGATTGACCTACTTTGGTATAGAATTAACGTTACCCAGTTGAATCGTTCGTTATATCATTACACATTTTGATTGGTTAACGTTAATTCTAAGTCAAAGTAGGTCAATCCCTATGCAAGAATATATAAAGTCCGGACTCAATTGTAAAAAATTATTATCAAGTAGATAACCAAATCATCAACATGCCTTCAAGAATAAGAACTCTTGACAAACGTTTCACTTTAAATGATGCTAAACGACGATTTAGAAAAGCCTTTAATCAGATCGTCTTGCTGGAGCAACGTTTAGACCAGGTGAAGAAACGGTACAAGATGGCAGAACGTACAAACAACAGAGCGTTCCGCTATAACCTTCGAATGAAGCTTACAGTTATTGAAGGGACACTTGAAATGTTTTATGAATATGCCTTTTCCAAAGCTGACCAGATTATCGAACTTCACCAAGAGCTGTTCAATGATTCGTCTGATTCTGAATAATTATTAAACTTGATTTTCTTCAAAACAGCCCTTTTCAGGGCTACCCAACACCACGAAAAGATCTTTCTTTTCGAATTGTCAATTTTCAGTCAAAAGACTTTCAGTCAAAGAGATACACTCTAAGAGTTATACTCCAAAAAAAGCCTATTTTTGACATTTCTACCTCTATGAGTTACACTTAATAACACATAGCGTTTATACCCGCTTTATCGAGGGTGCTTTCGCCCGGGAACGCGCTCTTAATTCTGAGTCAAAGTAGGTCAATCCTAGTTCTGACGAGAGGATTGACCTACTTTGACTTAGAATTAACGTTGTCCAATCGATTCGTTCGTTATATCATTACACATTTTGATTCGCCAACGTTAATTCTAAGTCAAAGTAGGTCAATCCCTATGCAAGAATATATAAAGTCAGGGTCCCCAATTGTAAAAATTATTATCAACTAGATAACCAAATCGAATCATCATGTTTACAAGAAAACTAACTTCGAGTGAACGCAAGATACAACGCAAAATGAATGTTGCCAAACGAGAATTTATGGAAGCCTACAAACAGATCGACTTGCTAGAACATCGTCAAGATGTGGTAGAGAAAGCATACAAGATGTCAGAACGTACAAATAACAGATTGTACTGCTGTTACTTTGGGATAAAATTATGGGTTATTGAAGAAACACTCGATATGTACAGAGACTATACTCGCTGTAAGCGTGAGCAGATGGATGAACTTCACCGGGAGTTTTTCGACGAATAGGTCCAACTCTGAATATTTTTGAGTTGATTTCTTAAAAAACAGCCCTTTTCAGGGCTACCCAACACCAAGAAAAGATCTATCTTTCCTCAAATTTGTCAATTTTCTCTAAGACTTTCAGTCAAAGAGTTACAGTCAAAAAAGAGGTCCTTTGCATCAACTCTCTAGCTAAATCTTTCCCCCAAAGAACAAAATCGTTCCTCTGACTAAGTCCAGCAGTAAGTTTTGAGTAAGAAAAACCCATCTCTCCAATAAAACTAAAGATATAACGAGCTTTTTTATTGGACAACGTTAATTCTGAGTCAAAAGTAGGTCAATCCATCCAGCAAAACTATAAAAAGTCAATGTTTTATACATCAAATCATATTCGTTCCACTATGGTTCAGATACTTATTTGCCCTTTGTGTGCTCAAGCATGCGACATAGAGTGTGGGAAATGTACATTTCCCCTACAGTATCTTGGACAAAAGCACAACTGTCCAAATCCTGATGAGGGATTTTATGATGAAGACGATGACCCAGGGGTTTGGTGCGAATATTGCTGGCGAGAGATCAGACCTGTAGTTTATACAGTCGATGAATAGCCTTGCCAGACAACAAGACTCAAAACAGCCCTTTTCAGGGCTACCATTCAGCAAGAAAGAGTGATCTTTCGAATTGTCAATTTTCAGGCAAAAGACTTTCAGTCAAAGAGCTATACTATAAGAGTTATACTTAAAAAAGTCTAAGTCCAATACAGACCTAGTTTTCTCTTTCAAAATCACACTGTATTCCATATCAAAAAAAGACTAAGTCCAAATTTCTGTGCATAACACAAATCTTTTCCTTCTAGTTTTTTACGCACACAAAGAAATATAACGAAGCTTCTGATTGGTCAACATTAAACCAACGAAGCTTCTGATTGGTCAAAAAACGTTAATTCTGAAAGATTATTCTTTTCAAATTTTTTACCATTTCTACCTCTAAAGAGTTACACTTAATAACATATAGCGTTTAAACCCCTCTTCATCGAGGGTGCTTTCGCCCGGGAACGCGCTCTTAATTCTGAGTCAAAGTAGGTCAATCCTAGTTCTGACGAGAGGATTGACCTACTTTGACATAGAATTAACGTTGTCCAATCGAATCGTTCGTTATATCATTACACATTTTGATTGGTCAAAGTTAATTCTGAACCAAAGTAGGTCAATCCTCCCATCAGCTTATAAAAGCCGACGATATTTTTCTAAATAATAAATTATTCGACTCTCAGCTCTCGAATAAAACGCTAACGGAAAAATGGATTTCAACTTAAATGGATTCAACTTGGACGGTTTCGACATAGACGAATTCCTACCAAAAGAAAACACTGGAGATATTTTATCATCAGCAATGAATTCAACACTCATCAACCCATCGACAGCGATGAATTCAACACTCGTCAACCCAACGACTGCGATAAATACAACACTCATCAACCCAAAGACCATATTGGACGACATTTTTGAAGAAGTAAGACAGCTGAATTCAAAACAAGATTCTGTATTGACTCAGCTTTTAGAAGAACTGAAGACTTTTAACAAGCATTTGGAGGAGATAAAAACTTTAAACACAAACACTGAACAGCTGAGCAGAAATATTGAGACATTATGTCAACAGAGTAAGCGTGATTCACCTGTTCCTGTGCAGATTCCGGTGAAAATCCCGATGGAGTTTGACTTTGATAAAACCAGTCTTCATAAAGTAGTAGAGTCAATCGTAACGGTTGTAAAGAAAGAAAAACAACAGCCAAAGGAAAAACAGTGAAGAGCAACAAAAAGAAAATCAGAGTAAAGCAATGGGGAACTTCACAAAAAGCAAGGAGTTCTCAACAACTGGGCAATCACGACAATGACAGGACAGGGCAAATACGGAAAAAAGATTGATGACTTCGATGATTTCAAGATCCCGAAAAAACCAAAGAAAAGCTGTCAGTAAAGGCGAAAAAAACATTCCAACACAGAAAAACAGCCCTTTTCAGGGCTAACCCAACACCACGAAAAAATCTTTCTTTTCAAATTGTCAATTTTCAGTCAAAAGACTTTCAGTCAATGAGTTACACTCTAAGAGTTATACTCAAAAAAGCCTAAGTCCACAGTCCCACTGCAAATTTTTTACTCTAACCAGACAAAAAAAGTCTATTCCCAACCCTTTTTGACCAGAGACAGTGTGGACATTAAATCCACACTGTATTCCATATCAAAAAAAAAAAAAAGACTAAGTCCAAACTCCTGTGCATAACACGAATCTTCTCCTTCTAGTTTTTTACGCACACAAAGAAATATAACAAAGCTTCTGATTGGTCAACATTAAGCCAACGAAGCTTTTGATTGGTCAAAAAACGTTAATTCTGAAAGATTATTCTTTTCAATTTTTTTACCATTTCTACCTCTAAAGAGTTACACTTAATAACATATAGCGTTTATACCCCTCTTCATCGAGGGTGCTTTCGCCCGGGAACGCGCTCTTAATTCTGAATCAAAGTAGGTCAATCCTAGTTCAGACGAGAGGATTGACCTACTTTGACATAGAATTAACGGTGTCCAATCGATTCGTTCGTTATATCATTACACATTTTGATTGGTCACCGTTAATTCTATGTCAAAGTAGGTCAATCCTCCCACCAGCTTATAAAAGCCGACGATTTTTCACTATTTATTTGAACGATGGAAGATCTTCGGAAGTCAGTTCACAATTTAATGAGAGCGGTATCCACCCTCTCATTGAAATTAGAGACAGTTAACAACCAGCTCAATCAGTTGATGGCAGAGGAAGAAAGGCTACCATCACCAGCTAACAAAGAAGAGAAGGAGTTTGTCATCCCAGTGACAGAATGCTGGGATGACGACAATGAGCCGGCGTTCTCTCTCCAGTTTGATCTGGACGAGCAACAGATAAAGAGGCTAAGGAGGCGGACAGCAAGCAGCTGTCCAGCCTGCAGAAAAGTTGGAGGTTGTGCCTAAAAAACACAACCTCCACAAACAGCCCTTTTCAGGGCTACCATTCCACACGAAAGAGTGATCTTTCAAATTGTCAATTTTCAAGACTTTCAGTCAGTACAACCCACTCAGGGTAAGCAGAATGGGGCACTCAGGGTAAGTCAGATAGGGACTGGCCAATCTCTGCAATATGTACAGTCTAAGATCAACCGGAAATGGTCTTTGCCCTGTAAACATGACGTCACATGACTTTTCCTAAGCCACACCCATCTTTCTCCCTCTCAGGGTAAGGAGAGTAGGTACCGGAAGGTCACGTCTGCCGCAAGTGACGTCACGTGCCCTATTCTGCTACCCCCGCTGCCCCATTTACTGTCAGGGTAGCAGAATGGGCCACTCAGGGGTAGTCACTTGGGGCAACCGGAAGTGACGTCATAGTGCCAAAGTCACGTGTCAAAATGGCGGACTTTTGGCGTTATCTACTTCCGGTTTGTCTCCAAAAGTGCCCCATTTGCTATCCCAGTGCCCCATTTTACTGTCAGGATAGCAGAATGGGGCACTCAGGGTAGTCAGTTGGGGCAAAAGCGCCTATTTTGCCCCAAGTGACTACCCTATACTACTCGTACAATAACAGATTGTTATCTTCACAATGATTTCAATACTTTTAAATGATACTTGTTAAAATAAAATGCATTTTAACACTCGCTTTGTTTACCTTTGGCCCCTTTTGTTACTTTAAACAGCATTTCTGATTAACAACTGTGGCGTATCAGAACTGCTGCTACGCTATTTTCGAGAGAGTAATTATTCTTTCGTACTGAAGACTGCGAGTTATCCAGGCGTGGACCGTAAAAGGAGTTATTCACGCAATTAGGTTACCCACATTCATAAAAAAAAAAAAGGACATTAAAAACGGACATATGTCTCAATAATTTTTTTACATGCCTGTTAACCCTAAAATCCTGTACAGTCATACGTAATTCAAAACAAGAAAAAAAAATCGACCTACTTCAGAAGCCTCTATATCTGTAGAACAGTTCATATATACAGACCTGAAATAAAAAACATCATGTGCACCAACACTCGACTTAGAAATCAAGTAACATTAGAAGGAACTTTTTGAACAATACAAATGAGCCATGCTTTGTGAAAATGGGGCTTAATGCATCTGCAAAAAGTATCGACCCAGGTCAGCCTGCGCAGTCCGCGCAGGCTGACCTGGGTCGAAACATTTTCATATCAGCCAATTTAATGCATGTCAAAGGATCAGTCTACCTCATATTCCGGTGATTATTCGACGAAATGGATATTATGTATCCATAATTATGTGATGGCTTTCTTAGTATTATGTATCACGAAGATGCATTAAGCCGCTTTCACCAAAACATGACTCAAATAAACAGGTAGACCTTCGTAAATTCTCGTCAAAATTTTAAGTGCAAATGAAAAGAAAAGTTACATGTAAATACCATGGCGGCTAATGGCTCTCCAGTTGTATCAATACTTATTATACTGCAAAGAAATTTCTCGTGATCTGATTGGATAATATGCCCCGAACATATATATTATGTACACTGGCAAAAACCAACGTAAAAGCAGTTTCCCTTTCGGGAGCCCCGTATACATGACTACACTTTCAACACAACATCCAAAATTGCGGCGTCGATCAAGATTAACATCAAGATTATGCGCCAAGCTGCACGTTTTAGCACGTATTACCAAGGTTTCAGTGACGTCACATCACAGTGACGTCTGTTTTCATTGAATTGGGGCACTCAGAAGGGAAATTCTACTTCGTCAGCGTACTCAATTTTTGAAAACAAAAAAACAGGTAACATTCGCTTAACACACGTTGGAATGGTAAAACTTTGCAGTATAATAAATTCGTTTGTACGGTCAGGTGGCAGGGGACTTGGAAACTTGTTCACGGCTGTGGTGAACCATGTCGCCACCTCGCCTTCGGCTCGGGGCGACATGATTCACCACAGCCGTGAACAAGTTTCCAAGTCCCCTGCCACCTTACCTTACAACTAATAATGTACATGTACCATAATACCAGAACAGCAAAAATTAAGGTATTTTGGTCCTGTTACCAACATGGATGAATCTAAGAGGACGGATCAGCAAATGTTTTAAACCTTTCATGAAGAAACAGCTGAAAATTTTGAGTGCCTCGACAACGGATTGGTAACATTTTTGAGCGAATGTCCTGGAAAAGAAACGTTCAATTATAAGTGGTCGTACGAAATAGGTGACTTTTTTTTTTTAAACTTAATCATAAATCAAAATCTTGTCACGTTGCTCCAGTATAGTCTTATGACTACAGCATTAAAACTGGCAATGCAACATGTCTGGAACTTTTCAGGTAATGAAATAAATTGTTTGAAGTCAGCATGTATCGTGTTGGAAAAGATTGATATGTAATTTGTAAGTACAAAGAAATCTCTTTTGACACATGTGACCAGGTGATAGGTTTTTCCTTTATGTGCGTACAGTACTGGTTGCGTACTTTCGTGATTTTATCGTAATTCGTAAATTAACAGTTTTGAGACAGTTTTTTTTTTTTTGAGTTAAGCAGTACACAAAACGGGGGTGTTCAAAGTCATTCTCTTTTTTTTTTTTGAAAGCAGGTGGTCCTTGAAAGTATATTCGTGTTGCCGATACCAGTCTGTAGACCTATGTTACGTTTTGATGTGAAGAGCTGTGCAGTCTTAGATTTTCTTTCCTTTTTTTCTTGGGGTGGGGGTGGGGGCAGCGTGTGGGAGTAGCAAAATTGCTATGATTTCGCAAACAATAGACGATCGGCAGACGGCAGAAAGTTTTTTTTTTAACCTTGCTTTTTACTGGAAAAAATAATAAATAAATAAAAATTAAAAAAAAAAAAAAAAAAAAAAAAATAACGCATAATATAGAAACTTATATGTTGTGTTAAAAATTGGATTAGCACGATACCAGCTGGTTACCAGCATTTTCTCCATTTCTCACAATGTGTCAATATTTTCATAAGGCCTGCTTCTTAGGGTCTTTAAACCTCGGAATTGTGTGGGAAAGAATTAAAGGCTACCAAACAACCAAAAGTAAATAATTAGAGAGTCAAATTGCTTGCAGATTTAATTATTATGAGTCCGACAAAGTGTAACAGCAAGGACAGTCAAAGTTCCGGTCGCTGACATAGAAAATGTAAAGCTAAAATTTAAGTTGGAAATCGCCAAAATTGCAAGTCCAGTATTTTTACACTTGCGAAGAAAAAGTATAATGAGCAAAGTTCTGTGAAAAGTGGTTTCAATGAATCGGCAAAAAGTAACGACCTAGGTGAGCCTGCGCAGTCCATTCACGCTGACCTATATGGCTTGCAACACGCGAAAAGGGGCATTCGGACATTTGCGTAAAGTTTCGTCCCGGATCAGCCTGCGCAATCCGCGCAGGCTAATCCGAGACGGCACTTTATGACAACATTATAGTTTTAGCTATAGTAGACTTGCACAAAACAGAAAATTACACAAAAACGGAAAGTGTCGTTTCGGATTAGCCTGCGCGGACTGCACAGGCTGATCCGATACGACACTTTACGCAAATGTCCGAATGCACTTTTCGCATGTTGCAGGCCATATCGAAACTGCATATCAAAGGACCACTCTATGCCAGAAGTTAGCTGGTTGAATTTTATGGATATATAATTATGTGATGACTTGCTTTGTATAATGCATCTGGGACACGCACCAAACCTCTTTCTGCAAGAGCATGGCTCATATACATACAGGATATATGTTTTTTACGGTGAAAAATCGAAATTTATTTCATCTCGTGAACATCATCTGTATTATTTTCATCGGTAAATAAATCCCCCCAGCTTAAATTACGACATTTCTTTACCCATGACATTTCTAAAAATAGACACATGAAATATAATATAGATCTTTAATATAGTGCACATAAAAGCATTGATATATCGAGAGCTTTAACCACTTCTTTAGCCGAGTGGTTGGGCTGTCCCACTTGAGAATGGGAGGTAGCGGGGTCGATCCCCTGCAAATCCATTTCTAAGACTAATATAATGGTCATAATAGCGCGTTCCTTACTTCTTTCCATCTTTGCACTTGGAAAGACGGGATAATATTTCGACTGTCGCTTAAGTATCAGAGTAAGAGATTTGCAGAGTGATGATTAGAGAGAGAGAGGGAGACAGACAGACAGACAGACAGACAGACAGAGAGCTAAGATAATACCACGGTGGTTAGTGATGCTATCATGTGTTTCCTAGCTTTCTCACACCAGTGCTGACAGAACTTTCTTTTTAAAGCTAAGAGACGGAGACCAGATTCTTAAGAGACCGCCTCGGAGGTGGAGAACAGCGAGGGGTAACGTTAGTGTTTTCGTGCTCATACAAACAAATTCTAATATGGTAGTAATGGAATTCCTTCCTTGGTACTCAGGGTCTCTAGGACAGCGCAACGACTGCCTTACCAGTGTTAGGATTATAGAACTTTTCAAGTGCTAGCTGGTGATGATAGCCCAGGAAAAATGTTTTGTGAACTATTGTCGTGAAAACACTGAAATAAAAGATTGATGCGACGTTAGCAGACATGATTGAGCCGTGCTCTATGAAAAGGGGGCTTAATGCATCTGCGTGATCCATGGTACCAAGCAAAACATCACCTGATTATGCATCGGCGGATCAGAGGGGGGTGGGGGGGGGGGGGCGGGGTCCCCACCTCCTCTAGAATTTTCAAAGTAATCGCTGTCTGCCGGAAATTTTGACCAAGTATGAAAGTGTCATACAAATTCTAAATCTAGGCCAAATACGTATAAGTCAAATCCACAAAGAACTTCTTCTAACTAGCTGAAATGCGTTAAAGAATAATGTTTAAAGTTGTACGCAGTAGCAAATTTGAAATTGAGCCATGCTGTGACAAAAGGAAGCTAAATGAATCTCCGTGATCCATGACACCAAGCAAGCCATCACATACTGATGGATCCATAGTAGATCTATCCACTTTATCTAACGGTCGACGGAATCCTATGGTAGTTCTAGTCCTTTGACATACTGAAAATTTACTGATAGCGAAAAGTTTGGCCCAGGTCAGCCTACGCGGATTGCATTAAATGCATATGCAGTAAGCCCCTTTTTCACAGAGCATGTCTCATATATAATGATCTATTCTGGACCCCCTCTCGAAAAAAATCCTGAACCGCCCTTGTTATGGATCCATATCCATTTTGTCTTATGAGCGATCGAATGATGAGTTCGAATAGCCCTTTGACATGCAGAAAATCTGAAGATTTCAAAAAGTTTCGGCCCAGGTCAGCCTGCGCGGATTGCATTAAATGCATATGCACTAGGCCCCTTTTTCACAGAGCATGTCTCATATATAATGATCTATTCTGGACCCCCTCTCGAAAAAAATTCTGAACCGCCCTTGTTATGGATCCATATCCATTTTGTCTTATGAGCGATCGAATGATGAGTTCGAATAGCCCTTTGACATGCAGAAAATCTGAAGATTTCAAAAAGTTTCGGCCCAGGTCAGCCTGCGCGGATTGCATTAAATGCATATGCACTAGGCCCCTTTTTCACAGAGCATGTCTCATATATAATGATCTATTCCGGACCCCCTCTGGAAAAAAAATCCTGGAACCGCCCTTGTTATGGATCCATATCCATTTTGTCTTATGAGCGATCGAATGATGAGTTCGAATAGCCCTTTGACATGTAGAAAATTTGAAGATTTCGAAAAGTTTCGGCCCATATCAGCCTGCGTGGACTGCGCTGGCCGACACTGGTCAATTCTTTTCTCAAATGCATTAAGCACCCTTTTCACAGAACACGGTTCATTATAATTTCGCCTAGATATAGACAGAATAATGATGACAGCGGCGTTAATACCAGTCAATAATGGAATTCAAGGCTACGTGGCCTTTTTGAATGGTAAAATTATTTCGTTTTATCGAAATAATTGTTTCGTAATTACGAAATAATATTTCGTAAATACGAAATATCATTTCGTAAAAACGAAATAACTTGAGAAATTTGCATATTAAAAAAAAGTCGAGCATGTCACTTTAAGGGTTCCATAGCTTTTAACCCTTTCTGGGGGGAACTTAATCGAAATCCAGTACAGTTCTTTTCGGTTATTCCCCGTGGCGTACCCCCTCTGCATAGCAACGTATTACAATATTACGTCAATGCGCGAGAAATGTAAGGTAAATAGAGAATAGATGGTTGGTGTCTTGGATGGGTTAAGTTTATCGGGCAAGGCGGAGGAATTTATCTGGTGAGCCGAAGGCGAACCGGATAAATTTCGGAGCCGAGCCCGATAAACTTAACCCATCCAAGACACCAACCATCTATTCTATTTATCCTGTCACTCACTGTAACGGAACAAAACAAAACAAACAAACGAAAAAAAAAAAACATTGATAAAGACCGTACCTTTAATAAATTTCCGGAGCCGAGCCTGATCGACTTTCCCAATCCAAGACACCAACCGTCTATTTTATTTATCCCTTTTCTCAAATACAATCCAAATTCCGACTAAATTGAACATTTCGCTCGAAATAAGGCACATATTGACATCTTTCTCACTAGATCTATGAGAAACTTTAAAAAATGAAGAACCGTGTTTACAAAACCCTCTGGATATGCAGCTGCAATAATGACGTCATGAATGATATTGGCTACGTCATAATTATTAAACGTGACGTATATCCGCAGAAAAATGTTGTGGCAAAGAAGACAATATGTTTTAACATAACAGACTATTAATTAAACGAGCAAAAGTATTCGCTAGCGATTGATTCATTCATTAGGGCAGTAAGACGCTTGGTTGAAAATAGTCCCAGTCAGCAGGTGCGCACTTTGCGGTCACGTGACCAACTGACGGATAACAAAAAAAATATACGGCACCCTGTTATCCGTCAGGTAAACCCGGAAGTGACAGGATAAATTACGTTATATTTCTATCTGGTTGTGAGGCACGCGCATTTTACCTAGCTAACAAGTGCGCAGGAACAACTGTTTCCGCCTTCAATCGAAGAGTTAGAATATAAAAATTAGTATTTTCACTGGTCGTAATCATGAAATATCGAAAAATATTTCACCGACATTTCTCGATAACCTACCGGAAAGCATGAAATAATTAATGGTATCTTTATTTAAAGGCCCAGTAAAGGCCAAAATATCAAAGCATGTGTCATAATACATTTAAACCTAAATCATACCATTTAAAAGTATGAAAAATATTCTGGAGATGACAGTCTGTTATCGTGTGGTCGGGCCATATGTTAGTTGCTGGCAGAAAGAAAAAAGAATTATAATCAGGCAAAAAGTAAACAAAAGACACAGCTACCTGGCAGGTTTTAACCTAGTTTTGAAATTGATTTCTCTGTCAGCGACTAACACTTGGACCGACGGTACAATGACAGAATGTCATCTTTACAGTGATTTCCATACTTTTAAAAATTAAATGGATTGATATAAATTCAAATGCATTTAAACACCCGCCTGTTTACTTTTGGGCTTTATTGTTACTTTAAAAGATATTTTGATTCACTGCAAGAAGAACATAATAGGTAACGTCAATAATGTAGAAGAAACTTATCATGACAAGTTTGTATGATGGTTTTGTTATTGATCGATTGATTGTATGTGTTTAACGCCGTTTTCAACACTAAATCAGTTATACCGCGGCGGCCAGTGCTTTTATCCATGTTTTTCCAGAATTTCATTTACCATTACTTCACACGATTCTCTTCCCAATCCCAAACTACTGGCGGCTCTCCGACATAACCATCATCAAAAAAATGGTCACCAGTGTATGAAGAATGGATATATAGTCGTAAACTATTTTGGAAAAGTCAACCTTAAAAGTGCAATGATTTTGTCGTGTTCATGATGGACAAATTCCATGGAGTAAGCGTTTCATGGTTAAAACACAACTCAGCCACGCTCTGTGAAAATGGGACTTAATGCATCTGCAAAAGTATCGACCCAGGTCAGCCGGCGCAGTACGCGCCGGCTGACCCGGGTCGAAACATTTCGCTATCAGTCAATTTTCTGCTTGTCCAAGGACCAGTCGTCTTTATGATTCAATCCTTTATTAGACAAAATGGATTTCATTGATCCCTGCTTGGTATCACAATGCACCACGGAGATGCATTAAGCCCCGTTTTCACAGAGCATGCCTCAGTCATTCAAGACTTGTTCATTTGACAAAGGATGGGGAAACATACAGAGCCCCGAAGGTGTCGTGTGTTACCCATTCTTTTATTTCATTAGAAAGAAATACATATTCGACAAAATGATGCATCAATTCATAATAACCAAATCTTATTTCGATAGAACAAAATGATTATTCGTTATCTCGAAGTATTAGTTCGACAAAACGAAATAGTATTTTTTTTAACTTTATTAGCCACGTATATTGAATAGGAGAGGTCGTTGCCATCTTCCATCTATCCTTACGATAATCGTTATTTTCATCTAATACCATTTGTGACTTTGCGAACAGTGGAGACCAAGATTCAAGTGTAGCTTGATTTTGGATTTCACTGCTTGCAAAGGTGACAAGTTGCACAATAAGAGTTAATCAAATACATGTACTATTCAGAATTCCAGATAAGGTTATGTGTTTAAACAAACTAACTGAAATATGATCATAAATTATTGATTTTATGGAAGAACACTGCGGGAAAATGTGAAATTAATCTTTGTGAGCAATTTCACTCCTTTCAACAATGTTTTTGATATTCTTTTTTCTCCATTGTGTTTAATAGAGTATGAGTGAAAAATGTCAAACAAACGGCCTATTCAGTTCACCGAATCTGGATCAATGAATAGTTAGCAGAGACTAATAAAGTTTTACAAAGATTTGGAAAAAAAAAAACCACACACACAAACAAGAAAAAGTGAAAAAAGAAAAGAAAAGGGGAAAACAGAAATGACTTATTGAATAATAGCAAAAAATGGGTATATATATATCAATGCATTTTATATTAAGTGTGGTTTTGAATAATATGTCGTACAAGTGCCCTTCTTTCTAAAGCAGAGTCGGAAGATTTTGTTTCTTTACAAATAGTCCAAACCAAATACATGTATAAACTATTTTGAAGGCCATAAATTGTCGGGACTTTCGATTTAGATTTACAAGAAGCGACATATCTTTTGACATAAAGCCCTAATCCTAACGAAAATGTAATTTGTTTTAACGAAATAATAACGAGCAAAACACGGCTTCAACGATTTGGGACATATAAAGGTCTCCGTCTACAAATGCATTGAATTTCGAGTTTCTCGTCCGTTAAAGGTAAAATGAGGTCGTGCGATACATAATGGGTCGTAAAGTAGGGGATCAAATTATATTCTCTACAATAGAGTAAGAATAAGACATTCAAGTATGAATTGTGAAAATGAAAAATAGACATTGTCATTGCGTGCAAGTAAAATTTGTACAGGGGGAATCCCCGAAAAATTACTACAGTATTTTTACTGGAAAATTTACTTCCCCGAAAGGTCAATTGCACGAAACTTCTGCTGCGTATACCGGATGTCATCCCTGGCTACCTGTTAACTTTTATCCTGCTAAATAAAAGAAATGAAACTTTTGAGCCGATCGTGAAAGTCCAAATATTGATGTTTGAGGGGTATTTTTGGAGGAAACACATCTCCTTCTGATCTTGATCTACATTGTCCGCAAAAGGTCAGTGAATCACGCTTAGTAGATTAATGTCTCTAAGTCATTTTGAGGATATTTCAGTTCAATTCCCGTCGGCGGCGCAGGTCACATTGGAGTGTCCTTGGATAAGACACTATAAGGGGCTCCAGTATAGTACTGCAAAAAGTCGTGAGAGACATTGAGTAAATTGTGAAGTAGCTGTCCCCATTATATGACTAAAATAATGATGAATTCTCCGTAGAACACCATTCAAACAACTTCTAAAAGACTAAATGGAGACTATTAGCATAGTACTGTTTTTTACGTATCGTTGTGATATTTCGGTTAATGCACTTAACGAAATTTTATAATCATTATAATGTTTTACTCTACGTTTACACCATGTTCCCTGCAGCCACGACAGCCCCGTTTGTCCGAAACGTGGTGTGCCGTGTGATTTTGTTCTTTTTTTTCTTCTCCACTTACCAAGTTTGGTCAAGTCACTCTACGGTACCTTACGGTATCCGTGACAAGCCGTGGAGGGAACCTTACGTTTACACCATGTTCCCAGTTTGCTTATCCCGTTCCTCTACGTTGTATTACGTCAATCCCATTTTGTCCACGGTTGTCGGAAACAGGGCTGCCGTGGCTGCCGGGAACATGGTGTAAACGTAGGGTTACGAACATGAAAGTTCTCAACAAATGCATAGCTGAAATACAAACCCCACCTAGCGGTATTCGAACCCGTGCAGAAAAGGTCCTCGTTTTTCGAAGTTTAAAAGATAAACACCATAACCATTGAGATATATAAGAGAGAACAGATAGTCATATAAGGCAGTGGTTATTCTTTTAATAGACAACAAATAGCTCAATGGCCAATCCCGGACGAGTCCCTATCTTGCGAACATGAAAGTTCGCAACAAATGCATAGCTGAAATACAAACTGTGCCTCGCGGGATTCGAACTCGTGCGGAAGAGATCCTCGTTTATTGAGTTTCACAAGACCAACACAATAAACACTGAGCTAAAGATTTCTACCCAACGCAATTGTTAGGTATTGACTTTATATGGAATGAACCTATGCAGTAAGGAATGGGTGTTCTTCCGTAACACACCCCCTCTTAAATGTCGTCTTGATGACAGAAAGCCATATTAGGCAGTAGCTTTTTTTTTTTTTTTGCCCGGCCGGGTAGCTCAGTGGCTAGTATATCTGACTCGTGCTCTGGACGTTGCGGGTTCGATACCCAGTAGCGGTGAACATTCTTTAAGGCGATTTTTCTCACCTCTGATGCATTTGAGAAAAGTAGTCAGTTGATTTGGAACTAAAGTTGTGTCAGTACTGGTGTGAGAAAGCCAGGAAACACATTGGTGCGTCACTGACAGCCATGATATGACCAAGGCTGTTAAAATGGCGTTTAACTCCAATACAAACCATACAAAGTTCTTTTTTTATAGACAACAAATGGCTCAATGGCCAATCCCGGACGAGTCCCCATCTTACGAACATTAAAGTTCGAAACAAATGCATAGCTCAAATACACACCGCACCTGGCAGGATTCGAACCCGTGCGGTAGAATTCCTCGTTCATTGAGATTCACAACACCAACACCATAACCACTTTGCTTAAAGAGATTTCTACCTAACGCAGTTGTTAGGTAATGATTTTATAGGGAAAGAGGCTATGCAGTGAGAAAGGAGTTATCTCCCGTGACAAATGACAAATGTACTTATTTTAGGTCAACTATGATACACTTTCATCTTTATCAAGTTATCTATATAGTCATTCTTGCGCCTTCATTCCAAATATTGCCTTTGGAGGTTGCCATTTTGCACAGGTTACGACCGATATAGTAAATGCAATGCCAGACTAATTGCTCACTCAATCTTGGATATCACGCCATACTTGTCACGTGACTGTTTTTTAGCCTTCACCTTACAAATCAATGGAACAAAGATAATGGGGTTAGCATAACCCATATATGGCTTGAAACACGCGAAAAGGGGCATTCGAACATTTGCGTAAAGTGTCGTCTCGGATCAGCCTGCGCAGTCCGCGCAGGCTAATCCGAGACGACACTTTACGACTACATAAGATTTTGTGTTACAGTAGACTTGCGCAAAACAGAAAATTGCATAAAAACGGAAAGTTTCGTTTCGGATCAGTCTGCACGAACTGCGCAGGCTGATCCGATGCGACACTTTTAGTAAATGTCCGAATGCCCCTTTACGCGTGTTGCAGGCCACATTTCTTTCGTTAGTAGCGACAGGAAATAAAACCCACACGTCACGCTTTGTCCCACGAAATGAATACGATGGAATTTGATCTGCATTTGTAGATCTGAAAAGAAAACCACACTTAATAGATAAAAATAAAAATAAAAAATAACTAAAATTAATTCAGATTTTCATTCATCATCCTCAAAAAAAAAAAAATATGTCACTGAATTTACTGAATTTAGAAGGCAATAGCTGGCAATCCATCAGCAAGAAAGACGAGCGTAAGAAAAAATAATCATCGGCGGTATTTCCTTAATTTGCTACGTAACCTATTTAGAGATTTTAAGATTTTGCGAAAGAGTTTTGCAAAGGTCTGTGGGAATGTCAAGCGATCAATAACACACGTCGATAAATGTGATGTCGTATTAAGGACATAACCTATGTCACAGTTTTTTTCTATGAAAATATTTTTTTTTTATTTTCGCAGAAAATTGACCGATAGCAAAAAGTTTTGGCACAGGTCAGCCCGCGCGGACAGCGCAGGCGAACCTAGTCGATACTTTTGGAAGAAGCATTAAGTCCCCTTTTCACAGAGCATTGCTTAGATGTATTTCCGTTTTTCAGTTTCTTGAAAAAGCCACCTTTGCGCATGCACAAAAACTACCAGACTTTTGTTATGATTTTCTAAAAAGCTTGCGAAAAGAAATATGGATGAGTGCCACTTTAAAATTATTTTACCCCCCCCCCCCCTTTCCCTCTTCCGTGACTTTGCAAAGTTACCAAACAAAAAAGTAGGTGTAAATTGCACAGATATTGTTCTTTAAAGATTCAACAGGTTTAAAGAAAAATAACATAATCTTCCGGTTTCAGTTCAGAGCAGTGTAACCTGAAACTCTATTCAAACCTAGCTAAACATATGTATGAATACATATATTATACTTGTTCACCATTTACCATATGGTAAGCGGTGGACGGACGTTTTGACCACGGACATTTTGGCTAGGACGTTTTGACCACGGAAGTTTCGGCCACAGACGTTTTAGCTAGGACGTTTTGACCATGGACGTTTTGGCCAGATGAAAAAGTAAAGTAGGACGTTTTGGCCACGGACGTTTTGGCCACGGACATTTTGGCTGGGACGTTTTGACCATGGACGTTTTGGCTAGCTGAAAAAGTAAAGTAGGACGTTTTGGCCACGGACGTTTTGGCTAGGACGTTTTGACCATGGACGTTTTGGCCAGCTGAAAAAGTAAAGTAGGACGTTTTGACCAAATGTTTTTTTCTTTCTTTTAAACACAGAAATAAAAAAGCAAGAAAAGAACCTTCTATGCTTTTAAGTATACTGTATACAGTTTTAGAATAAAGAAAATCATACAAAGCTCCTTTCATGCATTTTTCCGCCTTAAAATAACATTTAGCCAAAACATACTTTGACTTTAATTTGCATTCTTCTATAGCAAACTGCTTAGATTTTTTATTCTTTGTTGCAAACCACAATTTCAAGTTATGTTCAATCAACATTATTTGGCAATAAAATCAAACACAGTTTCGTCCATATTAGTGTATTATTTTAAGCAAAATAACACTTGAAAGTAAATATTTGTAACACCAATCAATTAGAAAATGAATAAGTAAATTATTAATCAAAGGCAAGCCAAATTATAGAAAATACCCTGGAAAGAGAATAAAAAATGTGGGAAAGAAGGAGAAAATGCTGGTGGCAGCATTTCTTTGCTTTTCGTCAATGTTTACGAAAGCCATATTTCTTAGGGTCGTTAAAACACGGAATTGTCTAAAGGTAAATGTTTAAGGCTGATGAAAATCTAAATACAACGGTGTCGAAACTTCCATGTCGGTCACAGGTGATTTTTGGTGGTCTCAAACCTACGTGTTGCACTTTCTGTACGCCCAGTGGTTTCGGGTAAGCCGTAGAAAATGAGTTTCGGAATTCAGTATCTAGTGCCTTGGAACGAAGATCAGTCTGCTCTTTTTGCATTTTTCCATAGTTTGGTCAAGTGATTTATGTTTTCTTTTTTTGTTTTCAAACTTCATCTTCAGTGCTTTGAATTGTAGCAGCCTAGGTATCAAACTTTTCACAAAGGAAACCGGATGTTTTTTCCTCAACTTCTTGTACGCGACAATCTATGTCCTTGACCTTTTGCTCCTATTCTGACATTTTCCTACTGATCGAATTTACATTATTTTTTTTCAATGAAATCAATTTTGTCGAATACAATCCCATTAATTGTGGGTGTTATTGGACATGTGACATTTCCATCATCAGTTGCGAGATTCAATGGAAGCAAATACAATGAAAACATTTTTATCATTCTTACAGTTCCCTTTTTTTGATGGTGTGCAAACTTTGCTTTACAAATGCAACGATAAAGCATTTTTTGAAGTATGATATGACAGTAAAAATCTGAATACATGTATCTCCCATTTAAAGTCCGTCTTTGCTCAATGAAAGGGAGTTCCGGGCTGAATTTTCCTATTGCGAGGCTGGTCACGTGATGTAAGTGTCATTGGCTGACAATATAAAGTAAAGGTCCGAGCCTTATAGAAGTCCAAATGAAGTAGACGAATATGTAGAGCTCTCACGATGATAGTGATGAATGGATATCAAAGAGGGCGAAGTATTTTCTTTTCATCAAACAGTTTTTGGCATAGCTGTAGAAGATGGCTGTTGACCTGCTTCTTTGTATTAATCTGGAATAAACAAAGTTTCATTAGACAGGTAAAGTTTGCTACTAGTAGCCAGCTACTTATTCAGGTAAAGTTAGCTACTAGTAGCCAGCTACTAGTAGCCAGCTACTTGTTCAGGTAAATTTAGCTTCTAGTAGCCAGCTACTAGTAGCCAGCTACTTGAGCTGGTAAAATTGGTTATTTGTAGCCAGCTACTGGTAGCCACCTTCTAGTAAGCAGTCACTTATAAAGGAAAATCTGGCAATTCGTACCCAGCGACCAATGTATAGGTAATTAGAATGGAGGTTTTTATTAGTTTCTTAAAGGTACAAGTAGCTGGCGAATATGATTCGTAAAATTAGTTTAAAACATATCTCTCCATATCTAGCCAGCTACTTGTGCGTTTTTAATCATTATTTCGTAAAAGTGGAAAGGTGTCCCATTTTCAGATCAAGTAGCTGGCCCCTTTAATAACCGGAAATGCTTCAATTTCGAGTTTTCTCGTGCATTTATACTCTCTTTTATTGAATACGAGCATTCATTTTCAAAAGCCGCTCTTAGGCTCGCTAGCTACCTGTGCCTTTTGATTTCACTCTAAGTAAAATTGAAAAATATTCACATTTTCCTGGCGAGTAGCTGGGCCCTTTAAATGATAAGAATGGATAGATTTTGATACTTTTAATCTCCCCAAAATATCCTCAATATGATTCGTTGAAATATTTTGAAAAATCTCTCTAAATCTAGCCAGCTACTTGTACATTTGAAATTATGATTTCGAAAAACAGCAAAGTTGTCCCGTTTTTAAATCAAGTAGCTGGTCCCTTTAATAATTCAAAACAATATTGTAATTTCAAAATTTACTCTTAGGCTCGCCAGCTACTTGTACCTTTTGATTTCACACTAAGTATAATTGAAAAAATATCCGCATTTTCCTGACAAGTAGCTGCCTCCTTTAATGAATAAAAATGGATTTATTTTGATATCTTTAATTTCTCCTGAGTATCCTCAATATGATTCGTTGAAATATTTTTATAATTTCTCTAAATCTAGCCAGCTACTTGTACATTTTAAATCATCATTTAGCAAAAATGCAAAATTGTACCGTTTTCATATCAAGTAGCTGGCCCCTTTAATAACTGGAAATGCTTCAATTTTGAGTTTTCTGACACATTTATAGTCTACTTTATTCAAGACAAGCACTTTATTACAAAAACAGCTCTTAAGACTCGCCAGCTACTTGTACCTTTGAATTCCTTTCTAAGTGAAATTGAAAAATGTCCCTATTTTCATGACGAGTAGCTGGCCCCTTTAATAATTAAAAATGAATTGAAAATGATATTTTCAATTTCTCCGTAGTACAGTGAATGCAATTCTTTGAAATATTTTCAAATGTCTGTCTTAATCTCGTCAGCTACTTGTACATTTTGAATCCCTAATTAAAAATGTGAAAAAAAAAAAAAATCCTATTGACAGATCTCGTAGCTTGACCCTTTAATACAGGAAATTATTTGATTTTGATTTTTCTGATGCATTTATATAGTATTCTGGATGGAAGAAAAACATTTAGTTTAAGGCGTCGACATTTGGTTCGCCAGCTACTTGTACCTTTAGGAAACTAATAAAAACCTCCATTTTAATTACCTTTACATTGGTCGCTGGGTACGAATTGCCAGATTTTCCTTTACAAGTGACTGCTTACTAGAAGGTGGCTACCAGTAGCTGGCTACAGTCAACCAATTTTACCAGCTCAAGTAGCTGGCTACTGGTAGCTGGTACTAGAAGCTAACTTTACCTGAACAAGTAGCTGGCTACTAGTAGCTGGCTACTAGTAGCTAACTTTACCTATCTAGTTTTATTTGCTATTGCCAAAAGATGATGACATTTTTATT
Organism: Hippopus hippopus; assembly: GCA_946811185.2. NCBI lineage: Eukaryota > Metazoa > Mollusca > Bivalvia > Cardiida > Cardiidae > Hippopus > Hippopus hippopus. Next base: position 65,244,759 of record OX328100.1, read on the forward strand.
TTGTGGGCCTTTTTGCGGGCTCATCAATTACACCAATCTAAATGAAAATTTGTCTTTTTAACAATACGCAAAACGATGAGGAAAAAGGGGGCAATAGTTGGCCAGGTTACTTTTCATTATTTATTTTCATATTGAAACACAAAAAAAGTTTTGATATTCATATTCCAGGGCCTTTTACACCTTCTATCTTGTTTTAACAGACCTCTCCTATTTCTTGTTTTCTTCAGCATAAGGATTCTGTAACGCTACCACAGAAAATACAGCCAGAAACAAAGGTAAGTATAACATTTACTGCCAATTAGATTTCTAAGCGCGATGGATACACTAATGTGGCTGGTGTAGATTAGGATCAGACTGCACAAACTGTGCAGCCTGATCTAACTCCTACATCATCCGATACCATGAAAGCTTTCTCCATAGAGTCGTGAAAACATTATGATTTTGATGATTGAATTAGGACTTACAGAGTTGAAGTGTTTTCTTTGTTTTCATCAGTTATTTTGCTTCCTCGTTTCACTCGTTCAAAGGTAAAATACCTGAAAACACGCCCTTTTAAGCACGTTTTTCAACTATAGTTGTCTTTGCAGCGATTATAGATCAAGATCAGACTTCATAAAACAAGCAGTCTGATCTTTGACCTACACTGTTTGCCTTGCTCGAACATGTTGGACAGAAGCAACCATGATATTGCAACCACTGGGTCTTAATTCGGCAGTGAAAATGTCTCTAGCTTTATTTCATGCTTTCCGGTAGTTTATCGTGAAATAACGGTGAAATATTTTTCGATATTTAATGGTTACGACCAGTGAAAAATGTCGATTTTTACATTCTAAATCTTAAAGGCGGAAAAAGTAGTTCCCGCGCACTAGTTACCTTTCCCGCGCACTAGTTACCTAAGTAAAATGCGCTAAATATGGCGTAATTTACCCTATATTTCTCGCGCTTTACGTAATATTCTAATGCGTTGCTATGCGGTGGGGGTACGCCACGGGGAAAAACCGAAAAGAACTGTACTGGATTTTGAATATGTTCCCTCCAAAAAGGGTCAAAAGCACGAAATAAATAGAATATTTTTTTTTTTCGGTGAAAGATCGAAATTTATGTCATCGAGTGAACATAGCGTAGCTACGAGTGAAAATATTACCGATGATGTTCACTCGATGAAATAAATTTCGATCTTTCACCGTAAAAAACAAATATCCTCTATTTATTCGGAGCTCTAAGGTTCAGCTCTTCTAACAAAAAGGCTCCCAAAGGAGAATGAGCCGTGCTCTATGAAAAGGTGGTTTAATGCCCCTTTTTTTTTTTTTTTTTATTTCTTTTCTTAATTTATTTATTTATTTTTTCCTTTATTTTGAAATTGGGTCACTTAAAAGTCAGAGTAAATCCTCAGAATGCAATATCTAAATTTACTAGAAAGAGAAGGTCATTACCCAGATAGCATGTTCTATACATTCTGACTCGATTTACTCTGTCCTCACTAAACATCCCATATTCTACTTGAAGGATTAGGTCAACCCTTTCCTTTTCAGGAAACGTTTGTAACTATAGACACTTCAAGTCATGACGACGAAACGGAACCCATCCAGCTCCCTTTGCCATGTTTGAGTGACGCAAGCCGACGGTTGTATATTAGTATTAAAAAACACAGTAGGCTTATCGAGAGCATTATTGATGTGGAAGAGGTTGTACAGCATCTGTACTTTATAGGTGACATTATTTCAGCCCTTTTCAATATCACCACAACTTTTGGGATTTATTTAACAACAATTAGATCTAAACAATATAAGCCATGTTCTGGCAAAAGGGGTCTCAAAGCATCTCCGTGTTGCATGATACCAAGCAAGTTTAGTTTAGTTTAAACATATTTTATTCATGAACTGAATGGGGTCGGGCCACAAGTTCTTACAACTTAGATTCGGCCCTTCCCCTACAATCAAATTAACAACAGATGGAAGATAATGGAAACAAAACATATAGAGACATGGTGTAAATAACTAAAAAAAGAAAAATGTACACAAAAACAAAAACAGAAATAAGGAGAAATTGATAAAGAGAGGAGAAAAAATGAACAAAAGAGGAAGAAAAAAAAAAGTAGGGTGGAAATAGAACTAATAAGTAAAGAAAAAGGGAGAATTAGAAACTGGATGCGATGCTCTGTGATGAATGCTTGCTATTTTAGTAAAAGGCTGTATGTATTTTTTTTTTATTGAATATGTTATAATTACTCAAAGCGGCCCGACTGTTTAATATATAAGTGAACTGCTTCAAATATTTGGCAGTTTTCATCATTATCCAGGTTTTCATCGCCAAATAACAACTCTATGTTTAGAGGATGAAGAGCCCTTGTTGATTGTAAAAGCGTGATTCTGATATCAGAATACCTTCGACATATGGAAAAAAAAGTGTTCTGCATTCTCAGCGCCATTTCTGCAGTCTCAAATGGGATCTAATTTCAAATGATTCAGAAAAAGGTCATTATTTAAATTACTGCAGTCATTTCTTATTCTAGCATGAATGACAGACAAGCGTCTATTTCCGATAAGGTAGATACTAGGTATTCTATCTGGTTTTGACATGCTACTTAATTTTAACTCAAAGGAACCAAATGTTGTACAATTTCTGATTTCTTACTCTAGATTATTCCAAAGAGAAATTGATGAAGGAATACAGGACTTTTGTAACAATCGTGTTCTTGCATATACATTTTCGTAATTTTGGCTGTTTCTTAATTGGTATTGAGAACTATTGCCACACTGGAGGTATAAGTTCATCTATATATTCGGGAACAAGATTGTTTGATACTTTATACGTGAAACATAGTTTCGCATTTTTCCTTCCGGAAGATAATGTTTCCCAACCACATTCTTTATACAGATTTTCAAGAGATACTGATCTTGTAAGACCTGTCACGATACGCGCTGCTTCATTTTGAAGCTTTTCTATTGAATCAGAACCAAGCAAGTTATCACATTATTGTGTATCCATAAGATCCATTTTATCTAACAAGTGACTGAATCACGAGGTATACTGGTCCTTTGACATGCAGAAATTTGACCAAAAACAAGAAGTTTCGACACAGGATTGCGCAGGCTGAATTGGGTCGAAACTTTTTGCAGATGCATTAAGCCCCCTTCTCACTGAGCATATTATCTATATTTAGATCTACTTCGCCTTGTTCATAATTGTTTGCGAGCATGGTTAATGTTGAGGCCCTGCCTTCCTGGCTTCAGCTCTGAGACTCGTCTGGCATTAATTTTGTCCTATTCTATTCATAAGCATTCTGTCACGTGAATGTTTATAGTGCTTTCAGCGTCAGATATTTGGCCTGCAACACACGAAAAAGGGCATTCCGACATTTGCGTAAAGTGTCATCCCGGATCAGTCTGCGCAGTCCGCGCAGGCTAATCCGAGACGACACTTTCCGTTCTTATGTATTTTTTTGTTTTGTGCAAGTCTATTGTAGGACAAAATCGAATGTAGTCGTAAAGTGTGGTCTCGGATCAGTCTGCGCGGACTGCACAGACTGATCCGAGACCACACTTTACGCAAATGTCCGAATGCCCCTTTTGTCGTGTTGCAGGCCATATCATCAGGAACACTTTCGACTGCTTAAAGAAAAAAAAACCCAAGAAAACTCAAATGATTCTTATCTTAAAGGTGTGACCATACAAGCAAATGGCATGGATTTAATATCAGACTGCACGTTATGTGCAGTCTGATATTGATCTATGCCATTCGCAAAAGCGCTTGTTTTTGCCTATATAGCGTAAGCAGGATAACGAAGCTAAACTTTTACAGATGACCAGGATGTCAGGGTCAGCAGATATATTTCGCCACGTAAACGGGTTAAACTGCTCATAGAGCGTATAGAACAGATAAACAAGGGAGACAAATGGGAGCTGTTTCTCGAGGCGCTGACAAAATCAAGTAAGTAACTTAATATACAAATGATGCATGCTCTCTGTAATGGGGATTTAATGCATCTGAGAAAAATACATAGATCTATACTTATTTCATGCTTTCCGGTAGGTTACCGAGAAATAACTATATTTTTCGATATTTCATGGTACGACCAGTGAAAAAAGTAGATTTTTATATTCTAACTCTTCACTTGAAGGCGAAAACAGTTGTTCCTGCGCCCTAGTTACCTAGGTAAAATGCGCGTGCCTCTCAACCAGATGGAAATATGACAAACTTTACCCTATATTTTTCGCGCTTGACGTAATATTGTAATGCATTGCTATGAGGTGGGGGTACGCCATGGGGAATAATCGAAAAGAACCGTACTGGATTTTGATGTAAGTTCCCCCATAAAGGGATACAAGCATGAAATAAATAGAATATTTCTCTCTCTCTCTCTCTCTCTCTCTCTTTCTGCACACACACACACACACACCCACACACACACACACACACACACACATATATATATATATATATGAAAAAATCAAATGGTGCCGGTTCAAGGATATTACATAATAAACAAAAATAACATCACATGGGAGTATATATGAATAACGTTTATTGCCAACCGGTTTCGCTTTGAAAGCTTATCAGGGCAACAATAAATCACGTAGCAACGTCGCGTTGCTACACACATAACGCAATAATTGATGACGTTATGGCTTAATGTTCAATTTAGGCATAAATCTATTGATGAATGATTGTTCTTTAAGTAACCTAGCTGAAACATTGTCGTTATGCATTTTAAAGAAAGGAAAGATCGAGAATTTCGGAGAGGTTTTGGAACATTTATCTAAATGCGCACTTAAAGGCATTTGTCTTGTTAATGGGTCTCTGACTTGTTGATAATGTACTGTTTTTCTGTTCCTTAATTTGTCACCGGTCTGTCCGATGTAAAATTCCCTACACCCATTACAAATTAAAACATAAATAACATTTTTAACAGTACAATCCATATTTTCTTTTACAAAAAAAGTTTTATCATTTAATTTAATGTTGTTACCTTCAATAATGTAATCACACAGTCCACACCGTGGTTGTCCACACTTTTTTACGCAAGCGGCTGTGTCTAGACTGAACTCCGACCGCGTAATAAGTAGATTATCAACATTAATGATTAATTGTTTGGTGTTTAACGCCGTTTTCAACATTATTTAAGTTATATCGCGGCGGCCAGTGCACCTATCCATGCTTTCCTGGAGTTCCTTTTACCAGTACTCCTTCCAAGCCACTTGCTGCTTTCCCACATAATCATCGTCGAAACAAGGATAAGCGGTGGGAGAGGAATGAATCCTGTCGCAGTGACTATCATCAATCCTCGGAAGGAAATTGGCCGAACCTGGGATCGAACCCACGACCCCCTATTCTCAAGTCCTGCACGCTACTGACTGAGCTAGCGGGGCTCGGCAAATACAATAAAAGCTGAATTTTGGATTTTTTTTTTTTTACCCTTTTCAAAGGCAAATTTCCCAGAAACAAGCACGATGACCAATATCTTTTTTTACTGTAATCTCCTAAAGACATGATGAGCTTTGTATGTGCAAAGTGAAAAAAAAAGGAAAGCGTTAAAAAGTTTTGTGATATACGCCGTTAAGAGGCATGTAATTTTTTTAATAATGAGCAATTCATTTACATAATGTGCAAATAAAAATAGTGTATTGAGTCCCCCGGAAACTACTCAGTCAACACTAGAATACATACAAAGAAGAAAGATTCAAATATTTCCATAAGTTACAAATGAAGGTAGTTTAAATCTACAAATATACACTAAACAAAACTTCTAAACGGCCACTTTTAATCTGGAATTTCCTGTAGACCTTTTTTGGCATCCGCTATCCAGAAGAGCGATAGTTCATTTGGTTTTTTTTTTTTAAATAATTGACCAATGTAAAAAAAGCGTACCCCAGCCGAAGTCTGAAAATAATTTTTTGGCTTGTACCTTTCAAAGGAACTTATTTAAATTTCATTCACTTAACATAGAAAATTGAAAAATATTTTTTTTTTAAAACTTCATGCTCCTTCTCGGAGTTTATATTTTTGTGCAGAAAATAAGTTTCATGTTTTTTTTTTTTTTCTTTATCGCTGACAAAATTTCAGTATTTTATGATTTTCTTCTTAACCTGTTTGGGTCGATAGACATCATGCAAGGGCAAACTATGTGTTTTCCCTTTTATGAAAAAGAGATGCCTTCTGTTGGCAATATCGAGAATGTTTTCATTAGAATACCATATCTAATATATATCCAGATATACATATCCAGATATATATTACAATATGTATTTATTAATCTGTCTATTACTTGGTCAAAGCCGAGCTCCGGTAGCTCAGTCAGTAGCGTGCAGGACTTGAGAACACGGGGTCCAGGGTTCGATCCCTGGCTCGGCCAATTTCTTTCCGAGGATTGATGATAGTCATTGCGACAGGATTCATTCCTCTCCCACTGCTGACCATTGTTTCGACGATGATTATGTGGGAAAGCAGCCAGTGGCTTGGAAAGAAAATTGTGCGGAGTACTGGTAAAAGAGACTCCAGGAAAGCATGGATAGGTGCACTGGCCGCCGCGATGTAACTGAAATAATGTTGAAAACGGCGTTAAACACCATACAATCAATCAATCAATCAACCTGGTCAAAATTACATAAGAAACAAAAGTGGCCGGTTAGAAGTTTTGTTGAGTGCTCGTAAATAACACCAGCGTTGTGGAAAATATAAAGTGGTTTAAATGTAACATTTGCATAAATCTAAGACGGAAAAAAATAGCATGAGAATTTGAAAACACAAATCAGAAACATAAAAAAAGAAATTGACACTTGATAACTCTTAAGTAATATTTTCTTGGAAATATAAAGGAAAATTACTATGGGAAAATTGAGCAGATTGCTCGTGAAAAACTACCAATTACTCCTTTTTTCACACTTTCGAAACAGCAGATCTTTTGCCCCTCCTGTAGAAGCTTTGCTTGTTATTCAATTGATCAAATGACTTTAGATTTCACTGCACTTTTGAAAGATCTATATATAGAGTATTATTGTGAATCTACTTTATTGTTATTATTATTATTACACAGATTATCCATACATTGTTGAGAAAATAACTGGAAAGACGACAGCAGATCACACTGATTGTAATAAAATTCTAAGAAAGGTCTGCGCTGACATAATTCTGAGAGCCCACGTACCAGCTGTTAGTGACCACTTCTTTGCCAACGGAGTTCTGAACGAGAGAGACATGGAGAAAATTGACGCCGAAGAAAGAACCCTCGGGCAATCTTCCGCCTGTTTTGTGATGTTACATCTGATTCCAAGGCGTGTCAAGAATTGGTATGAAATTCTCAAAACAGTTCTTAGGGAAAACGAGATGCAGGACATTGCAGATAAAATGGAAGAGTACGAAGAGTTGAAAGGTATTTAGGAACAGTTGACTCCTTTATCTTTTCATAAACAATATACCGTTATTACCTGCTGGAACAAGTTTCCAAACGCAAACTTTGATATCACCAATTTACCACGTAGGCCTAACCTCCCTTGATTTCAGTGTAATAATTATGGCCATTAAAATTTCTTACATGGCTTGCTACACGCGAAAAGGGGCATTCGGACATTTGCGTACAGTGTCTTCTCGGATCAGCCTGTGCAGTCCGCGCAGGCTAATGCGAGACGGCACTTTACGATTACGTTAGATTTTGTGATACAGTAGACTTCCGCAAAACAGAAAATAACATAAATACGGAAGGTGTCGTTTCGGATTAGCCTGCGCGGATTGCACAGGCTGATCCGAGACGACACTTTACTAAAATGTCCGAATACCCCTTTTCGTGTGTTGCAGGCCATTATTGTAAGGCATGTTTGAGACAGGACATTTTGACATCATAGGAACACTGTGTTATGACATTTATTAAAACTTAGTATTTCTGCTCCATATTTCCAAACTGCGTCAAATACAAATGTCCCAGTCAAAAAAAAAAAAATACTGCCGAAATCGATAGACTGTTGGTAATGTAGGGCTTGTTTTATTTTTGGGGTTAAAATCGAGCAGCTATATGGCAGCTTTTTTGGAAATGTTTTGTTCCCATGAACACAAACCCCTGTAACAGTGGATCTATGGATCTAAATCTCTTCATTAGTTCTTGAGACACAAAACTTTCTGAGATAGAAACAATCTGGCATTCCTCGGCTTTTCAGATGAAATGATAGAAATAGATTTTTTTTTTTTTTTTCATTTTGTGAACATCATCGGTAATATTTTCACTCGTGGCGTGAAAATATTACCGATGATGGTCATGAGATGAAATAAATTTCGATCTTTAACCGAAAAAAAAAAAATCTATTTATTTCATGCTTCTGACCCTTTTTAGGGGACTTAATCAAAATCCCTCGAAAATGTTTGTAGGGTCTTCTCAATCAGTTAGACCATGTAAAATGTGTTTAGATCGATAAAAAGTATCACTTACATATCAACTGACCTACTACTACTCTTTCCAGTCCAAAAAAATTACTTCACCAAAATAGAAAATTCTCGTGTTAAAATTTGAATACAAATTTTCAATACCAACATTGCCCACCATTAAAGTGTCCTTAAAAAACACCTATTCCTGCTTACTTTTGAACTTTTAATAAAATATAAACTATCTTTAAAGTAATTGTATACTGAGATGGACTGATAATTCCTCTTTTTCAACAATGTTATAGGGGTTGATTTTATCCGCCAAGAAGGGGGGTCGATATTACACTCCAGAGGTCGATATTAACAGAAGTCACTAGTAGTTTTTAACTGTTCACTACTACATTTCTACAGACAGTTACAAAGTATTTGATTGGACGAAACGAACCAATAAATATTTGTCTCGCGAATGCTTAAGGGACGTTTTCGATACAACTTTCTCACGGTCAAGGAAAACTTGAATGGGCGTTAAGGGGTCGATATTATCCGATTTTGCGCTACTGGTATTTTTCCCATGTTTTCTGCTCTCCCAAAGACCGTTCTAATGAAATAAAATTTGTTGAATGCAAATGCCTTAAATTAAGAAAATCTAAAAATAAGTCGCAAACTCTTCACAAATAGACAAAACTTAAGATTGATCCAAATTTAAGGCATTTGTAGACGACGAAATGTATACATGACTCAGAAATGAAATTTTTATTTGGAGAGGTACACACATTGCGGAAAAAAGGAGAAAGTGTTGTTTCCAAGCATTTTCTCCTTTTTTTCCCCCACATGTTAGCAAAGGTCTTCTTAAATCGCTATAAGGTCGTTATAAAACTCGGGATTGTTTGATAAAGGGTTAAGATATTGTATGATGTGGGGTTCAGGTTCTTTGTCAATCTCTTCCATATATCAGATGAGCCTACAGTAGAGAACAGAACAGTAACAGACAGCGGACACTCGGATGAACAAAGACTGTGGGCCATTCGGCAAGAGTTGCGCAATGTCGTGTATAACCTGCGGAGCAAACGCCATATTTCTGAAGAGGAAAAACGTTTACTGGATGATTTAATGAGTTTACTCAAAGGTAGGTCTTTTGTTGGTTTCAAAGTTTGTAACTTACATTTTAAGCGACGAGTATAAAAACTAGAATTGTCGATACTAATAGCTGAAAGTTTCACAAGCATGTGTTTGCAAAGAGTGTGAATTTTAAAGACACCATAACATCATTAGATTGCTGGAATGTGAAACAAAGAGGAATCGATAAAAAGTATACACAGAAGAGAAAAAAAAGGTTATTTACCTTAGCATTTCAGCAAAATTTCGACATTTTCTGTGCAGTATATCAGAACAAAACGTGCTTTTCTCCCGGGGTTTAGCTCCTTTTCTAATAATGCAAGTTTTGTCGTAATTATGTTTCAGAAATAGACACAACTAGTGTTGGGGCATCAGGTGCCTCAAGTCAGGAAGGAACACGTAGGCCTATCACATTAGAAATTGACAGTTCAAGTCACGATCAGCATCAGGCCACCTCAGCACCAGGGACATCAGCGCAGTCCTTTTGTGGTAGTTTCGCAGCTTTATGGGAAATAAAGGACAAATATCAAACCATCTCCGCAGATCTTGCCAAGAACACTGAATATCTGTCATACCTGACCCAGTCACCCGTAGAAGTTTGCTGTATCAGAAACGTGTGTGCTTCTTGTTCTCGAAGAACAGATGATAACTCTGATTCGGCTTTTTATGATACATCTTATGCAACGAATGGCGAGTCCGTGCACTTATGACACTTTTCACTCATTATCATATTGTCATATAATTTCAACATGCCATATTGGACAAATCTGCTTGGTCAAACTACTTTCAGCATCACGCCGTTATTTCAAACCTGATATTCAAATTTCATTGACCAATCAGATGCGTTAGATATAATCACTGCAGCATTAGAATTTCAATTTCCCAGTGGGAAGCCAGATACTTGTCCACCTCAAAAGTTTCTACTCGCTTAGGAAGTATCCTTTTGTTCCATTCCATGTACGAGTATAAGATCGAATATAAGTTACCGTAGAACACGAGGAGTGTTCAAATATAAATGCATCTAAGCACCTAAAATTTGATTCTTCACAGGTTTCACTGAAATTTTTATTTTGTTCCCTCAAAGTATTCACCTCCAACAGATAGACAAATTTTCTGTCTCCGTATCCAATCTTTGAAGGCATTTTCAAAGTGTTCTTTAGATATACTATGAAGACACTGGAATATTGCAGAACCGAGGTGTTTAAGCTGAATAATTTTCGACCTGAAAGGTATTTTTTTAGGTCATGTGAATACGGAGGGCGGGGAAGCACAACGACTTTTTCCTGCTTCAGAAAGTCTTGCACTATAGACGCCTTGTGCAATGACGCGTTGTCATGCAGCAATATGACATTGGTCAAACCTGTTGCGCGTCTTCAATTTTGAAAGAATTTCTTCGGTTTTCGACGAACTGTCATCTTGTAAAATTTTGCATCAACAGATTTGCTTTTAGTCATATTACAGCGACAGTTCACATACTCATGCATATCTTTGGTGTCACCAGTACAAGGCTAGGGCTCTGAGGTGTCTTGTCCATACTTCTAGTAGGGCTCTAACTCAGGGCCTCCATGTTACAAGTCCAAAACTTTATCACTGAGCCATGCAGTACCCCTAATACTTTTTAAAAAAAAGTAGGAAAAAGGTAGGAATAAGGCAAAACAGTAAAAAAATATAGGAAAAAGTAGGACTACCTGTAAGCCTGTTTAGACAAAAGCGACATTGAAACTCTTTTTTTTTTAGTTTTTATGATAGACTGACAATATACATATGGCCTACAACACGCAAAAAGGGGCATTCGGACATTTGCGTTAAGTGTCGTCTACGACACTTTCCGTTTTTATGTAATTTTCTGTTTTGCCCAAGTCTACTGTAGTACAAAATCTAATGTAGTCGTAAAGTGCCATCTCGGATTAGCCTGCGCCGGCTGATCCAAGATGACACTTTACGCAAATGTCCGAATGCCCCTTTTCGCGTGTTGCAAACTATATTATGTTAGGTGTATAATTTGGGGTTTTAACTCATTATCAAACAACAAAATTTTGGACTGGACTGAACTGAAAGCACTTGTAGACAACAAAATGTTAATGTTGCTTAAATGGGGATTTCTGCATTTGATAGGGCAGAAATTATTGTGGGAAAACAAGAAAATGCTGGTAACCAGCATTTTCTCCTTTTCCCACAATGTTTTCAAAAGCGTATTTTCTTCGGGGTCGTTAATACTCGGGATAGTGTGATCTAAAGACAACAAAATGTTTAATGTTGCTTAAATGGGGATTTCTGCATTTGATAGGGCAGAAATCATTGTGGGAAAAGGAGAAAATGCTGGTTACCAGCATTTTCTTCTTTTGCCACGATGTTTTCAAAAGTGTATTTTCTTCGGGGTCGTTAATACTCGGGATAGTGTGATGATCTAAAGACAACAAAATGTTTAATGTTGCTTAAATGGGGATTTCTGCATTTGATAGAGCAGAAATCATTGTGGGAAAAGGAGAAAATGCTGGTTACCAGCATTTTCTTCTTTTGCCACGATGTTTTCAAAAGTGTATTTTCTTCGGGGTCGTTAATACTCGGGATAGTATGATCTAAAGACTTAACGTCAATTACCTGAGATCCGTAACCACGGCTTCCATTTGACTGAAAAACAATTGGTTTCTATTATCTCATGTGGAATTTGTTTCATGAGTAGATTCCCAATCTTTTTTTGTCCGTTAATTATCACCGTAATTCATGCGATATTTGTTTTCTTTGTGGAATAATGATTTGTTTTTAAATAATACAAGGTCTGTTCTGAATATATATCACTAAGTTTTATCACATGAAACATGTAGTCTGATATTTTCTGTAATTCATGCGATATTTGTTTTCTTTGTGGAATAATGATTTGTCTTTAAATAGTACAAGGTCTATTCTGAATATTTATCACTAAGTCTTATCACATGGAACATGTAGTCTGATATTGGTTATACACCTTGGACCATTGTATTCTAAACTGATTTGGGGGTCTACAATTAAGAATTTTCTCTTCATCTGCAAAAAGTAACTTGTTGTGTAACCCGCATTTTATTTATATGTCGGGGAAAGAGACTGATTGATTGATTGATTGAATGAAGTTTTACTTTGCTTTCAATGTTATTACAGTCTTCCCATAGCAAAAGCTCACATATTCATGTCTATCCTGCGTTTCATCAGTGCTACGCTAGGGCTCTAAAGTGTCTTGCCCAAGGAAACTCCCATGAAAACCCCAGTGCTTCCAGTGAGTCTTGAACCCGGGGTCTTTTCGTTGCAAGTCCTACACTCTACAACTGAGTCACACATGACCTCCTTAAGGTTGATTGATTGAATGTATGGTGTTTAACGCTGTTTTCAACATTATTTCAGTTATATTGCGGCAGACAGTGCACCTATCCATGCTTTCCTGGAGTTTCTTTTACCATTACTCTGCACAATAGTCTTTCCAAACCACTGGCTGCTTTCCCACATAACCATCCTCGAAACAATGGTCAGCGGTGAGACAGGAATGAATCCTGTTCCAATGACTATCACCAATCGTCAGAAAGAAATTTGCCGAGCCGGGGATAGAACCAGCAACCTCCTGTTCTCAAGTCCTGTACGCCACTGACTGAGCTACCAAGGCTCGGCGACCCCCCTCAAGGAAAGAATAAATTTGATGTGTTCACTATGTATAGTCAAAGGGAAATAACAATATTTTATTGGATTATTACTGTAACACTTAATCTCCTGTTAACCATTCGGTTGCTAAACGCGACTCACTGACCTTTTGTGGACAGTGTAGATCAAAGATCAGACTGCACAGAATGTGCAGTCTGATCTTTGATCTACACTGTCCAATAAGGACACTTTTCGCCCAGAAAATACTATTGAAATAGATAAATTTGGGTCTTTACTAATGGTTTAAAAGTTTCATTCCAGTTATATAGCAGGAGGAGGTTAACTTCATGTATTACTAGTACTGATCTTTTCTTCAGCATGACCAGTTTTATACAATGTTATGTTTCCTGTTGTGAAACCTGTAGAAAATGTTAATTTTCTTTTCAAATTAACCTTTCACCACACATGAAAAATGTAGACATCAAAATTGAAAGCATTTGCAAATGACAATTTATATGTGGCTAAAATGATGGAATTTGTCGGTAAGAGGAAAGGAAATATTGTGGGAAAAGAAGAAAATTCTGCTGATCAGTATTTCCTCCTCTTTCTACAATTTTCCTCCTCTTTCTAACATTTCTTCCTTAGGGTCGTTAATACTCGGGATTGTGTGGTAAAGGGTTAATCGATTCAAGATATGTTGAACTAAAAATAAAACAGTAACTATTTTTTGTTTGGTGTTTATTGTTGGTGCAATGTTCCAAAGCTTCATACTTCATAAAATGGCCTATTGTGACATAATTAAAAAGAAAAAGATGCTTTGGTTGTGATTATCGTATAATTACTTCTACACTCTAATATGCGTTGTCTATGCGGTGATCAGAAAAAAGTCACAGGAAAAAAAGTCACAGAAAAAAGTCACAGGAAATAACCTGTAGAAGTATTTTCATGCATCTAAGGTACGTCTGTTTTTTTTTCCTTCAGTCTGTCTGTCGGTCTATTTGTTGGAAAAGAAGAAAATGCTGGTGACCGACATGTTTTCCTTTTGCCATAATGTTTTCTACCCTATCTGATACAGATCCCATGTTTGCAGTCATAATAACATCTGAGCAATACACAAATACTGGTGACATGGTCATCAAATGAGGTTTGAAGTCATTTTAGGGGGTACTGAACATGAAAGAGGCATTTATTTTTCACAAACACGTCTTCAAATTATTTTTTCTTTTTTACTTAATAAAGAGCTTGTCAATAAATTTAGACTAACTAGTATCAATTAATTCAATGTCCTGAATGTATGCAGCTGAGTAGGTGTGAAGACTAGCACCTCCTATCAGTAAAGAAACTTGTTTAATGCCACAAGGTATATTGTGTATACCTGCTTCAGAGATGTGAATTATTGTTGTTCGTTAATTCATACACCGATCTGAATAATACCTTTTAATCTTGATTTTTTTTTTCTTTAATCTGTCTCGAATATCTTCAAAACCTGCAAGACATAAGTCCCCCTTTTTTTTTTTACTTTTTTTCCTGTGACTTTTTTTCCTACCAAAAACTGTGACTTTATTTCTGTGACTTTTTCCCCTATGACTTTTTTGCCTACATTCGTCTGTGCATGTCATATTCTTTGAAGATTCGACCTGTCTGCTATGACGCATCACTATCCCCAGTATAGGAGAAATAATTGTGCCGCTAATACAGTAGCTATGGAGAAAATGGCAATAAATAAAACATATGCGGAAAAAATTAGCCTGTTTGTCGCTCAAAATATCTTGAAAATTCAATTATTTCGAAAAAGGTAAAATAGTTTTCACCAATACTCTTGTTTTACTGCACATCTTTGAATACTGTTTTTAAATAAAGACTTTAGGGAAACCAGGGTTTTTCAACAGACTTATCAATGTGTTTGGGCTTACATCGAAGCTATTAACCAAGCCTGCAGGGGGTGTTTTTATAAATGGCCAGTGCATAGGTTACATGCTGGCTGATAATAGCTGAATGAATCATAGCAGATAGCGTTTTATTGAGTAAACATTTATTTTATTTTGAAATTCAAAGCAATGGGTGTCGTTTTGAAAAGCAGTCCGGTTCTGTACCAAGAACGTCAGAATCAGATAGATGTGTATTTGAAAATACCTAGCTGAAAATAATGCCCTAATATGGTGTAATTGACACTATTCATCAGCTAGTGGGGCTATACAAGGCCATTCTTACCCTCTTTGGATTAACACTTTAAATACCATACAATCCCTAGTTTTAACGACCCTGAAGACAAAGCCTTTGGAAAACATTGTGGGAAAAGGAGAAAATGCTGGTAACCAGCATTTTCTCCTTTTCCCCCAATATTTTCTTCCCTAACAAAGACAAAATTCATCATTTGAACTACATTTAATTTGTCGTCTGCAAATGCTTTCAGTTTGGACCAGTCTATATTTTTGTCGTGTGGTAAAGAGTTAACACTTTAAACACCACACAATCCTCTGTTTAACTCTTTACCACATGACAAAATTTCAGACAAATCTAATTTCAAAGCATTTGCAGAAAACAAACTGAAAGTGGTTTAAATCATGGAACTTGTCTTTGATAGGGTAGAAAACATTGTGGAAAAGGGGAGAACACACTGGTTGCCTCTTTTTCCTGCAAATTTTCAAAGGGATTCTTCCCTTGGGTTGTTAGAACTTGGGTTTGTGCAGTAAAGGGCAAAATAACCCCATGTGCCATTGAAAATGTTGCCAAAAAGATAGATTGAATGGTATTTTATATACAACTTTCACAATTAGTAACATCACCGGTACAGCTCATATATTTGAGGGCGTACTGGGTAGTACAAGTACTAGGCTAGGGCTTTGAAGTGTCTTGTCCAAGAACACTGTAATGTATTGGTAAATGTACGCTATGCGATACTGTTGATACTTTGATTATTGAACACTCTCTATTTGTGAAGATCAATATTAAACGCAGTTTCCGATAATATCATGATTGTCTTACTTAGTTTATTACATGGTGTCAGAAATCCGCTCGCATCGGCGTAACAAAGAAGATTCAATAGAAAAATAAAGGTGCCGTTATATAAGCGAGATATTATTCTACGCACGTTTACCGCATAATTATGGCGACAAAAGGGATTAGGCCGTTGCAAGAGTTCAACCCATCAGACTCTAGCGCCCCGGAATGGGAACTTTACAAACGCGATTTCACCATCCATTTAGATGCATTAGGCCTCGATGACAAGCCTGGTAGACGAAAGGTCGGTGTGTTGCTAGCCAACATGGGCCGAGAATGCGTCAAAATATATGATGCTTTTGAATGGGCACCCGCCGTTGAAGCAGACGAGGAGCACGGAATTGTGGGAAGTCCGGCTGAAGATAAATACGATCTCGACACTGTCTTTAGGAAATTTGACAGACATTTTGGTGTTCATAACTATAGGAACATTAAAAGACAGGAATTCCTAAACACCAAGAGGGGTAACATGTCCATTATGGACTATATAGCGGAATTGAAAAGAAAGGCAGATCACTGTCAATATGGCGAGCAAAAAGAGGGTTTAATTTGTGACATGATAATTAACGGTGTCAATGACAAAAAATGTTCCGAGAAATTAATGGAGCTTCCAGCTGACCAGTTAAACATAGACAGAGTGATGCAAATTTGTAGACAAGTAGAGCTAACTACCGCTCATCTTAAAACTTTAGAAGAAAATCCAGCTGTTAATCTGGCTAAAACCAATAGGCATCAAAGACAAGAGAGACAGTCAGTTTGCAAAAAGTGCTGTAGACACCACGAATATAGAAACTGTCCGGCATACAACAGAACCTGTGACACCTGTGGGCTTAAAGGTCATTTTAAAGCATCTACACTGTGCAAAGGTAGAAACACAGCAAGCGGCAATGCCACCAACAGCACCAGAGGTCGGGGTAGAAGGTCACATCGTGGTCGTGGTGGCAGGAGACGTAAAGTAAATTACACTGAAGCAGTGGAAGATGATAATCTTGCCGAAATGTTTGGACAAACAGCTTCAGTGAAAGATGTTTTTGTAGCAACATCAGGAGGATCTGACAGAAATTGATCTGTTACATTTAACATAGCGAACATAGAATTGCCATTAGCCCTAGAAATAGACTCTGGTGCAATGTGTAATGTTCTGTCCAGGAAAACAGCAAATGAATTCAACAGAATTGCACAGATTGAAAACAGTGACATTATAATCAATGGGGTGAGTGGAAAATCCAAAGCTCATGGGAAAATAACATTACCCTGTGAATATAAAGGTATAACCAGAGATATAGAATTCCAAGTGATGGACACTCCGAGAAATGTCAATTTATTGGGCAGAAATGACTCTGTAAATTTCGGGCTGATAATGCGTGTGAACTCTGTCAAAACTGAAACTGATCACATCATTGAAGATTATAGCGATGTTCTTGGAGATGAAATTGGCTGTTTGCCAGGAGAATATGAAATCAAAATTGATGAAACCGTAACACCAGCAATACACGCTCCGCGTCCTGTGCCAGCTGCTATAAGGGAGCAGTTGAAACGCGAGTTAGATCACCTAGAACAATGTGGAATAATCGTCCAAGAAACAGAACCAACTAACTGGGTGAACAGCTTAGTCTGTGTGAGAAAGAAAAACGGTAGAATAAGGATTTGCATTGACCCAACAGACCTAAACAAGGCCATACATCGCGAACACTAACCAATGAACAGCTTCGAAGACGTAGCTACTAGATTATGTGGCAGTAAATACTTCACTACACTTGACACAAATATGGGCTACTACCAAATCAAACTGTCTAAAGCTAGTTCCAAGTTGACAACATTCAACACTCCGTTCGGACGATACCGTTACCTGAGAATGCCTATGGGAGCCAAATGTTCAAGTGAGGTTTTCCAAAGATGCATGGAAATGCATTTCGGTAGTATTCAAGGAGCTGAAGTGATAGTTGACGACATACTGGTGCATGGACGCACCATTGAAGAACATAACAAAAGGTTGAAACAAGTGCTTGATAAGGCCAGAACCATAAATCTAAAGCTGAACAAAGAAAAGTGTGTTTTCGCTAAGCCTGAAGTGGACTATGTAGGTCATAAGTTGACTAGCGAAGGCATCAAACCAACGAACAAGAGAATCAAGGCAATCATGAACATGAAGGAACCTGAAAACTTTGGTGAGCTAGAAACAGTTCTCGGTATGCTATCGTATGTATCCAAATTTATTCCCAAACTCAGCGAGTTAAATGCACCACTCAGGGAGTTGAAAAAACATGAACAGTGGGTTTGGAACGACGCTGCTAGACAAGCGTTTGAGAAAATCAAAAGGACATTAGTGTCAACTAAGGTGTTGAAGTTTTACAGCTTGGATAAACCAGTCACATTGACGGTAGACGCATCAATGAAAGGTTTAGGAGCAGCCATTATCCAAGAAGATGTTAAGGGTTATAGCATACGCATCAAAAGCTCTATCAACAACAGAGCAGAAATATGCCCAAATTGAAAAAGAGATGTTGGCTGTGGTTTTTGTTTGTGAAAAGTTCCACAAATCATTGTATGGTAGACAAAACTTTACTACTGAGTCAGACCACAAACCCCTGGAGTCGATCCTTAAAAAACCCATACACAAAGCACCGCTGAGAATTCAAAGAATGATGCTTAAACTTCAGCCATATGAATTCACATTGATACACAAAGTTGGCAAAGAAATGGGTCTAGCAGACTGCTTAAGTCGTTTGCCATTGGAAGAATCAGGCACAAAGTCAATAGATGAAGAGCTGATGGTCTTAAAGGTAGACTCTCTATCTTGTACTAACCATGAGAAAATTGCAGCTTTAACCCAAACAGACAACCAGTTCCAAGTTCTAGCAAAAGTCATCTGTCGTGGTTGGCCAGAATCAAAAAGCATGTTACCAGTAGAAGCTTTACCGTTTTGGGACTATAGAGATGAAATGGCAATATACAATGGCGTACTGTACAGAGGTGAACGAGTATGCATTCCAGCTGAAATGCGCAGAGAAACACTCCAAGCAATACACAGTTCTCACCTGGGAGTAGTAAACTGTAAGAAACGTGCTAGAGAATTGGTATTCTGGCCAGGAATGAACAAGCAGATTGAAGAATTGGTCAGTAAATGTAGCGCATGTCTGGTCCAGCGTAATAAACCCCCGAAAGAGCCAATGATAATTCAGTCTATTCCAGAACTACCATGGAGCAAAGTAGGGATGGATCTATGTGAACATGAAGGTAATCATTATCTTATCATGGTAGACTACTATTCGAACTTTATCGAGGTTGCACCGTTGCAAAGGGACACAAAAACGAGCACTGTCATAAAACATGTTAAACAAAACATTGCTCGTTACGGTATCATGGACACAATCATAAGTGACAACGGTCCGCAGTTCACTAGTACAGAGTTTAAAGATTTTGTTGGAAAGTATGGCATCCGTCATATCACATCGTCACCACTACACCAGCAGACAAACAGTCTTGCGGAGAAGGCGGTCCAAACAGTGAAGAAGTTAATTAAAAAAATGTGTAGAAACAGGTGACGACATCTATCTGTCATTGTTAGAGTTACGAAACACGCCTCGAGACAACGAAATTGGCTCACCAATGCAACGTCTTATGGGCCGTAGGGCGAAAACACTCATACCTATTGTAGAAAAATTAAGAAACCCTGAATCAAAACATGCTGAAGTGGTCACATCGAAGCTACTTGACCTCAGAAAAAAGCAAAAAATCTACTATGATCAACATACCAGGGTCAAAGATGATATCCAGCCGAATGATGCCGTGAGGATTAACACTCCATCTGGTTGGAAACCAGCAGAATATGTAAAACCATCAGATCATCCACGCTCTCACATAGTTAAAGCAGGGGATTCAGGACGTGAATATAGGCGTAATACAGACTTGTTATTGAAAACGCGTGAAAACCCACACATAATCAAAACAAGGGTCGAAAACGATATTCAACCTACTCCAGCCGAAGAGAATATAAAGGTACAACCCAGAGTTAGTGAAAGAGTCAGCAGAGACATAAACAAACACAATGAAAAGGAGAGTGCAAGTGAAAATAATTCGGTCAAAGCAAGCCAAAAGAAGACAGATGTCTCCGAACAAAGGACAACACGATCCGGCAGGGTTATCCGCAAACCAAAAAGATTCGAGAGCGATTATTAACATTCAGTGATACTCATTTGTTTTTTGCTCTCATGATATTGTGCACATATTGAGTGTATGTTTCACATATCTAAAAATTATTTGCATCAGAAAATGTTTTCACATACCAGAAAATTATTAGCATCAGACAATGTTTTCACAAGTCAAACATTAGACAATGATAAGCATGAGACAATGTTTTCATTAGTTAAAAGTTTGTATTACATATTTTCATTAGCTAGAAATTTTTATTGCATGTTTTTCATTAGTTAGAAGTTTATATTGCATGTTTTTTCATTTAATATAGTTAGAGAAGTTTTATTACATGTTTTTCATTAGTAAGAAGTTAGTATTACATGTATAACATACTGTATATAGAAATCCTGCAAATTTGTTTCACTACACTCACATAATCAGTATACTACATGCTTAATTGAGTAATAATCAGCCTAGTCATATTGGAACCTTCTTTCCTGTTAACAATTCCCAAGGACAATTTCGGACATCAAAATTTTATATTTCAGTATATTCACATTCTAGTCATGGATTTCAAAGACAAACAGTGACTTATTTTTTTTAAAGAAAAGGGGATGTAATGTATTGGTAAATGTACGCTATGCGATACTGTTGATACTTTGATTATTGAACACTCTCTATTTGTGAAGATCAATATTAAACGCAGTTTCCGATAATATCATGATTGTCTTACTTAGTTTATTACAAACACTCCTATCAAAATTCCAGTGTTTCCGGTGAGGGTTCAATTGACAGATTGATGGAATGGTGTTTTACGCCGCTTTCAACATTATTTCAGTCATATCATGGCAACAGCTCACTAGGGCTCTTGGTGTCTTGCCAAAGGACACTCCCACGAAAAAAAACAGTGGATCCAGTGCGGCTCAAACCCGATGCCTTCAGGTTACGAGTCCCACACTTCACCACTGAGCCATGTTGGACCCCTTTAGTGAGGGTTTTACCCGGGGCATCCAGGTTTTCGGCCTTTCACTTTATCACTTAGCCATGCAGGACTCCATAGGTTGGAAAAAGAGAAAAATGCTGCTTAACAGCATTTTCTGCTTACCAGCATTTTTCCTGTTCCCACAATGTTCTCTACAGTTTCAGAGACATAGGCATACTCCTATATTTTAGCCACATTTCCAAAGCAAAAAAAAAAAACACACATCCTCGGAACCTAGGTTTGAAGCATTACGTTACTCTCCATGCATCACCCCTGGGAAAATTGACTAGCAAATCGTCGTTTCTTATGAATATTCATATAGTCGGGAAGTACCCTAATAGCCAATCGAAAGATCAATAATATAATGATACTCTCTTGTAGAGAGGATAATTTCATTTCTTCCATTACTAAAAATAACCCTGGAAAAAACCTGAGGTTGTCAACAAATATGGCTGCCGTCAGCGTGCTTATCTCCTGTGAGATATGCCATTCTGCAATACAGGGACGACACTATCGATCTTAGTGTATGGTTTTAACTGACAATCTTTCGGTGTTACGCCGAAAGTCTCTTTTAAATGCTTCTCAATTGTGGTGTTGATGGGTGCCGCCATATTTAAAGTTTCGCCAAGTTTGATTTGTAACGAATGATGTGATTGGATATTATCAATAAGTAAAAATTAGGAATGACGGCATATTTGTGATAAAAATAGTTAAAATTTTCTCAATGAAGTACTGAGATCACCAATCAAAATGCTTCATGAATAATTCATGAGAACGAGGAAATGCCCAACGAAATAACCCAGGGGCGATTACAGAATGAATCGAAACTGGGTCACCGAGGATGAAAAAAACAATACATGACTATACTGTTGCTGCTCCTGTGAATACACAGTAATATGAATATAGGCAAAGCCTAAAGGCGAGCAGCGCTGCAAGTTTTTGCTACTTTCATAGAAGTAAATTTTCTTATCAAATGCCAACAAATTACACTGAGTATAGGGGTAAATCTAGATCTAGATCTGTCTCAGATTTTTTATAATCTCACCAAAGTTAAAAAATAATTCATCTCATAATTAAGCAAAGCAACTGCAGGTAAACCACCAGAAAAAAAGAAAGACAAATGAATAGAATATTAAGAATATTAAGATTCCCCTCTCCCTCACCCACCCCCCAAAAAAAAGTACAAGCCCTGGGGTGTTTCCTGATCTTAGAACTATTACGATAATCTTATCTCGAATGTCACCATTTGCACGAATGAGAAATTTTGCGTTAAAATATGATCTGATCAATGTAAAATTTTCTTGATACCAAAGTTTATCATGAATTTTTTTTTTCGGAAAACTTTTCACTATCTAAATAAATATTCCAGGAAATGTAGGATCAGCCTCCAAAGAGTTTTGAGTTGTCTTGGGTGGCTTAGTGCTTAAGGTGTTGAAACAGTAATCCTAAGGTCCTGGGTTTGATCCTCAGCCAAGATAATGTTTTACTTGTATGGCAGTTTCTATGGGTAAGGCAAGCCATATCCCAAACATGGACTGCTTGTAAAACCAAGGAAAATATATGAAGTGAGCTGTCAGCTTGATACGACTGAAATGACTTTGAAATGGGAGTACAACAGCAATTGATCAGTCCAAAAAAGTCTTAGTTTTAAAAAGGATAAGGCCAAAAGAGGCTGGTTAAATATCATGGGCCTGATCATTATCTGACATTGGCATTTAAACTGAATTCATATTTATGTAGTCATTGTTTGACAACACAGTATTTGTATTTCTCAATTAAAGTTATGAACAACAAACGGTTTACATGCATGGATAAAAGGAGATAGATCTAGGAAAGATTAAGAATTTTCAGAGATTTAGGTTTGTAGATGTAAATCTTTGTAATTATTTGTTTGAATGGAATTTTATGTTATTTCCATTGCAATTCAGCTTAGGTAATGTCATTAACATCTTTATTTAGTAATTAATGTTTCAACCAGTGCTAGCCTGTGGCTATGGTGTGCCTTGCTCAAGGATACTCCTACATGACTGGTAGGGCAATCAGGCTTTTAAACAGGATTTCAAGAGAACAAACCCTTTGCCTTGACCTACGAATAAATTACAGTCACCCACAAAAACAAATCTGCATAAAAGATATTTCAGTGGCTCCCAAGTCTTTGCCATTCCTTTGCCATAAATTTACACTTAACAGTCAGGTCATCAAGCTGGTATGTTTTTTTATGACTGTGCAGCTGATGGTTTTGTCTGAATGAAATAAGCTTAAATTTGTTAAAAGCTGATTAAAACAGGGGTTAAAGAAAAAGGCACAATACCAGATTTTGTTTTTGGAAGTCAAAAATAACTTTACCAAATTGATAAGCAATATCATTCTGTAAAAAGAAACCTTTAGACCAAAATATCATTTCTAGAGAAAATACATAGGTGAATATCCCTTTTTTTTTTTATTTAAATGTTTAAACTTCTGACTCCGTGTAACATGGTAGTTCTAAATACTAGTACATTTCAACAT